>BLBF01000019.1:30674362-30818027 GCA_015471245.1 Laticauda colubrina
TATAGTTATAGTTATAGTTATAGTTATAGTTATAGTTATAGTTATAGTTATAGTTATAGTTATAGTTATAGTTATAGTTATAGTTATAGTTATAGTTATAGTTATAGTTATAGTTTTATATATATAGTTATATATATAGTTATATATATAGTTATATATATAGTTATATATAGTTAATTACATGATACAATTAATCAAAACTAAAAAAAATCAATTTCCTTCATTTGTTGAGATGCAATAATGTTGTCTTCTCTGAAAGTATTCATTTAAATGCAGTAGACACCTACTGTGATAATTAATAACCTGACAAACATTCCAATATCGTTTTATTTTGAACTTTACTTTTTAAAAAACTATTAAGTGATCTTATGTTTGGGTTTTCTTAGTCTCTCTGTAATGATTCATCTCTACTTGTGGCCTTTTATCCAAGTCTAGATGTCTAATATATCTCTCTATAGTTTTAAATACATTAAAATTAATAATGTTTTTCCTTAAAATAGAAGGCAAAGTATAGGATTTTGTAGCTGATCTATTAAATGCAGGGAAGCTAAAAATAAATAAATAAATTTAACATAGGAATGTATCCTTCGGTATGCTGAAAACACTCCATAAATGTCTTTTGTACTTTGTGTTAATTGTACTAGGGCACCATGATAAGATTATTTTAAAAATATTTCTTTAAAATACTGTTATTACATTTGTTTAACTTAGTAAGTTTTTATTTATAGATAAACATGTATGTAGAATGGGTTTTTATACTTTCAATAATATTATGTAACATGATTAATACAAATATCATTTAGATAGGTATTTCCTGGAATTAAAAGAAATGCATTTAACTATTTTCTTCATTATCAAGAATTTAATGGAGGGAAATTTTATTTCCATATCAATAAACCATATCAATAAACAAAATCCAAAGATAAATAAAATGCATATACAATTCTGTTAAGTTGTGGGAATGAGACTCAGGACACCAGCATGATTGCCAATTGTTTTTACTTTCTTCTAGTAAGGTTTCTTCGAGCATCAAAGAAACTGTGGCAGCCCTTTTTATATTCAGCTGCTCACAACTGTGGCCAATGATGGCTCTTCAAATTTCCCGCTGCCATGGACTGACCAACTGCAAGTAAGTATGCTTATATATAACACCTCTCCCCACCTGGTCTGATCCAACCAATATGAGCCTCACCTTCCGTACGTAATTTTATGGGTTCTACTGGACCTGTGCAACTCAGTTGTGGATTGGGCTCTGGACTGTTCAGATGTCTCAGTTGTTCCTCCTGTCCGTCTTCTTGGAACCTCCTGGAAGGTTGAGTCAGCCATGCAGCTCCCACCAGGAATTTCCTGGCTGGTTGAGTTGGCCCAGCCAATCCCTCCAGCGACTGCTTTCCTGCTATCTTCTGGACCTGTTCCTGTCTCCCCGACCTGCCTTCTTCCCTGGTTTCAGGTATGTGTTTGCAGTTTCCCAACCAGGCTAGTATTACTAGTAGTTGTTGCATAGTTGTCAGGGTTTGTTCTGTTATTTCTCTTGTTTGTGGAGGTTCTCCCATCCCTTTCTATTTGTGTTTTGTCTGTTTGAGAGGTCTCCCCCCTTCTCTGGTTGTGTTTTGTTTGCTTGAGGGGTCTCCCCACTCCCTTATGGTCATTTTAGAGGGGTCTCCACCTTCTTCCCTGGCATTGTTTTGTTTGTTTGAGCAGTCTCCCCCCTTTTCCATGGGACTGTTTGGGTTTCCCTTCATGGCTCTAGATCTGAGCTGGTCTATGTGCCTCCTCCTGTCCTCGGTGTCTACCCTGATTGAATGGGGTCCAGTTATCTGGGTCACTTTTTCTGATATCCACAATGGCTCTCCCATGAGATTTTTTGTGGATATTGGGTCCCCTGTTTGAAATGTGCGGCAATTACTGGAGGAGTCTGCTGGTTTTTCTGGGCTATATGTGGGGTGTAGTCTGTCTAGGTGTGATCTTAGTTTCCTTCCCATTAGTAACTCTGCTGGACTTTTATTTGTTGTGGCACTGGGTGTCTTGTGATGAAAGTTTAGTAGCTTATTGTCTTTTCTTGTGTGTCCCCAGGCCCCTGCTTTTGTAAAGTTTCCTTCATGTAATGTACCATACATTCTGCCCGTCCATTTGTGACTGGGTGTCCCAGCACTGTCAGTGCATGCCTTAAGCCCATGTCACACTGCACCAACGGATGGAAAGAGGATGTAAAACGGAGAAAAACACTTGCCATCTGTTGGTTAACGCGATGCTTCCGTTTTGTACTCACTGCGTCCATTTTTCTTCCTCTCTATCCATCCAACATCTGTCGACTGAGGTTCCATCTGCTCAAAAAGTTTTGAGCTGCTCAAAACTTTCTGAGCAGAAAATGTATCCAATGCGTCTGTTCTGCATCTGCAACGCATACAGGGAACATCCATTCTGCATCCGGCATCATCCATTACGCGTCCGCTACATCCGCTAGGCATCCGCTGCGCATCTGCGGAACTCAAATCCGCTCCAGCGGTAAATGGACACAGGGAGGAAGCGGAACGGATGCGGAACAGATGCACAGAGTTAGTAGCACGGACGGAGAAAGGAAGAAAG
This sequence comes from Laticauda colubrina, assembly GCA_015471245.1. Classification (NCBI taxonomy): domain Eukaryota; kingdom Metazoa; phylum Chordata; class Lepidosauria; order Squamata; family Elapidae; genus Laticauda; species Laticauda colubrina. The sequence continues at coordinate 30,676,949 of BLBF01000019.1, forward strand.
CAGATGCAGCTCGCAAAGAAAGCATTTAAAACGGAAAAAACGTTCTCAGAGGGGACCTATCTCGGATATTAAGGATGTCTAGAGGATGCCTAGAGGATGCAAAAGGACACATAGGGGAAAACCTATATTGCCTATAAAAAGGGGGAGCAACTCATCTGGATCTCACTTTCAGACCAGCAGTCCTGCTGTGCAGACCTCTGCAGCCTTCATTTGCCTCTTGCTCTTCCACAGCATCCAGTCATCTCCACCATGGATCGTAACACACTCCTTTTGGTAGCTACCATCATTCTGCAACAGTGCGAAGCCATCTACAGGCTCTTTCAACTCTACTACGGGAAGAAAAGGAGGCAGCCAAGAAACATCTGGGTCCGAAGATGGATCAGGAGAAGAGCCGAGTACGGACTGTACAACAAGCTGATGGTGGAGCTGAGGAATGAAGACCCTCGTGCATTCCAGAACTTCATGAGGATACCTCCAGCCATGTTTGACGAAGTTCTGGAGTGGCTGACACCCAGGTTGACCAAGGCAAACACCAACTTCCGGCCCAGCCTGGACCCTGGGCTCAAGGTGGCACTGACTCTGTGCCACCTGGCCTCAGGGACCACCTACAGGAGCATGCAGTACGGCTGGAGGGGGCCATCCAACACTATCAGCATTGTGGTCAGAGAAGTGGTGCAGGCCATCATCGAAGAATACCTGGAGGAGCTCCTCCAGTGCCCCTCCACTGAAGAAGGATGAAAGAAAGTTGCAGAGCAGTGGTATCAGAGGTGGAACTTCCCACACACTGTTCGAGCCATAGATGGCATGCACGTAGCCTGCAAAGCGCCAGCCAAATCGGGGTCCACTTTTTTCAACTACAAGGGCTTCTTCAGCATCGTCCTCTTCGCCATGGTCGATGCTGACTACAAGTTCATGTACATCGATGCTTCAGGCAACGGGTCAGCTTCAGATGCCCAGGTATACAATGCCAGTGACCTCAAGGAGGGGCTGGAACGCAACCTCATCATGGGCTTCCCAGATCCAGACCCCCTGCCCAACAACACGCAAGATGTGTCCTACTTCATCGTGGGGGATGACGCCTCCTCCCTCACAACCTAACTCATGAAGCCCTACATTTCCAGATACCTCACCCGTGAAGAGAGGATCTTCAACTACAGGCTGTCCAGGGCAAGGCGGGTGGTGGAGAACGCCTTTGGCATCTTGGCCAACAGGTTCCAGGTACTTCTCAACCATGCAGCATCGGCCAGAGACCGTGAGGAGGATCGTGGAAGCTTGCTGCATCCTGCACAATCTCATGTGCACCAGCTACCCAGTCTTGCAGAACAGGCTCGTGGACCATCAACAAGGCAATGGGGACATGGAGCCTGGGGAATGGAGGCAAGGGCGAAACCTGATCGACACTCAGGATGTGCAAGGCCACAACAGAGCCTCACAGGAAGGGAAGAAGCAGCACAACCTCCTGAAACACTGGTGCAACTCCCCAGCTGGAGCGGTGGAGTGGCAAGACAGGATGCTAGATGCTTAATGGATGCTTCCTTCAGCCTGTCTCCTCACAAAGATGAGATTGGGCCATGTGTGTTGGGTGGGCCTACAATGAACAGGGTGTTTAATAAAGAGTTGTGTTTGTGTTCAAATGTGTGGATCAATGCTTACATTGTTATTGATAAAAAAGGGCCATAGGTGTGGCACCTGGGAGCGTAAACCATACAGTCCCACTATGCTTGCACTAGAGGCTTATCTATCCCACAACTATTACCCATCCCAAAAGTATCCCTGCCCATCCCACTGCTATTTTAACCCATCCCACAAGCATGCAAAGGCTTAAGCCAATTCTAAAAGTTTCCACCAAGACTTTAAAAAAAAAAAACAAATGAAGCAAGTGTGTGAATCAAAGATAAACTTTATTGAACAACAAGCTGTAAAAAAAAAAATGACCCAAGTCAAGTGTCCAAATAAAGTCCACAGGTAGCCAGCTACCCAGTGTCTGGCACTCTTCTTGGTCACTCGGAGGTGTGCCCAGTCTCAGGTACTGTGGTGGTACTGGTGGTACACAGTACCATCCAGGTACTGTGGTGGTGGGTGGTTCTGGAGTGCCTGGCCTCGAGAGGACAACAAGGGACGGTGTGTTGAGAAAGCTCTCGGACAGCTGGCTCAGGCCCGTGATGCTGAGAGGTCCTTCCTCCATGCCATGGGGTGTCAGCCCCAGTACTGATGACAGATATACTGAGGTCGGGCTTGGCTGTGGGGTGGAGGAAGGAGTAGTGTAGTGGGGCTTTCTGGTCTGCAGCTGGGTGAGGACTGGTGTGGGTGGCATCATTGGCGTGGGTGGCATCGCTGTCTTTGGTGGCATCATTGGCATGGGTGGCATCGCTGTCGTCGGTTGCATCATTGTCGTGGGTGGCATCTGTGGCATCAGTGAAACAGGTGGCAATGGTGTTACCCAATGACTCTGTGCCTGGACTGGGAAGGGCTGCTGCCTATGCTGCTGGACCTCCTGGTAGCCGTAGCCCTGGTAGGTGAGGGCCTGTGGGAAGCCTTGGAATGGGAGGGACATCACCTGGGGTGGAGGAGAAGACCTGGACTGGGTGGGAGCAGGTTCCTCTGGGTCTGGAGGGTTGTGAAGCAGCTTGGTGATCCGGTCCTTCACCAGCTGGTACTGTGGATCCGCCATGTTCTTGAGGGCCTGGTTGACATAGGTGAGGAAGGGCTTGCGGTTGGAGGATGAGTAGTCGGTGTGGACCAGCTTAGAGAGGAGATCTATGGTGGTGCGGATGGTGTCCCTGATCTCCAGCAGGACATTGTGGCTCTGCCCCTCCAGCTGTCCGGCTCTCTGCCTTTCTGCGGAGGCGGAACTGGGGGGGGGTGGATGCAGCTAGGACTGTGGTGGACTCGATGTCTCCTTTCTCCCACCGCACCAGGGAGTCCTCTATGCACTCCACCACGCTTACCACACCTGTCCACGGGTTCTCCGCCGTGGCACGCTCCACAGATACCTGCATGGAGACAGAGACTGACTCTCGGCCTCCAGAGGACTGGCTCCCAGCAGGCTGCCGGAGAGAGAGGGTCATGAGAGGGGCTGCTGGTGCTCCTCGGTGGCAGACCTCACCCTCCAGGAAGCTGCACCTGGCAATGACGTAGGTCTCTCTGTCTGTCAGCTGCACAGTGGCCTGGCCAGATTTCTTCTGGTGCAGCTTCCCGTACCAGGTGTGCATGTGCTTTCACCAGCCGAGGAGCACCTCCGAAGTGTAACCCATACTCTCTGCCCTCTCTCTCCAAGCAGCCTGCTTCCGCTTGGCGTCCCCATACAGCCGGTGTCCCTTCCGCCACAGATAGTCGTTCTCTCTCAGCCACTCCAGTACCTCATCCTCGTGCGCCGCCTCAATATAGTATTGCCTCCTCTTCCGTTGTCGCATACACACCTCTTCCTCCCTTTGGCTGGACCAGATGGGCCCTCATCAGAGGGGGTCTCAGGTAGTAGGGCTGCTTCTCCACACCACCAGTAGCAGCAGCAGCAGCAGCAGAATCATCATCATCATCATCATCATCCTCACCAGCAGGATCATAATCATCATCATCATCATCAGCAGCAGCAGCAGCAGCAGCAGCAGGATCAGCAGCAGCAGCAGCAGCAGCAGGACTAGCAGGACCAGGATCAGCAGCAGTAGAGTAAGCACCAGAAGGGCCAGCAAGTCCAGGAGCACGAGCAGGACCAGGAGCACGAGCAGGACCAGGAGCACGAGCAGGACGAGGAAGACCAGGAGCACGAGCAGGATGAGCAAGTCCAGGAGCACGAGCAGGTCAAGCAGGACCAGCAGGGCCAGGAGCAACTTCAACAGAGTAAGCACCAGCAGAAGCCCCAGCACCAGCAGAAGCACCGCCAGGAGCAGCTTCAGCAGAAGCCCCAGCAGAAGCAGAGTCAGGGGCAGGGGGCGGGAGGGTGGCCCTGTCCCTCTTGCCAGGGGTGGCGGCAGGTTGTTGAGGCTTTCACTTCCTCCCCATGGTTGTGGGGTTGCTGGCTGGCAGGGAGGCTGGCAGGCACCAAGGCCGGCAGGAAGGCTGGCTGGAAGCCTGGCAGGAAGGCAGGCAGGCACCAAGGCTGGCTGGAAAGCAGGCTGGCAGGGCAGGAAAGGAACTCAAAGTGTCCAGCAGCAGGTCTTTCCTCGGAATGCTGGCCATGTGCGAGCTGCTTCCCTTTATATCCGGGGGGCTTACGTAATAATTCCCCCCTGCATGCGCAATTAACGCTCGGCATCTGTTCCGCTTCCGCTGTGCATCCGCTAGGCTTCCGCTGTGCATCCGCTTTATCCATTCGGCGTCCGTTCTGCATCCGCTGTATCCATTCCGCGTCCGCTTCACTGAGGCCCCCTGGAAGCCCTGCGGTTGCACCATCTGCTCCCATCCACTTCCATCCGCTGGGCTTCTGTTCCGCATCCGCTTTGCATCCGCCCTGCATCTTCCCCGCGTCCGTGTTATCCGCTCCGGTTATGCAAATTTTTGCCCCTTTTAAGAGCGGATAACAACGGATGGAACATTTTGCTCGTCCGCTGTGTCCTTTTTCCATCCGTTGGCCAGTGTGACATCGGCTTAAATTGGTGTAGTTTTTTTTTTTTTACATCACATTGGTATAATAATTCTCCCTTTGCTGCCAAAAATAATCAGAATTCTGGATATAGACATTTACTGAAAAACATTAGCAGAGACAAAGCTGATATGCACATCTGAGTAACAATATTCAAACTACATTCCCCATTATCAGCATGTCCAGATGTGTTTCTTCATAAAGTTTGAAACCTAAGGTTTCAAAAGAAGACATTTCTGACTGCTGAAGTAGTCACTACTCATAATATAACACCATTCACTATTTTCAGTATGATCTCCTGATATATTTAAAATATTTATTTGATTTCAAGTCAGAATTTACGTAGAAATATTACTCCAAAGTCCAGCTTTTTAAACATGTTCTCCCCTAGTGTTTTGACTCTTGCAAGAAAAACAATCTGTATAAACAAGCCTGTTCACTTCAAGAATTTTTTTTTTAATTACCCCAGCATTACTAATTTTTTTTTTTTCTTAATAAAGTTTTATTTGGGTTTTCACACATACAAAATACAAGTAAAACATCTTTTTGAAATAGCATGGTCCTGGGTTGAACCTCTTTATACAGACACAAAACTCAATTTCATGCTCCTTTTTGTGTTCTATTCCATATCTTATACTATTCTACATTTTCTATATAGTTTTTTCCCTCTTTTAATTTTCTCAATTTTATTTTGATTATCTCATCTCAATTCAAATCATTATATTTATACTTTTGTCTGTTCTGTTTCAATTTCATATTATCTTTTCTCATGAAACAAATTTTCTCCTGTAGTTACTAACTGGGGTATGACACCTTTGTATCTTTTAATAACATCCATTCAACTCTTATTTAAACTTCAATATATACCTTAAGGTTATGATCTTCAATATAATACATAATACATAACTTCCAATCGAATTCTGCTTGATACATTCTTATAATACACACTATATTCTTTTTTAAAAAAAGATTATAAATATATGTAATTATATATTCCATTCCAATTCAGTTCTATCATTAATAATCATTAAAATTTTAATATAACAATACTATCTTATGTACCTTTGCAGAATCCCTTTTTCCATTAAATTTTCACCTATTATCTTTAAATAGGCCCTGTTTCTCTATATTTTGTCCTTTATAACTTATTTTCTTTTCTTTCTTCCCTCTCATCTTCTCCCTCCCCTTTTTACCCCCTTTTCTCTCTACTCTAATTCTCTCTTCTACATTTCCCTCTTCTGTTGCTTTCTGATTTTATACTTATTTTTCACTCTATTTTGGGAGGGAGTTGTTTTTCCCAATCTTAAACTTTCCATTCTATTTCCTCTCTTTCCTTTTTTTCTGCCACCTAAGATTACTTGTTCATTAAAGATGGCTTCTTCTTTGTCACAATCTTCTTTTTCTGCAGACATTTCTTGTTGTTTCTCATAATTCCAAATCTCCATTTCTAAAAACTGAAATATGAAGCCAAAAGAACCTCTCCCTTCTTGTGCATCTTCTTTGTACTTTTTAAGTTCCATTTTCAGTTCTTCTAAAAGTGGAGCCATTTTAAACAGTTTTAAACAACCACCCAGTTGATTTTAGTCATTCAAATACAATAACCAAAAATCCAGAAATCATCAAGTAATCCAAATAGTCCCAAGTTATTCCTTCTTATTTCTTTTTCTACTTTCTCTTCCTGGGGTTTTTGTTGCAATATTTCAGTTAAAATGTATCTTTTGGAAGTCTTGTTGAGATTTTGCTGAAAGTTCTTTTTAATTCCAGGCAGTCTCCTCCCTTCCAGATCCTGCCCTTTATTCTTTTTTTCTCCTTTCCTGTTTTCAAAATCTTTTGATTATCCAGAAATCTTTATTATCCCTTTGACTTTTTATTTTTAGCATTAAATGCCTATTAATGTCAAAGTGGATTTTTTTTTCAATTTCTTTCTTAAGTCTCTTAGCTGTCAGTATAGGAAAATGAGGGAAAAAAACCAAATCTTTCCCCTTTTCTCTCTCCTTCACAGCTTAGAAATCTTCTTAGGGAACAATGTTATTGTTTTTTTTTAATAGCTTCAATTACAGGGTATCTTATTTGTTGCTTTTGTTGTTTGACCCGGTTAACCAAAACTTTCTTTTCTTATCTTCCTCTTGCGCATTCTTTTCCGGTTAAGTTCTTCTTTGTAGTGGCCATTTCTGACCACCACTATAACCATCTTCAGGAAAGGGAGTAAAGGCCAACTGGGGAGGAGAGATGCGGCTGTCCTCAACCCTGCAGGCAGTCTCCCCCTTCTTCACCACCTCTATGGGGTGGCTTAGCCCAGAAACCAGCCAGCTCAGGGTACTCCAGTGGCAAGCACAGATCGAAGCCTCGCAGAGATGAGGTCTGTCGCTGAAGAAGCTCAAACCAGAAATCCACTAATTTTTTCTTATTATACATTCTCTACCAGTCTTTCTTGGCAGCCTCTAAAATTACACCGTCACCTTAGTTCTACCTACATCTTCATATTTTAAAATATATGCAACTGATGTCTTCATATAGATAAATGTTATGCACATTAACAATTTGTAGGCTTATTGGCATCTTTTTAAGTGGAGTCTACTATATCCAATTGGCAATACACAAGGCCACAGAAGCATATGCTTCAGTAGCATTATTGCTACTACCTTCTGTTTCAGAGGAGAAGCTGATAGATACAAATACAGTGCCAACACCAGGGATATTGTATGAACATAATTGTGCATGCCTTACGCATACATAGAAAGAATATAGTAATAGCATTTAGGTTTTTATATATTGCTCATTGGGCTTTACAGAACTCTCTGAGTAGTTTGCAATGTAAGTATTATTTGTATATTTTCCTGAACAGTCTAGGTCCTCATTTGAATTTATGTGAATTTTTATTATATTGAATCTGAAAAATGCTCTATCTGTCTCACTATTCCCTATATTCTATCCTCCCCAACCTATGTGCTCCAAATATGCTACTTTCCAACAAAACCAAGGTTATGATGGTTTTATTGGTTCTGATTTGGAGCAATTGAATCCAATGCATATTGAATTGGCATCTTTTATAATCAAGGATAATGCTTAAAGCCATATAACATCAAAGGTTTCTTATCAAACAATGTAATAATTTAAGATGGTAAATGACCTAGTACTAAATTTTTATGTTTGGCTATGGTTGAAAATATTTATCATTATTTTCACATTCTGCACATTGTTCTGTCTGACCTCACTTTTATTCCACTTGATCAACTATGAGTCATGTATTTTAGACTAATATACCAGAATAATAAATTCTTGAACTTTGTGAAGTTTATGCTATGTCAAGTATTTTAAAGGTAAGGCTAGAATTATTCTTCTGAAATTCATATGAATGCATTTTATTATTAATTGGTATGATTTGTATATTTTGAAATTTCCAATCTGTAAGTTCCACTACTGTTAATTTAGTTTTTAAAAAAGTGTCATTTTAAGTTCTTTTAAAATTAATTTTGATATACATTAAAATTATATTTTAACCAGGATATTAACTATATTTCATCTGCTTTTTGATGAAAGCTGATTGATAATATTAAATATCAGATCATCATTCTCAAAGACTCAGGAAGATAAAAAATATGAAGCATGCTAAGTATTATACAATCTTTCCCTAACTGATAGATCCTAGATAGACTGAAATATAACTTCCAAATCATTATCTTATCAAAAAAGTTAATTGGTTTAAAGCAACAGGCAAAATATTAAATTCAAACCAAGATTTTATTCCACTAGGTTAAAAAAGTCATAAAACATGCTAAATTATAGTTTTGAATATATTGTACACAAAAGCATATTATAATATACATTTATTTATATATACTATCTCCTAGGTTTATTACATTTCCTAAACTGGCTAGAAGACACAATCAGTGAAAGTATGTCAAAGCTGTCAATTATAGTTGTCAACCTTGCACTATTCCAAGCTTTAAAATAAAAAGGAAAAAGTTTCACATTATTTATTACTATGTTCCAATATTTTGAATTCTTCTACAATAATCCATTAAATACATTTAAGTCTCTTTGGTAAATGGTATATAGTGCTATATGTAAAGGATCATCACTAGAGCCAAGGACATTGATGATAGGCATTTTTCTTATCTATCTCATATTTAATTTTAATGTTATTTATTTTTCAAACAATACTCACTGTTCTTTTTATAAAACATGATCTCTCCTTTGAATTCTATTTTTTCTTCCAATGACTTTTCAATTTGGAGAATAATATGCTCATTTGTTTCAGCACCATATAAAAATTTACAGCTACAGCTCTTCTGCATGACTTCGGTTCGTGCAAATCCAGAGAGCTCACAGAAGCCATCGGAACAGTAAACTATGGGGAATCCTTTAGCCACCTGAGCATTGGCAAGAATGAAATTACTATCTGTAAAAAAAGACAAAAATACAAGATTTATAAATGTGATCTGCTTATTCCATGCTCCAATATACTTTCCCCAAATAATTTCCTCTAGATACTTTAAGCCATAAAAGCCAACAATGCCAGGCAGAATATTTCATGATTAGGAATAAGAAGTTCAGCTGAAAACATCTTATATTTGCTTGGTTGAAGAGGCACAGTGTTACACTACCTCAAAGACTTGTTCACAACTGAATAATATAGAAATTCCAAAGTATCTGCTAAGAAATTAATGTTTTGAATGATCTTCTTAATATTGGATATATTAATATTCTTAATATTGGATATTTGAATAGGATCACAAATATGTAGAAAACAAGGTTTTGTCATTTTATAGAGTACTTGAATGAATTTCTAATAAACTATTCTTCATCAAATTAAAAATAAAATGAAACAATCATTGAGACATCTTGGCAGATGTAGACGTCCATTTTCAGTCATGGAAAGAATGTGGATTATTATTATTAATCCAGTTAATAAGAAAAGTAGGAACACTATTTTGGCAAGAATTCTTTCAGATGCCTTTGCTGAACCAAATGGGGATTTCTTTCTGCATCCAAGAATGCTATCCATTTTACTGATTTTAATTTTTATGAATGTATATTTATACTACTGAAAATTGTAACATATTTACTTTAATGCCTTATTTAATAATAATAAGGCATTAAAACCAGAACATTCAATTAAAAACTATGGACAATAATAAAATAATAATAAAATACACATAACCAACCGAAAGTTAAAGAAACACTAACTTCCCAAAAAAGTTTGAAAAAGTCTTTCTTAATATATTTCTGGTATTACCAAATTGACTCTTGTGGGAAGACTCTTCCATTAAATGGAAATATTAATATTAAATATTAAGAAGCACCAGCTCTGAGCACTGTCCCGTTTCTGGAGGGCATCTATCATACTCAGGTTATGCACTGAAGAAGATGACCCTGATGTAGAGAATATAAAATTTGATTTAAATTCTATTTGGAAACTTATCTACTGTACCTTGGTATAGCTGTCACAAGACTGTGTTGGTTCTCGCTCACCAGTTGGACTCTATAGCAATTAGCAACTACAGTTCTTAAGTAGCATTCAAAATCAGCTCCCATGCAAAGTGTGTTTCTTTACCATATAAAGTAGTAATTGATTCCAGTGATGTCAGTAATTTAGTGTTGCCTGTTACTTAGGGAGTTTATACATATACATGCCATGATCATGTATATGCTTACTGCACAGTCAATAGGATCTTAACTATTCTCAAATTGGTCTTGCATTTATACTCAAAAGCTTTTAATTCCCTGCCCCCCAAATTTATGCAAGTCCATGAATAAACAACCATAGCTAGAAAAAGGAAAAATTTATCCCTTTCTGCCATGAAAATTGATCTTACCATTGAAATTCAAATACAAGATACTGCTATTCAATAATTTAGGCAGTAACGTTTCTCTATATCAGTTTATAATAAAGCCATCAAAGGATGAGAATATTCCTACTTTGCACAGTGAAGTGATGTTCACCTACTTCACTATGTTACACTGGACTACATACATTGATTCTAACTGAAACAAAAAGCTCAGAGGTATCATACTGGAACATTCTTTTTCTATTCTAAAATTTCAAATTGTTTCAGTTTATTTATAAGCCTGTTTTATTTTAAAGTTTTCAAAATTATTATTATGGAATCTTTCTATTCTAAAATCCAATATATAATTTATGATTCAAACTCTTCTACTGATTCCATATAAACTCAGATTATTTCTACATTGTGCTACAGGCTCCTTACAAGTATATACATTTATTACCCCTTTAAAATGAAACCTACTCCCCCCCTTCTTGATTCTGACAATACATATACAAAAGCTTTTTTCTGGAATTATTCACAATGTTTAAACAGGTTTCATTTGCTGAACATGTATCCACTACCAACATAATTCAAGTCATCGTTTGACTCCACTAACCACTTGTTTGCTTTCCTAAATGGAAAATGACTATTATTATCAGTTAGATGACTTTTTATATGCTGCTTCCACTGTCAAAACAAAATCAGATTCGATACTAGTACAAGAATTAAAATAATATGCTTGCTGTATAAATGGATGATTGAGGCTCTGTATTATAGTTAATGATAATATTATCGAAAAATCATCTGTAACTTTTAAATTAATTTATTCCTGGATTTATTATTCTCTCAGTTAAATTCAGTATAAATTACACAAAGCACAAAGGAACATTGAATAGATTAAAAGGAATTCAAGTGATGCCAATTAATTATAATAGGATCTCAACATCTTTTATAGCATAAAAATGCCAAAAGAATGCGGGAATGGGATAAAAATTTATCCCGTAATATTAATGTAGATATAGAATGTCTGCATAAATCTTCCATGATATGTATACCTAACTAATCTCTAAAATTGTTAAATGACAATACTATTGAAATAGTTTTCTGGCCATGATAATGTACTCTGTAATTGTAAGCATAGATTTTAATGCCCCATGAAAATTTATATTGTTCAGCTATATAGCACACACATATTCAACAAAGAGGAAATCTTTTAATATGAAGAATAATTAACATCAATAATTAATAGCAATAGCATTTAGACATATACTACTTCATAGTGCTTTACAGACCTCTCTAAAGGGCCTGTCACAGAGGCCGACAGATGCAAAACGTATGTAAAAAGAACACAGCAGACGAGAAAATGTTCCATCCATTGTTATCTGCTCTCAAAAGTGCCCCGAATTTGGATAAACAGAGCAGACAACAACGGAAAGGAACGGACGGGGGAAGGACGTAGCCAGGATGTAAAGCAGATGCTCCATGGAAGCCTAGCAGATGGAAGCGGATGGAAGTGGATGGCACATCCGCAGGGCTTCCGTGGGAGCACAGCGAAGTGGACATGCAGTGGAAGGAACAGATGCAGAGCGGATGCCTAGCGGATGAAGCAGATGCAGAGCGGAAGCCTAGCAGATGCCTAGCGGATGCCTAGCGGATGCCTAGCAGATGCCTAGTGGATGCAAAGCATTCACTGTGCATGCGGGGAGGATGCACTGCTTCAGCCTCGTGGATATAAAGGGAAGCAGCTCGCAAGCAGGTCATCATTCAGAGGAAAGACCTGCTGCCAGACAAAGCTCCAGCCAGCCAGCCAGCCAGCTAGCCAACAACCATGGGGAAGAAGAGGAAGCCTGTGCCATCTGCCGCCAGCCCTGTCAAGAAGGACAGGGCCACCATCCCACCCCCTGGCCCTGACTCTGCTTCTGCTGGGGCTTCTGTTGCTCGGGCTGACTCTTCTGGTGCTGGAGCTTCTGCTGGCACTTACTCTGCTGGTGCTGCTCCTGGTGCTGGGGCTTCTGCTGGTGCTTACTCTGCTGGCACTGCTCCTGGTGCTGGTGCTTCTGCTGGTGCTTACTCTGCTGGCGCTGCTCCTGGTGCTGGTGCTTCTGCTGGGGCTTACTCTGCTGGTGCTGCTCCTTGTCCTGCTGGTCCTGCTGGTCCTGCTGGTGCTCCTAGTGCTCCTGGTCCTGCTGGTGCTGCTGGTGCTCCTGGTCCTGCTGGTTCTGCTGGTGCTTACTCTGCTGCTGCTGATCCTGGTCCTGCTGATCCTGCTGGTGCTGCTGGTGCTTACTCTGCTGCTGCTGATCCTGGTGCTGCTGGTGCTGCTGGTGCTGCTGGTGCTGCTTTTGCTACTATTGTTGTTGTTGTTGCTGCTGGTAGTGGTGGTGTGGTGGAACAGCCCCTAGAACCTCGAAGCCCCTCTGATGAGGACCCAGATGGCCCTGCCAGAGGGAGGAAGAGGCATACATGAGAACGAGAATGGGAGAGGAGGCAATACTCCATCAAAGAGAAACATGAGGATGAGGTGCTGGAATGACTGAGGGAGAACGAGTATCTTTGGCGGATGGGACAAAGGCTCTATCAAGACACCAAAAGGAAGCAGGTTGCTTGGAGAGAGAAGGCGGAGAGCCTGGGCTACACTTTGGAGGTCCTCCTTGGCTGGTGGAAGCACATGCACACCTGGTATGGGAAGCTGTACCTCAAGAAATCTGGCCAGGCCACGGTCAAGCTGACAGACCGAGAGACCTACGTCATGGCCAAGTGCAGCTTCTTGGAGGGTGAGATCCGCCACCGAGGAGCAGCCCCTCTCACAACCCTCTCTCTCGGGCAGCCTGCAGAGAGCCAGTCCTCTTCTGGCCAGGAGTCAGCTCCTGTGTCCAGGCAGGTATCTGTGGAGCGTGCCACGACGGAGACCCCCCCGACAGCTGCACTCCCCGTGGCGGAGCGTGTGGAGGACCCACTGACGCAGTGGAAGCAAGGAGAGGGCACTTCCACCAGAGACCAACCAACATTCATCCCCAGCTCTACCTCCACAGAAAGCAGGCAGAGAGCCAGACCAGAGGGGCAGAGCCATACTGTCCTGCTGGAGATCAGGGACACTATCAGAAGCAGCGTAGATCTCCTCTCTCAGCTGGTACACACCGACATACCATCCTCAAACTGAAAGCCCTTCCTCACCTACTTCAATCAGACCCTCCTGGACATGTCCGAATCATAGTACTAGGTGATCAAGGACAGGATCACCGGTCTTCTTCACAACCCTCCAGGCCCAGCTGAACCTGCTCCCACCCAGTCCAGGTCTGCTCCTCCACCCCAGGTGATGTCACTGCCCTTCCAAGGCTTTCCACAGGCCCTCACCTACCAAGGCTACAGCTACCAGGAACTCCAGCACCACAGGCAGCCCTTCCCAGTCCAGGCACAGGTACATCATACGCCACCAGTGCCACCGATGCCACTGATGCCACCGATGCCACTGATGCCACCGATGCCACCCACGCCACCAATGCCACCCATGCCACAGATGCCACCCACGCCTCACCTTGCTCACCTGCAGACCAGACATCCCCACTCCACTCCTTCCTCCACCCCACAGCCAAGCCCAGCCTCAGAACATCTGTCATCGGTATTGGGGCTGACACACCATGTCCTGGAGGAAGGGGCTCTCAACATCACAGGACTGAGCCAGCTCTCTGAGAGCTTCCTCCACACACCATCCCCTGTTGTCCTCTCAGGACCAGGCACCCCAATGGTGCCTCATACCAGCACTCCAGCAGCAGCCACCTCCACAGCACCTGGACTCTTCATCCCTGAGACTATGGGCACGCCTCAGAGTGATTGAGAAGAGTGCCAGAGACTGGGTGGCTACCTGTTGACTTTATCTTTGCTTGGGACACTTGGGTCATTTTGCTTTTACAGATTGTTATTAATAAATATTAACTTTGCTTCACACACTTGCTTCATTTATTTTATTAAATAAAGTCTTGGTGGAAACTTTTAGAAATGGTTTAAGCCTTTGCATGCTTGTGGGATGGGTAAGGATAGCTGTGGAATGGGCAGGGATACCTTTGGGATGGGTAGTAGCTGTGGGATGGGCAGGGATACCTGTGGGATGGGTAAGAACTGTGGGATGGGTTAGGATACCTGTTGGATGGGTAATAGCTGTGGGATGGGTTAGGATACCTGTTGGATGGGTAATAGCTGTGGGATGGGTTAGGATACCTGTTGGATGGGTAATAGCTGTGGGATAGATAAACCTCCAGTGCAAGCAAAGTGGGACGGGATGGTCCACCCTCCAGGTGCCACACCTATGGCCCTTTATTATCAATAACAATGTAATCATTGATCCACACATTTCAACATAAACACAACTCTTAATTAAATGCCCTGTTCATTGTAGGCCTACCCAACATACATGGTCCAATCTCATCCATGTGATGAGACAGGCTGAAGGAAGCATCCATTAAGCATCTATCATCCTGTCTTGCCACTCCACTGCTCCAACTGGGGAGTTGCACCAGTGTTTCAGGAGGTTGCACTGCTTCTTCCCTTCCTGTGAGGCTCTGTTGGGGCCTTGCACATCCTCAGTGTCTATCAGGTTTTGCCCTTGCCTCCATTCCCCAGGCTCCATGTCCCCATTGCCTTGTTGGAGGTCCACGAGCCTGTTCTGCAACACTGGGTTGCGGGTGCGCATGAGATTGTGCAGGATGCAGCAAGCTTCCACGATCCTCCTCACGGTCTGTGGGCAATGCTGCATGGTGGTGAGAAGTACCTGGAACCTGTTTGCCAGCATGCCAAAGGCGTTCTCCATCACCCGCCTTGCCCTGGACAGCCTGTAGTTGAAGATCCTCTCTTCACGGGTTAGGCATCTGGAAGTGTAGGGCTTCATGAGGTAGGTTCTGAGGGAGAAGGCGTCATCCCCCATGATGAAGTTGGGCACATCTTGAGTGTCGTTGGGCAGGGGGTCTGGATCTCGGAAGCCCATGATGAGGTTGCATTCCAGCCCCTCCTTGAGGTCACTGGTGTTGGATACCTGGGCATCTGAAGATGACCCATTGCCTGAAGCATCGATGTACATGAACTTGTAGTCAGCATTGACCATGGCAAAGAGGATGATGCTGAAGAAGCCCTTGTAGTTTTCATAAGTGGACCCTGACTTGGCTGGAGCTTTGCAGGCCACGTGCTTCCCATCTATGCCTCCAATGGTGTGGGGAAAGTTCCACTTCTGATACCACTGCTCTGCAACTTTCTTCCAGCCTTCTTCAGTGGAGGGGCACTGGAGGAGCTCCTCCAGGTATTCTTCGATGATGGCCTGCACCACTTCTCTGACCACGATGCTGATGGTGTTGTGTGGCACCCTCCAGCCGTATTGCATGCTCCTGTACGTGGTCCCGGAGGCCAGGTGGCGCAGAGTCAATGCCACCTTGAGCCCAGGGTCCAGGCTGGGCTGGAAATTGGTGCTCTGCTTGGTCAACCTGGGTGTCAGCTGCTCCACAACTTTGTCAAAAATGGCTGGCAGCATCCTCATGAAGTTCTGGAATGCACGAGTGTCTTCGTTCCTCAGCTCCACCATCAGCTTGTTATACAGTCCATACTCTGCTCTTCCGGCAATCCATCTTTGGACCTAGACACTTCTTGGCTGCCTCCTTTTCTTCGCATAGAACAGGTGAAAGAGCCTGTAGATGGCTTTGCACTGTTGTAGAACGATGGTGGCTACCAAAAGGAGTGTGTGATGATCCATGATGGAGATGACTGGATGCTGTGGAGGAGCAAGAGCCAGATGAAGGCTGAAGAGGTCTGCACAGCAGGGCTGCTAGACTGAAAGTGTGATCCAGGGGAGTTCCTCTCTCTTTTTATAGGAAATATAGGTTTTCCGCTCAGTGTACTTTTGCATCCTCTAGGCATCCTGTAGACATCCTAAATATCTGAGATATGTCCCCTATGTGAACGTTTTTTCCGTTTTAATGCTTTCTATGCGAGCTGCATCTGCTTTCATCCTTTTTCCGTCCGTGCTACTAATGTTGCGTGTCCATTCCGTGTCTGTTTCGCTTCCTCCCTGTGTCCGTTTTCCACTGGAGTGGATGCGAGTTGCGCGGATGCGCAGCGGATGCCTAGCGGATATATCGGATGCATAACGGATGACGACGGACATCTAATGGATGTTCCCCGTATGCGTAGTGGATGCAGAACAGACGTGTTGGATACATTTTCCGCTCAAAAAGTTTTGGGCAGCTCAAAACCTTTTGAGTGGATGAAATGTCAGTAGACGGATGCTGGATGGATAGAGAAGATGAAAAACGGACGCAGTGAGCACAGAACAGAAGCATCGCATTAACTAACGGATGGCAAGTGTTTCTCTCCGTTTTAAATCCTCTTTCCATCCATTGATTCTGTGTGACAGGGGCTTAAGCAATTTACTGAGTCAGCCTATTGCCCCAACAATCTGGGTCCTCATTTTATTGACCTCAGAAGGATTGAAGGCTGAGTCATCTTTGACCATTTAGAATCGAACTGGAGTGAGCAATGAGTTCGCCTCCAGTCCTGCATTCTAACAACTGTCCCAGTGGGACTCTATTAAGCACGAAGATAAAAAAAAAAATTCAACATCATACAAGGGAATATAACAAGAAAATGCTTTAGTGAATGTATATTTCTTCTTGGCTCAAAATAAAGAAATTATTATATCTTATTTTAACACTGACTGATACATAATTTCCACTTCAAGGAAAGTTGACAAGTTTGCTAGATTCTTATCAAAGAAATTAAGAGAATCAAATATTCATTTTTCTGCCCTAGCCACATTCAATCAATTTTGCTATTCTCACATGAGAAACTCATGTTACACCTCCTGCAATGTAGTTGATGAAAAAATGGTGAAGGTTGTCAAAATAAAAGAAGGCATACTAATTTGATATCTCTAATTATATGAGATCTGAATCTTTTCAGAACTGAGCACTGAGTCTTCATTTCACTTTAGCCCACATCTGATTTTCATGATTATTTCAATTTATTATTTGAATAAATAATATTTATTTATATTATAAATATATAAATAAATATATTTTAAATATATATTAAAAATATATTTTTAATATATTGGTTGCTAAGTTATTATACAAAATGGTTGCTAAGTTATTATACAAAATGAACCAAAATGAAGCAAATAAATTCTTTCCAAATATGTAGTGATTGGCACAAGGAGGTTTCTTTTTCATTTTTGTTATATGGTTTCATTAAAATTTGTCTGACAACTGATGACTACATAACAAATCATGCAAGTGAATTGTCATGGCCTTTTAAGGGCTGAAAGACCATGACTGACCCAAAGTCAGTAAGTTGGCTTCCATGCCTAAATCTGTTCTACTACAACAAACTGACTAGGTTGACTTTAATGTGGATGTAAAATATTAAAATTTTCAAGATAAATTAATTGGTCAGAATCTTATCTTAACATTTAGTCATCTTGTAAGTTTCAGATTTGGAATATTTTTTTTCCTGATAAAACTTTTTATTGTACAATGATGATATATGGGAGGTAATTGGTGGCATCAAACTATGGAAATATGCAGACAATCTATTTGCCTAATTATAACTGATGTTCCTTTAATATCACAATACTCCATAATTATGTTTCTTAGTTTAATTACAGTTTCAATCATTATGTATAGATATGGCACACTGTGGATATTAACATAAATGATAATATTAATAGCAATATAATTAAAGTACTACTACCTTGAAGGCTTGGGACAGAACAAGAAAATGTAAATACCTGTTCTGTTCTGTTCTGACTTAGCCTTCACAAGCAATCAGAAACCTCTTACTCACAAGTAACACAAACTCTTTTTTATTTAAGTCAGGGCAGAAACAGTCTTTGTTCATGTTGGACAAACAAAACAAAAAGTAATGAGTTACAAATGAAAGTCTTTTCCCCTTCTCAAAACAGGGCAAAACAATCCCAGTTCACAATGGCTGAGGCAAATTCACTTCCTATTATTTCCTAGCAAGGAAATTCCATTGGCACCTCAAATACAGATCAAATAGTTCCAACAAATCTGGTTCTGGTAAAGGAATCCAATTGATGTACACTGGAAAATGAATAGTTTTCTGTAACAACTGGCCACTCCCAAACCTCTACTAATTAAACCAGGGAATGGCCAGCTAGCATCTATGTCTTCTTTTTCCCAAAGAGCCAATTTATTGCTTTCCATTGCTCTCTTCTCCTCTCCTTTTCTCTCTGCATTTGGGATGGGCCCTATTTGTTCTTCCCCATCACTCAGCTCAGGTCCCGAAGACAGCTGCCTCTCTACCTGGGAGAAAATGAAAGGCCCCAGCACTGCATCTGATTCTGATTCTGCTTCCTTATCAGAACTTCCAAAGCTGGCTGAAGTTCCGCTTCCCCCTCCTACTTGTCTGATTCTATATATTATAAAATATATAGTCAAATGTATATTTTTGTGATATAAGGTAGGTGTATAAAACAGTTGTTCCACTTACCCGGTAAGGTAGAGGTCAAATAATGAAATAATTTGTATAATGTAAATTTGCTGTTCTCTATGTACCATAACATTCCATATATATACAAAAGGGAGGGCATTATGATGGCCAGAAGAAAATGTAACAAGGGTGAAGGGTACCAAAAAGGCTGGTCCAATTGTGTATCAAAGCACATACCCATTTCTACATATTAACAATCTATTCTTATAGAAAAAGGCATGTCTCCCTAATATGTTAAGAACCATAAAACAATAAAATTGAAATATTTTCTAGTTTCTGTCTACTTTTGAAATTGTGAAGTTAATTCTCAAAAAAGATGCAATACTCTGCCACTGAGAATCAATGAATGTACAAAGACGTTATAATGATGCAGTCAATCCTAATCCTATTTTTGAAAAAATGCATAGCACTTTTACATGTTTTTTTTTTTTTTGCACCAACCCAGAATAAGTACTACCATCCAATTTCATAAAGTCAGTTACATTTGGGAACTGAATCAATGTATTGGTTGCTTTAACTAGCCTTAGCCATTTTAATTAACAATAGGATTGCATTTTTAAGTGTACACAGCCCTTGCCACAATATTCTTAAGAATGAAAAAAAAGGAGAGAAATGTAGGTTGGTTTCAAACTGCTTTTCAGGGATTTGGGAAGAGAAATCATGGTAAAATGAATATCCTCTAACACATTAGAAGATATTTTAAGGAAGACAAGCTTCTAGTGGAGAATAATGATGGGCTGATGCTCCCCAAGGGATTGAAGAGACATTGCAGCTGAGAATGCTAGTTGGAAGGCAGATTCTGGCCAACACAACCTGATCAAAGGGACTACGAAACAAAATTGATAAACCTACTCCAAGACTCCACATACAAACCTATAAACACAGACCCAACCACATATCTGGAAAAATTAACCAAGAAGAAAATTATAATCAGCCACATAAGCCACAAATAAATCCAACAGACGATCATCCCAAGAGAAAAATCTTCCAGATGCCCCAAACTACATGGCCTCCCAAAAGTACACAAAGAAGGCATACCTTTCAGACCCAAAGGAGCACCACTACAAAACCTAGCTAAACACTTAGCAAAACAACTACAGCCCCATGCTGAAACCGCAGCTTCATATATACAAAACTCATACCACTTCTTAGAAATGATCAAAGATCTACACGTGGAACAAGAAGATCTGCTTGTAAGTTTTGACATGGTTTCTCTATTCACTCAAGTCCCAATAAAAGAAACTCTTGAAATCATCAAAAATAAATACCAACCAGCTAAAGACCTCATGGAACTAACAGAACACTGCCTAACCAACACATATTTCATATACAAAGGACAAAGATACAAGCAAATTGAAGGAGCCCTTATGGGATCACCACTGTCACCCGTCATTGCAAATCTGTTCATGGAAGAATTTGAATCCAGAGCCCTGGCTAATGCCACCCACAAACCCAAACTATGGCTAAGATACATTGATGACACATTTGTGATTTGGCCCCATGGAAAAGAAAAACTAAACAATTTCCTAGCACACCTAAACAGCACACACCCCAAAATCAAGTTCACCATGGAAACGGAAATAAACAAACAACTACCATTCCTAGATGTACTAATCTACAAAAGAACAGATGGCACACTGGGACACACCGTATAGCAGAAGAAAACACACACCAACCGGTACCTCAACGGCCAATCCCACCACCACCCAGCATAGATAAATTCCGTGGCCAAAACACTAATCACCAGAACCAAATGCCTGGCAAACAAGACACATATAAAGACTGAACTATGCACCCTGACTAAAGTACTAACAGCCAATGGCTTCCACAAAAAGAAAATCACTAGCTTGATCCACAAAAACACACTAAGACATAATAGAGACCTAGCAGATCAACAGACCTGTGGAACAGCTGTCCTGCCCTACATAAGACGTACTACAGACAAAATCAGTTAAATACTACACAGGCATCACATCAAGACTGCCTTCAAAACAGACAATAAAACAGGAGCCATCCTTAGAAACCCCAAAGACAAAATTGACCCGGAAAAGCAAGGCATATATGAAGTTCCCTGTGCATCGTGCCTGGCCACATACATTGGACAAACCAATAGAAGAATAAGTACCTGCCCGGATGAACACAAAAATGCAGTAAAAAAGCTGGAACACACCTCCTCACTAGTCCAACACATGAAAGCCAGAGGTCACAACATCAACTTCAATGGCACCAAAACCCTAACCACTTTAGAAAACCCCAGCTACAGAATCATCAGAGAAGCCATAGAGATTGAAAAAAGACCTGAAAACATGAATAGAAGAGATGATTCCACCAGATTGTCAATCATTTGGAAGCCTGCACTCTCAAATAGAAAGATCTCCACACCATAAGCCAGGCAAACACCTGGGCACAAACAGACTCCCTCAGATACCTCCAGCTCAAACACACCCCAACCAGGCACCCAGATGAAACCTAGCTTCCTAATAGATAATAGCCATCCTTTTACTTGAAGCCAAGCTGCACTGAAAGCCTCCAATACAGGAACACAGCCAATCAAAGCCACAAAACAGACAGAAGAGACCAGAAATACCAATCAAAAAAAATCCAAGAACAATAAACACAGACCAAGACTCCCAACCAATAAGGATGTAAAAAAAAAACCATCCTGGGATAGCAGTAGGCTAGCTTTAAATTTTAAACTAATGGCTGTGATAGCCTGACCCACATACAAACTCCATACAGAAGCCTGATGATGACAGATGAGATTCTGCTGAAATGTTGCTACAATTTTAAAAGCACTACAATGATGTGGGATAATACCCGAAGGAAGCTGAACAGCACATGTGTAAGTACTTGTGAAAACTTAAAAAAACAAATATCAGACCTCTACGGGGAGGAAATAAATAGCCAGATCAAAACCTATGAGAAGCTGGAAGTTAAAAGAGCAGGAATATTATGTGACCTGAAATTCCTACGCAGCTGCAGAGACAACAATGCAACACCAACCTGCTTCAAATTAACATTTCATCACAGCACAGCAGCTACTAAACGTATCCTGAAAAGAACAGAAATGGCTTTACTCAGGAACGAAGTTCACAGTGAGAGATTCCAATTGGATCAGTTAAATAAAGATTTGCTAGCACTACACCTGGAATTGAGCAGCAAAATCCACCCTCTACTTTGGGAAAAGATAAAACAACTTACAACTTGGAGAGCTTAAACTGAAACCACTTACAAAAATGAAAAACTCTTGAGGAAACTAATGAAATTAGAACATGACAACAAACCCCCCAACAACTCACAACAACACCTGAAACAATTAGTATATAACGTTTCCAACAGAGAACTCACCAAAACAGAAACAGATGTCCTAACCAAAGGATTCAATTATGCCATAGCACCCAAAAAAATC
Organism: Laticauda colubrina; assembly: GCA_015471245.1. NCBI lineage: Eukaryota > Metazoa > Chordata > Lepidosauria > Squamata > Elapidae > Laticauda > Laticauda colubrina. Next base: position 30,699,198 of record BLBF01000019.1, read on the forward strand.
CCCACAGAATCCATCATATATGCAGTAGAATCCAGCCTAACCAAATTAAATACAGATGAAGCTAACAGAATAAGACACCAGGTTACAAGGATCTTATCCACAAGCAAACCACCAAAAAGCAACTTGCACAAAGAGGAATTCAAAGCGCTACAAAACCTGAAAAATGATAACAGCAAAAAAAGCTACAACTTTTAAAGCACTACAATGACGTGGGATAATACCCGAAGGAAGCTGAACAGCGCGCGCACACACACACACACACACACACACACACACACATATATGTTTTTTTAAGTTTTCGTAGGTACTTACATGTATGCTGTTCAGCTTCCTTTGGGTATTATCCCACATCATTGTAGCTGTGCTTTTAAAGTTGTAGCAACGTTTTGGCAGAATCTCATCTGCCATCATCAGGCTTCTGTATTGTGTTCATCGAACACAATACAGAAGACAAACATAATACAAAAGCCTGATGATGGCAAATGAGATTCTGCCAAAACGTTGCTTCAACTTTAAAAGCACAACTATGATGACGTGGGAAAATACCCGAACAAAGCTGAATACCATACATGGAAGTACCCGCGAAAAGTTAAGAAAATAAATATATATATATATATATATATATATATATATATATATATATATATATACACACACACACACACACACACACACACACACACACACACACATATGCTTTTTAAATTGTAGCGACATTTCGGCAGATTGCCATCATCACGCTTGTGTATGGGGTTCGTCTGTGTGTCAAGCTTTCACAGCCATTTATGTTCTAAATTTGGTGCTAGTCTCAGGCTTTGTTGGAATGATTTTTTCTTCATCCTAATTGGTTGGGAGTCTTGGTTTGTGTTTATTGGTCTTAGAGCTTGCTGTCTTCTGATTGATTGGTGTTTCTAATATCTTCTGTCTGTTTTGTAGCATTTTTTTTGTCTTGATTAGCTAGTAACATTGTGTTTCATGTATTGGGGGCTTTCAGCATGGCTTGGCTTCGGATGAATGGCCAGCTATCATTTATTAGGAAGCTAGGTTTTATCTGGGTGGCTGGCTGGGGTGTGTTTGGGCTGGAGGTATTGTGGGGGTCTGTTTGTGCCTGGGTGTTTGCTTGGCTTGTAGTGTGGAGATTTTTGTTTGTTTGTTTGTTTGTGCAGGTTTCCAGATAATTGACAGTCTGGTGGAGTCATCTTTTCTATTCACACTTTCAGGTCGTTTTTCAATCTCTATGGCTTCCCCGATAATTCTGTAGCTGGGGTTTTCTATAGTGGCTAAAGAATCAGACTATGATACTTAGTTGCCATGAAGGGAAGTGTATTATGTCTGAGGCTATCCAGAACGATTAAAATGAAACTGTCAAAAACCACAAAAATATAATAAGGGTGGAAAAGGAACAACTTTTCTTTTCTTTTCCTGTTTGACACATTTTGCTTTTAGATTACTATTATAAAGATGCCCACTAGAAAATTGTTAATATAGCTATTGAATATATTTCTCACAATTATAGATGCAAGTGTACTGTAACATTTGCTTTACTACTGTGACAATTTCCTTCAATTTTTTATTATGGATAATAATTCTTTCACTGATACAAAATGTAGTATATTTGACCATTCCTATCTGATATTGTTGAAAACTTTCTGAAATTTATTTAACATCAGCTTCCAAAGTCTGATATATGGATTTATTGCAAATTCATTAAACTTTTTTAATGCCCTTTTCTCAGATATGTGTAACTTCACCTTTGTTTCTGATACAAATCAAGTCTTTAGAGAATAGCCATCTTTAGGTTCGTCTAAATTCTGATTTTATTTATAGGATAGGGTATTAAACTATGAAAGAAGGAAAGATTTCCTTGCAAAATGTGCAGGATATTTATTGCATGAAATAAAAAGCAACAGAGGATATAAAAATATAAGCATGCATGTGTAAATGCATTTGCTCAGTTTAGAAAAATATGGTTAATTTATGTATTTCTGCAACATATAACCAATAACCAAAAACCCTTTCTTTTCATCCGTAGTTTCCAATGTTATTTCAGGCATTAAAAGGGTAAGATAAATGAATGACAACACATGCATTATGATATGATGCAAATGTCATAGTTGAATACCAGGTATCTTGATGCAAGTTTGTTATTATGACATTTGCCTGATTAGATTATCATTTTGGTGTCACTTTACTTATAATGTGGCTTTGTCAATGATGATATCCATCAATTATGATCTTCAACTACCATGTTGGCTGGGAATTTTTGCATTAGGCCAATTGTATATAGGCATGGTTGCCAACTTTTCCAGCTTGGTAGACCTGAAAGGGGAGAGGGAAAGGTTCGAGTGACTGCCCACCACTTGCACAAATAGAGCTTAATGCACAAGTGCAAGCAACTGCCACTCACACAAATGAAGCTTTGCCCACAAGCACAAGCACAAGCACCCATCTCTCATGCAAATGGAGATGGTCATACATGCATGCTTGCTCACCACTTACACAGCCCAATTCTGAATGGGCCATGGTCTGGTAGTGATCAGGGACCTCTAGTATAGTTAAGAATAGATGCAGGTAAAAGTAGATTTTTTTCCACAATCACAGCTTATATGGAAAGAACAAAACATTTCAATTCCCATTCAATATTGATTCTACCTCCTTGGATTTTCTATTTCTAAGCCATCTCAAACATATCAGTCTAATAACACAAGAGTCAAGTCAATCTGACAAAAGGTATACTTGCCTGCCATATATGCAAGTACAGTTCTTAGAGTATTCATATTTTTGATTGCTGTGAGATGAGTACGATACAACTTTACATATTTTAATTGTTAGTTTAGAACCCCAGGCAAATAAAATACAAACACAAGACTTATAAACGCATAACAAGGCAGGTCTAAAACATTTACTGTTGAGAAGTAGGATCATTCAACTTCTACAAGCAACATCTGTTGCAAAAAAGATGGCAATTGTTTTAAAGATTGTCTATGTTTGGTCTTCAAGAAAAAAGTCTGAAATCTCTTTGTCAGAAAAATATCTAGGAACTTTGAAACTGGGCTTTTGAATTCTGGATGTCTTATTCATACTACTGCATGGTTTGACAATGCAAAAGATATTTTGTCATTCTCGTACATCAAAGATGGGTATGTCTTTAAAATGCTAGTATAATGAATAGTACATCAACTTGAACCAAGGTAAAAAAAAATTCCAGGGTAACCACTATGTTTTAAAAGTATCTAGGAATTGTTGGGGGAAGAGGGAGAATTAGCTTCAATTACACCCCAATGAAAATGAATACTTTTTAGTCTGCCATTTAAAAGTAGAAGGCACAAATTCACTGTTGAAGTTCAACCAAGGATTTAAGTCGGTCAGAAATTATATAGTTAGAAATAAGAAGGCACAAAAAGCCAAGTGACAATTAATTTGTCTCCTCAGAGATGAGGAAAATCTAAGGAGTAGATGAAGGTGGAGCAGATATACAAATTAGCAAATTTGTTTCAGTCAAAATTTGAGATACCAAAAGCTTAGATGGACCCAAGAGTGATGTGGTCAAACTCTAATTGAAGAAAGGCATTTGAGGTTAATCAAGGAATAAGAAGGATAGCTTTTAGAAACTTAAAGTGAATTTTTTCGAATTCCTTAAAGATAAATATCTAGATATTGGTAGCAGCAAGTCCAAAACCCTATCTTTGTATATTTTAATTGTAGCAAGGATATAGTTATTGACAACTGACTCACAAATTTAAGGATCATGTTGGAATGTTGACAACTGTTAATGGACAGCATACATGTTGACAGCTGTTAATGGACAGCATACTGAATTAATTATTCCAATAGATGGAACTGTGGAAATGGATGTCTAGATGCTTAAGATTTTTTACCTTGTTAACTGCTATTTTATTAATTCTCAATATAATAAATGGCTTTAAAAGTGATAATTTAAAGCGATAATTTAAATTAATTTAAATTGATTCCTAAAGTAACAGATTAAATCAGTGAAACATCTACAACATGAGTTACAGATAACCCCAACATTGCATAAAGAAGAATGGAGATAAGTCAATGGACAATAGAGCAGCCTCAACAATGTCATTATTGTATAAATTAAACAGAAAGGTGCATATTGATTCATAATGGAATACCCTATGTCATACCCCTGGTGGAGAATGATTCTGAGGAAGAGGAGGAACAGCCAACAGGGAATGGGAGTGTGGCTCCAGAGGTGGTGGAGGAGGCTGGGGAAGGGAAGAGGCCGGCTGAGCAGTCAGAGGAGGATCCAGGTCCATACCCTATCTATCCTAGGTCATGCAGGGAGGAGAAGATCAGGGAAAAGCGAGGTCTACTCAAGAGGAGTAGATCTCCATGATCCTCTTCGTGGCTTGCAGGTGGGAGCTATGTATATAAGTTTGCAACTGCGCAGTTAGAATTTGCAGGAGTCAATTTAGTGTTCACTGTGAAAGAAGTTTATCTTTGCTGGCGTTCTTCCCATGGACTTTTCTCAGTTATTTTCCTGGAGCTTATGATTTGTTATCTTGGCTTGCTTTGGAATTCTCATCAATGTGGTTTGTTCTGGTTTTTTGTTTGCCTCATTATTTATTTTTTTAAACTGTGCCTAATAAAACAGTGAAATTTAAGTTGAAGGCCTTACCGGACTTTAATATATGTTTTGGGTTTTGGGTTATTTTGAGAGACTACATTTTGACTCCTGCCACCCCTTCAACTCATTTTTGCTTGCACAGGTGGCAAAAATGCAAGCTGTCTGGCCATGCCGAAAATGCCCAATGGCAATGCCAGATAAATTTGATGGTTCACTGGCCCAATTTCCAGCGGTTTTTGGATAATGCCAGCTTTACATGAGCCTTTGGCCTGAGGACTTTCCCGCTGACCAGGATAAGGTGGGGGTTTTGATTAGTTTGTTGTCGGGCTCTGCAGCACGTTGGGCGATGCCTCTGCTGACCCAGCCCAATCAGGTGTTAGACAATTATGTTGAGTTTTGCCATCAGTTTCAGGCCATGTTTGAGGACCCTGTTCGAAGCCAAACAGCAAACAGACGTTTGAGAGAATTGAAGCAGGGGCATGGCTTACTCATGGATTATATTGCTAGTTTTTGGGTGGTTGCTCAGAATGTAGAATGGAATGAGGCAGCACTATTAGACCAGTTCCAGGAGGGTTTGTCGTCGGAGCTCCTGGATGAGTTGGCGCACACTGAATGCCCTTGCACCCTTCAGAAGCTCATGCATCTGTGTCTTTGTATCGATGCCAGATTTCAGCAGCGATGGGTGCGACAACGGACAGAGACCGCATCTGTTTCCAGCAACATGGCTCCCTTGGTGGAAGTGCCTTTTGGATTAACCAATGTCCCAGCTGTGTTCATGCAGTTCATGCATGATGTTTTCTGTAATTTGTTGGATCAATTTGTGATCATTTATTTAGATGACACTTTGATTTATTCAGACTCCCTGCAGGAACATTGGCAATATGTGCGGCTGGTGTTGCAATGTTTGCGTGATAACCACCTGTTTGCTAAATATGAGAAGTGTCAGTTTGCACAAACCATGACTGACTTCTTGGGACATCGTATTTCACCTGCTGGGGTGGAAATGGACCCAGAAAAAATTCAATCATTTCAGGAGTGGGAACCTCCACAGCGGATTAATGATGTGCAACAACTGTTGGGGTTTGCGAACTAGTACCACACATTTATTCCCCACTTTGCTGCCTTGACTGCTCCCCTTTGTAATCTGCTCAAGAAGGGGGAGAAGTTCCATTGGGGTGCTGAGGAGCAGGCAGCTTTCAAGGCATTGAAAGTCACCTTTGCTTCTGAGCCTATCCTCAAACACCCTGATCCAGGCCAGCCATTCGTGGTGGAAACAGATGCTTCCAATGTGGCTGTTGGTGCAGTGCTCCTCCAGGCCTATGCTCCCTCAGGCACCTTGTTACCGTGCGCTTATTATTCCCGGAAGTTGTTCGCTCCAGAGCATAACTATACGATTTGGGACAAGGAGCTATTGGTGGTTAAGGTCACTTTTGAGACATGACGGCACCACCTGGAGGGGGCTCATCATCAAATCGAGGTTTGGATGGATCATCACAATTTGGAACATAGGGTGACCTATGTTCCAAGTGGAGGGAATCAACGCGTGATGCCCTATCTCAGAAGCCTGTGTATACCCAAAGGGAGGATAAAATCTTGCCCCAGACAGTGATTCTGTTGAAGCGGTTTGCAGCCACCGAGGAAACTATGGACCTTCGAGTGAGGATTCAGGAGGTGCAATGGCAGGACCCATTTGTGGCAGCTCGAAGTTCAGAATTGGATGAGAATGGGAGGTAAGAGACTTCTTGGACATACATTGGGGACCTGTTGCAGATCCATGATCGCATTTATGTGCCTGGAGGTTCTCTTTATGGCCTTATTCTACGTCAATGTCATGATAGTCTGGTGGCAGGACACTTTGGGATGTTCAAATCACTGCACCTCATCTCTAGGACATCTTGGTGGCCGAGACTTAAACATGATGTGTTGAGATATGTGGCATCCTCTGGGATCTGTCGCCAAACAAAATATGCTCCTGGTGCACCCCCTGGTCTCTTGCAGTCCTTGCTCACACCAGAATGACCATGGGAGGCAGTTTCATTGGATTTCATCATTGAGTTACCACCATCAAATGGCTCCACAACCATTTTGGTGGTGGTGGATATGTTGACTAAAATGACCCATTTTATTCCATGTGCAGGTCTTCCATCAGCCAAGATAATGACTCAATTGTTTATCTCCCATGTTTTCCAGTTCATGGGTTACCAGACCGCATGGTATCAGGTCGGGGGATACAATTTACGGCACACTTCTGGCAGATCCTATTTGTGAAACTACAGGTTCAGGTGTGTCTGTCATTTGCTCATCACCCCAAAATTGATGGGGGGACAGAGAGAGTGAATGCTATTTTGGAGTAGTACTTCTGCTGTTTCAGTAACACTCAACAAGACAATTGGGTGGAAGTGCTATCGGTGGCAGAATTCGCTTATAACAATGCTCAACATGCATCCACCCATGTGTCCCCTTTCTTTGCTAACTACAGGTTTCATCCACGACTTTTCCCTTTAGCCCCATCTAATTCCCAGTTCTGGCAGTGGATACATTTTTGCAGGCATTAAAGGCCATGCACCACATGGTCTGCGATCAACTAGAGAGAGCCAAGGAAGACCATAAACAGTTTGCAGACTGACATCGTTGTGATGTTCCACCTTTAGCAATCGGATTTGGCTCTCTACACAATATTTACCAACGATGCAACCATTGAAAAATCTCGATCACTGTTACTTGGGACCTTTTCTGGTCAAGGTGGTGATCAATCCTGTGGCTTATTGTCTCTCCCTGCCACGGACCATGTGTATCCATCCTGTTTTTCAATGTTTCCTGTTAGTCCCTGCCTTGGCTGACAGTCTGCATAGACCAGCTCCATCACTGCTAGCCCCAGTAACTCTTCTGGGAGAGAAGGAGTACAAAGTAGATAGAATCCAAGATTCATACCAATTGAGGGACCTATTTCAGTATTTGGTGGCATGAAAGGTTTTGTACTAGAGGACTTCATCTGGATCAATGCCACTGATATTCATGCTCCTCGTTTGGTCTAGGACTTTCACGCTCGGTTTCCTCAATGTCCTCATCTGCCTTGTCACGGGGGAGGGGGCCCTGCAGAGGGGATAGTGTCATGCCCCTGGTAGAGACTGATTCTGAGGAAAAGAAGGAACAGCCAACAGGGAGTGGAAGTGTGGCTCCAGAGGTGGTGGAGGAGGCTGGGGAAGGCAAGAGGCTGGCTGAGCAGTCAGAGGAGGATCCAGGTCCATACCCTATCCATCCTAGGTCATGCAGGGAGGAGAGGATCAGGGAAAAGCGAGGTCTACTCAAGAGGAGATTACCATGATCCTCCTCATGGCTTGTAGGTGGGAGCTATGTATATAAGTTTGCAACTGCGCAGTTAGAATTTGCAGGAGTCAATTTAGTATTCACCGTGAAAGAGGTTTATCTTTGCTGGCGTTTTTCTCATGGACTTTTCTCAGTTATTTTCCTGGAGCGTATGATTTGTTATCTTGGCTTGCTTCGGAACTCTCATCAATGCGGTTTGTTTTGGTTTTCTGTTTGCCTCATTATCTACTTTTGTGACTTTAAACTGTGCCTAATAAAACAGTGAAATTTAAGTTGAAGGCCTTTCCGGACTTTAAGGTATGTTTTGAGTTTTTGGGTTATTTTGAGAGACTACGGTTCATCCCACCCTACCTCTTCAGGGTCCAGGTGTTCTTGAGTACATCCAATCTGAAAGTTTGTGGTGGAGAAATCTACTATAAATTTTACTGTTATTTACAAAATACTGATTGAGATCCAGCCTTTTCTCTTTTTTCCTATGTTGGAAAAGTCATGGAACTAAGAAACTTTTTAGAGAACTGTTAATAGCAATAAAACAAGGGAATAGCAGAAAAGTCTATCAATCAGGTTTTACTATTAACAATTCTGGCAGAATTTCATTTTTACCTGTGGTTTTTCAATTAAGAAATTAGTTTTTGATTTATATGTGAGAAACTTGGTGCCACTTGGGAAGGAGGTCTGTTAGGGATAACATTGTTCACCCTAACTGGTTTAGGTGAAATAATAACTATGAATCATAGTTAGTGTATATTAGAGTGTATGCAGCTTTAACTGTGAAATAGCAATTAAAGGAGTGGTTATGAAAAACACTATAAAAGTAGCAAGACTACGGCTTGCTCTCTCTCTCTCTCTCTGGCTTTGATGATCCCTGATTACTGCTTGGAATCAAGACTACATTGCTCGAATGGGAGAGACAACAAAGGACTGATTTTGTAAGTGGGCTGACATGGGATATTCTACATGGACTTTGCTAAGTGAATACCCCTGAATGGACTGACTACATGGTAAATGAATATTGGACTGTTATTTGACTATGCTATTAACTTATAATGGAATAAAATATATTCTTGATAGCACAAGCGTATCTGTTATTTTTACTGTATGTTAATAAACATACAAGCTTAGCTCACTCATTTATCTGAGTGCCTATCTGACTAACGCTGCACATTCTGTTTAGCTTGCCTACCTAACCCTGGTTGGGGAACCCAGGCATAACACTGGTTATGGGCCCAGAAGCTGCAAAGTCAGTTTAACTAGGTTAAACAGATTTATGTAAAAAGTGAGAGTTTGTGTTGTTATACATTACAGTAAACAGACAGCTGTGTTTTATTAATTATATTTTTATATCCATATAAGAAAAACATGGCACAAGTCAATTTACAAAGTTTGTCCCTTATATCCAAGCTGGATGGAACAAACTATGTATCATGGTCTACAAAATGTAGTCTACTTCTACGAAGAGAAGGTCTGTGGAACATAATTGAAAATCCACCAAACGTAGAAGAATGGGATCCAGAGGATGAGGAAGACAGACTAAAGATGGAAGAATTTAAGCAAAAAAATCAACAAGTCATTTGCATAATTGCGTTAACCTTAACTGATCAACAGCTTGTTTATATCCACGGAGAGAAAACGGCTTTTGGGTGTTGGCAGAAGCTGAAGAGAATTTATGTTCGAGATAATATTGGTGCTCACATAAATCTAACACGGAAGCTTTTCAGGACGCATCTCCAAACAAATGGTGATATGCTGAGTCATTTAAAAACTATGCAAAGCATTTTCCAAGAATTACACGAGAAAGAGCTTATATTCTCTGAACAACACCAAATTTACATAATTCTATCTTCCCTTGATGAAAGTTATGATAACTACGTAACTTCACTTGAAATTTTGCCAAAGGAAAATTTAACATTAATAGATATAACTGGCAGATTGATTGAAGAGGCCAGAAGAAGGCATGAAAGAGATGAATTAAGGAGGAAGCAACCTCAAAAAGAAGATAATAAATCTCCTACTGCATACGCAATTAAAAAGTGTTTTAATTGTGGAGGAAGAGGACATTTGGCAAGATTTTGTAAAAAGGCAAAGCGCCAGAATGCTGGCCAGAATACTAAAAATCATCAAAAGATAAATAAAAATTTAGAGTTAGCCATGTATACTAACGGAACTGTAGTAGTATTTGCTGATTTAATAGGTCCGAAAAAACCAAGTGTAGGAGGAGCTCGCCACATACTAAGTATAATGGATCACTATTCAAGATATGGGTTTTGCTATTTAATGAAGAGCAAAACTGAAACATATCAAAATCTATTTAATTGGTTAAAATTCGCTGAAAGAAAAACTAAAAAGAAATTAGTAACTCTCATCACAGATAATGGTACAGAATTTACAAATAATAAATTTAAAAACAGACTTAGAATGTTAGGTATTCAACATAAAATGTCTGTACCATATAGGCCACAACATAATGCCTTTATAGAGAGAAGAGGCCAAACATTACAATCAATGGCACGAACTATGATGTCTGATTCAGGATTACCTGACAATTTATGGGGAGAAGCAATAATGTGTGGTAATCATATATTAAATAATGTTGTTAATTCAACAACAGGTGAATTACCATTCACACTGTGGCATGGTACAAAACCTGATTTAAGTTACATGCACACATTTGGAGCACCAGCATGGGTGCATATCCCTACACAACTTAGATACAAAGGACAGCATAGAGCTAAAAGATTGATTTTTGTAGGTTATACATCTAATCATAGATCTTATAGATTCTGGGAACCAGGTACATCTAGAGTTTACACCAGTGCTAGTGCAAAATTCCTAGAACATGTAGGATGGAATAGATTAGAGCAAGATTTAAATAATGAAGTATTTATTGAACCCTACAAAAGGCAGAAAGATGAGATTAGCTATAAGAAGAGTCCAATTAAAGAAGAAGTCCACGAAGAGCAAATAGGACCAGAACAAAAGGAAATAGTTGATCAGGAAGAGTTACATGATCAAGAACAATTAGTAGAGGAAAGTCCACCTGTAAGTCCTATAATACCTAGACGTACTACACGTGTAACTAGACCACCTGATAGGTATCAAGCAAGTATAGTTTGCCAAGTAACTAAAGTTCCAACTAGTATAGATGAACTTAGGATGTATCCTGCTAAGGATCAGGAGAATTGGCAAAAGCACTAAATTCATTAAAGGTAATGAAAGTGTATGAAGATGCCAAATTACCTCCAGGAGAAAAATCCATTGGGTGCAAATGGATATTTAAAGTAAAAACTGGAAATGATGGGACTGTTACCCATAAAGCTAGGTTAGTAGCTCAAGGATTTAATCAAACTGCATCTGATTATGATGAAGTTTTTGCACCAAGCCTTAAAGCTACATCTTTAAGAACAGCATTAGTGTGGGCAGCTAAGAAAAACTATGTTATTAACCATTTAGATGTAGAAACTGCTTATCTACATGCACCATTGCAGCACACTATATATTTAAGAAAACCAATTGGTATAAATGACAATAAAGTCAATTGTAATGATTGTTGGAAACTCAAAAAGAGTCTTTACGGGTTGAAACAATCTGGGTTTGAGTGGAACCAATATATTGTGAAAGAGTTAAACAATATAGGGTTTAAATCTGGTTTAGCAGATCCGTGTGTGTTTAAAAGAGAAAATAATGGAACGGTGTCATTATTATTATTATTTACTGATGATATTGCTTTAATAACTAAAATTAATAATGAAGCTAATGAGATTATATCATTATTAGCCAAAAAGATAAAAATAAAGCATTTAGGTGAAATTAAAAGGTATCTAGGATTGACAATTAATAAAACAAATAATGGTTTTAAGATATCTCAAGAAGATAAAATTTGCCAATTAATTAAATCTTATAAGATGGAACTTTGTAAACCGGCAAAGACTCCAATGAGTCAGGAAGTTTGCCAAACTAATGATCAAAGTCCCAAATTTGATAAGTCCATATATCAATCTTTGATTGGTAGCTTATCATATATAAGCAATTGGTCAAGGCCAGATATTGCTTATAGTGTAAATCAGCTGGCACGATTTAATTCAGATCCAAAAGAATGTCATTGGAAATCCTTAAAAAGAATATTGAGATATCTTAAGGGAACAATAAACCATGCATTATATATAGAACCAAAGGGTGATTTGAGTCTTAGTGCTTATGCAGATGCAAGTTTTGCAACTGATATAAACACTAGAAAATCAACATCTGGTATGGCTATATTATTTGGTAAGACACTAATAGGATGGAGGTCAATCAGACAACAGCATATTAGTTTATCCACAATGGAAGCTGAATTTTCATGTCTGTCATTATTATGCACTGATTTGATTTTCTACAAACAGTTGTTGTTGGACATGGGTATAACTATAAAAGATTCCATTATGGTATATGAGGATAACCAAGCAGCTATAAAGTTAGCTACTAGTATTGCTGTAAAAACTAGATCAAAACATACTGACTTAAGATATTTGAATGTAAGAGAATCAGTGAAAAATGGAATAATAAAATTGGAATACTGCATGTCAGAAGAAAACATTGCAGACCAATTTACAAAAGCTCAAGGAGCAACACAGTTTAAAGAAAGTTGCGAAAAATATTTTCTAAAGATGTAAATGATTCATAGTTATTATGTAACCTAAAAAGGGAGAATGTTAGGGATAACATTGTTCACCCTAACTGGTTTAGGTGAAATAATAACTATGAATCATAGTTAGTGTATATTAGAGTGTATGCAGCTTTAACTGTGAAATAGCAATTAAAGGAGTGGTTATGAAAAACACTATAAAAGTAGCAAGACTACGGCTTGCTCTCTCTCTCTCTCTCTGGCTTTGATGATCCCTGATTGCTGCTTGGAATCAAGACTACATTGCTCGAACGGGAGAGACAACAAAGGACTGATTTTGTAAGTGGGCTGACATGGGATATTCTACTTTGCTAAGTGAATACCCCTGAATGGACTGACTACATGGTAAATGAATATTGGACTGTTATTTGACTATGCTATTAACTTATAATGGAATAAAATATATTCTTGATAGCACAAGCGTATCTGTTATTTTTACTGTATGTTAATAAACATACAAGCTTAGCTCACTCATTTATCTGTGTGCCTATCTGACTAACGCTGCACATTCTGTTTAGCTTGTTTACCTAACCCTGGTTGGGGAACCCAGGCTTAACAAGGTCAGATAATAGGAGTGAAGAAAGAAGCACTGATCATATGTTTTCATAACTTAGTCAGTGCTTCTTTCTTAACTCCTAATTATTTTGGAAGTATGTTTAACTGAGACTTCCAATGATGTTTTTTTCCAAAAGGTAACTGGAGTTTCTTGGGTTTTTTTTGAAAAGTCAGTTACAATTGAAGAAGCTTCTTAGCTAAAAAATGAAACATTTTAAGAAAATACCCAACAAGAAAATCCTGTTGCCTTTTGGAAAAATCACTTTGGGACAACCATGACTTGGATGATTGAGACTCAGCATAGATGTTTAACTGTGACTCAAGTGATAAGACAAAGTAGAAATAATATTTATTTGTCACTGCTTGTTGGAGTCTTGACCAATTCATCAGTGAATAATTTTTCTTTTTATTTCTGAATATATTTAATGAATGAAAATTGTATATAGATACATTGCTATAAAGTTGAGCATTTCTGTTTGCTGAAATTACTAGTAATATGGCTAGATGTGATAAACCAACTGGAATTATTATTAAGGTTATGAGAAAAAGAAATGTGGTTAGGTTTTAGACAGTTGCATTGAAAGTTAATAATTTTCTGGAAAATGGTAAAAAAATAATGAATATTATTAGTTATGGCAATAACTGGTTTTAAATGGCTAACCTGTAATGATCCAAAGAATTAGAAAACAGCAGCTCACATTTTTTTTCATTGTGGTGGCTTATAGTATTTCTCAGTTGAATTTGTAGGTGTTATTTTTGCTCAATAGTATCCCCCGCTCCCCACCTTCTCATTTTAGTGGCAAAATGATGATCAAGATGAAAAGAATGTTAAAATATCTATAATGAAGGCAAAAATGATTGGATATTAAAAGAATCTGAAAAAGAGGCCATTCCAATGCCCCCAAAGTACACTCTTCATCTGAAATAGAACTATTTAAAACCTGTAAACTAAATTTCACTATAATTTAGAGCAATGCCCATCTTTACAACCCCTATATTTTATCTTTATATTTTTAAGAGTTATAGTTAAAGAAAGGTATTGGATCTATAATACACCTCATTGAGTTCCATACTAGCATTATAATTATGTGAAATTTCAGGATTTGATAATTAAATCAACAGCTGGTTTTTACACAGAGAGACATTTGGTTATATATAAGTCTAGTTCCCATTCAGAAAGATAAAAATGGATGCATTGAATGGATTCTGGAGATCCCTTCAAATGTGATATCCATATCAATTGGGGGGCTATGCAACAAAACTGATACATGTAATGTGAGAAACTCAGGATCAAATCTTAGATGAGGGAATAGAAGAGGAATTTACCAAATTTGCAGATGATACTAAGCTAGTAAGAATAGCTAACACCCAAAAAGATAGGCTCAAGATCCAGATGAATCTTGACAGACTAGAACACTGGGCCATATCTAACAAAATGAAATTCAGTGTAGACAAAAGTAAAGTCCTACACTTAGGCAAGAAAAACCAAAAGTACACATATAGACTGGGTGAAATCAGGGTCAATAGCAGTAACTGTGAGAGGGATCTTGGAGTCTTATTGGACAACCAACTAAATATGAGCCAGCAGTATGCAGCAGTAGCAACCAAAAAAGCTAATGCAACCCTAAGTTGCATTAACAGAGGGATACAATCAAGATCAAGTGAGGTACTAATACCACTCTATAAAGCCTTAGTAAGATCACACTTAGAGTATTGTATCCAGTTTTGGTCACCACACTATAAAAAAATGTTGAGACACTAGAAAAAGTACAGAGAAGAGCAACCAGGATGATTAGGGGACTGGAGACTAAAACATATGAAGAACGGTTACAGGAACTAGGCATGGCTAATCTAGTGAAGACATGATAGCAGTCTTCTAATATTTGAGGGGCTGCCACAGAGAGGAAGAGGTCCAGCTATTTTCTGAAGCACCTGTAGTTCCAGACAAGGAATAATGGATAGAAACTGAGCAAGGAGAGATTTAACCTGGAAATAAGGAGAAACTTTCTGAAAGTGAGAACAATCAACCAATGGACCAGCTTGCCCTCAGAAGTTGATTATCTGTTATCTGCATGAAATTTTGAAAGCTGCTTGTTAATTTAAGGCAGTCACTACTTCTCAAATAACTTAAACTATCTCAGGAAGTTGAACTGAGGATAAATGAGAGGGGGAAGAAATATCTATGCTTTGAACATTCTCCTTTGAAATATCTCCTTTGAACATTCAAGGAGAGATAAATATATGTATAGTCATTTAAAATGTTTCACAAAAATGTCTGTTTGAATGCAAATGCCAGTAGATTCAACAGGATTTGCTCAAAGTACATACTTTTTTCAAAGACAGTAATTAACTGCAATTTTTTTTGTTTTGTGTGTTTAAATGTGTGTTTATGTGTGAAATATCTTTGTATTTGATTGTATTGCAAATAAATTATTTAACTGTTTGGACTAGAGCTTGCAATTTTTAAAGCCAAAATTATCAAATCATATTTTTGTTGAATGTACATTAATTCCTGAAATTTTATATGCAAAAGGTTTCATTAAAGATAAATGAGTCAAGAAAATGTAGCTTACCTGTCACTATATTTGGGAATTATTAAAATAATCTCTATTATTGGTCCTAAAATACACTTGAATTTATGCAAAATAGAGTAGAAGCATGTAAAACTGTAAGCCTATCCTTTCCTCTTTTTATTTTTTAATGAATGCAGAAGCCATTACTGTAATTTCTAAAATTGATTTAATTTACCATCTAACCTCAATTAAGTATCAACTGTTTAATTTAAATGCATACAATATTTTTAGTATGATTATTTTAAGATGGAAATGTTTATCTGCAAATCTAATTAGGAGCCACTTAAGAAACTTCATTAGATTATGTATTCTTTCAGTTCCTAAACTTGGTAACTGTGAGATTAAAAAGATAGAACTGAAAAATCATATTTATCTGTTGCAAATTATAGTAGTATAGCAGTATTAAAATGAGAGTATAAACATTTCTGCAAGTGTCTGGCCCAAGGTCATCAACTGGCTTTAGGCCTGATTCTAGGCTAGAGGTTATTGTTCCCCAGATTGTAGCCTGTGCTTTAATGATTAAACCAAATTGGCTTTTTAAATCTTAATTATCATCAAAGCTGCAATGGTTGTTTATACAGCATATTGAGCACAAACTGGGTTAGCCAATTATATGAATCCAGTAACAATACAGTCTTCCTAACCAGGTTAATTTGAAAATTGAATACAGTTACAGAGATAGGAAGAGAAGGAAATCACTTTTAAAAAAGAGGACAAACAAAGATTTTTTCCATATTAAAAGAAGCAAAGGGGCCATAAAGATTTTCAAGCCTTTCATGAGTTATATGCTGACTCATAATGAGACGTCATCCTTAATGCTCAAACAAGCCCATAACAATTTTATATCCTGGGACTCCAATCAACAACAAAATAACATTTCTTGCTGTCTCTATTGTTCAGTAGTAGGTACATAAACTTGGCACTTAATGGGGCTAAAAACTACTGTTTCTGCTGTGTTGTTTTTTCAGGGAAACAAGTCAATGTGTGAGGGAGTCCTGTTGGGAGGAGACTGACTGACCTCAGCAGGAGTGGAAATAAAACATTCTTCTGGATGAAGCAGGAAAGCAATGTTTTTAATCAAAACAGCTATTCAAGGAATCAATCAAACTGACCCAGAAATAATCTAGGATTTGTTCAAAGAAAACTAAAAACCTTTCTTCTCTAGATCAAGTTTCTGTCATGCAACATAGGCAAGCTGGCCCCTTGTCCTCATAAAATAATTATTAAGAATTTTCTCTCATATCTCTTTTCTTGCAAATATTCACTGGGATCACTTCACCAATTATCTTTTTGATATGCTGAAGATACATTATAAGGTTTTAACCTTTCCAAGCTAATATTCTTCCCTGTAGAGAATGAACTACTAAACACAAAATGTATCTTTTGACTTTGACTTGTGCCTTGGAACAGGAGTGGCATTCAAAAATTTTAACAACTGGTTCTGTGGGCATGGCTTAGATGGTGGGCATGGCTTGGTGGTCATGTGACTGGGTGGACATGGCTTGGTGGTCATGTTATTGGCTGGATGTGACCAACTCAATATCACTCACATCAAGGCACGCCTCTCCTCACCTGGCCTTTCATGAATGTGGGGATGCTGCAACAGTCATAAGTATGAAAAATGGTCATAAGTCACTTTTTTCAGTGCCATTGTAACTTTGAATGGTCACTCCACACAAGCAAAGTACCAGCAAAGGAAGGGAAAAAAACTCCAGAGAAGTTCCTGAGACTGGAAGTCTAGTTCTGCCAAGAATGTAATAAGGGGTAACGGAGAGGCAGTTTCTGTAAGCAACACCAGAATGTTTCCTTCCTGTCTTCCTTTCAGGATTAGGCCAGTAATTTCTTCTAACAACCAGTTCTCCAAACTGCTTAGAATGTTAACAACTGGTTCTACCGAATAGGTGTGAGCTGGTAGAATCCCACCTCTGCCTTGGGATCTTACTGAAATTTAAGTAAAACCTTGCTTGTTATCTTCCATTTGCAGCATAAAGATAATATTAGTCTTTTAAATGTTGGATCCAACTCCAATTAACTAAATAAATGTGAATGAATTTGTCAGACCATGGATTTTTCCCTCTATAACAGAGAAGGTAGCTCTAGCTTTCTTTCCCAAAGGCGCTTTTCCAAAAGGCAACTGGACTTTCTTCATTTTTTTTCTTTGAAAATGTTTCACATTTCATCCAATAAGTTTTTTCAGTTTTCCATTTCCTCCATCAATTCTAAACAAGCTTCTTGTATGAGAAGCTAATTTTTTAAAAACAAATAAACAAACAATAACAAGAAACCCAGGAAAGTCCAGTTGTCTTTTGGAAAAGCAGCTTTGGGGCAACCTCTCCTGGATGATTGAGTGTTTCCACAGACCATTAGCATTTTTGACCAAGATAATTAGGTTCAAAAGACAACAATACATTCCATCACTGCTTTTTGGTGTTTCCTTTCATGACTGAGATATGACTAGAATTCATTGTGTCCTGCTTTCTAGGCCAACACATTAATCACAAACTGGCTTTTAAATTATTTCATGTGAGAACTTTACTATGGAATCAGGTTGCTACTTGTTTCATTATGGGAATAATATTCATAGGACAAATATTTATCCAAAAATATGAAAGTGTCATTTACTTCTTCAGAGAAACGGTAACAAAAAGTCAGAAAAACATTACAAACATTGAGATTAGGATTTCTATAAAAATATTTAATATTACCTTAAACCCTTAAGCTTTCGGTCTAATACAGGAGTTTCAAACTCATATTGTCACAGTGGTGTCACATGACATATTAGGACTTTTCCTCCTTCAGTAAACCAGAAGTGGGTGTGGCCATGACATATCCAACTTGCAGACCGGGAATTTGACAGTCCTGGTCTAATGTTATACCAGTCTGCTTGTGCACATGAGTTTATAGATCTTTTCAAAATGAACATCAATATAGAGTTTTGAAGGAGATATTATCATATTTGTCCATGTCTGCTTTCTTCTTTTGTATGACTCCAAGAGACAGTCCTCAGTTATTTTTATATGTAAATTTGACCAACATATGTTATTAACAAATCTAGATACAGAAATAACAAGGAAAGGATTCCATTTATCCCTACTGGCTTTCTTCCTTCTAAGAAACCAGACACCTCAGCTATAGACCATCTAACCCAGTGGTCATCAACCAGTGGGCCAGGGATCACTGGTGGTCCATGAGAAAAATTTGGTGGTCTGCAGAGAAATGTCACCCCTAAAGCACATCCCAAACTAATTAATCCAGGCTGTGTGGTAACACAAGGCTGAGTTGCCAACATGGCCTGTGGGAACACAATGTATTACTTGCATTGTGCACAATACGAGGTAGTGAGGGGAGGGGGGAAAGGGCAGAGGGGGCAATTTTTTCCACTTGCCCCACATGCCTGACCTGGCCAGCCGGCTGCTTCTTTCTGTTTCTTTCTTCTGCTTTTGGCTGCACGCAAGGAAAGCAGCAAAAGTCTTTCTTTCTCTCCCCCAAGCTTCATTAGAAATGAATCGTTGGGACCCTACAAGCCATCCTGTTCCAAGAGGCTGCGCCAGCACAAGTCTTACAAGATTTAAAATTATGAATTTGGTGGTCCCTGAGGTCCAAAAGGTTAGCAACCCCCTGATCTAACCCACATGGCTATGAGCTGTTCTTTTAATGTGTATCCTGTTTGGTTCAATTAAATTGGTTGATTCACTGTCTTTTTCTAGTCTGAATCCTGACAAAATCACTTAAGCTGAATAATTTAGTTTAGTTTACTTTATTGTCATTGCATCTCATACAACGAAATCAAACACCATCTTCAGTGCACATCATGAACATGACCCTGAAAATAAACACAAACACAAAACCTTCATCCTCTACACATTGAACCAAAAAACCTTGACACCCCACCAATACTGCACTATACAGCAGAATTCAAAAGAGCTGCTGCCCTGATATAGAAGCTGTCTTTCAGCCTATTTGTCCTTGTTTTTATTATTCTGTACCATTTGCCAGATGGTAACAGTTAAAAAAAAAGGTGCCCAGGATGAGATAAATCTTTGAGAATGTTTTGAATTTTCTTAAGGCAGCGGGAGCTATAAAGCTCTTGCAAAGAGGAGAGAGGGCAACAAATGATCTTCTGGGCAATGATGTTAATCCTCTGGATGAGGATTAACTAATGAAGAGCAGCCGTCCCTTCACACGGAGCCAAGCTTCACTAAAAGCCTCCAACACAAGAACAGAGTGTTGCCAGCCAATCAAAGCCACAAAACAGACAGAAGAAACCAGGAACACCAATCAATCAAACTCCAAGTCCAATAAACACAGGTCCAGGCTCCCAACCAATCAGAATGGACCAGACTCAAATTTAAAACCAGGAGCTGTAAGACCCATATCCATACAGAAGCCTGAGGATGGCAGATGAGATTCTGCTGAAACGTTGCTACAACTTTAACAGAACTACAATGACGTGGGATAATACCCGAAGGAAGCTAAACAGCATATGATTGACTGAACTATTACGGATGTAAAAGACTAATATTTAAAGCCCCACCCATGGATGACCACAACATAAGGAAGATTGGAACTTGATCAATAGAATGTGTAATTCATAAAAAGTATGAATTAATGGTTGAAAATGAATTCAAGAATGAATAGATCATATATTTTGAGTCAATAAACTAAAAATAATGGACGAATTTATTGATCTAAATCGGGGTGTCAAAGTCAGTTTCATTGAGGGCTACATGAGGGTTGTGTTTGACCTTGATGTGGCTGGGGTGGGCATGTGCGGGGTAGACATGGCCAGCCTAATGTCACTCGTGTCAAGGATGCCAGTGGTGGGCCCAGTGCTCTGCCAGCAAAAACGAGCTCCGAAGCTCCATTTTGGCTGTGATGATCTGCTGCAACCCTTCGTCAGTGAAAATGGAGCTCAAGAGGGCCACAGCAGCCCTCCTGAGCTCCATTTTCACTGGCAGAAGCACTACAGGCCGGTCCTTCACAAGCCAGATATACGCATCTCATGGGCCACATCTATCCCCTGGGCCTTGAGTTTGAGACTCCTGATCTAAATGAAGACGATCTGAGTATGGAATGATTGATAAAAACATATGGGAAAGTGAAACTTATGAATGAAATAATTAAATATAAAATAAAATATGAATTAAAACAGAATGAATGAGCTGGAAGGGACCTTGGAGGTCTTCTAGTCCAGTTCCTTGCTCAAGCAGGAGAATCTATATTATTTCAGATAAATGACTATCTAGACTCTTCTTAAAAACATCCAGTGATGGAGTGCCCATGATTTCTGGAGGCAAGCTATTCCATTGGTTAATTGTCCTCACTGTTAGGAAGTTCCTCTTTAACTCCAGGTAGCCTCTCTCTTTGATTAGTTTCTAAGCATTGTTTCTTGTCTTGCCTTCTGGTCCTTTGGAGAATAATGTGGCAACCCCTTAAGTACTGGAATACTGCTATCATGTCACCCCTAATTCTTCTGTTTTTTAGATTAGCCAAACTCAACTTCATATGTTTTCATATCCATCTCAGGATATGAAATTTGATCATCTCAGTTGCACCTTCTGAACTTTTCCCAAAGTCTCAACATCTTTTTTGTAGTATGGTGACCAAAATTGCTTGCAGTATTCCAGGTGTGGTCTTACTAGGGTTTTATAAAGTGGTACTAATTCTTTATGTGATCTTGATTCTATGTCTCTGTTTATACAACCCAGAATTATGTTAGCTTTTTTGGCTGTTGCTGCTCAGTGCTGGCTCATATTCAAGTGATCATCCACTAAGATTCCAAGAGACCTCTCACAAAATTGGTGTCATTTGTTTTTGTGAGTGCAAATGAAAGTAAAAATCCATAAATTGCTGTTAGTTGCATATTATGCTCTATTAGAAGGTGATAATTGGAAGGAAAAGATATGTGTTTGGTGAATAATTATGTAACACACTGAATGAATGCAATATAGAAAGAAAGGTGGATATGTTGTAATAAGACAAGAAAGCATACAAAAGACATTGGGCCATTTGGACATGTAAGATTAATGATGATGCAATTGATAAGTAAAAATATAATCAGAAAAGTCTGATTATATAGTTTAAGAATAAATGCATATAGTGTAAATACAATGACCATGGATGAAAATGCACCTAAAATCATGATTTAGCTTATTGTTTATAATTAGATTGGAGAGAATCAGAAAACTCAGTGAAAAGAGGTATGAAAATGGGAAGATCTTTATCTGTAACTTGGGACAACAGACCTGGAAATTTTTTTTGAAATAAAGTAGAATGAAAATAGAATGAATGCAGGAAGAACAGGTATGAATCAATGGTGAGATTCAAATGTTTTTACTACTGGCTCTGTGGACATGGCTTGGTGGGCGTGGCAGCGGAAGGATATTGTAAAAAGTCAGAGGTGGCATTTGCCAGCTCTCTGAATTGCTCAAAATTTCTGCTACTGGTTCTCCAGAACTGGTCAGAACCTGCTGAATACCACCTCTGGTATGAATCGCAGATGGGAAAAAACGGAAGATAAATGAATTTTACAGGACAATAAAAGGAATGTGAATATAAAAAAAAAGGATGTGAAATGTGGAGATGCATTAAGGAAAAGAAAAAAAAAATACAAAAAAGGATGCTTAGACAGTGATGAAGTGAAAGAAGTTCTGGATCAGGAAAAATACATATAATTAATGAAGACAAAAATAATGAATTCTATAAAAATGAGGATGAATTATAGGCATAGTAATTTGCAAATAGAGAATGCAGTCAAAGATATCAAGGGATAGTTTAAATTTAAAAAAGGCAAATAAAGTGAAGAACAGCTGATGGAAATTAAACAATTATTTTAAAAGTGAGTGAAAAGAACTACACAAAGGATATCCAGGAATTAAATATGCAAATGATTAAGTGAAGAAATTATACAAATGATATTAGTGATATGTTTAAGAATGAAACAATTCTTAATTCAATTTAAACAATTGAAACAAATGTTACAAATAGTATCATAAATAGAGGCATCCAAGAAACCCTGACCATCAGCATAAGTTAGGTTGTCTTTTCCTCCAGTTTTAAAATTACATTCTCCGTTTTCCTGCCCAATTTCCCTCAAAATATATTCAGCCTATTGTTTGAAAAACTAAGGGAAGGGTATACAGCAAAATTTAAGTTTATTCACTTCATTATATTCATACAAAATCATTAGTTTATAAATAAATCTTAGGCTGCAGTCTCATATTCACATAGGATCCAAATGGTTATGAAAGTAATTATATGTTTTACTTGAACAATTAATATTCAAACATAAACATATGAAAGAATACATATTCATGTGTGCAATTGTGTATTCTTAGATTTTTATGAGACTCATATGTGAAATTCTCAAATAAAAAAGGCAATAAGAATACTAGTTATTTTGATATTTCTCTGCTCCTACTATTGCTTATTACCATAATAAGCAGTATACAATATATAGCAGTGGTGATGGATTCCATTTATGTACCTTTCCAGGTGCTTGTAAGGAGCAGATAATTATTAAAAACCTCAGGTTTGGGCTTCTTCAGTGACACACCGAAATCACGATCATCCATGGTTTTGATCTGTGCTCACCGCTATAGTGCCCCGAGCCTCCCAGATTCAGGATTAAAGCCACCCCGTAGAGGTGGTGAAAAGTGGGAGCCATCAGCGGGGTTGAGGAGAGCCGTATCTCTCCTCCTCGGCTGGCCATCACTCCCCTTCCCAAAGGCAGTTGCAGTGGTGGTCAGAAATGGCTACCTCAAAGAAAAACCCAACCAGACAAGATTGTGCAGGAGGAAGTTTAAAGGAGAAAGTTTGACTGACCAGGTTGAATGGAGAACATCTATTTAAGGTAGCTGGAATCTGAATTTTAAAGATTAATACTATTCCTAAAAAAGATTTTAAGCTGTGAAAGAGAAAGGGAAAGGAAACAGAATTGGCTTTTTTTCCTCTAACATCGAGAATTTTAACTGACTTGGAACATTAAGAAGAAGATATTTGAATAAGAAAATGATACTAATCCACTTTGACATTAAAAGGCTATTTTAGCTGAAAATAAAGTGTCAAAGGGATAAAAGATTCTTGGATAATTTTAAAACTTTCTTTAAAAAAAGAAAGAAAGCAGTGGAGGGAAAAAGGAAAAAAGAGGGTGGAATCTGGAAAATGGAGGAGACCACCTGGAACTTAAAAAAAATTGATAGTGGAATTTTAACAAGGCTTGCAAAAGATACAATGTAGCTGAAACTTTGTTACAAGAGAACAAAACCCCTGGAAAGAGAAAGTGAGAAAAGAAACAAGAAACAGCTTTGGATTATTGGATGATTCCTGGAACTTTGGATGGAGGATCCTAACGAAATAAAATAAAATCAATTGGGGGTTGCTTAATTTTTTTTTAAATGGCATCACTCCTTGAAGAGTTAAAAATGAGTCTTAAAGAATAAAATGAAGAAGCACAAGATGGAAGAGGATCTTTTGGCTTCGTAATTCAACTTTTAGAAATAGAGATCTTGAACTATGAAAAACAATAAGAAATGCTGGCAGAACAAGAAGGGTGGGACAACGAAGAAGCCATCTTTAATGACCAAGCAATTTTAAGCAGGGTAAAAAAGGGAAAGGGAGTTAAAAACTTAAGCACTGAAGCAACAACCAAAAAAAGAGTAATTTGAAAAGTAATCATAATATCAGGAATAAGCAGAAGCGAGGATCACAGAAGGGAGAACCAGGTAGAAAAGGGAATAAAAAGGGGAGGGAGAAGAAGAGAGGGAAGAGGAAAAGAAGCTACAAAAGACAGAAACAAAATATAGAGGTACAGGAAAAACATACAAGAATTAAAGGTATAAACCTATTTAAAAGACACAGAGACAATGGTTAAAAGAGAGGATTCTGCAAGGGTGCATGGGATAGCATTATTATATAATATGTTAGATGATTAAAATGATAGAAAAAAAATTCTATTGATGTGTAGTGGAATATTGGTTTGTAAAGAGAATAAGGTTCTCAATGATTTAAAAAGAACGTTTAAAAAAACTGAAAAGAAACATGGAAGATTTTTATCAGTTGGTAAGATGAACTTGAATAAGAATAATAACTTTATTGACTACTGTTAATAACTATTGTTTGGTTTTTATTTAAAGATTTATTATTTAATAAGTAAAATATGAAATATAGATGATTAAAGTGAAAGACAATTGATATTACTAGGTAATGTTTGTTAAAAGAAACAGAAATGTAAAAGGTTGTTATTAATATTAATGGCAGAGTTGTCCTTGAATAGACTAATTATTCCATTTACTATTGTTATACATATATATACACAGATATATATACATATATACTTTTTTCTTTCAAGAATTTAGTGTGTATTTTAAGGGA
Organism: Laticauda colubrina; assembly: GCA_015471245.1. NCBI lineage: Eukaryota > Metazoa > Chordata > Lepidosauria > Squamata > Elapidae > Laticauda > Laticauda colubrina. Next base: position 30,724,279 of record BLBF01000019.1, read on the forward strand.
ATGTACCAAACAGAATTTGAGTGAAAACAGGTATGTGTTAGAGGTTAGAAAATGAATGTTATAACTGTAAAGATGTAACTTAAATTTTTAAATAAAATTTGAAAAAAGATATAAAGGTGTTACACTCCAGTCTAGTAATTACAGGGAAAAATTTGTTTTATAAGAAAAGATAATATGAAATTGTAAACCGGACAGATGAAAGTATAAAAACATTGATGAGAAAGATTTTTAAAATTAGAAAAAGATATGTAATTGAATTAAGAAAGGAATGAGATAATTTAAAATAAGGCTATAGGAAGTAAAGAAAGGGAAAAGCTATTGAAAAAATTGCGAAAATAGTTATAAGATATGGATTAGAATGTATAATATAAATATGTATTGAGTTTATGTCTATATGGAGAAGTGATAACCCAGGGCCACACTGTTCTCAAAAAAAAAAGATATTTTATTTGTATTTGTATGTTTTGTGGAAACTTGAATAAAACTTTTATTAAAAAAAAATCAAAAACCTCTACTGCTTGTACAGTCATCAACCTGGTAAGAGGCACAAGTGTTATACAGGAATTTCCAGGGTTGGGGTTCTACTGGTTCTGACTGGTTCTATAGAGCCCCTTGTTAACTTTCTAAGCAGTTTAGAAGAAATCTCCTTTTGTTTTTTTTCCACCCTTATTACATTCCTGGCATTTTGCCTAGACTTATTGTCTCTGAAGGAGGTTTTTTCTTCTTTCTTGATACTTTCTTAAAGTGGGAGGGTTGTTTTAAGCTTTTTACACTGCTGTTGGGAGGAAATATTCCCATGGAAATACTTCCTCTTGGCTTGCTAGAAAGATTGACATTCAAAATGTGAGTTTACATATCCTTTCTGAAATTTGGTCTAAAACTGGTTTTTGGTGAAGTTTAATTCTGTGCTTGGGGACGTTTAATCCTGTATTTATTGATGGGATAATTATCCCTTTTCATCTTTGTTTGGAAGGAAAAAGATTAACTTCTGTTCTTGAAAAGAAACTGGTTTGAGAAATCTGGTTAGTTCCTGTCTCTATTTGTTCTGGTAATTGGTTTAACAAGCAACAGCTACTGTTGTAATTTAATTATTTGTATTGTGTTTGAATTTTTTTTCTGCCTCATGGTTTCTTTTTCTATCTGGGAAGGGGATCTTCCTTTACTGCTTTATTGGTATCTGGCACTGTTCTTTTGGGGTATACTTCCAAGAGGCAGGATGCAAGCTTGGCACTGATTTTTTACTGCCTTTCTGGGAGGCATGTGACCTTTCCTTAAACCTGAATGATTTCCTTAGGATATCTTGTGAGATGAGTGAGACCAGTTGGTTTGTTTAAGTGGTTCAAATGGATCTAAGGATTGCTTCTCCTGGGTATACTCTTTCTGGAGAGCTTAAATGACCTCTCTGTTGAAGGGTTTCACTTTATGAACAAGAGTTAGCTGCTGATAGTTATCATTGTATTTTAATTAATTCCTCAAGATGCTCTGGCACTCTGACTGATTTGTAAGCTCTGGCTTGCAGGTATTTTTAATCTAATGATTGGTATTTAGGGAAGCTTTTTGCAACAAAGAAGCTTTTTGTATTTTTGTACAGGAAATCCTTGACTTACAATAGTTCATTTAATGACCATTCAAAGTTACAATAGCACTGAAAAAAATGACTTATGACCATTTTTCACACTTATGACTGTTGCAGCATTCCCACTGTCATGAGAGCACAGGTGAGAAGTGCCACTTGACATGAGTGATGTTGAGTTGGCCATGCCCACCCAGTCACATGACCACCAAGCCACACCCACCAACTAAGCCAAGCCCACAAAAACAATTGTTAAAAAATTGGAATCCCATCCCTGGGGATTTCTATGCAGGTTGTTAGCCATGATCTACATCAGGGCTGTCAAACTCACAGTCCTTGAGCCAGATGCGTCACATGCTGGCCATGCCCATGCCTGGTTTAGTGAAGAGGATAAAGTTGTGATACATCACATGATGCTGCCGTGATGAAGTGAGTTTGGGACCTCTGATCTACATAAACCTGGTACTGCTGCTGCTTTTGAAACAAGTGATTAGATGTGAAAGGACAATGCTATGGATATTATCTTATTACCACAGTGTGAAGTTTAATCTATTGGGCAATTGATTATAATAATGTTTCATTACTCTGATGTAATATCTAACTCATAGAGCCAAAATGGCCAAGAGGATTATTAAGTGCTAGAACAAGATTATCATGGGACCTCTAACCTACATATTAAGTTAACATGACCCTTGTAAAATATTTCCCTTACCCCTCTCCAACCCTGGCAATCCCTGCACTAATGAAACTCTTAACCAACCAAGAGGTTCATTAAAAAGGGGGGAGCGCCGAAGTATGGAGAAGCAATGTTGGAGGCCGTGGCCCACAAATAGATTTTTTTTCCCAACTGGTAGAAGAATGATTCATTCTAGTCTATTTGAATAAAAGAAACTGCAACTTTGCCCCCCAAACCCTGCAGCCTGATTGACAAAGGGCTCCTTTACTGCAATAATTCTCTCGGCAACCCTGCCTTTGCAACACTGCTCAGGAATGGCCTGCCGCTGCTGCGTGGGAAGGTCAAGCCTTCCTTCCTTGCTGTTTGTCTTCCAATGAGTTGATTTGATCCAGCTTTGGAATGTTTTGCTACGAGCCACCCCCACCCTCCCCACCTCTGCCTAGGCATGTCCAGGTTAATATATCATCCCACTGTTTTTCTTTTTTTTTAATTTGGTTTTGTAAATTTAAAAAACAAATTCCCTTTCATGGGCCCCCTTTGAGCTCCATGGACCCTGGAACAATGTACTGGCTGAACCACCCCCTCTCCTCAGGCTCATAATTGTAGATGACATTAATATTTCACCAGGAGGGAATAAACCAACAGAAATAAATATAATAGAAAATTTCACACAAACAGTTAATGTTTAAAATGAAAAATAATTATTATTAGTGAATCTAATCTTATGCACCCAATTTCTATATGCATATGCCAATCCACATGGCTTGAAAATGCAGAATACCTGGTATTTCTGCCAGGAACAAATAAAAGTATATCCAAATATTTTATTTTTTGTTTATTTTTAGTGATATTTTTAGTTAGAAGTGTCCAGCTTCTGTTTGTATAGTATAGTGAAACCTATATAAAGCATCACAGCAGGTAATCACACTTAGATGACATTGATCAATCTCAAAAAAGCTCAGCAGATCTTGTTAAACCAATGGGAATGGCCAGAGCTGGAATTTAGCTGTGGAAAAATTCAATCCCAGAAGAATGCAATAGCAAATGACTTCCAGATCATATTGTCAAAACAAACAAAAGGCTTGGGAATACGTAGTAATCAGATTTATCAATTCAAAGAAGATTTTACCTTCTAGGCCAACCAAAAATGGCAGTTTTCTAATTGTTTGGGTGATGAAGGAAGAATAATTATCAGCTCTTCATATTTACTAATAATAAGCAAACTTCTAAATATGATCAGAAATTAACTAAATTCAGGAGTTTTGCACAGATACTACGTATTAAATTACATTATAGTTCTTCAAGACAGATCACTGATATTCCAAGAACTGAATTTGCAGTACTGAACTAATATGCTTCTGAGAAGATGATTCTTTCTAGAAATACTGCAAAGAATTATGATTTCTTCCTTTCTTCTGTAACAACATACTTTATTTTTTCCTTTCATTGTTTCTTAACTATTTTTGTGTTGTATAAGTGATTTATTATCCTTTAGTCTAGACTTGTACACTGAATAATGATCAGGTCCTGAAGTACAATTTTCTCTAACAGGCACCTTCAGGTACCTATTTTCCAGATGGTACCGCATATATAATATGCTAGAGGTATATATAAAATTGGAAATTCTTTGAAATTCCCTGTTTATGTTTAGGTATTGTTTATTTTCTTGAGAGTTATATCAGGTATCTTTTAAAACATAATCTAAAATTTTGTGCATATTTTGGTTAGTTAGATGAAACTTTCATATGACCTAAACATTCAATGGTATATCCTAAAAATAATGTAGTTTTGAACTGAGGCTTTAACTTACAGAAATAGAATTTAGCAATTTTGTATTTTTCATTGTTAACATTTGCCTTTAAAATCACAGTCTTTTTTATTTCATAAAAATGTGCTACTAAAATTTTTTTAATTAATGTTTCAGACAAGAATCATAAACAGGATAGTATGAATAAATGCTAGTATTAAGTATTCCATGTTAGATGATATTTTTCTTCCATCAAATTATGGAAAGTTGAAATGTTGAAGATTTCATTTTAATTGAAAACAATGAAGAAATAAATATGATTTTTTACATTCTCACATATTTATTATTGATTTTTTCACTATGTCATCAAGTAAACACAAACAATATTTTAAGAGTGTTTATTTGTTAGCTATATCTCCTCCTTGAAGTGACACAAACTCATTTTCCTGGAAATTACTAAGCCTTGGATAGAAAAAAATAGGCTCAGACACACCATAAGCAAGATGTAATGGCTGCTTATTTGAAGCCTTCTGATGGCACAACAATTCTAAATTTGACTCTCATTTAAATTGATCCTTTATAGCAGGGCCACCAAATTCGGGGCCCTCAGGCCAGATGCATCACACGCTGGCCATGCCCATGCTCAGTTTAGCAAAGGGAAAAAAAGTCATGATACATCATATGACACTGCCATGACAACGTGAGTTTGACACCCCTACTTTAGAGGAAATTATCTGATTCTTCTGAATTCACAGCTCCTGATTGAAAAGGGCCTTTGCTCATCTTTAGTTGGCAGGCCAGTATAATCTTATCTAGCACTGAGGAAGATAAAGTTTAGTTGTAACTCTCTGTACATGGGGCTGAATATGGAGCTGTACATCAATCCAAAAACATCAAAAATAATATTTTTATTGGTGTCATAAAATATTGTGTTATACTTACAGTACAGTCATGTTATACTGCCAGTGCTAGTTTTCAGGTCCAGTTCAGAATGATGCATGCTAGCTTTACAATCTTGGATAGCTAAGATACCCTCCAGCCTAAGGATAAATAATAATCCCTAAATCACATCATTAATAGCAGAGTTATCTAGCCACCTAGTTTAAAATCTTGGGAAAATAATCAAATTTTGCAAAAGGCTAAAAAGCTTAGTTCTACTTTGTTAACACTATGATCCAGTGGCCAGGGGCTGCCTTCTGTCCTTGTATAAAGAGATGTAGCACCATGTCAGTAGTCCCATACTGGAGATATTTTTCCTCAGAACAGTTTCTTTCCTTCTTAAGACAAGATGAGCTGCTATTCTTGTGGCTTTTCAAAGCTTGTTAAATAATAATATTCCAGAAGGCCAACAGTGATTAATGAAAAGCCATAGAAGCTAATGATATTTCCAATTTTCTGTGTTGCTAACATAATTAGCAATTTGTAATGCTATAATTTTTAAGATTTTTATCCCACCTTTTCTTTCCATATTTAGTAGTCTGCTGATGAACTTTCAAGTTACAAACTTTCTCTGGTACAAGTCACAGCTCAATCTAAACTCCTTTCTCCTATTTTTCCCACAATAACAAACCTGTGAGATGAATTGGGCAGAAAGAAAGTGAATGGACCACAGAAAGTTAATGGATCACAGTCTGCTGGTTTCTAGGCCAGCACTTTAACCACAACACCAAAGAGGTGTTGTGATAACTACACATCTAAAGTCTGTTTGGATTGAAAGGGTAGACAAATAACATTGATCAATCAATCTTAGCATTAATATTTGTAGTGAGCTGTGAAAAAATCCTTTCTTATCATTATTTTCATAGATTTTATCTATTTTAAATCCATTATCATTTTCAGCATACATATTGATATAATATTTTTGCATTGTACACAATACAATGATTCCTTTGCAAACATGCTGTGAACAGCTATATAAGGTTTGTAAGGCTTCTAAATAGGTTTGGAAGGCTTCTTTGAGAAGGGAAACCTAAATTCTCAGCTGTGTGGTGCTGCCTCTGAGGCATGTTTCCATAAATAGTTGCAGATGGGACGAAATTGTCTGGGGACTAAAGAATTTACTATTACTTTTTGTAACAAGCAGCCTAAAGAAAACTATTGGTTGAGTTTAGGTGAAAGCCCAATTGAATTTCCCAGCTCTGAAGCAACATAATTAAACTGGGGGGGGGGGAATCTTTTGGTATTACTATTTAGAATATAAAACCATTCAAGAACATTGTAAAACATTTTGAATCACAGTATGTTAACAAGCAGACATAAATGTGCTTTGGAAAAAAAGAAAAGATTTATTAAAGCACTTCAAACATTTTATGAGGTATAAATTCTATAAATATTATTTTTCCTTCAGCAAATATTCTGTTTAGGAGGAGAAAAGTAATACCTTTGTTTAAAGCATAAAAACAGTTATTTTGTCTAAAGCACACATCTACCATACATCTATGGTATACATATATGAATTGATTGATAGCAGGTCACAATATATTATCAAAGTTCCAAAGAAATTCACTGATCCAAGAAGCATGAATCTCTTTTTTTTCCGTACCATCTGCTATGGGTTATATCTGGAAATTGCTCAGTTAGTAAATCTATTTCAGTAAATTTATTGGATTTCATTTGGGAAATTTATATGAAATGAACCAAATATAAATTCATACTTAAACCCAATTTCACGAACAAGTTTGCAAAATCTGTTTTGCTTTGTTTTAAATTTAGTAGATTTTTCTGGCAAATGGTGTGAAATCCAGAAACAAATTTTGTAAATTTGATATTGTGAGCATCCTTTCCTGAAAAGCAATGCATTAAATATAGATATGACTGCATTATAAAATGTTGATGGACGCTAACAACCATGATATTTCTTGCATCATTTGCTTAATTCATTGTTCATTGATAGGCCAGTTTTTGAATGCAGTTTGAAAATTATTATTTTTAAAGCCCTAAATCAAGATTGTGCAATAATAGGCATTAAAAATAGAACAGAACAACTAGTTTAATTCAAAAAATGGATGAGAACAGGATAACTGAAAAAAGGATTCTTTATTATTGTAATAATATTTTTCATCATATTAAAATTACACTATTTGAAGAGTTCTGGTATCACACCTAAGATTTTAAGAATCATATATAGTCTTGACACTATAAGTTGAGCATTTCCTAAAATCTTGTACTTTGAAAAAGAACAAACAGCCTTTCCATTCTGTGCTGTTGGCTAATTGTTGATGAAAAGACAGAAATATTTCTTGAACATGGCATCCATTTAGGGAATTTCTTAATTCACAAATTAAATCATATATTTGTTTTAAATCTTCAATCATAACTGGGGACTTACCTCTGAACAAGCTTTTCATTTACAAGTTAAAAAAATTATTTATTTTAAATTCTAGCTTTATGTGTCTTAATTGTTGCTGTTTAACCAATAAATATACTTTTTCAAAATTATTTGTTTATGTTTTTATATTTTATTACCTTATAGGTTACTTGTACAATCATTCTTCTGAACAGGAAAAAAAAGTGCTTTTATTAAATAAAATTTTCAAAGAAATATTTTCTGTTTAAAATCCAGATATTCTTTATATTTCTTAAGGCTTTCTTGGAAATGTTAGAGAAGGAAGGACAAGCTTAGAAACACATTCATTCCTGAAGTGTAATTATAATACAGACTCTGCACTTTTTAAAATGGGTAGATTCTATGCATATCAAACTTCTATTTACAGGTTACTCTTTTCACCTGTATGTAATAATAGAACTCTTCCTAGTGATGATATCTGTACTTTTCATAACATGCTTGCAATAATAGCAATCATTTCAACAAAGTAATAGAAGGTTAAGGATCTCACGAAAGGAAAATAACTATTTAGTGCCTATAATTTTTGAAGTATTGTTTAAAAGCTAGACAGATGGTGACAGCAGATGTTTTCCCTGCTCCTTTTAGCATTACTATAGCCTTCCTTCCAGTTTGAGGTATTTTCTCTTTTACACAATTCTAAAATTGTTGTAGAGATTGTCCAGAACATGTTTTATCTCTCATTAAGAATAGTTAATATGTCATACAGAAATAATATCTCGCCCAAAATAAAGATTGTGCAAGAATGGAACCCTGAAACCAATGTGGTATTAAGATATTAGACTGAAACCAGAGTAGGCTATGCTCAGATTGAAACCCAGCTATGGAAACTTTGGATGAGTTGCTTTCCTTTCCCCCACCCAAATGTATTTATACAAGGTTGTTATAAGCAAATAAATGGGCGAATGGAGCACTGGTTACCTGAAGTCCTGGAAGACAGGCAGGATATAAATGAAGCAAATAAAATAATAAACAATAAAATATTTCCAGAAGAATAACCTCAATTATGTTTGTGTTGGAACACGCTATATTGTAGAAGGATATAGAAAGCATTTATTATGACTGCATTGATGTTTTCGTTTAATGCTACAGTAGTTCTGAGTAATTCTGCTTTCTCTATTGAATTCAGTCTATACAGAAAGCAGAATATCTCAAATAGGGAGAATATATACAATAAAAATGAACATACTACCAAGGATATTATATTTGTTTTAGACAATTCCAATTAAATTAGGGAAAGAATATTTTGAGGACTTAAACAAAATAATATTGAAATATATATGGCAGGGAAATAAGGCAAGAATTAAATTAAAATTGTTATAGGATGCTAGAATGAGAGGAGGTTTTGGATTATTCAGTTGGAATTATACTACCAGGCAGTAACACTGATGTGGGTGAAAGAATGGATTGTTTTGAGAAATACTAGATTGTTAACACTGGAAGGTCATGATTTATAATTGGGGTGGCATGCATTTTTATGGTATAAGGAAAGTAAAGCACATAGATATTTCAGGAGGCATTATATTTGAGATGCTTTATTGTCAACATGGGAGAAAATAAGGAACAACACTACATGAAAATACCAGTATGGTTATCAACTATAGAGACATTCACATAATTGTGTTTAAAATGGAACACATAGTTAGATATAGTGAAATACTAAATGAGAAGGGTAAACTCAAAACAAAGCAAGAATTAGATGGAAAAGAGATAGAGATTAATTGTGCAATTGTGCATATGCGCAAATACAATATAGATATGATAGATAGTAAAACGGAAATGTTTTACAAAGAACTTATTGAATTAGATAAAATCTTAACAGGTACTGAGAAGAGGATGATTAAAAAATTATCTGGCTATTTACTTGGAGTGAAATTAGAAGAAGAACAAGTTAAAGAAACAATGATTGCTTGGGGAGGGGAAATTTTGGATATGGGATAGATTTAAAAAAATGGTAGAAACTATGGTCTCGAAACTATAAATTAACAATGTCGACAGCATATAGAGAATTTGTATAGGATGTTTTACAAGTGGCATCTATCCCCAGCAAGAATAGCAAGGAAGTTCAAGGACAAATTGGCGAAATGTTGGAAATGTCATCAGATATCTGAATTATATTACCATATATGGTGGATGTGTGTGGAAGCCAAAACATACTGGACTAAAATTCATACATGGCTGGAAAAAAATGATAAAACAGCATATAGACTTGAAACCAGAGATATTTTTATTGGGTATCTTATCTGAAGGTTACAACAGATAATTGACACATTTGATTATTAATGTTTTAACTGCAGCTAGAATTGTATTTGCTCAAAATTGGAAAAATGAAAAAACCCTGATAGAAGAGGAGGTGATTAAGAAAATAATGGAACGTGCAGAGATGAGTAGATTAACACTGGCAATTAAAGAGCAAGAAGAAAAAGAATATTATAAAATATGGGATTCATTTTATCAATGACTAGATAGAAAAATAGGAAAATGAAATATATTACAATATAAATACAATATAATAGTAAATAGTAATGATATGCTATAATTGATCATTATGGAATGGATTATAATATGAATTAGAACTAATAAAAACTGAGATTTGCTCTAAAAGGATAATGCGAATTTACAATTAAAGTCTAATGATGATGTAATAATAATATAACATGACATGGAAAGTTGATTAATATGATCTGAATATAAATTTAAATCTAAGAGGGAAAGACTATAGATATTATGCATAAGAAATATATACCAACCAACACACTGTACAATTGAAAGGTTTTATTTGTTGCTTTATGTTTATGTCTGTTTATGTTTGTTGTCCAAAAATAAAAAAAATAAAAAATGCAACCAGAAAACATTCCTGGAGGTTATATTTATGATGGGAGAGGTGTATTTTCAAAGTGATATTGTCTATTCCTGTATTCCAAAATGACCCATTCTGGCAGAAGAGGAACAGAATAATGCTCACTATATGCCTTTATAGAAACAAGTCTGGTGAACCTGGAAACAACCAGTCTATAAGATTTAGCCTCCATTAGGCATGAAAGCAGACTGGTTGAGTTTGGGCCCATCATTCTCTCTCAGCCCTACTTATCTCATAGTGTAATTGTTGGGAAAAACAGGATGCAGAAGTATTAGGCATGTTCTTCACCTTGAATTACATATAAAAATATATAACATAATAATGCCCTCACTGGGCCATTACCTTGATGTGGTTTTGGGATTTGTGGGCTCTGAGGAACATAAGAGTTATACAAAAGATTTAACCATATTGAACAACCATAATCCATCAGAGAAGCCAGATGAAATATATATCTCAATATGGTGAAATGTAATTTACAGAAACCATACTGAGTTACTTGTTACTTGGTTAGCAAGGCACATGTTAGAGATCTATTGATAAATGAGCTATAGGACTCAGGAATGTTAGCTGCTGAGGGCCAGCAGCTGCAGGAGAATTGGAGGAAAAAATGTTTATACATTGCAAATATAAGAGAAAGGAATATGGTATGTTATTGCAAATCATATCTAAAAATAAGAGATCTGAAAAGAATGCACTAGTTCTGGAAAGAACAAGATCCCAAACACAGAACAGATGTTAACAAAATTGACATAGTACAAAATAAAGTCTTCACAAAAGCAGAATTGAAAGAATTGCAAAGGTTTAGTCTGGACAAAGAAATGGAAATTTTTCCAGAAGTAGGTCAGGTTGCAGACGGAGTGTCAGCAAACCCAACATAGCCCCTGATTCATTTTACTCCCAAACTAGACAACCTCTCCTCTACTTTCTCTTCAGAAAGCCCTCTAATTAAAAAAGTGGAAGAACTGAAACAAAGAAAAACTGAGCTTCTAGAACAGCACAAAAACAACAGAAAAGATGGAGCCTGACATCAATAACTGGGAAGATCATGGAAAAGATAATCAAACCACATATCAGCAAAGTTATCATCAGAAGCCAATATGGGTTTGTCAAAAATAGATGATGCCAAACAAATTTTATTTCACTCTTTGACAAAGTGACTAAATTAGTGGATCAGTGAAATGCTATGGACATAGTATACTTGGATATCAGTAAGACATTTGACAAAGTAGACCACAATCTATCTCTTGCTAAACAAGAAAAATGTGGGATAGATGGATTTGTAACTGGCTGACAAACTGCACACAACATGTGGTTCTTAATGGAACTATATCTTCATGGAGGGAAGTAAGCAGTGGGATACTCCAGTATTCTGCTTTAGGACCAATATTCTTCAATATCTTCATAAACAATTTAAATGACAGAATAGAAGAACTCATTAAATTTGCAGATGATGCTAGCTAAGCTGGCAAAAATAGCCAATATCCCAGACAATAGGCTCATGATCCAGATGAATCTAGGCCATATTTAATAACAAAAATGAATCTTGAATATTGGGCCATATTTAACAAAATGAAATTCAATGTAGTAAAAGTAAGATTTACCCTTAGGCAAGAAAAAGTGTACAGATATACCATAGATAAGGTGAAATCTGGCTCAAAAGCAGTAACTATAAGAGGGATCTTGGATTCTTAGTGGACATTCATTTAAGTATGAGCCAGCAGCATGTGTCAGCAACCAAAAAAACCAAAAGAGGATAAAATCAAGATCACATGAAGTATTTATAAAGCCTTATTAATACCATACCCGGACTATTGCATCCAATATTGGGCACAACAGTACAAAAAGTGCAGAGAATAGCAACAAAAATGATTAGTGGCAGGCAGATATGGAGACTAAAAACATATGAAGAACAATTGCAGAAACTGGGTGTGGTTAATCTAGTGAAAAGAAGGAGTGGGGTGACATGATAGTAATATTCTAATATTTGAGGAGCTGCCATAAAGAAAAGGGTCAAAATATTTTCCAAAGCACCAAAACAAAGATAACAAACAATGGATGGAAATTAATCAAGGAGAGAAGCAACCTAGAATGAAGGAGAAATTTCCTAAAGTGGGAACAATCAACAAGTCTCTCTCAGTTTTTGTTATTCTGTTAATCTGAATAAAGTTAATCTGAATAAAGCTGCATTGAAACATGTTCCAAAGAAACAGCTAACATTAATAGATACAAATAATATAACTTGAAAAATAAGCACCAGCTCAGTGCAAGAAATAAAAACTAATGTACTGTATGGCTGAAATTATAACTGAATACTTGGAATGCAAAATCAGCAAAGAAGAAAAAAAATGAAAGGATAGGCTAGAAAATAAGATCAACAAGCAAGCTGGAACAGATAAAACTAGAACTTGGCCAAACTTGCTTACAAATCATATAAAGAATAAAAAATAGGCACGGTGAGGCAAAATGTTACGTGGTACATAAAAATAGTATGCAAATAAGTTAGAAAAAGACCTCACAGTGGCTAAGAGTAGGAAAGTAGAAGCAGGAAATAGAGGGGCTAATTCAGACTACACAAGACTGAATCTAAAAAACAAATATATATGAAGCCAGAATTGAGAACACAGCAACAGACAGCAAATGACATATCTACAAAGAAGCTGAAGAAACAGTGGATTACCTATTTAGCTGCTGCAAGAAGCTCTTTCACACTGACTATAAACAATGGCCTGACAAAGATCTGCAAGAAATACCATTTGCCTGCAAACCAGAATTGATAGAATCACAAAATAGAAAATGAAGAATCTAAAGTGCTCTGGGATTCAAACAAACCTTCCAACTAACAGCCAAAACTTATCATTAATAGTTGTTAATAAGAAAGACAAAAAAAAGCCTGGATAGTGGATATGGCAAGTATCTAGAGAAGCAGAATACAAGAAAAAAATAGGGGAAAAAAATCACAAAATACAAGAATCTGCAAATTCTGTAAATCTGTAGAGAGATAAAGTAAAAGAAAGCAGAAATAGTGCCAATACCAATCTTGGATGCAATCCTTGGAATGACACTTAAATACCATCGGCATTGAAAAAAATCACCATCAATCAATTGCAAAAGGCAACATTACTTGGTACAATGACAATACATTTTGCAATAATATATTTAATGCCATAAAACAGCATCTGCCTCTTCTAGGTCAATGGGAAGGACTCAATAAGTTGATAAAAATGCCAAATCCATCTAAACATCTGGCTGACCATGCAATCAACAGTAATCATCATCATAATCAAATGTAGTAATTACCTAAATACTAACTTAGATTTAGTAGACTTAGCTTTTCCCATATCAGGCAAGGTCAGACAGATAAATCTACCCAAATCATTCTGACAGTATATCTGAACTATGATAAATAATTTATATTTCAATTCTCCAAGATTAATTATCATTGTTTTACCCTATAGGCCTTAAGCCAGCAGGTTGATCTAAAGATGTTTATTGATTTGGTATGCATCAATTCACTGTAAACTCATGTATTTTTTAAACTCAAAAAGCAAAATGTACAATAAACAAATGGGTTGCATGAAAAAAGCAACATATGCAGCATTGAGAGAATCTGTATTGGGTAAAATGTAATCAATAAATGGTATACATTATGTATGTGGTTGCTTTTGCATTTGGCTCTCAGGTTGAGGCATCCCAAATGTTAGTATTAAAAAAAAGTCTAACCAAGTTCCAGACTTTTGCTTAGCAATGTTCCTCATGAAAGTACTTTCCTTTTGGTTATTAGGCAATAAGTGAAAGGTTGACACTTAAAGGTTTTTCATATGTCAGTCACTTCAGTCCTTCCGTTACCAAGGAGACAACAAAAAAACCTATATATGATTAGATTTTAGATTGGGAGTAAATCTTCACACAGGACTTTCTTTTCAGAAATAATGCTTTATTGTTGTTTTTTTGTGTTGTTTGTTTGAATTACAAGAAGATAGAAAAGGAGATGGAAGTTTATGTGTTTATTGACAATCATTAATTAATCTTCTGTTTCACACTGCAATTTGGACTCTGTGATTATTTTGGACTTGACTCAAAAGCAAGCTTGTAATGACACAGCCTATTGTTTACAACATTATTATGTTGCTACTTGTAAGTATTGTAGCTCTGTAGGGAATGCTACTAACACATTTCCTTCTGCTAACATGACAGTAGTATTGATTATGTTTGAGTGTTTGATATTATGCTTTTATCCTGCAAAGCAACACTTGTAATCTTAATATATCCCAGTGGTTTATATTCAGATAGATTTTATGTTATGTAAGGCTGTTTAGGAGATATGGTTTTTATCTTTCCTGACATTCTCATGGTTTTGAGCAAGAAATAAAAACTACAGCAGTGATGGTAATAAAGCACCTGTGGTTCAGAACAGTATTACAAGGGAATATAACATTCAATTAATTTTCTGTCCAGCTGAACAACTGAATTCCAAAAAACATATGTTGCATTGTTTTATTCCCATTTTCCTCATTTTTTAATGAAAATGATCTAATACTTATGGTCAACTTTTTGTCTACAAACCACATCCAGGTTCTAAACCTTCTTTTTGCAGTTCTAAATCCTCCAAGCTGTAAATTGCTAAAGTACAATTTTCAGTAATACTTAGTAAGAAATGGGGTAGAAAAAGCAAATTAGTCTGAGAGTCTTCATATTTTCATCAACAGTAAAACCCTTAAACATCCAAATTGCCAAAAGGGATCAAAAAGTCTAACTAATGTTATTTCTGATTGGTCACCCCAAAACTGGGGTTACTGCTCTTTATATGCTAAATAATAAAGATTCACAATTGTTTCACTTGAGGGAGTTTGTAGTTTAAAAATATTGAAATATTGAAAAATATTGAATCCTTTGTCAATTCAGCTTTCCTATCATTTATTCCTGAAAAAATATGTCATACAAAAAATTCAGTTCCAAAAGGCCAGTTACAATTGTTTTGTCCTGGGAATAGAAGTACTCGAGACCGGTGTTCATCAAATAGGTCTTTATTATAAACCAACTCAGTGACTTCGTAACAGAACATTGCTGGAGCCACGGCAGCCCTTTTTATAGCAGCTGTTTGCAGCTTGAGGCCAATGACAGCTCTTTAAGAATTCCCGCCGTTAGGCAGGCCAATTGTAATGGTACTTTATTCACTAATCCTATTGCGGCCTGCTTGGCCAATCAGATTAAAGTATTTGCAGTATTCTAATTCTTATACACCCCTCCCTTCTTGGTTTTGTCCAACATGTGTAACGTAGTCACGCAGGAAGGTGGAGCTTTTGCGGGTCCTACTTGACCTGTGCAGCTCAGTCTCTGTGTGGTCTTCCATCAGTTCAGTCAGGATCGCCTTTTCTCCATGTCTTCTCCATGGAACCTCCTGGAAGGGTGAGTCAACCTTGCCGCTCCCGCCTGGGTTTCCCGGGCTGGTTGAGCTGGCTCTGCCTCTCCCTCCTGGTCTGTTCGGGTTGGTCGAACTGGCCTGGCTGCCTCCTGCCTGGAAGGCCTCGCCTCGCTTCCCTGCTACCGGTTCTCTTCTCCAGAGGTCGTCTATGGGTAAGTGTTCTTTTTGTCTTACCAGGGGTTCTAATTCGGGTTTGTGTTGTGTCTTTTGTCATGTTATTGGTGGTTCTTCTCTCCCTTTTTTATTACTTTGTGTTTCCCCCCCCTCCTTGGTTGTTTTTGGATTGTTTGTTGGGGGTGGTATTTGCAGCGGTGCTTCAGAGCTCGGCAGGTTAGTATTGCGTTCCAATGTCCTAGAGCGAAGCTGGTCAATGTGTTGTTTCCATGTTCTGCCATTGTCTAGTTCAAGTCGGTATGACCAGGGCCCTGTAATTTGTGTAATTGTGGCTGGAAGCCATAATGGGTCCCCGGTAAGATTTTTGGCCAGACTAGGTCTCCAGTGATAAAGGAGCGGTATTTACTTGAGGAGTCAGGGGTTTTTTCAGAAGTGAAGGTGGGGTGTAATCTATCTAGGTAGGAACGCAATTTTCTGCCCATGAGGAGTTCTGCTGGGCTTTTGTTAGTGGTTGTGCTAGGGGTGATATGCTGAATTGTTAACAGTTTGTTTAGTCTATCTTGGATGTCCCCAGTGTCCAGTTTATCTAGGGCTTCTTTTGTATAATGAACCATGCATTCAGCTTGTTCATTTGAAGCCAGATGAGCCAGCACTGTTAGGGCATGTCAGATGCCTTGTGCAGCTAGGTATTACTTGAAAGCTAAGGCAGTAAACTGGGGGCCATTGTCAGATACTACTACATCTGGCAGTCCATGTGTAGCAAAGAGTTTGTTCAATTGTTTTATAACTGCCTCAGTAGTTGTGGACGCCATAATAATAACCTCTAGCCAGTTTGAATAAGCGTCAACAATTATCAAATATGCATTCCCTTTCGTTGGCCCTGCAAAATCAATATGGAGTCTTGACCATGGACCTCTGGGAGTTTCCCATTCTAGGACTGGTGCAAGAGGGGGGTAAGGCCTTGATTTCTGGCAGTCATGGCATGTTGCCACCCATTTTTCAATGTCTTTGTCCAACCCTGGCCACCAGACGTAACTCCTGGCCAGGGCTTTCATTTTTACTATGACCGGGTGTCCCTCATGCAACCTGCACAATACTTCTCCTTGCAATTCATTGGGAATTACCACCCTCTCCCCCCACAGTATACAACCCTTTTCAAGGGACAGTTCAGTCTGCCAGGTATGAAAAGGTTTAAAAGTCTTGCCTCTATCCTCATCCAGCCAGCCCTTACCTACCCAATGCAGAATCCAGGCTGTCAGTGGGTCTTTCGCGGTAGCTTTAGCGATGTCTGCTGTGGTTAGTGGCAGATTCGGCCATGTCTTGATATGAAGAGTGGAGATGGTGGGAGCTGGGTCATCTTCCTTGTCAGGCAGAGGGGAACGGCTTAAGGCATCCGCATGGGTGATGGTTTTTCCTGGGCGATGTATGAGTGTGTAATTGTATGCAGCGAGGAGTTCCGACCATCTCGTCATTCTTGGCGATAGGATGTTCGGGGTTGGTTTATTCCCTGCCAGAATTCCTAGCAGGGGTTTATGGTCTGTGATTAAAGAAAATGTCCTATCATATAGGTATTCGTGGAATCTCTTGATGCCTGCGATGATGGCGAGGGCTTCTCGGTCAAGTTGGTGTTCTCATTCAAGAAAGGCTGTAGTTCCTTTCAGATTTTGACAGCGTTTTGGAATAGAAGGCGATTGGTGCTTCTCTGCCATCTGGTAGCTTGTGGCTCAATATGGCGCCAATTCCAAAAGACAATGCATCACAGGTGACTGTCAGTGGCAGAGTGTTGCTTTACTGTATTAAAATCATGTTGGATGTTAATAAGTCCTTTATGTTTTGGGATGCTACTTGTTCTCGGTGGCCCCAATTCCAGACAGTTTTTTTTTTTATCTAATTGCCGATGTAATGGCTCTGCTACGGTTGCCTTTCAGGGCAGGAAGACATTGTAGAAGTTAATGAGACCTAAGAATGCCTGTAAGTCTGTTTTGTTCTTAGGTCTGGGTGCATCTTTAATTGCTTTTACTTTCTTTTCAGTGGGGTGTATCTCTTTCTCATCTATAAGGTAGCCTAAGTATTCGACTTGATTGGTGGCTAGTTGACATTTTTTTCTTTTGACTTTAAGTCCTGCTTCCCTGAATCTTTGCAAGACTTCTCTCAGTCTCTCTTCTAATTGATGTTTGTTTTTCGTGGATACTAATACATCATCAAAATAGGGAACGACCTCTTTTAGTCCATTCAGAAGGCGCTCCATTAGGCTTTGGAAAATGCCTGGGGCAACGTTAACACCAAATTGAGGTCTCTTGCATTTGAATGCCCCTCTGTGCGTGACTATAGTCTGTGCTTCTGCAGTTCTGGGGTCAACCAGCAGCTGTTGATATGCTTGCGTGAGATCAAGTTTTGCGAAAATTTGTCCTCCCCCTAATGAATGCAACAGATGTTGAACTACTGGAACAGGGTATGCGCTTTGCTGGAGTGCATGATTGAGGGTGGCCTTATAGTCACCACAGATGCGTACTGATCCATCTGGTTTGACAGGGAGTCAAACGATGGGAGTTTCCGACCTGGCATGGTCGATTGGCTCTAACACCCCTTGTGCGATGAGTTTGTTAAGCAGCTCATCTATTTTCAGCTTTAAGACAAAGGGAACATATCTGGCTTTGAGCCTGATGGGAGCTATCTTAGGGTCTAGGCTGAATGTTATAGGGGTCCCCTTGTACTTACCTAGGGTCCCATCAAATACGTCCCAGAACTCTTTCAGCAGGCTCTCTTCCCAATCAGTCTCGGTGACGCTATTGATTCCTTCACTCCAATTCCCAGAGGCATGAACCATTCGATTCCCAGCAGGTTAGGGCGATCATGGTTGATGATTGTCAGAGGAAGTACTTCAGCATGGTTTTTGAATTCTGTTAGAAAATGTCCAAGACCCACTACTGGGATTCAGTTTCCCTGGTAATCTTTGAGTATTAGGCTTTGCTGTTCTAGTTCCCTTCGCTTAATATCTGGTATCAGATTTCTGATGGTGTTCCATGATACTATTGACAGGTATGATCCAGAGTCTACTTCCATTTCACAGGGCTTTCCTTCAATTTTTATGTTTATTCTGACCTTTTTTGCATTTGCTGCCCTGGCATTTCCTATGATTATTTTTTGGTGTGTTTCTTCTTTGTTGTTCATTCACTGGCTTCTGTTCTCTCGGCTCCATCAGCTTCCGGCTTGTCTATCTTTGTTTCTGGGGGGGTGCTTCCATGTCTTTTTGGACTATAGCTCTTTTTGTTCCGACAGACCCTTGCAATGTGCCCCCATTTCTCACAAAACCTGCAAATGGCATCCAGGAATCTGCATTCGGAACATGGGTGGTCCCCTCTACATCCAGCACACTGGAATTCTCGCCTCCTTCCACTTTTTTCTCACCATTTTCTTTCCAACTGAAGCCTATGTATGTCTTCATTGTCGTCATCAGTGTCGCTCGGGGAGTCGAGGTCTTCATGGTGGGCAGTCACGGTGGTTTGTTTTTGTGTTCCTTCCGCCTTTTTCTCTCGAGCTTGGTTTTGTGGTTCTGGATTTGTGGAGTTTATTTGGAAGATGGTGGCTGCAGATTTCCTGGCTGCTTCAGCGACAGTGGCTTCTGCAATCGCCTTAGCCACTGTGATATTCGGTTTTGTTTAACAGCTTGCTTTGGATTGTAGCATCCTTCAATCTGAGGTCTCTCATGGCTTCGTCTATGTTGAGAAACTCGCAGGCTCCTCCGATATCTCTTAGGGCTGCTACAAAATCTCTGATGCTCTCATCTTCTTGTTGATCTTGCTTATAGAATTCGTGTCTTTTAATAAGATTGGAGACCACAGACACGTAATGGGCTCATAGCATTCGGTTTAATTCTGGCCATGCCATTTGTTTTACTTCCCGCGGTTTGGCTAATGCCTTGGCCATCTTGAAAATGGTAGGGCCACAATGCGTGAGGAATACGACTCTCTTCCTCTGGTCAGTTACTCCTTGTAGCTCGTTGCTTTCTAAAAACATCAGGAAGCGGTCAGTGTATGACTCCCAATCTTCTTTGGCTGGGTTGAACGGTGCGGGCGGCGCATTGTTACCAACCATTTTGGTTGCTCAGTTCTTGTTGCCGCCTGCTTCGGACTCGCTCCTCTAAGACGATCCCACCTTCGTCGCCAGTGTTCTGTCCTGGGAATAGAAGTACTCGAGACCGGTGTTTATCAAACAGGTCTTTATTATAAACCAACTCAGTGACTTCGTAACAAAACATTGCCGGAGCTGCGGCAGCCCTTTTTATAGTGGCTGCTTGCAGCTTGTGGCCAATGACAGCTCTTTAAGATTTCCCACCATCAGGCAGGCCAATTGTAATGGTACTTTATTAACCAATCCTATTGCGGCCTGCTCGGCCAATCAGATTAAAGTATTTGGAGTATTCTAATTCTTATACACAACAACAATATTCTTTATTATTTTTTTTCAGAGAAAATGTTATTGTACTTAGGAATGTTCAAATGTCCTACAGCAAATTTGTAAGGAAGCTTTTAGAACACAATGATAATCAATTCAAACATTTAATGTCATTTATATAAGTTGCTTATAGGGTCTGACTTTAGATATAGCCTGTATTTATCTTTCAAATTACACACTAAGTAAAGCAAGATGCATGTGGACATATTTTTTTCAGATATGAAATCATTTACCAGTGATTTGTTTGTATTTAAGCATGTTATTTGAAATCAGGAAAAAAGGCATTTCTTGGTAAACTAAATATTATAAGACAAGGATAAAAATGCCCATTAGTCAAGTGCAATTCATAATGACTATAGTACAAGCATCCAATTTGCCAATTTGTTTTTCAGATTTTATTTTTTTACCTTCCAATCCATTTTATAGCCCTAGGATTATATAGAATCCTAATCTAATATATCAGACCAAACTCTATCTTTTGAATTATCACCTACTAAAATGCAATGCCAAATAGCATAGTTATAGCTTTTTGAAGGTTTCCTTAATGTTTTGTCTGGTTAGCACAAACCAGAACTACCAATGACAATTTTCTGAAGACCAAACAAACAACTTTGGTCAAAAGGCAGAAGAAATCAAATGGCTGAAAGCAGCCATGTTCATCTTTACCAACTCCTGTGGTTAACCATACATTATAAATACTTTCTTTATCTTAGTTAAAATAAATATAAATTTTACTACTTTAGTTAAGATGATAGTTTAGTCCTTATATTTCACAGTTAAAATAGGTAGAATTGCCACTCACTCAGAGTCCAGAAGAGGTTACTTAAGTGCCAAATTATCAGGTTACTTAGTGCCAAATTGTCAAGCTATAATACAATAATTAAATAATATATTGTTGCACCAAATATTTAGTATAATAATTGCAAAAAAAGGGAACTTTCAGCTAAATTTTAGCACATCAGGACATCTTTTCCAAGGGATGGCCCTACCTCAAAAAGCTATATCCTTCACTCAGTCATGAACTCCATTAATCCAGATGGATCCAATACATTTTGGCTGGGAAAAAAAAGCCTATTGCTGGAAAGGTATTAATCTAATTTGTCTCTGCTCTTCCAGTTATTGCAAAATTATATTTGCATTCTTTATGTATCCACAGATCTTGTCAGCTATACAAATCACTTTATAATTGATCAGGATATTTTTTCACTTATTTACACATCCTGAACTTAATTATCCTTCTTCCTGATACTCAAGATAAAGGAAGCATAATCTACATCTGAACTGTGTTCATTGAATATTGTAATTTCACAGCATATAAATGTATATTTTTAGGACACGTGCTGGTTGATTAAAAAAAAGGTAGCACATTTATGTTTACTTTTCTTCTTTGGTGTATTTCTCATGCTTTCATTTCTTTTCCTGATAAATTAACATTTTCATTCAGAATATCATAACAGAAGTGAAAACTAACAAATGATTATCAGAGAAATTCAAAGGAAGAAAGAGACCAGAAAAGGGAAAAAGTGACCAGAGAATCTCTTCATGAGCATTATTTGTTAAGTTGTGAAGGCTGAAAAGATTTTAAATAACTGTTGAATATAAGAGATGTGTCTTGAGAGCTGTTGTTTGGGCATTGTGGTTGACTGGATGACTCAGCTACCTGCTGGGTAAGGAGTGACTATTTGAGGGTTATTGTCAGATTTCATACAGGATCAGTGGCATATCTTAGTTCTTTACACAATAATTCCCTTATTCGGGAACTGATTACTTACTGAAGGTCACAAATATGACCCAGTCAAAAAAATGAGGCCATGCACACAAAGAACATCTGTAACTTCTATACACAATAGCAAAGCTCATATACAACTGTGCTCCACAGTTTAATTTCTATTTTATTTTCTGTTTTTCTGAATCAATCAATAATTGACTTAGCAGAGGCATCTGTTCTGGGGTTCTCTTCATCATGGGAACTAACAGTTTAAATTCTTATAATTGTAAAAGGGCCTGGTTCCCAGAAATGAGTTTACTCAGAAAAGGAATTTAACAGTAATTTGTCTGGGGAAATCAGCTTGGTATTTCTATCAAGTTGTCCGTCAAAGTCAAAAGTTATCTGTTCAGCTAATGTGGAAGCTTGGGAAACAAACTTTCTGAGGAGGCTTAAAAAGCAAAAGTAAAGCTGAAAAGAATGCAATTGTGACCTGCTTCACTTATAGCTTATTTGTCTACCTACCTCACATTGATCCTTGGGGCAAAAGATAGTGATGAGCCATAGTTTAGTTGAAAAGTTTTGCATTTTAGAGAAAGGAGAGTCAGTTAAAGATACAGACATGGAAATAACCCTATTAAGAAAGATAAACAAACAAAGGAAAAAAAAGGTAAAGCCCATGTCACACTGCACCAACGGATGGAAAGAGGATGTAAAACGGAGAGAAACACTTTCCATCCGTTGGTTAACACGATGCTTCTGTTCTGTACACACTGTGTCCGTTTTTCATCCTCTCTATCTGTCCAGCATCCGTCGACTGAGGTTCCATTCGCTCAAAAAGTTTTGAGCTTCTCTGACCACAATGCTGATGGTGTTGTGTGGCACCCTCCAGCTGTACTGCATGCTCCTGTAGGTGGTCCCTGAGGCCAGGTGGTGCAGAGTCAGTGCCACCTTGAGCCCAGGCTCCAGGCTGGGCCGGAAGTTGGTGCTCTGCTTGGTCAACCTGGGTGTCAGCCACTCCACAACTTCATCAAACATGGCTGGAGGCATCCTCATGAAGTTCTGGAATGCACGAGGGTCTTCGTTCCTCAGCTCCACCATCAGCTTGTTGTACAGTCCGTACTCCGCTCTTCTCCTGATCCATCTTCGGACCCAGACACTTCTTGGACGCCTCCTTTTCTTCCCGTAGAACAGTTGAAAGAGCCTGTAGATGGCTTCGCACTGTTGCAGAACGATGGTGGCTACCAAAAGGAGTGTGTTACGATCCATGGTGGACATCAATGGATGCTGTGGAAGAGCAAGAGGCAAATGAAAGCTGCAGAGGTCTGCACAGCAGGGCTGCTGGTCTGAAAGTGTGATCCAGGTGAGTTGCTCCCCCTTTTTATAGGCAATATAGGTTTTCCTCTATGTGTCCTTTTGCATCCTCTAGGCATCCTGTAGACATCCTTAATATCCGAGATTGGTCTCCTCTGCGAATGATTTTTCTGTTTTAAATGCTTTGTTTGCGAGCTGCATCCGCCTTCATCCTTTCTCTGTCCGTGCTACTAACACTGCGTGTCCGTTCCACATCCATTTCTCATCCTCCCTGTGTCCGTTTTCTGCTGGAGCAGATTTGAGTTGCGCGGTTGTGCAGCGGATGCCTAGCGGATGTAGCGGACGCGTAATGAGAATGAGATCAGCAAAAGCTTCTTTCTATTGTTTAATACAGAAAACCTTTCCTTTTTTCCACCCTTAGATTCAGAAACCATAGCTACTGCTAATAGTTATGGAACATGACAAGTAATGATCCACAGTATTTTGCATCCTTCTCCTCATTTCCAGGATGTTGAATTTTAGGCCCTAGCAAACAGCAACAGTAACAAAGTAAGTAACACAAATGAAATGTTTGTCCACACACCTCTGTTAGTTGATCATTTTCATATGAAATAAAGTCTCTGAAGTCAAACTTAAGGCCTGGTTACTATGTGGATATATCAGTATTGTTTCCCAGCAACAATACAGAAGTGGCTTGTTTTGTTGAAAGGCTGTCAAAGTGCCTTTCTTCTGAGGATTTGAATTTTCCCGCTGGGAGAGCTCCAGTGCAAGGATACGGACAACTGCTTGAAAGCTGGATCTTTTTATTTTTCAGGAAGGTGAGAGATAGTGAGGCTGGGTTCCTGGGCTAGCTAGCTAACTTCTAATGGTAAGTTTTTATACCTTTTTCTCCTTTTGTGTGTGAATGTTCGTTTAGTGTTTTTATACCTTTTTTCTCCTTTTGTGTGTGAATGTTCGTTTAGTGTTTAATGTTTAATGTTTAGATATTAAAAAATCCTGTCAGAGTTTATTTTTCGCCGGAAGGCAAACTTCGCGAGGTGCAAAAAATAAACTCTGTGGGGTGGTTTGTTTGCATTATCGTTTCTTTCCAAATCTCTTTTTAGCTTTATAATGTCTATTTTGTCTGTTTGTTTTGCTGATTTGGCATGTCTTGTGTTTGTAAGGGTTTTCTTTTTCTTGTTTTCCTAGTTTTCTTAATTATTTGGCTTTTGTTTAAGGGGCTTCTTTGATACCTTTTATTTGATTTCTTTTCCTATGCAAGTTTGTTTTATGGCTGGCCTGATGTTCCCTTGGGGTTTTTTTTCTACTTGGGTGACACCACTGTCCTCATGAAGTTCCCTTTCCACAATTTATTATTGTCTTTGAGATTTTTTCTTTTCAACTTCCTAAGATAATCCTAAAAATTTCAGGTGATATGCCATGCAAGCATTTATCTACGTTTAAGAGTTTGGAGCAGAACTAGTAAAGAATTTGATGCTGGCACAAAAAATCCTTCATACATTCACTTAATATTTGCAGCAAATTTCTAGAAATTGTTTAATTACTACACAATAGCTTCTACGGAAGACAATTTCTCAGTTAGTGTTTCATTCCCTATCATTATTTAAAAGAAAATTCATGTATCCTTTTGTCTGAGGAATGAATTCCCATATTAATCCTGGAGAGACAACATACATAGAAAATGGTAGTTTTTTGGAGTCATGATTGCCTTTTAGTGAAATGCCAGGGATCTAATTTCCAAAGTGGGTCAGAAGTACAAAAACTATTTTATTATATTTTATAAAATACACCTGGAAATATTTGGAAGCATACCCAAGGCTTACTGATGTTAAGCCCATGTCACACTGGCCAACGGATGCAAAAAAGACACAGCGGACGAGCAAAATGTTCCATCCATTGTTATCCGCTCTCAAAAGGGGCAAAAATTTGCATAACCGGAGCGGATAACACGGACGCGGGGGGGATGCAGGGCGGATGCAAAGCGGATGCGGAATGGAAGCCCAGCAGATGGAAGTGGATGGGAGTGAGTGGCACATCTGCAGGGCTTCCAGGGGGCCTCAGCAAAGCGGACGCGGAACGGAAAGAGCGGAAGCAGAGCGGACGCTGAACGGATGAAGCGGATGCACAGCGGAAGCCTAGCGGATGCACAGCGGAAGCCTAATGGATGCCTGGCATTAATTGCGCATGCGAGGAGGATGCATTGCATCAGCCCCATGGATATAACGGAAGCAGCTCGGAAGCAGGTCGCCATTCAGAGGAAAGACCTGCTGCCGGATATAATGACTGCCTTGCCTGCCCTGCCTGCATGTCTGCCTGCCAGCCTTGCTGCCAGCCTCCCTGCCAGCTTTGCTGCCAGCCTGCCTGAAAGCCTTGCTGCCAGCCGGTCTGCCTGCCAGCCTTGCTGCCTGCCTTCCTGCCAGCCTTGGTTCATGTCTGCCTGCCAGCCTTCCTGCCAGCCTTGGTTCATGTCTGTCTGCCAGCCTTCTTGCCAGCCTTGGTTCATGTCTGCCTGCCAGCCTTTCTGCCAGCCTTTCTGCCAGCCTCCCTGCCAGCCTCCCTGCCAGCCTTGATTCTTGCCAGGCTCCGTGCCAGCCAGCAACCCTATAACCATGCGGAAGCACAGCATGCCTCAGCCATCTGCTGCCAGCCCTGGCAAGAGGGACAGGGCTACCATCCTGCCCCCTGGCCCTCACTCTGGTTCTGCTGGGGCTTCTGCAGCATGGGCTCGCTCTTCTGGGGCTGGCGCTTCTGCTGCTTCTGCTTCTGGAGGAGCTGATGACAAGCACTCCAGCACCAGCCACCTCCACAGAACCTGGACCCTTCACCCATGAGACTGAGCGACCAAGAGGAGTGCCAGAGACTCATTTTTGTTTTATAGCTTCTTGTTAATAAAGTATATTTTTGATTCATACACTTGCTTCATTTCTTTTTTTTAATAAAGTCTTGCTGGAAACTGTTAGAAATGGTTTAAGCCTTTGCATGCTTGTGGGATGGGTAAGGATAGTTTGGGATGGGTTAGGATACCTGTGGGATGGGTAATAGCTGTGGGATGGGTTAGGATAGCAGTGGGATAGATAAACCTCCAGTGCAAGCATAGTGGGACTGGATGGTCCACCCTCCCAGGTGCCACACCTACGGCCCATTATTATCAATAATAATGTAATAATTATCCACACATGTCAACATAAACACAACTCTTTATTAAACGCCCTGTTCATTGTAGGCCAACTAAACACACATGGCCCAATCTCATCTGTGTGATGAGACAAGCTGAAGGAAGCATCCATTAAGCATCTACCATCCTGTCTTGCCACTCCACTGCTCCAGCTGGGGAGTTGCACCATTGTCTCAGGAGGTTGCGCTGCTTCTTCCCTTCACGTGAAGCTCTGTTGAGGCCTTGCACATCCTCAGTGTCTATCAGGTTTTGCCCTTGCCTCCATTCCCCAGGCTCCATGACCCATTGCCTTGTTGGAGGTCCACGAGCCTGTTCTGCAAGACTGGGTAGCGGGTGCACATGAGATTGTGCAGGATGCAGCAAGCTTCCACGATGTTCCTCACGGTCTATGGGCAATGCTGCATGGTGGTGAGAAGTACCTGGAACCTGTTGGCCAGGATGCCAAAGGCATTCTCCACCACCCGCCTTGCCCTGGACAGCCTGTAATTGAAGATCCTCTCTTCATGGGTCAGGAGTCTGGAGGTGTAGGGCTTCATGAGGTAGGTTGTGAGGGAGAAGGCGTCATCCCCCACGATGAAGTAGGGCACATCTTGTGTGTCGTTGGGCAGGGGTTCTGGATCTGGGAAACCCACGATGAGGTTGTGTTCCAGCCCCTCCTTGAGGTCACTGGCATTGTATACCTGGGCATCCGAAGATGAGCCGTTGCCTGAAGCATCGATGTACATGAACTTGTAGTCAGCATTGACCATGGCAAAGAGGATGATGCTGAAGAAGCCCTTGTAGTTGAAATAAGTGGACCCCGACTTGGCTGGAGATTTGCAGGCCACATGCTCCCCATCTATGGCTCCAATGGTGTGGGGAAAGTTCCACTTCTGATACCACTGCTCTGCAACTTTCTTCCAGCCTTCTTCTGTGGAGGGGCACTGGAGGAGCTCCTCCTTGTATTCTTCGAGGATGGCCTGCACCACTTCTCTGACCACAATGCTGATGGTGTTGGATGGCACCCTCCAGCCGTTCTGCATGCTCCTGTAGGTGGTCCCTGAGGCCAGGTGGCGCAGAGTGAGTGCCACCTTGAGCCCAGGTTCCAGGCTGGGGTGGAAGCTGGTGTTTGCCTTGGTCAACCTGGGTGTCAGGCGCTGCACAACTTCGTCAAACATGGCTGGAGGCATCCTCATGAAGTTCTGGAACGCCCGAGTGTCTTCGCTCCTGAGTTCCACCCTCAGCTTGTTGTACAGTCCGTCCTCCGCTCTACTGTTGAACCATCTTCGGACCCAGACTCTTTTTGGGTGGCTCCTTTTCTTCTCGCAGTAGTGTTCACAGAGCCTGCAGATGGCTTCACACTGTTGCAGAATGATGGTGGCTGCCGAAAGGACTTTGTTACAATCCACGGTGGATTGGATGCTGTGGAAGAAGAAGTGACAGACAAAGGCTGCAGAGGTCTGCACCGCTGGGCTGCTGTTCTGAAAGTGCGATGCAGGCGAGTTTTTATAGGCAGTATAGATTTTCCGCTAGGCATCCTCTAGGCATCCTCTAGGCATCCTGTAGACATCCTAAATATCCGAGATAGGTCCCCTCTGTGAATGATTTTTCTGTTTTAAGCGCTTTGTTTCCGTGCTGCATCCGCTAGGCATCCGTTCTGCGTCCGTTCCGCTTCCTCCCCGCGTCCGTTTACCGCTGGAGCGGATGGAGTTGCATGGATGCGTAGTGGACACCTAGCGGATATAGCGGATGCATAACGGATGCAGAACTGATGCCTAGCGGATGCGTAGCGGATTGAAAACGGACGAACTGGATACATTTTCTGCGCAACTGGAGCGGATGAAACGTCCATAAACGGATGCTGGATGGATAGAGAGGAAGCAAAATGGAGGCAGTGAGTACAGAACGGATACATCGCGTTAACCAACGGATGGCAAGCTTTTTTGTCCGTTTTACATCCTCTTTGCATCCTTTGGTTCAGTGTAACATGGGCTTTACATTCGATCCTGGATGTTCAGGTTGTACAATTTACTCTAGATATTATAACTATAATATGAGCTGCTTTTTCAACCATTGTATAAATACAGCACCCTTTTTGATTTTTTTTATTGATTTATAGTCGTGACTGTGCTAAGGCTGAACTGTTTGTGACAGAAAGGGCCCTTTCTAAATTTTATAAATATTTAGATTTTTTAGTATTTGTGTTTTATACATTTCTATGTAGGCCTGTAGCGAAGAGAATTTTTAGAATAACTTTAGATTGACCATATGTGAAAAATGGTAATGTGGGAATATAGCAAGAAGATTGCAATATGAAAGATATATTTAAAAGTATTCCATAATTCTAGTGTCTTAGGGTGCTTCCTTGTTTTCCTTTCCCTCCATTCATTCATTTTACCTAAGCTTCTAATTATAACGCAAGCAATATTGCAAAATTTTGTTGTGGTTGTTTAAAAGGCTGTTTTGCAGGACATTCCATGCTGACATTTACATTATGACTCATGCTTTTTTTATGAAGTGGTTGTATAATGGTAGATTATTTATGCTCTGATATTTATGGCACATTTTGTTCTAAAAGCCTTTGGGAAAAAATGTAGGAATTGACATACTTACTAGGTAATCATATCATTAAAAATAGATGGCAAATATGTTTCACAGCATTATAGGTTTTCAACTGCACTAACAGCATTTTATTCTTTATGAGAATCAGAGGTTGGCACATAGACCTTTTGGGAAGCAAACTGTCTGAGGCTGTAAGCACATTTATTTAGCTGAAAATCCCTCTGAAAATCAATTTATTTTAAAATCAAGTACAATATTGTAAATGGATAGTGTGGGATATAAAACAATGGGTATTTTGCATTATAATCTAGATTTTCTATTTTATGAGGATCAAATAAATATTTGATTTAGCTTGTACAAAGGTACATTGTAGATTGCCTAAGTTTAATAAATTCAAGAACCATATTTGCCCGAATGGCTAATCTTTTCCATATTACTGGAATTTTCAATACCTTTTAAATAAGATTATGAATCAAATAAACAAATATATTGATCAGACAAATATATTGATCAGCTTTCCTTTTAGTAAAGTTAAAGTTTACATTCTGGGGTAAATATTTTTTAATTATTTCATAAATAGCAATAGAACACATTAAGAGAATAACTATAGCATCCAATCACTGAGTTTTCATAAAAAAATTAAATAATATAGAATTTCTAAAACTAGTTACTACATATTGTGGGAAAACAGGTCATCTCCGTTAGTCATCTTAGTGATTTATTTGTTTAGGCCCAGCGTATTATATTAACATAAAAAGAGGTATATTAATATAGAAACAGGTCCTCCCTCACCCTGCTTTTTAGAATTATGTATGTTCTGCAGTTGCAATCAGTAGGTAATAAGCAAAGCATTCCTAGCAAATTGAGAACACTGGCTTTCTATATTCCTTGCAAGTTTTCTGTAGTTTATACATCCTTTGTAAAAAAAAAAAAAAAAAAAATGGGAAAATACACTATGTATTATTTAACAATTCCTTGCAATCTTAATGTTGGAACTAAGTTATTTGTCCTCTTCCCCCACTGATATTGTAACTGATTACTGCATAATATTTTAAACTGTTTCTGAAATGTAGTTTAATACTTGATAAACTTTTTCATTACATCTACTACATTTTTATATTTTATAAAATTTTATATAGCTAAAATAATATTTTTGCACTGAGTGAAAAGATTCATTCTTACTCAAGAACATTTTTTTTTAATTGTGTTTTCAAAACACAAAATGATAATAATGCAATTTAACTTGCAACCATGTTGCCGGATTTTATCAGTAAGAGTGCACAAAAGTAGAATTCAAAAAGATTTGGAAGGATATAAAGTTTAAGGGTGTTTGTGTGTATCTTTGCATCAGTTTTAAAAACTGGTCACTTCCTCCAAATGGCTTTGAAGAAAGCCCTACAAATAATTGAAATATAAATGAAATTACTAAATCATACATAATAAAGGTAGGGAATCTATTCCCAGTGTCATGCTCTTGAGATGAATTGAACTAAAATGCATTTACTTGGTACTCACAGAGAAACACAAAAGGTTGATTATTGCCCTGAGGGTTCTGTGCCTACATTTTAATTCACTTTTAATGCTGGATTTTAATCATCTTTGCCTCTTTTAAATTTTATATGCACTATTTTATGTTTTAGGATTTGCAGAGTCCCTCTGGGAGGGAAACCGGAGATGTCTAAATTTGATAAATAAAGAATGAAAACTTCTAAATGTCTTAGTCAGTAATCTCAATGCATCTAAAGGCCCTGTCACACTGGCCGATGGATGCAAAACATTTGTAAAAAGGACACAGCGGATGAGAAAAATGTTCCATCCGTTGTTATCCGCTCTCAAAAGTGCCCCGAATTTGCATAACCAGAGCGGACAACACGGAAAGGAACGGACGGGGGGAGGACATAGGGCGGATGGAAAGCGGATGCTCCACGGAAGCCTAGCGGATGAAAGCAGATGAGAATGGATGGCATATCCGCAAGGCTTCCGGGGCAGCGCAGCAAAGTGGACGAGGAACGGATACAGCAGATGCAGAGCGGACGCCGAGCGGATGAAGCAGATGCCTAGTGGAAGCCTAGGAGATGCCGAGTGGATGTCTAGCGTTCACTGCGCATGGGGGGAGGATGCATTGCATCAGCCCCACAGATATAAAGGGAAGCAGCTCCCAAGCAGGTCAACATTTAGAGGAAAGACCTGCTTCCAGACACAGGTCTCCAGCCTGCCTGCCAGCCTGCCTGCCAGCCAGCAATCCCACAACCATAGGGAAGAAGAGAAAGCCTCAGCCATCTGCTGCCAGCCCTGGCAAGAGGGACAGGGCCACCCTCCCAACCCTGGCCCTCACTCTGCTTCTGCTGGGACTTCTGCAGCCCGGGCTCGCTCTTCTGGGGCTGGGGCTTCTGCTGATGCTGCTTCTGGAGGAGCTGATGATGCTGCTTCTGGTGGTGGTGCTTCTGCTGGTGCTTACTCTGCTGAAGCTGCTTCTGGCAGTGGTGCTTCTGCTGGTGCTTACTCTGCTGATGCTGATTCTGGGGCTGGTGCTGCTGCTGGTGCTTACTCTGCTGGCACTGCTCCTGGTGCTGGGGATTCTGCTGGTGCTTACTCTGCTGATGCTGCTCCTCATCCTGCTGGTCCTGCTGGTGCTCCTGGTCCTGCTGGTGCTCCTGGTCCTGCTGGTGCTCCTGGTCCTGCTGGTCCTACTGGTGCTCCTGGTCCTGCTGGTGCTCCTGGTCTTGCTGGTGCTGCTAGCGCTGCTGGTGCTTACTCTGCTGCTGCTGATCCTGGTCCTGCTGGTGCTGCTGGTGCTGCTGCTGCTGGTGGTGGTAGTGGTGATGGTGTGGAGGAGCAGCCCCTACAACCTGGAAGCCCCACTGATGAGGGCCCATGTGGTCCTGCCAAAGGGAGGAAGAGGCATATGCGAGAACGGGAGAGGAGGCAATACAACATTGAAGAGGAACATGAGGATGAGGTACTGGAATGGCTGAGAGAGAACGAGTATCTATGGCGGAAGGGACACAGGCTCTATAGGGACACCAAAAGGAAGCAGGCTGCTTGGAGAGAGAAGGTGGAGAGCCTGGGCGACACTTTGGAGGTGCTCCTCGGCTGGTGGAAGCACATGCACACCTGGTACGGGAAGCTGCACCTCAAGAAATCTGGCCAGGCTGCGGTCAAGCTGACGGACAGAGAGACCTATGTGATGCCCAAGTGCAGCTTCCTGGAGGGTGAGATCCGCCACCAAGGAGCAGCCCCTCTCACAACCCTCTCTCTCAGGCAGCCTGCTGAGAGCCAGTCCTCTTCCAGCAGAGAGTCAGCTCCTGTCTCCAGGCAGGTATCTGTGGAGCGTGCCACGGTGGAGACCCCCCCGACAGCTGTACTACCCATGGCGGAGCACGTGGAGGACCCCCTGACGCAGTGGGAGAAAGGAGATGGCACTTCCACCACAGCCCAACCCTCATCCACCCCCAGCTCCACGTCCA
The DNA here is from genome assembly GCA_015471245.1 of Laticauda colubrina. Classification (NCBI taxonomy): domain Eukaryota; kingdom Metazoa; phylum Chordata; class Lepidosauria; order Squamata; family Elapidae; genus Laticauda; species Laticauda colubrina. Next base: position 30,756,671 of record BLBF01000019.1, read on the forward strand.
CAGAAAGGCAGGGAGGCAAACCGGAGGGACAGAGCCACACTGTCCTGCTGGAGATAAGAGACACCATCAGGAGCAGTATAGATCTCCTCTCTCAGCTAGTACACACCGACTCCTCATCCTCCAACCGCAAGCCCTTCCTCACCTATGTGAACCACACCCTCATGGACATGGTGGAACCCCAGTACCAGGTGGTGAAGGACAGGATCACCGATCTGCTTCACAACTTTCCAGACTCAGATGAACCTGCTCCCACCCAGTGCAGGTCTGCTCCACCACCCCAGGTGATGTCACTCCCCTGCCAAGGCTTTCCACAGGCCCTCACCTACAAAGGTAACGGCTATCAGGAGGTCCAGCAGCACAGGCAGCAGTCCTTCCCAGTCCAGGCACATGTTCATTGGACGCCACCAGTGCCACTGATGCCACCCATGCCACCCATGCCACCGACGCCACTGATGCCACCCATGCCAGTCCTCACACAGCTGCAGACCAGACAGCCCCTTTACACTGCTCCTTCCTCCATCCCACAGCCAAGCCCGGCCTCAGTACATCTGTCATCGGTACTGGGGCTAACACCCCATGGCATGGAGGAAGGAGCTCTCAACATCACGGGGCTGAGCCAGCTGTCTGAGAGCTTCCTCAACACACCATCCCCTGTTGTCCTCTCGGGGCCAGGCACCCCAGTGGTGCCTCAGACCAGCACTCCAGCAGCAGCCACCTCCACAGCACCTGGACCATTCACCCCTGAGACTGGGCACACCTCCGAGTGACCTGTTGACTTTATTTTTGCTTTGGACACTTGACTTGGGTCATTTTTCTTTTACAGCTTGTTATTAATAAAGATTATCTTTGCTTCACACACTTGCTTCATTTATTTTATTAAATAAAGTCTTGGTGGAAACTTTTAGAAATGGTTTAAGCCTTTGCATGCTTGTGGGATGGGTTAAGATAACAGTGGGATGGGCAGGGATACCTTTGGGATGGGTTAGGATAGCTGTGGGATAGATAAACCTCCAGTGCAAGCATAGTGGGACTATATGGTCCACCCTCCCAGGTGCCACACTTTTGGCCCTTCATTATCAATAACAATATAAGAATTGATCCACACATTTGAACATAAACACAACTCTTTATTAAATGCCCTGTTCATTGTAGGCCCACCCAACATACATGGCCCAATCTCATCAGTGTGATGAGACAGGCTCAACGAAACATCCATTAATCATCTATCATCCTGTCTTGCCACTCCACTGCTCCAGCTGGGGAGTTGCACCAGTGTTTCAGGAGGTTGCGCTGCTTCTTCCCTTCACGTGAAGCTCTGTTGGGGCCTTGCACATCCTCAGTGTCTATCAGGTTTCGCCCTTGCCTCCATTCCCCAGGCTCCATGTCCCTATTGCCTTGTTGGAGGTCCATGAGCCTGTTCTGCAACATTGGGTAGCGAGTGCACATGAGATTGTGCAGGATGCAGCAAGCTTCCACAATCCTCCTCACGGTCTCTGGGTGATGCTGCATGGTGGTGAGAAGTACCTGGAACCTGTTGGCCAGGATGCCAAAGTCGTTCTCCACCACCCGCCTTGCCCTGGACAGCCTGTAGTTGAAGATCCTCTCTTCACGGATGAGGCATCTGGAGGTGTAGGGCTTCATGAGGTAGGATCAGAGGGAGAAGGCGTCATCCCTTACGATGAAGTAGGGCACATCTTGTGTGTCGTTGGGCAGGGGGTCTGGATCTAGGAAGCCCATGATGAGGTTGCATTCCAGCCCCTCCTTGAGGTCACTGGCGTTGTATACCTGGGCATCTGAAGCTGACCCATTGCCTGTAGCATCAATGTACATGAACTTGTAGTCAGCATCGACCATGGCGAAGAGGATGATGCTGAAGAAGCCCTTGTAGTTGAAATAAGTGGACCCCGACTTGGCTGGAGCTTTGCAGGCCACGTGCTTGCCATCTATGGCTCCAACGGTGTGGGGGAAGTTCCACCACTGATACCACTGCTCTGCAACTTTCTTCCAGCCTTCTTCAGTGGAGGGGCACTGGAGGAGCTCCTCCAGGTATTCTTCGATGATGGCCTGCACCACTTCTCTGACCACCATGCTGATGGTGTTGTGTGGCACCCTCCAACCATACTGCATGCTCCTGTAAATGGTCCCTGAGGCCAGGTGGCGCAGAGTCAGTGCCACCTTTAGCCCAGAGTCCAGGCTGGGCCGGAAGTTGGTGCTCTGCTTGGTCAACCTGGGTGTCAGCCGCTCCACAACTTCATCAAACATAGCTGGAGGCATCCTCATGAAGTTCTGGAATGCACGAGGGTCTTCGTTCCTCAGCTCCACCATCAGCTTGTTGTACAGTCCGTACTCTGCTCTTCTCCTGATCCATCTTCGGACCCAGACGCTTCTTGGTTGCCTCCTTTTCTTCCCGTAGAACAGTTGAAAGAGCCTGTAGCTGGCTTTGCACTGTTGCAGAATGATGGTGGCTACCAAAAGGAGTCTGTTACGATCCATGGTGGACATCAATGGATGCTGTGGAAGAGCAAGAGCCAGATGAAGGCTGCAGAGGTCTGCACAGCAGGGGTGCTGGATTGAAAGTGAGATCCAGGTGAGTTGCTCCCCCTTTTTATAGGCAATATAGGTTTTCCACTATGTGTCCTTTTGCATCCTCTAGGCATCCTCTAGACATCCTTAATATCCGAGATAGGTCCCCTCTGCGAACGTTTTTTCCATTTTAAATGCTTTGTATGCGAGCTGCATCTGCTTTCATCCTTTCTCCGTCCGTGCTACTAACGCTGCGCGTCCGTTCAGCATCCGTTTCACTTCATCCCTGTGTCCGCCTTCTACTGGAGCAGATTTGAGTTGCGCGGATGCGCAGCGGATGCCTAGCGGATGTAGCAGACGTGTAACAGTTGACGACAGATGCAGAACGGATGTTCCCTGTATGCGTTGCGGATGCAGAACGGATGCGTTGGATACATTTTCCATTCAAAAAGTTTTGAGCAGCTCAAAACTTTTTGAACAGCTCAAAACTTTTTGAGCAAATGGAACCTCAGTCGATGGATGCTGGACGGATAGAGAGGAAGAAAAACGGACGCAGTGAGTACAGAACGGATGCATCGCGTTAACCAACAGATGGCAAGTGTTTCTCTCCATTTTACATCCTCTTTCCATCCGTTGGTGTAGTGTGACATGGGCTTAAAGGGCAAGGTTAACTGAGCAGGCCAGTTCATTAAACACTGCAGCCCTGATATACATCTATGTTAGATAAATCAAACTTTGGCTTTTTAATTTCAAAAAGCATAAGAGCTTTTTAAAATCAAATAAACAACAGAAGACATAAAATCAAACAAACAACAGAACAGTTTCCTGCCAAGCAGTGGAATCAGGACATAGCTCCAAATAAAACAACATCTGCTGGGGACTGTGATAGTCTCATCAGTAGAAGTTGCTCCAATAAACGGTATCATCATCTCTCCACTATGTCAGTGTTAAAAGAAGGCAGCCTGGTCTAGAGAGATAATGTATTCATCACTGAAAGCCTGCATTATACTTACAGATGCTCTTATCAATCAGCCACTCAAATGTGGAATAGAAGGTTGAGAACTTGAGAACAATGCATGTCACAGTCATAAAGCCTACACTGTGAAAAATTAACAGTAAAATAACCAGGGAAATTGAAGCAAGGTGAATGGACTCATTTCTAAGGGCTAAAAGCAATAAGCAAACATTTTATCCTAATGCTCAGTTGTCCAAAAGCTCATCTTTTAAAGAAACAAAAATTCTGGTGGCTTTGTTGCTTATTTAGTGAAATATATTTTCCAAAGCAGAAGGGAAATGATTAATGATTAAATGATTACAAGGCAGTGTTTGTCAACCTACCCAATTGTTATAGGATATGAAATCGGGATTTTGGATATATGACTATGATTTGAACATATACACCTTAAAAATGTAAATTTTGCTATTAGAAAACATTAAGCCCCCCCCCCAACTTTTATCAAGCCAAACTTTGAAAAGGGATATCCTTCTGAATGTTTGCTTCCTTATCACTAATAAATAATCACAGTGGTGGGATTCAAAAAAATTTGCTACCAATTCTGTGGGAGTGACTTGTTTGGTTAGTGTGGCTTGGTGGTCATGTGACTGGGTGGGCATGACAAGGCAGCAAGGTGGTGTGGCACCTTGCTGTGAGTGATGTCAAGTAGTCCACACCCACTCAGTCAGATGACTGATGTTAGAGAGACAGGGTGATTTCCTATGTACATTTCTCCCCTCCTCCGCCCTTTTTTTGGGCTGACCCCAAAAAAAGCCTAACTAAAGATCACGACTGCCTGCCAAATGGTTTTGTTTTGGGATGGTTTTTGTTTTTTGCCAGAAGCCCCTCAGAGATAAATTTGCACTACCAAATCTTAAACTGTACATCATTGCTGAGGCACTTCCTGTTGCTCCTATGGGTGCTGCTGTGGTCATCTGGCTGGCCAATTAAAGAACCACACCAACTCAGGGTGACTGTGAGGAGAAAGAGAGGAAGCTAAGGAGCTTGCCTCATAGCAGTCAACTTTGCTCTCTCTTGCTCTGGTTAGGCGCTCCCGGTGTGCACAAGGAGCATGAAGGGAGGAAGACACTGCACAAATGCATTTTAAAAGTAAGAGAACTTTGCAAAAGACTTCTTGTGTATTCAGGGCTACATCTCTCCCAATGATGAGTTGGTGGGGATCTAATGAAACGTCTTCCAGCTCTTAAAGATTGACTATAAGAGCACTCCCATGGAAGAAGCTGAGAATGAGAGCAAAAGTAACAGCCGGGGGGGAGGGTGACAGGTCCCTCTGCGGGCCCCTCCCAGGAGACAGCCAGGGCTTCAGCACCTCTTCTTTTCCTCAGAAGCATGGTGTCTGCCTCCCTTCACACTCCTTGTGGCGGGACACACCCGTCCATCACCTCTGCTGCCACTACGTTTGCTCTCAGTTCTCAGCTTATTCCATGAGGCTGTCTTAAAGTTGACCTTTAAGTGGTCCTAGTACAGCTTGCGTGGTGCCCTTCCACTCGAAGCACACTTTCTTCTGGGGGATGCCCCTCTTCCAGCCCAGCCTGGCCAGCCAGCCAGCAGGTGGCTTCTTGCCCCCTTTGTCGTGATATTCCTGCAGCTACTGCATGCTTTTTTTGGTGCAGCTGTAGTCCAGCAGCCACACTGAAAAAAGCACGCCCTGTTCTATGTGCCAGGCCCAGCAAGTCCAAGCAGCCAGCACATAGAACAGGGTGGTGCTGGATCTTGGGAGAAGTGGAGAAAAGCCAGAAATCAGTAGCCACCTCTTTTGCAGTGCAAAGAAGCCTGTCTCAACCAGCCAGCTAGTCTCCTCTTTCTCTGCCTGTTTGTTCTGTATGACTGAGGAGGAGAAGACCAGCCGGCCAAAGGGGCAGCTGCTGGAGGTGACTCTTTTTTAGTCTCCAGCCACCTCTTTCAGTACAGAAAGCCCCCCAAAATCAGCCACCTGATCTCCTCTTTCTCTGCCTGTTTGTCCTGTATGACCGAGGAGGAGGAGCAGAGGTGGTATTCAACTGGTTTGCACCAGTTCGGGTGAACCAGTAATGGTGATTTTGCATGGGTCACTAAACCAATGGTGACCCCTGGCTGGCTATGTCCCTGATCTGGTCACCCGGCTCTTGTAGCCTTCCCTACCACAAGGCGGCCATGGTGCAGCTCAGGTGGATGTCCTAGGGCTACTGCACATGCACACTGCATGTGCAACCACTACACATGCAGTGTGCATGTGCAACACTCCTGGGACATCTGCCCGCCTGGCCGCCTTCCTGGAGCACGTTTTCTTCCTTATTCCAGCGGACATGCCTCTTTCACCCAGCCCAGCCAGCAGGTGGGTGGGTGGATATCCCAGGGCTTCTCTTCCTCCTTGCAAGATGCCTGCAGCTGCTGCCAATTTTTTTGGTGCAGCTGCAGTCCAGCACCTGCACCAAAAAAAGCACACCCTGTTCTATGTGCTGGCCCCAACAAGTCCTAGCAGTTGGTGCATAGAACAGGGCAGTGCAGGCCATTGGAGAAGCAGAGCAAAGCCAGAGATCAGTAGTCACCTCTTTTGCAGTGCAAGAAGCCTCCCTGAATCAGTTGGTTGTTCATCTCCTTCTCTGCCTATTTGTTCTATGTGGAGGAAGAGACCAGCTGGCTAATTCAGGGATTTCTGTGCTGAAAAGGTGAACTTGCTAGGAAGAGACTTGTTGGATGTTTTTGGAATAGAATTGTGGGATAGAAGGAAGGAAGTTCGCATGTGTATGCTAACAACGGAAGATGAGGAGAAGATATCATCAGATGTGTGGGCAGGAGGTGAAGGGGTTAGTAGGAAAAAAAAAAGATGGAATATTTGGGACATTACATTCGCAGGGGATTAGGTCCTTGGATCCTGGAAGGGTGAAGGGGATCATGAGCTTGGCTCCTCCCAGGAACAAGACAGAGGTGTGGAAAGCATTGGGATTATTGGGGTATTGTAGAATCTGGGTAGACCAATTCACACTGTTGGCACAGTTTTTGCATAGAAAGTTGCCTGGAAAGGGAGAGCGCATAGAATGGGAGGAGGGAGATAGTGAAAGGTGGGAAGAGCTGAAGAAGGCTTTGTCAACCGCTCCAGTTTTAGCCTTGCCAAACCTAAAATTACCATTTCATTTGTATGTGGCGGTGGCTCAGGGAACAGCAGTTGGAGTCCTTGCCCAAAAGAGGGGGGGGCAGTACCAGCCGGTAGCCTTCCTAAGCAAGGGTTTGGAGCCGGTTGTGAAAGGATGGCCAGTTTGTGTTCAGGCTGTGGCAGCAACAGCGATGTTGGTGGTGGAGACCAAAAAGTTAACCTTTGGGGGAGCTTTGGTGGTGCATTCGCCTCATCAGGTCAACTCAGTATTGAGCCAGCTGGCTACCACTTGGATGACAGAAGGGAGGATATTGAAGTATGAAACCATTTTGAGAACCAGTCCTGATGTGGTAATAGGAACAGACAAGAATCTAAATCCAGCAGAATTCTTGGAGGGGAGAAGGCAGGCGTGGGAACCGGAAGACCATGATTGTCTATTGCAAGTGGATCTCATGACGAAGGTTAGAGAGGACTTGGAAGAGACTCCTTTGGAGAAGGGAGAGAGGTGGTTTATAGATGGATCTAGCAGGGTGGAAAATGGAAAGTGAAAATCTGGGTTTGCAATAGTAACAGGGGAAGGTGAGGTAATAGAGAAAGGGTCACTCCCAGCTTCTTGGTCAGCCCAGAAATGTGAATTGCTTGCCCTGACCAGAGCCTTGGAATGGCTCTGAGAGGATGGAAGTAACGTTTTGGACTGATTCCAAGTATGCATGGGATGTGTGTGCACATGTTTGGGTAAATCTGGAGAGAAAGAGGGTATATCAAGGCGGATGGGAAGCAAATAGAGCAAATGCAGTTAGTAGAACAAGCCTTAGAGGCATTGCAACTCCCCAGCCGAGTATCAATTGTCCATGTGAGCGCATATCAGAAGGGGAACACACCGGAGGTTGTGGGAAACCGATGGGCAGACAAATGGGTGAAGGAAGCTGCAGGGAGATAGAGTTGGTAATTGTATATATACCAATACTGGAAAAGGAGGACGAGAGGGAGGAATGGGAGCCAGAGAAAAAGGAAAAGTTGGAGTTGGAGAAAGAGGGATGTGTCAAAACCCCAGAGGGATGGAAGATGTCAGAGGGAGTCAAGGTGGTGTCACCCATTGTCATGAGGGGAATATTGGAGAAAGTTCATGAAGGAGGACATTGGGGAACGGAGGCCTTGGTCATGTCCGTTAAACCTCACTATTGGAGTCTGAGGATGTGGACGGTAGCTCAGAGCATCTGCTGGAAATATTTGATTTGTTTGAAAGTAAATAAGAAAGCAGCACGCAAGAAAGAGATGGGAGGGCGATCCCTAGTGGGTTGGCCTTTTCAGAGAGCACAAATTGATTTCACTGAGTCGCCAGAAAAGGGGGGTTGGAAAGAATCTTCCCTTAGCTCTGCTCAGGATCAGAACTTGTCCAAGGAAAGACACAGGGGTTTCTCCTTTTGAAATGCTGATGGGGAGACCCTATTTGGCCAAACTAGGCAATCCCATACCAGAGTTCAGGGACTTGTTCCTTCGGAAATATTTGCTGGCACTGTCTCGGTCTTTGCTTTCTCTTCACAAACAGGGACTGTTGGTGCAACGACCACCTTTGGCTGATAGCCAACACCCATACGAGGCTGGAGATTGGGTCCTGATAAAGACTTGGAGAAGTGAAAAACTGCAACCTAGCTGGGAAGGTCCATACCAGGTCCTACTGACGAATGAATCTGCAGTCTGTACTCGGGAAGGAGGCTGGATGCAATACAGCAGAGTAAAGAAAGCACCGGAACCTGAGAAAGTTTGGAAGGCAATCCCAGTGGACGGTCAGCTGCTAAAGGTAACCTTGAAGAAATAGCCAGCAGAAACCACCATGGAGATGTCGGCTGAACTCTGGAGAGGACTATTTGTTGCAACTATATTTACATTAATACATCAAAGGAGTTCACAATATGTTGGACCTGCGAGTGACTTGGGAACAGACTTGTGGGATGACAATGTGTTCATAAAGGATCTCAAGAAGGTCACATTCCTTGAACATCACCAAGTGATGGTTATGCATGCACATACCAGGAAGAACAGGTGAAGGATTAATCCTACATGCAATTCCACTTGATCAGAACAGACTAAGACCACGGGGCACGGGACAGAAAAATATGGTGTAGAACGAAATATAACAGGAAGGATTTTTGTTCATTTAAGGGAAACGGCGTATATGTGTTTTAGGAGAAATGAAACTAGAGGGCTCCATTTAAAAGATTGGGAAAAATGTAATAAGACTTTTGATATGCCATCATCCTTTAGTAACCATAGCTATACCAAGAGTTATCATAAATTAGATTATTTTAATCAAGATCAGTATCAGATGTGTATGCATTCTGAAGAAATGATCAATTGGACCCGAACATCACAACAGACCTATGCTATGGAAAACTTTAGGTGGGTATTGTGTGGGAAATATGCCTACAGGGAGATGCCACCTTACTGGAGTGGCACATGTACACTCGGGTATGTGATACTGGTGATATATAAACTTGATGGCCTTCCCCAAGGCCGGATACGTAATAAAAGAGACTCAGAATCTGGCCTTACCCGGAGACTCTGGACCCAAATCTCCCGTGGTATAATAACACCATTGGGAGTAGCCATGAACTACTGAGATATATATATTTTAAATAACTTCACGGTAACAATGTTCAATAATACAATAAAGAATATTAAAATGATCAACACCAAGCTTTCTGAAATAAGACAGCTTGCTCTACAAAATAGGTATGCTTACATTGTATCAGCTACAAAAGGGGGTGTGTGTGCTCTGATTAATTCACATTGCTGTGTATACATCCATGATTTCCAACCCAATATTACAAAGACAGTAAAAGTAATGGAAGAATGTATTCGCTCTAATCCATTATCACAAAGAGGCGACTCCTCATTGCCAGACCCGTGGGGAGCACTATGGTCTTGGCTTCCCAGTTCCACTTGGTTTAGATCTACCATAATGGGAATTATATTGAGTATTATATGCTGTGTATAGTTGTGTTGTTGTGTTCAGTGTCTCCCTGGTGCAATAACAACGTCTGGGAAGATAGGGAAATCCTTGGGTTCAAGATTTGAGAAGAAGCAGGAAGCAGAACCTCTAATGATGTATCAGAGAGAAATCACTGTGAAAGAAGCAGAGGATCTGCTATTTGAGTTTGAGACAAGAGTGGAAAAAGAAAAAGGGGGGATTGTGAGCAGAACTGAAGTCATGTTGGATGACCCATTGAATTAAATAAGGAAGTGTGTCTCAAACTCAGTAGCTCTGCTAAATAAGAAAGTGTTCCAGTTTGTCCACAAGAGAAAAAAACAAGATAAGGCTAGAACAATGGGGAATTGTAATAAAGTGCTGAGGTGTCAGAAACCGTGTCAGAAAACTTTTGCTAGATAGGGAGCTAGTATGAACCTTCAAAATATGTGTCAATTTGAAAACAGAAAGAATGTGAGCCAAGCCCTCGTATGAGGGGGAGGACAGTTAGGGTATAAAAATGCTGCCTGAATTTTGCTCTGTGTTCCTTCAATGCCTGAGGGAACCCGTCTCTGCAGACACATGAATAAAACCTTGTTTTCCTTGGATCAACAAATCTTTTGGTGGTTTTTTATCTGCTTCCACCTCACACCATCTATGTGGTAAACTCATGAAATTCATTTTTCTCACCATGACCATATATACATCCGAATGAGATTGTATTGTTTTTCTGTGTCATATAATATATATGGGTATATGCAATATTTTGAATTATATATTTATTTATTTTGTCATGTTTATGTAGTGTGTATTGGAAATAATGACTCTTTGAGAGCTGTATGCAATGAAATGTCATTTTACACATGCCAATTAGTGTACATTCAAAGTAACAATAAAGTTATTCTAAGTTCTATATGCCTTCCATACAAACAAATAAATCTATATAAATATGTATATGTGTGTGTGGCATATGTGTGTATATGCTTGACACACACCATTTTCACTGTCCAGTCCTTAAAAGGAAGTTAAAATAAATTCCTAGGGGTTTTACTTTGTGAAAAGCTGTGAACAGTGAAGAACGCCATGAACTGGTCAATGTTTACTCCAGATGATATATAGGAGAGTGAAGATAATGGCATTCAATCACTGTCTGCTACTATTACTCCATTCTTGACTCCATCCCATTTCTGCTTTCAATATTGATTGCATGCATTTACTGTAAATTTGCAAAAACAACAACCTGAGCTGCTACTATGAAATAAATTTCTCTGGCTACAAGGTTGCCATTGTTGTGTTCGTGAAGAATGAGACTCGAGACCAGCGTAACTTCAGCTCTTTTATTAGTTGCCGGATTCCGTCTGAACCAGGAGCTGCGGCAGCCCTATTTTTATAAAGAGGCTGCTCACGGCTCACGGCCAATGACGGCTCCTTGAGTCTCCCGCCGCTGGGGCGGCCAATCATAGGCTAATTATTTTTGACCAATCACCATTGAGTAGAACACCAATCAGATTTGAGTATTTGTGGACCAATAGGAATAGAGTATTTGGAGTATGCTAATATGCAACACCCCTCCCCTCTTGGTTTGGTCCTACATTACGTAGTCATGTAAGTAGGCGGGGTTTTTATGTTGTCTAGTTGACCTGTGCAGTTTAGTTGTGTTGTTGTCTTCAGTGGGTTTGGACGGGATCGCTGTTTCTCCCGTCCTTCTCTGTGGAACCTCCTGGAAGGTGGAGTCAGCCATGCCACTCCCGCCTGGCCTACCCCTGGGCTGGTAGAGTTGGCTCAGCTGCTCCCTTCTGGAGTGGCTTCTTGGTATTCTTGTGCCTCCTGTTCCTCTTTGTCAACGTCTTCTTCAGGTAATTGTTTCTTTCTGGGTTTATTTGAGAATTTGGTTTGTGGGTTGTTTTTTGATTTTGTGGTGTTCCTTGTTCTAATGGAGGGTCTCCCCCTCCCCTCTTATTTGTGTTTGAGGGGTATCCCCCTTCTCTTGTTTGATTATTATTGTTTTTGTTTAATGGTTGTTGTGTGTTACAGGAGTGTTTTGTTGTTCTTCACACCTGGGTGTGTCAGTGGTTTGTTCCAATGTTCTTGATCTTAATTGATCTATGTGTCTCCTCCAGCTTCTTCCATCATCCATTTCTAATCTATACAACTGGGGTCCGGTTACTTGTGTTATTTTTGCCGGTACCCATAGTGGGTGCCCCGTGAGATTTTTAGCATACACTAGGTCCCCTGGGTCGAATGTGAGGTGTTTGCTGGAGGAGTCTGTTGGTTTTTCAGGGCTGTATGTGGGGTGTAATCTATCCAGATATGATCTTAATTTTCTGCCCATTAGTAATTCTGCTGGGCTTTTATTTGTAGTGGAGTTAGGTGTGATGTGTTGTATGGTGAGCGTTTTGTAAATTTTCTCTTGTATGTCCCCCGTGTCTAATTTTTCTATGGTTTCTTTGGTATACTGGACCATGTTTTCTGCCCGCCCATTCGTAGCCGGCCGGCCTGGCACTGTGAAGGCATGCCTTATGCCATGTTCAGCGAGGAACTTTTCAAATGTTAATGCTGTGAACTGTGGCCCGTTATCTGAAACTAATAGGTCCGGCAACCCATATGTGGCGAAAAGTTTCCTCAGTTGTCTGATAACTGCTTCTGTAGTTGTTGAGTTCATGATGCTTACTTCCAGCCAATTTGAGTAAGCATCTACTATAATTAAAAATGTGTGTCCTTTTGTAGGCCCTGCAAAATCTGTGTGTATTCTTGAGCAGGGCCCCCTCAGTGTTTCCCAGTCGAGTATAGGTGCCGCAGGGGGTGCAGGTCGGGATCTTTGTCATTTAGTGCAGGTTTCTACCCAACTCCTGATATCCTTATCCATCCCTGGCCACCATACATAACTCCTAGCCAGGGATTTCATTTGTATGATACACAGGTGTCCTTCATGTAAAATATTCAGTACTTGCTCTTGTATTGCTTCTGGTATGAACACCCGATCCCCCCATAGAATATAATCTTTTAACAATGAAAGTTCAGTCTCCCTGTTCTTGAATGGTTTAAAAATCACGTCTGTCTCATTTTCTGGCCCCTTTCCTACCCAGTTTAAAACCTTTTTTAAGGTTTTTTGTCTCTTGTGGTTTCTTTTGCAATGTCCGCTGTGGTTATGGGTAGGTTTGGTAGTGCCTCAATCTGTAGGGTGGATGTGGTTGGTGCCGGGTCACTCTCTAGTTCAGGTAGGGGAGTACGGCTCAGCGTATCAGCATGTGAAATATCCTTGCCTGGTTGGTGAATTAATTTGTAATTGTATACAGCAAGGAACTCGGATCATCTTGTCATTCGTGGGGAGAGTATGTTTGGGCTGGCCCTGTTCCCTTCTAGTATTCCCAATAGGGGCTTGTGGTCTGTAATGAGTGTAAAGGTCCTACCGTAAAGGTATTCATGGAACCGTTTGATCCCGGAAATTACTGCTAACGCCTCTCTGTCCAACTGACTGTAGTTCCTTTCAGCTTTGGATAGTGTTTGGGAGTAGAATGTGATTGGCTCTTCCCTCCCATCTGGCAGAGTGTGGCTGAGTATGGCTCCGACACCGAACAGTGATGTGTTGCAGGTGACTGTCAGTGGTAGTGTCTCGCTGTATTGTATTAATATAGATTCGGATATGATTAAATCTTTTATTTTCTGGAACACCGTCTCCTCTCATTGTCCCCAGGTCCAGGTGGCTGCCTTGTCCAGTAATCTATGAAGTGGTTCCACTGTCATTGCCTTCTGTGGCAGAAAAACATTATAAAAATTGATAAGTCTCAAGAATGCTTGTAAATCTGCTTTGTTTTTTGGTCTGGGCGCTTCTTTGATCTCTTTGATTTTTTTATCTGTAGGGTGGATGTTATCTTTATTGATTAGATATCCCAGGAATTCCACTTTCGAGGTAGCTAGCTGACATTTTTCTTTTTTGACTTTGAGTCACATCTTTTGGAATCTTTGCAATACTATTCTGAGATGGGCTTCTAGTTGTTTCTTGTCACTGGCTGATACTAGCATGTCATCAAAGTATGGGACTACCCCTTTTATGTCTTGTAACAACCACTCCATCAGGCTTTGGAACACCCCTGGGGCCACGCTGACTCCAAATTGCAGTCTTTCGCATTTGAATGCTCCCATATGAGTCATGATCATTTGTGCCTCTGCTGTTTCAGGGTCGACTGGCAATTGTTGGTATGCTTGTGCAAGGTTGAGCTTTGCGAAAACCTTGCCTCTCCCCAATGAGTGTAACAGGTGTTGCACTTCTGGAACAGGATATGCACTTTGCTATAGTAGCATGGTTTAGGGTGGCCTTGTAATCACCACAGATTCTCACTGACCCATCTGGTTTAATTGGGGTTATGACTGGGGTTTCCCATTTTGCATGGTCAATTGGTTCCAATATTCCTTGTACTATGAGTTTATTTGATTCCTCATCAATCTTTGGTTTTAATGCGAAGGGAACTTGCCTCGCTTTTAATCTAATTGGAGCTATTGTTGGATTCAAATTAAATGATATGGGGGACCCTCGGTACTTGCCTAGTTTCCCATCAAAGATATCCTGTAACTCCCTCATTAGGTTCTCCTCCCAGTCTGTCTCAGTGACACTGTTGATTCCGGTCACTCCGATTCCCAGGGGTTCGAACCACTCGAGTCCCAGCAGGCTTGGGTGGTTCCGGTCTATGATGGTTAGAGGCAGGATTTTTATGTGTTTTTTGAATGTGACTTGGAAGTGTCCGAGTCCAACTATGGGGATCCTGTTTCCTTGATAGTCTTTTAGTATCAGTGTTTGGTTTTCTAATTCTGTTCTGCATATGTGCGGTATCAGTCTTTTAATGGTATTCCATGATACCATAGTTCAGTATGAGCCAGAATCCACCTCCATCTTGCATCTCTGGCCTTCAATGCTGACTGCCACATGTACCTTCCGGCCATTGGTTGCGTTTGAATGGCCGATGGTGATAGTTTGGTGTGTTTCTTATTTTCTGTAGCTTTTGTTTAGTCATTTGCATCTGCTTTCTCGACTCTCACGGCTCAATATCTGTCTTTCTTTTATTCTTAATGGGGTGTTGTCTCTATGTCAGGGGCTGTAGCTTTTCTGGTTTCGGCAGACTTTTGCTATGTGTCCCTGTCTCTTGCAGTACCTGCAAATGGCATCTAGGAAATGGCACTCGGAACGGGGGTGGTCTCCTCTGCACCCAGCGCACTGGAACCCCAACTTACATCCTTTCCTCTCCCATCTATTTTGTTCCAACTGGAGTCTGTGGATTACTTCCTCTTCATTGTCTGTCTCGGACAATGATTTGCTATCCTCGTGGCATGTGATGGTCTTATGTGTGTTCTCTGACTTCTTCTCTGGAACTTGGCTTGCTTCTGCCAGTATTTTTTGTGTTGTTGCATTCATTTGTTGCATTTTGGCTGCTGATTTTTTAGTGGCTTCAGCTGCTGTGGCCTCAACAATGGCCTCAGTGACTGTAATTTTTGGCCATGTTAGCAGTCAGCTCTGCAAAGTGAGATCTCTTAGACCAAGGACCACGCGATCCCTCATGGCTTCATCCATGTTGAAGAACTCGCATGCCCCTCCAATGTCCCTGAGAGCCACTATGAAGTCTGCGATACTCTCACCTTCTCTCTGGTCCCATTTGTAGAACTCATGTCTCCGAATAAGGCTGGAGATGGTTGGTGCGTAATGAGCCTTCAGCAATTTTTCCAAATCTGGCCAGGCTATCTGTTTTATATCCTCCAGTTTGGCCAATGCCTTGGCCATCTTGAACATGTGGGCCCACAGTGTGTCAGGAACACGGCTCTCTTTCTGTTGTCAGAGATTCCTTGTAAGTCGTTGCTCTTGAGGAACATGAGGAATCTGTTGATGTATGATGCCCAGTCCTCCGTCACTGGATTGAATGGTGTGGGTGGCGAGTTGGTTCCGGCCATTTTGTCTGCTCGGTTCTTGTTGCCACGTGCTCAACTGGTCTCCTTGTCTCAGAATCCCACCTTCGTCGCCAGTGTTGTGTTCACAAAGAATGAGACTCAAGACCAGCATAACTTCAGCTCTTTTATTAGTTGCCGGATTCTGTCTGAACCAGGAGCCGTGGCAGCCCTTTTTTTATTAAGAGGCTGCTCACGGCTCACGGCCAACGACAGCTCCTTGAGTCTCCCGCCGCTAGGGCGGCCAATCATGGCTATTTATTTTTGACCAATCACCGTCGAGTAGAACACAATCAGATTTGAGTATTGTGGACCAATAGGAATAGTGTATTTGGAGTATGCTAATATGTAACAGCTATACTTTCTGTTTTTATTTTAAAAAGCTCTGCAAAGTATGAATCTTGAAGACTAGTATGTTGGCATTATTGCAGGTAGGTACTGTATTTTCCACAATTTCTATTATCATGTTGCTGCTACGACAGCAGGGATAATTCTGGAAAATCCTCCTAACACAACTTTGTCAAGAATTTTATTTTTTAAATAGTAAAAAGCTAGTAGTTTATAAAACACTCAAGAATGTTATGTGTTTTTCTAGAGATTGCCTTGAAATCAGTTTTCTGGACAGACATTCTCAACTTTCTGAGGGATGGTAAGTCCAGGACACAGGAACTAGGGAAAAATAAGACTTCAGTGAGAAATCTGTGACAAATCTGGAATGCCCACAATTTCAATAAGGTTGAAAACAAAATACTTACTTGCCTGATTTATCAATATCCTGCAAATATGCTAGAAATAAATGGTCTCATTCTCAAGCACTGCCAAGGTGGCAGAAACTGGGATCTGGAACTGATTTTAAAGAGGTGCAATGTCATTATGCAATCACACCATAGACCAGGGGTGTCAAATTCAAGGCCCAGGGGGTTGCTTAGATCTGGTCCGCAGGGCTGCCCTTGAAATAGCAAAAGACTGGCCTGTAGTGTCTCTGCCAGGGAAAATGGAACTCAGGAGGCCCTCATGCAGAGCTCAGGAGCTCCATTTTCACTGGCAGAGGGTTGCAGGAGGCTGTCATAGCTGAAAATGGAGCTCATCCCCATAGTCATGAGAGGCCAGGTGAGGAGATGCGTTTTCACTGGCAGAGTCACCACAGGTGCCCCTGACATGAGTGATGCATTTTCACTTGGCCACCACAGGTGCCCTTGACATGAGTGACATCGAGCTGGCCACACCTATCCTGCCCATGCCCCCCCAAGATCAAATACAATTCTGATGTGGCCTTCAATGAAATTGAGTTTGACATCCCTGCCACAGGTCTTCTTGAAATAATAGTGAATACTAACCTGGAAAAAAGCCTGTTCCTCCATTGCAAGTTTGCATATTTTATGCAATCAGCTACTGAAATTCTCATTAATGGAGTGTGGTGTTGTGCTTGTTTCATTATAAAGTGGCTAAGAAGTCTGTATGAATATCTTGTTTTGCATTATACAATTATATCTTAATCAGGGGTGGGATTCTACCAGTTCGCACCAATTCGCTAGAACTGGTTGTTAACATTCTAAGCAGTTCGGAGAACTGTTTGTTAGAAGAAATTACTAACCTAATCCTGTAAGGAAGGCAGGAAGGAAACATTCTGGTGTTGCTTACAAAAACTGCCTCTCCATTAACCTTTATTACATTCTTGGCAGGACTAGACTTCCTGTCTCTGGAACTTCTCTGGAGGTTTTTTCCCCTCCCTTGCTGGTACTTTGCTTGTGTGGAGTGACCATTCAAAGTTACAATGGCACTGAAAAAAGTGACTTATGAACATTTTTCACACTTATAACTGTTGCAGCATCCCCATAGTCATGAGAGGCCAGGTGAGAAGATGCATGCCTCGGTGTGAGTGATATTGAGTTGGTCATGCCCAGCCAATAACATGACCACCAAGCCATGCCCACCAACTAAGCCATGCCCACAGGACCGGTTGTTAAAAAATTTGAATCCCACCCCGATCTCAATGGTCTTCAGCCTTCCTGACTCACTATTCATCGGTTTAGTCCCAAGGGAAGACAGAATGAGAAAACTTATCTTTGGGCTTTTTAAATAATAGAGGCACTTTGGCAATCCTGTCTTTGAGAAATTTCTAGAAATATTTTCTTTCCCCTGGAGAAATTCAGAGAAATCAGCCAATATCTATTCCCACAGATTTGATATTCAAAAGGCTAATTATTTCTATTCCAGTGGCTTAAAAAATCATTTCTAATATTTTACTCAAACTTCCTATTCCTCATTGTTTCAGACTACCTTATCTCACTTCTCTCTTCCCTAACTAATTTTATTAATTTTCTTTCTTTCCTTCCTTCCTCCCTCCCTTCCCTGCCTCCCTTTTATTCCTGTTATCTTTTCTTTACTTTCTTTACTTTATTTGTGGAAAGTTTATAGGAAAGTTTATAGGAAAGTTTAAGTCAGTGGAGAAGCCAAGAGGAAGATGTAAGTCTAAGTTCATCAGGCAGGTGAGTGCAGGTTGGGAAAGGAGCATGGTATGTGCAAAGGATGTAGGTTTGATAGAGCCTGTAAGGGTGTGTGCTGTGAATCTATCAGTACATGGTGTGCAATCAGAAATAAATGTTTGAAGAAAGAGAAAGGTGGTACTACATACATACATACATACATACATACATACATACATACATACATACTCTGATTATCCTTTTCCCTAGGCATCAAGATCTGCAAATTTTCCTTCTCTGTGAGATATTGATTCAAAGTGAAAGAATATCTAATTAACCAGCAATATAATGTGAGTTGATATGAGCTTAACACAAACTGGAAGTTACTTTCTACACCTCTCCTTTTCAAATAAATATCACATGGCATCATATAATTGTTTTTAATTACAATTGTAATGTAAAAAATAATTAATATGTGTTCGATCAGGAATGTTACTGGACATAATGAACAAATGTGTACATGTATTTGTACGTAGCAGTGGCAAGAGACAATTCATATACCTCCAATAAAATATCATGCATTCCCAATGAAAATTACAAAATTATTATTTTTTATTAATATCACAGATAAATGACTTGTTATGCACTTTTCTTTATGTCTCGAAAATTAAAAAAAAGTTAAAGATTCAATACCTAGGCAAGATTCTTTTTTCTCCTTTTTCTACTTATATTTTTTTTCAAAACATTTTGTATCACAAAAAATACGAGGGCTATCCACAAAATAGATTACGTTTTGCGATAGAAAAAAAAACAAAGTCTAGGAAAAAAAGAATTATATACACTTGAAAGTGACACTTAAATACTACTTTTCAACATATTCACCGAACAAATTGAGGCACTTATCATAGCAGTGAACAAGCTTTGTAATTCCATTGTCATAAAATTCAGCCGCCTGAGATTTGAGCCAGTCAGTCACGCCTGCCCACAGTTCCGCGTCATCATCAAAGCCAAGTCTTCATCCTCGGAAACAAGTGGTAGTCACTTGGTGCAAGATCAGAGCTGTAGGGCAGATGAGGAAAAATCTCCCACTTGAAAGCATTCAGGACTTCTCAAGTGCGATTTGCTGTGTGTGGTCGGGAATTGCCATGCAAAAACAAAATTTTTGAGCTTAACTTTCCTCTACGCTTGTTCTGAATTGCTTTTCTTAGTTTTTGCAACGTTTCACAATACCTCACAGAGTTTATTGTTGCACCATGTTCCAGAAAATAGATAAGAAGCACACCTTGCCTATCCCAAAAAGGCAATCTTCCTCACAGAGAACGTTTACAAACATTTTCTTCGTTTTGGGGGGGAATTTGTGTGCCCCCACTCCATAGACTGCAATTTGGTCTCGCTGTTCACATGTTTGACCAGTTACGATTCGATCAAGAAATGAATCTCCATCTTTGTCGTAAGAGTACAGAGATGTCAATGATGCGACCATATGCTGACTCTTGTGGTTTTCTGTCAGGATTTTTGGCACCCATCTTGCACAAAATTTGTGGTAGCCGAGCTTTTGTGTAACAATTTCATGCAACAAACTGCATGAAATTTGTGGAAAACTAAGCAAATGTTCCGTTACTGTGAAATGGTGGTTTTCACGAATCTTGTCATTGACTTTTGCGACCAGTTCATCAGTCACAATGCTCAGACGTCCACTCCTCTGTTCATCATGAATGTTAGTTCATCCATTTTTAAACTTAATGCACCACTGGCTCACTCCACCTTCAGTGATGATGTTGTCCCCGTACACTTCACACAGTTGCTGAAAAATTTCAATTGGTTTATGTTTTTTTGCCAAAAAAAAATCTTATCACTGATCACACCTCACAACTCACGGGATTTTCAATTGCAGCACACATTTCAAACATTTACTGTGAAATAATGGGCAAGATATGAACCTCCCACTAGCACGACTAGATGCAGACTAAGTGGCGGACACACAGACCAAAGATGGCCATGCTAGCTCCGCCCCTTCTTGCTACAAACAAAAACGTAATCTATTTTGTGGATAGCCCTTGTATCCATTCCCATTCCCTTTAAAAATGGGAAATTATTTCTCTTTAGTAAGCATGCAGTTGGACCTGTAGTAGATTTTGCTTAATAGAATTTTTGGATTTTTTTCCCCTATAATCACCATGGCTGAAATTGTTTCCTGTCAGTGTTATTATAGTTATTTTCCTAAAAAGTGCAATATATTCACAGTCCATGAAGAATAATATTAGATTATGTTAGGCATGTTGTCAGACTTGGTTTACTAAACTGTTATTAATATGTGATGTTAATAATTTGATTCTTTGAATACGTAAAGTTGAGCCAAATAACCATCCAAATATGGTAGTTTTTTCTTCATAGTTGTTTGTCTTTGTAAAAGTGGGAAGCAAATTTAAAAACTGAAAATAACAAATTTTGAAACTTTCAATTCTGAAGTCAGTGCAACTTATGCATAACAAAGCTGTTGTAAAATTACTTTTGAAGAAATATAAAATTAGATATGTTGGACTGAATATTTTTTCCAAAAATATACATATTCTGAGATCATTTAATTAAATGTTCTGAGATAGTTTGATGCAATCTAAAATATATCCACAAAATAAGTTCCTTTGATTTCACAAGAATTATTGAGGAACATCTATATAAAATAAAAACTGATGTGTACTTCTTTTTATGGTCATATAAAGTCTGTTGTTCTTTATATATAGCACTTGAATTGCAATTCCATATTTTAGAAAGGTAGAAATGGTTTCAAAAACTTATGACTTTTGTGGCTTAAATAACCTTCTTTGATATATATTTTCCATTGAATTAGATACTCAAACTTTAGCATCAGCAGGCAACTAATCTCTGTGGCAATCTATCCTCTTATTGCTTTTTCTTAATTGTGCCATTTACAAACTGATGCTGTAAGCCACAAATTAAGTATAGTAAATGAACTGGAAAAAATTGAACCACCATGCAAACCGATACAATAATTTCAACATTAAAAATAATCATTTTGCTGGGACCAACAATAACATGTTAAATTTTAATGGCTGGAAATCTAGTAGCAGTGCAATAAAATAATCCTTTTCATGAATTCTTTATTGTTAAGTGAATTGTGAGAAAAAAAAGTGTCACTGGAGTAATTGTTATGATTATATTGCTTTTAATTACATACAACAAAGTAACTTGAGGAAATAATGTAATCTTTTCAAGACATACAAAGGACTTAGTGAATTCCTCACTGTGATAATACTAGTGAGCTGAGAGAAGCTTAAGTTCTACATTTCCTTTAACTAACTCAGCAGTGATTTTATTTACATATCTCAAATTTATTGAAAATGTCTCTATTTTTAATCTCATGGTAAAATAAATTAATCCAGTATACAATGAAAAAATTCTGTAGCACTCTTATGAAGCTATAAATTATACTTCTAATATACTTCTTTATTACTTTGTAATTCCAGGTTTTGCTGTAGGTGGGTAACTGTGAGAGTCATTTATTTGTGTGTGTGTGTGTGTGTGTGTGTATATATATATTATATATATATATAAAACAATTCCTTAATGACTTAATTTTCTTGATTTTTAACTTATTTTCATTTAAGATATTCTTTACTTCTTCCAGAGAAGTAATAAGAAAAATACTCCCAGATAAAAATGGACTTAAATATTATTATGCTTACTTCATTAAAAAAAATAAGAATTTTTTGTCACTTAAATAAATGAGTGGTAATGAGAATGGGGAGTTTAAAATTCAGGAAATACAAAATCAAGGGGTGGACTTAACTTGGTGGCCACACTTGCAAATACATACAAGAAAGATGCGAAAAAATGGGTTTTTCTATCAAGAATCAACAACACTTGATAAGATGTTATTAGAGACAGATGAAAAACTGATAAGAAAAATATATAATTAATTATCTATTAAGCTTTAACATGGAAGATGAACAAGTAAAAGAAACAATGATAGTATGGGCAAAAAACTTTGATTATATTATAGAATTAGATAAATGGCACAAACTTTGGGATGAGAATTATAAACTGGCAATGCCTACTGCATTTACTGAAAATCTTTATAAAATGTTTTATAGGTGGCATTCGCCACCTGCAAAACTAACAAAAATGTTTAACAACACATCCATCAAATGTAATCAGACTCCAGGTACCTATTATCATATGTGGTGGACATGCATGAAAGCAAGAAAATATTGGAAGAAAATACACATTTGATTGGAAAAGATGATTAAGCAGTATATAGATTTGAAACCAGAAATATTTTTGTTATGTATAATTCCTGAAAGCTATGACAAAGGAAGTATATATTTAATATTACATGTATTGACTGCATTGAGAATTGTATTTGCACAATATTGGAAAAATGAGAACACCTCATCAGATGAAAATATAATTCATAAAATATTGGATTATGCAGAAATGGATAGATTGACATTGAAAATAAAAGATAAAGAAGACAGAGAGTATTACTTAATATAGGTTTTATTATATAAAATAAATATATTATATAAACCTATAGGAACAGGTTGATGGTATTAATAGTTAGACATAAGAGAGAGAAATTAGATGAAGAAATAGAATTATTATGTACAAGTAAAATATCAAAGTTGTTTATATAATTATAACTATGCTAATATAGTCAATAGTATTACAAATAAGAATATAATTATAAATATGGTTAGAATCATTTACTATTGTTATAAGTATATATGTTACTATTTCTTTTTTTCATTTTTTCTTTTGTACAATGGGATGCCTGGATAATACACTGTATTCAAAATACTTATATATAAATAAAAAAAAACATGACTGTAAAAAAAAGAAAAGTTCTCCCAAATAAAAATTGATTTATTATGGTTACTTCATTTCATAAAAAGATATGAATTCATTTCAATTCAATTGAATAAAAAGATATGAATTGTCATAAAAAGATATGAATTGTCATTTAAAATACACGAATGGTAAGGGTGGAAAAAGTTTTTTTTCTCCTTTTGTGATTCATGACTAAAAAAAAACAAAACTGAAAAACAGGCAACAGAAGTTTAAGGCCATGTCACATTGCCCAACGGATGCAAAAAGGACACAACGGACAAGCAAAATGTTCCATCCGTTGTTATCCGCTCTCAAAAGGGGCAAAAATTTGCATAAGCAGAGTGGATAACACGGAAAGGAACAGACGTGGGGAGGACACAAAGTGGATGTATAGAGGATGCAGAGCGGATGTATAGAGGATGTCTAGAGGATGCGTAGAGGATGTGTAGAGGATGCGTAGAGGATGCAGACTGGATGCATAGAGGATGCAGAGCGGATGCGTAGAGGATGCGTAGAGGATGCAAAGCGGATGCGTAGAGGATGCAGAGCGGTTGCAGAGCGGATGCAGAGCGGATGAGCTGCATGCGCTTTCATCCTTTCTCCATCCGTGCTACTAACGCTGCACGTCCGTTCTGCTTCCTCCCTGCATCTGTTTACTGCTGGAACAGATTTTAGTTGTGCGGATGCACAGCGGATGCCTAGCGGATATAGCAGATGCGTAATGGATGCAGAACGGATGTCCCCCATATGCCTAGAGGATGCAGAACGGATGCATTGGATACATTTTCCGCTCAAAAGTTTTGGGCAGCTCAAAACTTTCTGAGCGGATGAAATGTCAATAAACGGATGCTGGACAGATAGAGAGGAAGCAAAACGGAGGCAGTGAGTACATCGCGTTAACCAATGGATGGCAAGCTTTTTTGTCCATTTTACATCCTCTTTGCATCCGTTGGTGCAGTGTGACATGGCTTAAGTTGCATAAAATTTGCATAACTGGAGCGGATAACACGGACGCGGGGAGGACGCAGGGCAGATGCAAAGCGGATGCAGAACGGAAGCCCAGCAGATGGAAGTGATGGGAGCGGATGGCACATCCGCTAGGCTTCAGGGGGCCACAGCAAAGCGGACGCAGAACGGATACAGCGGATGCAAAGCGGATGCGGAACAGACGAAGCGGATGCACAGCAGATGCACAGCGGATGCACAGCGGAAGCCTAATGGATGCCTGGCATTAGTTGCGCATGCGGGGAGGATGCATTGCGTCAGCCCCGCGGATATAATGGAAGCAGCTCAGAAGCAGGTCGCCATTCAGAGGAAAGACCTGCTGCCGGACGGATTGGCTACCTTGCCTGCCCTGCCTGCATGTCTGCCTGCAAGCCTTGGTGCCAGCCTTGGTGCCAGCCTTGGTGCCAGTCTTGGTGCCAGCCTTTGTGCCAGCCTTGCTGCCAGCCTGCCTGCAAACCTTGCTGCCAGCCGGTCTGTCTGCCAGCCTTGGTGCCTGCCTGCCTGCCAACCTTCCTGCCAGCCTTGGTGCCAGCCTCCCTGCCAGCCTTGGTTCCTGCCAGCCTCCCTGCCAGCCAGCAACCCCACAACCATGCGGAAGCACAGCAAGCCTCAGCCATCTGCTGCCAGCCCTTGCAAGAGGGACAGGGCTACCATCCCGCCCCCTGGCCCTCACACTGGTTCTGCTGGGGCTTCTGCAGCATGGGCTCACTCTTCTGGGGCTGGCGCTTCTGCTGCTTCTGCTTCTGGAGGAGCTGATGAAAAGCACTCCAGCACCAGCCACCTCCACAGCACCTGGACCCTTCACCCCTGAGACTGAGCGACCAAGAGGAGTGCCAGAGACTCATTTTTGTTTTATAGCTTGTTGTTAATAAAGTCTATTTATGATTCACACATTTGCTTCATTTATTTTATTTAATAAAGTCTTGCTGGAAACTTTTAGAAATGGTTTAAGCCTTTGCATGCTTGTGGGATGGGTAAGGATAGCTTTGGGATGGGTTAGGATACCTCTGGAATGGGTAATAGCTGTGGGATGGGTTAGGATAGCAGTGGGATAGATAAACCTCCAGTGCAAGCATAGTGGGACTGTATGGTCCATCCTCCCAGGTGCCACACCTATGGCCCTTTATTATCAATAATAATGTAATAATTATCCACACATGTCAACATAAACACAACTCTTTATTAAACGCCCTGTTCATTGTAGGCCAACCAAACATACATGGCCCAATCTCATCCGTGTGATGAGACAGGCTGAAGGAAGCATCCATTAAGCATTTACCATCCTGTCTTGCCACTCCACTGCTCCAGCTGGGGAGTTACACCAGTGTTTCAGGAGGTTGCGCTGCTTCTTCACCTCACATGAGGCTCTGTTGGGGCCTTGCACATCCTGTGTGTCTATCAGGTTTTGCCCTTGCCTCCATTCCCCAGGCTCCATGTCCCCATTGCCTTGTTGGAGGTTCATGAGCCTGTTCTGCAAGACTGGGTAGCGGGTGCGCATGAGGTTGTGCAGAATGCAGCAAGCTTCCACGATCCTCCTCATGGTCTCTGGGCTATGCTGCATGTTGGTGAGAAGTACCTGGAACCTGTTGGCCAGGATGCCAAAGGCATTCTCCGCCTTGCCCTGGACAGCCTGTAGTTCAAGATCCTCTCTTCATGGGTGAGGCATCTGGAAGTGTAGGGCTTCATGAGATAGGTTGTGAGGGAGAAGGCGTCATCCCCCATGATGAAGTAGGGCACATCTTGCGTGTCGTTGGGCAGGGGGTCTGGATCTGGGAAGCCCATGATGAGGAAGCATCGATGTACATGAACTTGTAGTCTGCATCGACCATGGTGAAGAGGATGATGCTGAAGAAGCCATTGTAGTTGTGATAAGTGGACCCCGACTTGGCTGGAGCTTTGCAGGCCATGTGCTTGCCATCTATGTGGGGGAAGTTCCACTTCTGATACCACTGCTCTGCAACTTTCTTCCAGCCTTCTTCAGTGGAGGGGTACTGGAGGAGCTCCTCCTTGTATTCTTCGATGATTGCCTGCACCACTTCTCTGACCACAATGCTGATGGTGTTGGGTGGCACCCTCCAGCTGTACTTCATGCTTTTGTAGGTGGTCCCTGAGGCCAGGTGGTGCAGAGTGAGTGCCACCTTGAGCCCAGGGTCCAGGCTGGGCTGGAGGTTGGTGCTCTGCTTGGTCAACCTGGGTGTCAGCCACTGCACAAGTTCATCAAATATGGCTGGAGGCATCCTCATGAAGTTCTGGAACACCCGAGTGTCTTCGCTCCTGCGCTCCACAATCAGCTTGTAGTACAGTCCGTCCTCTGCTCTTCTGGCGAACCATCTTTGGACCCAGACTTTTTTTGGGTGCCTCTTTTTCTTCCTGTAGTAGAGTTCACTAAGCCTGTAGATGGTTTCGCACTGTTGCAGAAGGATGGTGGCTGCCAAAAGGACTTTGTCACAATCCACGGTGGACATGACTGGATGCTGTGGAACAGGAAGAGTCAGATGAAGGCTGCAGAGGTCTGCACAGCTTGGCTGCTGTTCTGAAAGTGAGATGCAGGCGAGTTGCTCCCCCTTTTTATAGGCAGTATAGGTGTCTCTTTGTATCCTCTAGGCATCCTCTAGGCATCCTGTAGACATCCTTAATATCCGAGATAGGTCCCCTCTGCGAATGTTTTTTCCATTTTAAACGCTTTGTTTCCGCTTGGCATCCGTTCTGCATCTGCTAGGCATCCGTTCCGCATCTGTTCCGCTTCCTCCCTGCATCCGGGCAGATGCGAGTTGCGCGGATGCATAGCGGATGCCTAGCAGATATAGCAGATGCGTAACGGATGCATAGCGGATGCGTAGCGGATGCAGAATGGACGAACTGGATACATTTTCCGTGCAAAAGTTTTGGACAGCCCAAAAATTTTGGAGTGGATGAAACGTCAATAAATGGATGCTGGACAGATAGAGAGGAAGCAAAACGGAGGCAGTGAGTACATCGTGTTTTCCAACAGATGGCAAGCTTTTTTGTCCGTTTTACATCCTCTTTGCATCCGTTGGTTCAGTGTGACATGGGCTTTACTCTTTGTCCAAAAAGTGCTCCTGAAGATAAAATTGGAATTACTGATTACAAGAATACAAGAAAACATTTGTTTTTATTAGACAGTAAAATAATGCTATTCATTTGTCACTGTAGGAACTTGTGCAGTGATCTCATTGTTCTTTTCCTACATGGTCGATTATACTTGTGATTTTTTTTAATCATACTCATTTCTTTTCTTTGTTATGCCATGCCATTTAAAATTATCCTCTTTTGGCATCTGTTTCCATTCCATGCTTTATTATCAGAATATATATCAATATGCATTTATTTGTATTCATAGATGAAGTTTCCATAAGATGCATAATACAGCAACATAGATAATAGGTTAAAACTATTGTGTTAAAATTATAAAAGAGAAAAATAATACAAACCTGATCTATCAAATCCTATTTAAACCCCAAGTTTTCTTACAGCTATCATGACTGAGCAAAATTTTTCAACATTTTTAGAGATTTCTAGAGAATTATCCATTAGCAGAAGCAATACAATATCTTCCATATACAGTTTCATAGAACTGAGGGATTGTATGGAAGAAGGGAGCTATATTAATTCAGAGGATCATCTATGGTATAATGGAGCTCCACAAAATGTGAAATGACCTCTGCACAAGGCAAATGTGACCTTGAAAGCTATGTTAAGCCCATGTCACACTGCACCAACAGATGGAAAGAGGATGTAAAACGGAGAGAAACACTTGCCATCTGTTGGTTAACGCGATGCATCCGTTCTGTACTCACTGCGTCCATTTTTCTTCCTCTCTATCCGTCCAGCATTCGTTGACTGAGCTTCCATCCGCTCAAAAGGTTTTGAGCTGCTCAAAACTTTTTGAGCGGAAAATGTATCCAACGCGTCCGTTCTGCATCCGCTAGGCATACGGGGAACATCCATTCTGCATTCATCGTTATCTGTTATGCGTCCACTACATCTGCTAGGCATCTGCTACACATCCGCGCAACTCAAAACCGCTCCAGCAGTAAATGGACACAGCGAGGAAGTGGAACAGACGCGGAACGGACACGCAGCATTAGTAGCACGGACGGAGAAAGGATGAAAGCGGATGCAGCTCGCAAAGAAAGCATTTAAAACGGAAAAAACGTTCGCAGAGGGGACTTATCTTGGATATTAAGGATGTCTAGAGGATGCCTATGGGATGCAAAAGGACACATAGTGGAAAATCTATATTGCCTATAAAAAGGGGGAGGAACTCACCTGGATCTCACTTTCAGTCCAGCACCCCTGCTGTGCAGACCTCTGAAGCCTTCATCTGGCTCTTGCTCTTCAACAGCATCCATTGATGTCTACCATGGATCGTAACACACTCCTTTTGGTAACCACCATCGTTCTGCAACAGTGCAAAGCCATCTATAGGCTCTTTCAACTGTTCTATGGGAAGAAAAGGAGGCGTCCAAGAAGTGTCTGGGTCCGAAGATGGATCGGGAGAAGAGCAGAGTACGGACTGTACAACAAGCTGATGGTGGAGCTGAGGAACGAAGACCCTCGTGCATTCCAGAACTTCATGAGGATGCCTCCAGCCATGTTTGATGAAGTTGTGGAGCGGCTGACACCCAGGTTGACCAAGGCAAACACCAACTTCGGGACCAGCCTGGACCCAGGGCTCAAGGTGGCACTGACTCTGCACCACCTGGCCTCAGGGACCATTTACAGAAGCATGCAGTACGGTTGGAGGGTGCCACACAACACCATCAGCATTGTGGTCAGAGAAGTGGTGCAGGCCATCATTGAAGAATACCTGGAGGAGCTCCTCCAATGCCCCTCCACTGAAGAAGGCTGGAAGAAAGTTACAGAGCAGTGATATCAGAAGTGGAACTTCCACCACACCGTTGGAGCCATCGATGGCAAGCACGTGGCCTGCAAAGCTCCAGCCAAGTCAGGGTCCACTTATTTCAACTACAAGGGCTTCTTCAGCATCATCCTCTTCGCCATGGTCGATGCTGACTACAAGTTCATGTACATCGATGCTTCAGGCAAGGGGTCAGCTTCAGATGCCCAGGTATACAATGCCAGTCACCTCAAGGAGGGGCTGGAATGCAACCTCATCATGGGCTTCCCAGATCCAGACCCCCTGCCCAACGACACACAAGATGAGCCCTACTTCATCGTGGGGGATGATGCCTTCTCCCTCACAACCTACCTCATGAAGCCCTACACTTCCAAATGCCTCACCTGTGAAGAGAGGATCTTCAACTACAGGCTGTCCAGGGCAAGGCGGGTGGTGGAGAACTCCTTTGGCATCCTGGCCAACAGGTTCCAGGTACTTCTCACCACCATGTAGCATCGGCAGAGACCGTGAGGAACATCGTGGAAGCTTGCTGCATCCTGCAAAATCTCATGTGCACCCGCTACTCAGTCTTGCAGAACAGGCTCATGGACCTCCAACAAGGCAATGGGGACATGGAGCCTGGGGAATGGAGGCAAGGGCGAAACCTGATAGACACTGAGGATGTGCAAGGCCCCAACAGAGCCTCACGTGATGGGAAGAAGCAGCGCAACCTCCCGAAACACTGGTGCAACTCCCCAGCTGGAGCAGTGGAGTGGCAAGACATGATGATAGATGCTTAATGGATGCTTCCTTCAGCCTGTCTCATCACATGGATGAGATTGGGCCATGTATGTTGGGTGGGCCTACAATGAACAGGGCATTTAATAAAGAGTTGTGTTTATGTTGACATGTGTGGATCAATGCTTACATTGTTATTGATAATGAAGGGCTATAGGTGTGACACCTGGGAGGGTGGACCATACAATCCCACCATGCTTGCACTGGAGGTTTATCAATCCCACAGCTATTACTCATCCCAAAGGTATCCCTGCCCATCCCACTGCTATCTTAACCCATCCCACAAGCATGCAAAGGCTTAAACCATTTCTAAAAGTTTCCACCAAGACTTTATTGAAAAAAATAAATGAAGCAAGTGTGTGAAGCAAAGATAATCTTTATTAATAACAAGCTGTAAAAGAAAAATCACCCAAGTCAAGTGTCCAAATAAAGTCTACAGGTAGCCACCCAGTCTCTGGCACTCTTCTCTGTCACTCAGATGTGTGCCCAGTCTCAGGAGTGAAGGGTCCAGGTGCTGTGGAGGTGGCTGCTCCTGGAGTGCTGGTCTGAAGCGCCACTGGGGTGCCTGGCCCCGAGAGGACAACAGGGGATGGTGTGTTGAGGAAGCTCTCAGACAGCTGGCCCAGCCCCGTGATATTGAGAGCTCCTTCCTCCATGCCATGGGGTGTCAGCCCCAGTACCGACGACAGATATACTGAGGCCGGGCTTGGCTGTGGGGTGGAGGAAGGAGCAGTGTAGTGGGGCTGTCTGGTCTGCAGCTATGTGAGGACTGGTGTGGGTGGCATCGGTGACGTGGGTGGCATCAGTGGCATCGGTGGCATCAGTGGCATGGGTGGCATTAGCAGCATCAGTTGCGTGGGTGGCATCGGTGGCATCAGTGGAACCTGTGTCCGATGAACCTGTGCCTGGACTGGGAAGGTCTGCTGCCTGTGCTGCTGGACCTCCTGGTAGCCGTAGCCCTGGTAGGTGAGGGCTTGTGGAATGGGAGGAAAGCCTTGGAATGGGAGGGACATCACCTGGGATGGAGGAGCAGACCTGGACTGGATGGGATCAGGTTCATCTGGATCTGGAGGGTTGTGAAGCAGATCGGTGATCCTGTCCTTCACCACCTGGTACTGAGGTTTCGCCATGTCCGTGAGGGTCTGGTTCACATAGGTGATGAAGGGCTTGCGATTGGAGGATGAGGAGTCGGTGTGGACCAGCTGAGAGAGGATATGTATGCTGTTCCTGATGGTGTCTCTTATCTCCAGCAGGACAGTGTGGCTCTGCCCCTCCTGTCTGGCTCTCTGCCTTTCTGTGGAGGTGGAGCTGGAGGTGGATGCGGGTTGGACTGTGGTGGAAGTGCCGTCTCCTTTCTCCCACTGAGCCAGGGAGTCCTCCACGTGCTCCACCATGGTCAGAACAGCTGTCCGGGGGTTCTCTGCCGTGGCACGCTCCACAGACACCTGCCTGGAGACAGGAGCTGACTCTCTGCCGGAAGAGGACTGGCTCTCAGCAGACTGCCTGAGAGAGAGGGTTGTGAGAGGGGCTGCTCCTCAGTGGTGGATCTCACCCTCCAGGAATCTGCACTTGGCCATGACGTAGCTCTCTCTGTCCATCAGCTTGACCGCGGCCTGTCCAGATTTCTTGAGGTGCAGCTTCCCCTACCAGGTGTGTATGTGCTTCCACCAGCCGAGGAGCACCTCCGAAGTGTAGCCCAGGCTCTCCACCTTCTCTCTCCAAGCAGCCTGCTTCCTTTTGGTGTCCCTGTAGAGCCTGTGTCCCTTCTATCATCGATACTCATTCTCTCTCAGCCACTCCAGCACCTCATCCTCATGTTCCTCCTCGATGGAGGATTGCCTCCTTTCCCATTCTCGCATATGCCTCTTCCTCCCTTTGGCAGGACCACATGGGCCCTCATCAGAGGGGCTTCCAAGTTGTAGGGGTACTCCTTCACACCACCACCAGGAGCAGCACCAGCAGGACCAGCAGCAGCAGCACCAGCACCAGCAGCACCAGGATCAGCAGCAGCAGAGTAAGCACCAGCAGCACCAGCAGGACCAGGAGCACCAGCAGGACCAGGAGCACCAGCAGGACCAGCAGGACCAGGAGCAGCTTCAGCAGAGTAAGCACCAGCAGAAGCACCACCGCCATAAGCATCATCATCAGCTCCTCCAGAAGCAGAAGCAGCAGAAGCCCCAGCCCCAGAAGAGCGAGCCCGTGCTAAAGAAGCCCCAGCAGAAGCAGAGTGAGGGCCAGGGGGTGGGAGGGTGGCCCTGTCCCTCTTCCCAGAGGTGGCAGCAGATGGCTGAGGCTTTCTCTTCTTCCCCATGGTTGTGGGGTTGCTGGCTGGCAGGCAGGCTGGGAGCAAGTCTTGCAGGCAGGCAGGCAGGCAGGCTGGCAGGCAGGCAAGCACCAAGGCTGGCAGACAGCATGGCTGGCAGGGAGGCTGGCAGGCAGGCAGACAGCAAGGCTGGCAGGGAGGCTGGCAGGATGGCAGGCAGCAAGGCAGGCAGCAAGGCTTGCAGCAAGGCTGGCAGCAAGGCTGGCAGGCAGGCATGCAGGCAGGGCAGGCTGGCAAGGCACTCGATGTGCAGGTCTTTCCTCTGAATGGTGACCTTCTTCCGAGCTGCTTCCCTTTATATCCGTGGGGCTGACGCAATAAATCCCCCCTGCTTGCACAGTGAATGCTAGGCATCTGCTAGGCATCTGCTAGGCTTCCGCTAGGCATCCGCTAGGCTTCCGCTCTTCATCCACTTCATCTGCTTGGCATCCACTGTGCATCCGCTTCATCCGCTCGGCGTCCACTCTGCATCCGCTCTTTCCATTCTGCATCTGCTTTGCTGCACTCCCCCGGAAGCCTTGCGGATGGGCCATCCACTCCCATCCGCTTCCATCTGCTAGGCTTCTGTGGAGCATCCGCTTTCCATCCGCCCTACGTCCTCCCCCCGTCCGTTCCTTTCCGTGTTGTCCGCTCTGGTTATGCAAATTTTTGCCCCTTTTGAGAGCAGATAACAATGGATGGAACATTTTTCTCATCCGCTTTGTCCTTTTTACAAACGTTTTGCATCCATCGGCCAGTGTGACAGGGTCTTTAGTCTTTCATTACTTAACAAATATGGCTACATAGTAATAATATAATAAAGGGAGGGAAGCAGTGGTAGTATTCAGCTGGTATGCACTGGTTCAGGTCAACAAGTAGCAAGGATTTGGCATGGGTCACAGAACCATAGTATGTTATGGCTGGCCATGTCCCCGATCTGGTCACCCAGTTGCTGCTGGCTTGCTTGCCCTGCCTGCTCAATGCTCAATCACTCCACCCGCCTGATGCATACCCTTAAGGTATTTCTTATACCCTTAATGCCTTAATACCCTTAAGGTATTTTTTTTCCCTCTTGACAATCAGCTGTTCAGATGATCAGCTGTGCCAGAATTCCTCTTGATTTCTTCCTGCTTCACCCAGGAGGATTTCTGAGGCCCAGAAAGGCAAAAATGGAAGGATTTGGATCTGGGAGCAAAAACAGGAGACTCCACTGAGGCCCAGAAGATCCAAAAAATGGGGGGGGGGGGGCTGCAAAAAACAAAAAAAACCATGTCACCCAGTCACATGGCCATGCCCATGCTGCTACATCCTCCAAGCCATTCCCACACAACTAGCAGTAAAAAGTTTTGAATCCCACCACTGAAGTAAAAGAATAGAATAGAAAAAAAGTGTCAGCACTCTTCTGTGTAAAATGAAGTGGAGATGAAGTTATACAAGTCGTTAAAAATCAAAGAAGGTATATTCATAATAGCGTTATTACATTAGAGAGAAAGCCATCCTAGTGAAGACGTTTGATTACAAATTCAGATTTCTGTAAATCTAAATCTAGCATGTGCTCCTTAGATTCTTGTATAGCTTTCTGTGCCCCTTTTATTAAGGTGACAAACTATTTTACAATGTGAAGGAGGACACAAATAAATTGAAGAAAAAAAGCAAAGCCATTTGCGCAGCGCACTCTTATGCATGGTGCACTCTTACGCACAATACACACTTGCGCATGGCACACTCTTGCGCATAGCATACTCTTGCACATGGCACATTCTCTCAAAACAATTATCCTTGTGGAACACATGCATCTCATAATCATATCTTGCTGCACTGTACTGAGCCTTGACGAATTGTCATGTCAAATACAAATATGTCACATCACATACAACAGATTGGATCGGCATCGATCAAATATGGAGATTTACAGATTAGTCTTCAAATATCAAAAAGGAGGACATGTAGGAGGACACTTTTTGAGAGAGGACAGAATTTACAAAAGAAGGGCTGTCCTCCCTAAAGGAGGATGCTTTGTCACCTTACTTTTATTGTCATAAATTGATAATAAAGGATTACCAAGGATTCACAATAGGAAAAAATATTTGACTGAGGAGTCCAACTTACAGAGGAAAATTAAAAGAGTTAAAGATTTCTCCACCACCCCAAAAATATTTTAACCAATATTTCAAGTGACTGATCCATGCAAATATCTCTACTGATATACAGCCAACTTTGACTTTCAGGGTGGTATTTGATATACAATGAGAGTGAAACATTTTTCTTAAAAATCTGAAATGAATTACCTGAAAGTCTTCCACTGTTTTAGATGTGTGTACTGTAAAGCACAATACTTAACATCTTAAACCTTTGCTCTCAAATAGCATAACTGCAATAGAAATATAGCTATTCCCATGATAGTTAGCAATCCTAAGTATAGCCCTGCAGTTTTTTTATACATGAAAAAAATGAATAACTCTTGTCAATTTAACTGTGGTGCTTCATAAAAATGCTTATCAGAGGTGGTATTCAGCAGGTTCTGATCAGTCCTGGAGAATCGATAGTGGAAATTTTGAATAGCCCTGCACCTCCAAATACCTCACCCGTGAAGAGAGGATCTTAAACTACAGGCTGTCCAGGGCAAGGCGGGTGGTGGAGAACGCCTTTGGCATCCGGGCCAACAGGTTCCAGGTACTTCTCACCACCATGCAGCATCACCCAGAGACCGTGAGGAGGATCATGGAAGCTTGCTGCATTCTGCACAATCTCATGCGCACCCGCTACCCAGTCTTGCAGAACAGGCTCGTGGACCTCCAACAAGGCAATGGGGACATGGAGTCTGGGGAATGGAGGCAAAGGCGAAACCTGATAGACACTCAGGATGTGCAAGGCCCCAACGGAGCCTCACGTGAAGGGAAGAAGCAGCGCAACCTCCTGAAACACTGGTGCAACTCCCCAGCTGGAGCAGTGGAGTGGCAAGACAGGATGATAGATGCTTAATGGATGCTTCCTTCAGCCTGATGAGATTGCGCCATATATGTTGGGTGAGCCTACAATGAACAGGGCATTTAATAAAGAGTTGTGTTTATGTTGAAATGTGTGGATCAATGCTTACATTGTTATTGATCATGAAGGGCCGTAGGTGTGGTACCTGGGAGGGTGGACCATACAGTCCCACTATGCTTGCACTGGAGGTTTATCTATCCCACAGCTATTACCCACCCCAAAGGTATATCTGCCCATCCCACTGCTATCTCAACCCATCCCACTGCTATCTGCTGGAGCAGTGGAGTGGCAAGACATGATGATAGATTCTTAATGGATGCTTCCTTCAGCCTGTCTCATCACATGGATGAGATTGGGCCAAGTATGTTGGGTAGGCCTGCAATGAACAGGGCATTTAATAAAGAGTTGTGTTTATGTTGAAATGTGTTGATCAGTGAATAAATTGTTATTGATAAAAAAAGGGCCATATGTGTGGCAGCTGGGAGGGTGGACCATACAGTCCCACTATGCTTGCACTGGAGGTTTATCTATCCCACAGCTATCCTTACCTATCCCACAACTATCCTTACCCATCCCACAAGTATGCAAAGGATTAACCATTTTTTCAAAGTTTTCACCAACACTTTATTAAGTAAAAAAATGGACCAAGTGTGTGAAGCAAAGATAACCTTTATTAATAACTGTCTTGAGTAAACTGTATGACTTTATTAAAAAAGCAAAATGAACCAAGTAAAGTGTCTTAAGCAAAGATAAAGTGAACAGGAAACAACTCAGTCTCTGGTACTATTCTCAGTCACTCTGAGGCATGTCCATGGTCTCAGCTGTTAAGCGGGCAAGGATTGTGGAGGTGGCTGTGGCTGGACTGCTGGTCTGAGGCACCATTGGGGTGCTTGGCCCTGAGAGTACAACAGGGGATGGTGTGTTCAGGAAGCTCTCAGAGAGCTGACTCAGTCCCATGAGATGTCAGGCACAAGACTGATGATAGATTGTCCGTTGAGGGGCTTGGCTGTGGGGTGGAGGAAGGAGGAGTGTAGTGGGGCTGTCTGGCCTGCAGCTGGGCGAGGTGTGGCATCTGTGGTGTGCGATGAACCTGGGCCTGGACTGGGAAGAGCTGCTTCTGCTGTGGGAAGTCCTGGTAGTCGTAGTCTTGGTAGGTGAGGGGCTGTTGAAAGCCGTGGAAAGGCGGTGACATCACCTGGAGTGGAGGAGCAGACCTGGACTAGGTCGGAGCAGGTTCAGCTGGGCCTTGAGGGTTGTGCAGAAGTGCTGTGATCGTTTGCTTCATCACCTGGTATTGGGCCTCGGGCAGGGTCCAATAGGGTCTGGCTCACGTAAGTGATGAAGGGCTTTTGGTCCGAGGATGGTATGTTGCTGTGGACCAGCTGAGAGAGAAGTTCTGTGCTGATCTTGATTGTGTCCCTGATCTCTAACAGGACAGTGTGGCTCTGGCCCTCCAGTCTGCCTCTCTGCCTGCATCCTGTGGACTTGGGGGTGGGTTGGTTTCTAGTGGCTGCTGATTCTTCCTCCATTTGTGACAGGGGATCCTCCAAGTCCTCCGGCATGGGGAGTGCAGCTGTTGGGGGGGTCTTTTCCGTGGGGCCCTCCGAAGACACCTGCCTGGACACGGTAGCTGTCTCCTGGCTGGAAGAAACAAGCAGCTTGGAGAGACAAGGCAGAGAGCCTGGGCTTCAGATGTACTCCTGGGATGGTGGAAGCACATGCACACCTGGTATGGCAAGCTACACCTCAAAAAATCCGGGCAGGCCTCTGTCAAGCTCACTGACCGAGAGATGCACATCATGGCCAAGTGCAGTTTTCTGGAGGGTGAGATCCGCCATTGAGGAGCAGCCCCTCTGAGACCCCCTCCCTCAGACAGCCCACAGACAGCCAGGCCTTTTCCAGCCAGGAGCCAGTGAGCCTGTCCAGGCAGGCGTCTTCAGAGGGCCCCACAGCAGAGACCCCTCTGACAGCTGCACTTCTAGTGCCGGCGGACTTGGAGGATCCCGTGGAGAATGACACCATGCTGTCACAAAGGGAGGAAGAAGCAGCAGCCACCAGATGCCAACCCACCCCCACCCCCAACTCCAGAGGATGCAGGCAGAGAGGCAGAGTGGAGGGCCAGGACCACAGTGTGCTGTTGGAGATCAGGGACACAATGAAGAGCAGCAAAGAACTTCTCTCTCAGCTGGTCCACTGCAACATACCATCCTCAGACCAGAAGCCCTTCATCACCTACGTGAGCCAGACCCTGAGGGACCTGCCTGAAGCCCAGTACCAGGTGATGAAGGAGAAGATCACAGCATTTCTGTGCAACCCTCAAGGCCCAGCTGAAGCTGCTCCTACCCAGTCCAGGTCTGCTCCTCCACCCCAGGTGATGCCACAGCCTTTCCACGGCTTTCAACTGCCCCTCACCTACCAAGGCTACGACTACCAGGACTTCCCACAGCAGAAACAGCCCTTCCCAGTCCAGGCCCAGGTTCATCGGATGCCACAGACGCCAGTCCTCACCCAGCTGCAGACCAGACAGCCCCACTACACTCCTCCCAACCTTTCCTCCACCCCACAGCCAAGCCCATCAGTGGACAATCTGTCATCAATATTGGGCCTGCCATCTCAAGTCCTTGATGAAGGGCTTCTCATGGGACTGAGTCAGCCCTCGGATAGCTTCCTGAACACACCACCACCTGTTGTACCCTTGGGGCCAAGCATCCCAATGGTGCCTCATACCAGCACTCAAGCTACAGCCACCTCCAAAGTCCCTGCCCGATTAACAGCTGAGACCATGGATATGACTCAGAGTGACTGAGAATAGTGTCAGAGACTGAGTTGTTTACTTCTTAAGTTTATCTTTGCTTAAGACACTTTACTTGGTTCATTTTGCTTTTTTAATAAAGTCATACAATTTACTTAAGACAGTTATTAATAAAGGTTATCTTTACTTCACACACTTGGTTCATTTTTTTACTTAATAAAGTGTTGGTGAAAACTTTGAAAAAATGGTTAATCCTTTGCATGCTTGTGGGATGGGTAAGGATAGTTGTGGGATAGGTAAGGATAGCTGTGGAATAGATAAACCTCCAGTGCAAGCATAGTGGGACTGTATGGTCCACCATCCCAGCGATCCAGATGATTTTCTCTCCCTTTTTATGGAAAATATTGGTTGTCCGCTATGGGGCCTTCTACATACTCTTGACATACTGCAGACATCCTAAATATACGAGATACATCCCAGATACAAACATTTTGTCTGTTTTGAATCCTTTATATACAAGATGCATACGCTTACATCCTTTCTATTTCCGTGCTACTAACGTTGTGTAGACGTTCTGTGTACCTTTTGTTTCCTCCCTCTTTCCATTTTCAGCTGTAACGGATGTGAGTTGAGGGGATGGCCAGAGGATGCAGAGAGGATACAGCGGATGTTTAATGTATGAT
Source organism: Laticauda colubrina (assembly GCA_015471245.1). Taxonomy (NCBI): domain Eukaryota; kingdom Metazoa; phylum Chordata; class Lepidosauria; order Squamata; family Elapidae; genus Laticauda; species Laticauda colubrina. The sequence continues at coordinate 30,794,844 of BLBF01000019.1, forward strand.
AATGGACATAGAATGTTTGTTGCCCGTACATGTCATGGATGTATATCATACACGGCGGAAAGTTCATCCGTTCACAAAGTTTTGTGTAGCTCAAAACTTCTTGCGCGGATGAAATCGCAGTGGACAGATGCTCAACAGATAGAGCATATGAAACACGTATGTAGTGAGTACACAATGGATGCATAGTGTTTTCCAATGGATGGCAAGCTTTTTTTTACATTTTACATCCTCTTTGCATCTGTAAGTGCAGTGGGGCCGGACCTTAAAAAGATGACAAAAAGTTGAAAGAGAGGCAGAATACCATCTAATAGTCTGAGCTTGCAAAGATGAAGTCAGATAACCTGAAGCTCAGAATGAAGTAAGACTTGCAACAAATGTAAAAAATAAGTTTAAACAATTTTTAACATAAAAACAAGAAAAAAATAATTCCACTAATGAGAGAAAATGACTGGGAAGTAACAAACAGTAGAGAAAAAGCAAAGCTGCTTAATTCATTCTTTGCATTTGTCTTCATGCAAAATAATAATGTATCCAACTACCAAAAACATAAGTGTAAAAGACACACTAGGGATACAGATTAACATAAGCAAAAGTAGGTAAGAGAACACCTTTCCATTCTAGATGAATTCAAATCAGTGGGACCTGATGGATTATATCCCAGAATTCTGAAGGAGCTGGCAGATGTGATCTCTTAAACATTGAGACATATCTTTCATAGATCCTGAGAACTACTAGAAGACTGGAAAAGAGCTGATGTGGTTCCAGTCTTCAAAAAAATTGGGGGCGGGAAACCTGATCCAGAAAACTACAAACCAATAAGTCTGACATCAATACCTGGAAAGATTCTGGAAAAGATAATCAAGCAATAGATCTGCAAACACCTATAGAAACAAGCAAAGTTATAACCAGAACCCAGCATGGATTTGTCAAAAACAGATCAGGCCAAACAAATATTATTTTATTTTGACAAAGTGACTAAATTAGTGGACCAGCAAAACAAATCAAATTGGATTTCATTAAGGCATTTGACAAAGTAGACCAACTTTATCTATATCAACTTTAAGTATAGACAACTTACCACTTGGTAAGCTAAAAAATGTGGAATAGCATAATCATCAGATCTGTAACTGGCTGAAAAAGCACACTCAATGTATAGTTCTTAATGGAATTTCTTCTACATGGAGTGTAAGTAATGCAGTACTCCAATGCTCAGTTTTAGGCCCAGTACAGTTCAATATTTCATAGGCAACATCTCAATCAGTGCTGCCTGTGGTTCGATCTAAGCATAGTACACAAAATTGTCTGCTACAATGTCTTGCCTTTCAATTACTTCTTTAGCTTACACCACAATAATAAATAGGCAAATAATCAATACAAACTCAAGGTAAACTGCTTCAAACTCAATTGCAGAAAATTTTACTTCAGCAACAGAGTGGTCAATGCCTGGAATACTCTACCCAATTCCATTGTTACAGCCACAAAACCTCACAGTTTCAATCTCAAACGGTCTATTGTGAACTTCAGCCCATTCTTAAGAGGTCTTTAAAGGGGGTGTGCATAAGCGCACCAGCATGCCTACCATCTCTGTCTTACTGTCCCCATTTATCTCTTTTTACTTTCTTTGTTCATGTTTATGTTCATACCTATATTTGTTATCTTGTACATGTTTGACAAACAAATAAAACAAACAAATAAATAAATAAAATAATCAATTTAGATGAAGGAGTTAGAAGGGAAACTCATCAAATTTGCAGATGACACCAAGCTGGCAGGAATTGCCAACCCTGCAGAAGATAAGCTCAAGATGAATCTTGACAGACTTGTCCTATCTTTAAAAAAATGAAATTCAGTGTAAAGTCAGTTTTTACACATAGGCAAGAAAAAAATAAATGAACAGATACATGATAAGTGAAACCTAGTTCAATAACAGTAACTGTGAAAGGGATCTTGGAGTCCTAGTGGACAATCACTTAAATATGAGCCAGCAATGTGCAGCAGCAGCCAAAAAAGCCAATACAATCTTAGGATGCATTAACAGAGGGATAAAATCAATTTCACTTAAGTATGAGTACCACTTTATAAAGCCTTGGGAAGATCACACTTAGAATCCAGTTTTGGTTATCATATTATTAAAAAGACACTGAGACTCTAGAAAGAGTGGTTGGCATTGTGGTGGGAACAGCTGGAAAATAGCAGAGCTTTGCTGAGCTATGTGAAAACCAACTGGCCACTGCTGTCAGGAGACCCTACAGGGTCCTAGCAGCCCTGGAGAGGTGGTGAAGAAAGGAAAGTTGCTTCATTGACCATGAGGTAAATTGTAATTTCCTCATTAGGTCCAAAGAAAGCTCCCCTGAACAACAGCAGGGCTGATGGTCATTTTGGCAAGTTACAAATTGTGACAACCAGAACATTAAGATTTGTGGTGGACCAGTGTGAGGACACAGCATTGAAATTGGGTGAAACAATTTCTAACTTTTATGCTAGAGATCTAACCCAAGTTTAAAAATTCAAAAATTATGTCCAAGTAGTAAGAAAGCAGTGACCAGATACAGGGAGAAAGATTAAAGACCCAAAGGTAAAAGAAATGTTAATGGAAGCTTTAAAACATGGAAAGCTTGGAAAAGATTCATCCATTTCTTGAAAAGTGATTATTGGGAACAATTGTCTTTTTATTTTTATTTTTAATACCCCTCAATCTGTTTGACAACCAGCAGTTTGATGCTGTCTGATGCTGGAATTGGGAGTAGGGGAGCCATCTACTGGAAGAAAAAGAGCATTACAGATGGGAACCTTAGTGAAAGTAACAATTGTTTAACACAAATAAACGAAAGAAGAGAAAGTAAACAACATCTGGAAGGCCATCTGACCTTGATTCTATTCTGGTAAGCAACTTAGATGTTTGCAAACATTTAGTGAGCTCTCTGAAAATCTCTAAGACAAATTGAACTGCAAATAAATATTAAAACTGCTTATTGAATAGTGGACTGAAAAGACTGGAGAAATTTGGCAGGTCATTTTGAATATGAATTATCTAAGCTACCTGATAGAATATCTTACAAGATCAAAAAAAAAAAAAGGAAGGTGATACAAGAAAAAAGAAAAGAAGAAAAACTAAATAAGACTTTAAAATTTGGACAATTGGGAAGAAGCAAACTTGAAAATCAGTAAATAACTTTTAAGAACTATAAACTTAGGGGACTTGGAGGTATAATTCTGGGATTTATTAAATTTTAGTAATTTTAGACTTTTCAGATATTGGGACAATGGAGCACTAAGGGATGAATGGAGAAAATTTTAATATACTAAATTATTGCAAAATGACTCAACAGGGGACAATAGAGATGTATGAAGAAAGGTTATCAATGCTTAAAAGTATACATGAAACAGTGATAAAGAAGTGTAGAAGACCCTCAACAAGAATGACTATAATACTCAGGGGAATGACTATAATATTCAGAAAACAGATGAAAAACCAGAAGGAGTGTGGGAGGAGACAAAACAATACAAATTGCAAGAAGATGAAAACACTGAAGAGATAAGACTAATAAGGAATCAAATAGATAATTCTTTAAGAGTTTACAACAGAAAGGGGGGATGGGAAATCTCCTCAAAATAATGAAAAAGCTATGGATGGATGCTCAAATGACACTGCAAAAGGGGCAAAAATTTGCATAACCGGAGCAGATAACACAGACGGGGGGAGGACGCAGGGCGGATGGAAAACAGATGCGGAACGGAAGCCCAGCGGATGGAAGCAGATGAGAGTGGATGGCACATCCGCTAGGCTTCCGGGGGGCCACAGCAAAGTGGATGCAGAATGGATACAGCGGATGCACAGCGGATGCACAGCGGATGAAGCGGATGCACAGTGGAAGACTAACGGATGCCAAGCATTAATTGTGCATGCGGGGAGGATGCATTGTGTAAGCCCCACGGATATAAAAGGAAGCAGCTCGGAAGCAGGTCACCATTCAGAGGAAAGACCTGCTGCCGCATGGATTGACAGCCTTCCCTGCCCTGCCTGCATGCCTGCCTGTAAGCCTTGCTGTCAGCCTTGCTGCAAGCCTTGCTGCCAGCATTGCTGCAAGCCTTGTTGCCAGCCTCCCTGCCAGTCTCCCCGCCAGCCTTGGTTCCTGCCAGCCCTGCCTGCCTTCCTACCAGCCTTGGTGCCTGCCTCCCTGCCAGCCTTCCTGCCAGCCTTGGTTCCTGCCAGCCTCCCTGCCAGCCAGCAACCCCACAACCATGCGGAAGCACAGCAAGCCTCAGCCATCTGCTGCCAGCCCTTGCAAGAGGGACAGGGCTACCATCCCGCCCCCTGGCCCTCACACTGGTTCTGCTGGGGCTTCTGCAGCATGGGCTCGCTCTTCTGGGGCTGGCGCTTCTGCTGCTTCTGCTTCTGGAGGAGCTGATGAAAAGCACTCCAGCACCAGCCACCTCCACAGCACCTGCACCCTTCACCCTGAGACTGAGCGACCAAGAGGAGTGCCAGATACTCATTTTTGTTTTATAGCTTGCTGTTAATAAACTCTATTTTTCATTCACACACTTGCTTCATTTCTTTTTTTTAATAAAGTCTTGCTGGAAACTTTTAGAAATGGTTTAAGCCTTTGCATGCTTGTGGGATGGGTTAAGATAGCAGTGGGATGGGTTGAGATAGAAGTGGGATGGGCAGGGATACCTTTGGGATGGGTAATAGCTGTGGGATAGATAAACCTCCAGTGCAAGCATAGTGGGACGGGATGGTCCACCCTCCCAGGTGCCACACCTATGGCCCTTTATTATCAATAATAATGTAAGAATCATCCACACATGTCAACACAAACACAACTCTTTATTAAATGCCCTGATCATTGTAGGGCCACTCAACATACATGGCGCAATCTCATCAGTGTGATGAGACAGGCTGAAGGAAGCATTCATTAAGCATCTATCATCCTGTATTGCCACTCCACTGCTCCAGCTGGGGAGTTGCATCAGTGTTTCAGGAGGTTGCGCTGCTTCTTCCCGTCACGTGAGGCTCTGTTGGGGCCTTGCACATCCTCAGTGTCTATCAGGTTTCGCCCTTGCCTCCATTCCCCAGGCTCCATGTCCCCATTGCCTTGCTGGAGGTCCACGAGCCTGTTCTGCAAGACTGGGTAGCGGGTGTGCATGAGATTGTGCAGGATGCAGCAAGCTTCCAAATCCTCCTCATGGTCTCTGGGCGATGCTGCATGGTGGTGAGAAGTACCTGGAACCTGTTGGCCAGGATGCCAAGGGCGTTCTCCACCACCCGCCTTGCTCTGGACAGCCTGTAGTTGAAGATCCTCTCTTCACGGGTGAGGTATTTGGAGGTGTAGGGCTTCATGAGGTAGGTTGTGAGGGAGAAGGCGTCATCCCCCATGATGAAGTAGGGCACATCTTGCGTGTCATTGGGCAGGGGGTAAGCCCACCATGAAGTTGCGTTCCAGCCCACCCTTGAGGTCACTTGCATTGTATACCTGGGCATATGAAGATGAACCGGTGCCTGAAGCATTGATGTACATGAACTTGTAGTCAGCATCAACCATGGCGAAGAGAATGATGCTGAAGAAGCCCTTGTAGTTGAAATAAGTGGACCCCGACTTGGCTGGCGCTTTGCAGGCCACGTGCTTCCCATCTATGGCTCCAACGGTGTGGGGGAAGTTCTACTTCTGATACCACTGCTCTTCCATCCTTCTTCAGTGGAGGGGCACTGGAGGAGCTCCTCCAGGTATTCTTCGATGATGGCCTGCACCACTTCTCTGACCACAATGCTGATGGTGTTGGGTGGCACCCTCCAGCCATACTGCATGCTCCTGTAGGTGATCCCTGAGGCCAGGTGGCACAGAGTGAGTGCCACCTTGAGCCCAGGTTCCAGGCAGGGCCGGAAGTTGGTGCTCTGCTTGGTCAACCTGGGTGTCAGCCACTGCACAACTTCATCAAACATGGTTGGAGGCATCCTCATGAAGTTCTGGAATGCCCGAATGTCTTCGTTCCTCAGCTCCACCATCAGCTTGTTGTACAGTCCATCCTCTGCTCTTCTAGTGAACCATCTTCATACCCAGACGCTTCTTGGCCGCCTCTTTTTCTTCCCGTAGTAAAGTTCACAGAGCCTGTAGATGGCTTCGCACTGTTGCAGAAGGATGGTGGCTGCCAAAAGGACTTTGTTATAATCCACGGTGGACATGACTGGATTCTGTGGAAGAGGAAGAGGCAGATGAAGGCTGCAGAGGTCTACAGCTGGGCTGCTGTTCTGAAAGTGAGATCCAGGTGAGTTGCTCCCCCTTTTTATAGGCAATATAGGTGTCCCTTTGCATCCTCTAAGCATCCTCTTGGCATCCTGTAGACATCCTTAATATCTGAGATAGGTCCCCTCTGCGAATATATTTTCCATTTTACATGCTTTGTTTCCATGCTGCATCCGCTAGGCATCCATTCTGCATCTGTTCCACGTCCGTTCCGCTTCCTCCCTGCGTCCGAGTGGATGCGAGTTGCGCAAATGTGTTTCGGAACCCTAGCGGATATAGCGGATGCGTAACAGATGCAGAACGGATGCCTAGTGGATGCCTAGCAGATGCAGAATGGACGAATTGGATACATTTTCTGCGCAAAAGTTTTGAGCAGCTCAAAACTTTCTGAGCGGATGAAACGTCAATAAACGGATGCTGGATAGAGAGGAAGCAAAACTGAGGCAGTGAGTACAGAACGGATACATCGCGTTAACCAACGGATGGCAAGCTTTTTTGTCCGTTTTACATCCTCTTTGCATCTGTTGGTGCAGTGTGACAGGGGCTTTAAGGAGATGCCATGGGGGAGGGGCACTTGACAGGAGCAAGTACTGAATTTGTGGAGTTTCTTGTGCCATTGCTAACATCTGGAGTTTGCTGGACTCCTTGCCTTGTTTGCTGCCTTGTTCCTTAACCTCTTTGGACTACTTGCCATGTTACTCCCTTTTTTCCTTTACCTTGCTGGACTTCTTGCTTTAAAACCATCGTGCTAACAGCATTTTGCTGGACAACTCACAGCCAGAGGCTGTTGGAAATGTGTGTGTGTGAGAACTTTGCTTCAAGACTTGTCATAAATGTGAGAGTGTTTGGGGAAAGTTGGAACAATAAAGGGGAGTTTGAACTATCAGCTGGCTGTGTTGCCTCCATGCCTTGCTCTGGGTCATCACAAAGGAATTGGACTAGAAGACCTCCAATGCCCCTCTCAATTTGGTTTATCTGTTTAGATTTCTTGAGTTTAATAATTACCCTCAATCTCTTACATTAAATTTTCTTAGGAAATCTGAAATTTACTTTGAAACCCATTTGCCTTTCTTTTTCTTTGTTTTCTTTACTAGTTCTCATCATATTGATTCTATTAGAGGTAATGAAGAGGAAGATTTGCCATTCATTGCTAAGGATGTGTTGGTGCGACAGTGATGAATACACTCAAATGTGTTTAAAATATGACACCTCATAGATTCGAAATATGTTGGTAACCACAGGGGCAACATCTTGTAATGTGATCTGAGATCCAGTTTCTCTATTCAGTTTACTCTTTTTTAGCTTCTTTATAAACTGGGTGTGTGAAGAAATAAATCCAGGAAATAAGTCTATTTGGGTAATTGGTTTGTAGTGGATTTATATTCAGTGTCTTCATGGAGTAGGACATGCATATGACTCCTTTTGAAGAGGCCTTTCCTCAATCCAGATATATTGGAAACTACTGCCCTGTCTCCAACCTTCTTTTGGGCCCCAAAATAAGCTCTAGGACTTATTTTCAGGAGAGATGTCTTATTTTATTTTCCATATATGGGAGGCCCACTTCTGCTTGCTCAGGGAGGGGCAGGAGGCTGTGCAGCATGCCAGTGCACTGTCACAAACTGGGAGGGTGGAGCTGCCTCATGTGTGTTGCATCAGCTTACCACAGGGCCCCTGCAACTGTGCCATCCACACCCAGACACCTGCCTCACCTTGTGGCCATGGCACCAGCTTGGCCTGCTGCTCCATTACGACCATGAGTAAGCACAAGTGGCTATATGGGCTCCTGCTGCACATGGGTGCTGCTGCTGTGTTGGGGCATGGATGGCCTGGCTGAAGGGGCTTTGAGGTAAGCCGGTACAGGGCACAGGGGGTAGGATTACCACATCTCACTTCACCTCATGGCCATGGCATCATGAGCAACCAGACAGAGTGAGCAGGCAGGCAACTGTGCAAGTCTTAAGTAGGGCTTATTTTGGGGGTAGGGAATGCTAGGGCTATTTTCAGGATAGGCCTTATTTGGGGGGGGATGGGGTATTTTTAAGAAAAGTTCTTTAGAAAACAGGGCTATTTCATCCACAAAGTACTTTAGAAGAAATATATTCTCTGGATACTTTGGGTAAGAAATCTAGGCATGAAATAAAATACCATTAAGCTTCTGTAAATAAATAGGACCGAGATAATGGAATATCTAAAGATCTCTTTCCTAGCAATATTCAATACTGTGGATCCTGATATCCTTGTAGACTTCCAGAGAAGGTTATGAATAAGAAGCAGTGCCCTGAAAGCTAGATCAGAGCAGGAAATTCAAGCCTTTGTGGACAAATTCACAGCAGTATGCGACAACTTCAACTCATCAACATAATGTGATGCATCAGCCAGTTCTGAAAGCTCTAAAAATCCAACACCAACAGCCCACCATTACAGTTAGGGGACAAAAGCTGCAAAGAGTGGACTAATTTACATACCTGGCAGCACCTTCTCCCATCCAGTGACAATTGAAACTGAGGTCAACTGCAGAATTATCATGGCAAGCTCTGCATTTGGCAGACTACTAGCCAACATGTAGGACCACTGTGGAATAAGCCTTGCTACAAAGCTAAAAGTTTCCCAAGCAGTGGTACTAACTACCCTGATGTATGCCAGTGAAACTTGGACTGTATACAGGAGGCACGTAGGCAACTTAATCACTTCAGTATGACCTGCCTCCGTAGAATTCTGAGGATCCAGTGACAGGACAAGGTGCCAGACAGAGAAGTTCTCTCCAGAGCAGGCCTGTCATCAGTTCACATCCAGCTGATGAAAGTCCAGACACACTGGGCAGACCATGCTGCAAGGATGTCAGATCCTTAACAGTTCTTCTATGGTGAGCTGTTTCAAGGAAAGTGATTGCATGGGAGACAAAGGAAGCAATACAAAGACACATTGAAAGCCTCCTTCAAGTCCCTGGATATTGACACCACCTCCTGGGAAACCCTGGCACAAGATCGATTGACATGGCGCATACTGATCCACCAAGGCTGCCAGACATCTGAAGACAGAAAAACAACCATAGCACATCTCCATCTGGCCTTCCACACACTAGGAAGAGGTTTGACCAATATCTGAAAGCTGCAACATGCATGGAACAAAACAGACTGAACTCAAAACAGATGGGAGTTACCATTTTCAAGGAACTATATGGCTGTTTGGCTGTTCCAGATGCCACATGTTGGAGGTTGTACCATATGTCATATGTTGGATGTGGCATCAATTTTTTTGAAGAAGCAGGTTCATAACTTGGGAATCAAACTACTTTTTATTTGTACAATTAATACTAGTGTTTATTGGCATTTTTCAGCCACTCCACTTTAAATGGATTCTGGATAGCGAACAATTAAATAACATAATTGAAATGAACAATTAATATAATAAAATTCTAGTATGTTACTATATGTAACATGTTATTGCAAATGAAACCATATTGAAAATTTGATATCATAGCTGTCACCAAAGTTTTTACATAAATCTCAAATTTTTGTATACCATGGTGTTTCCTCTAGGAATATTAGATATTAATAAAATCTTCAAACTGTAGTAGGGGCTATCATCAATGTGGCCTGTCTCTCATATAGCCTTTGGGAAAGAAGATCTTTCATCTCATCTAATAAATTACCATATTTCTATGTATGAGTGTTGCATTTCGCTTATTAAACTCTGCTGCTGTCTACATCATATCTATTTAATTCAAGAAATTTGACTCAAGGTCTGATGTGAGAAATTCATGCTGCTTAAAAATGATGAAATTGATTTTTATATCATTATTTCTCTTCCCTCCTGGATATTTATACTTTAATGATAGCGCTATATAAATCAGAACATGAGCAGGAATTTTCAACATGAGCAGGAATTGTTTCCTATACCACTGCCCAGAATTAGAATTAATTCTCCATTGGATTAAAGATGTATTGCTAGATTAGAGTCTTACTGATGAGAACACAATATATCCTCTGAAAGGTTTAAATTCAAAGAAGTTTAATTAATTATAGCCAATGTTATGATATAATCTAAATTTAGTACTTACTGCATCAGAATAGTATTATCAATGAAGAACTGAAATTTGTCCTGAAACAAATTTTTTAATTTCAAAAAATATATCTCACACTGATGTTCATTTTGGAATTGTTTATGTCTTTAAATTTTCTCCATTGAAATATGTAAAAAGTGTTTTCAGTTGAATCATGTTTTACCCTCAATAATAATATTTACAAGTCACATTAGAAACAGAACCAGGCAGTCCATCCCATGTCAAGTAATTTAATTTATATTAGCTGCACTGTAGATACATTGTCCATCAAATTAACTGTAATTCAGCATTCAATTCTTCAGAATCAAGCTTCTTTGAATAGTTCTACATAACTAAATGTGGGTATGTTCCTTTAATGTACATATGCAAGTAAATCTGACTTGGTGTGTTGCATTTATTTTTTCCTTTTGTAGTAAAGAAAATTCATGAATATTAACTACATAGATTATGTTTCACTAGTTTGCTAAATCCTGTAAAATTTTATCTGTGTGGATTAGCTTCCATTTGGAAATACTTGGGTATAGTTTGTAATTAAAATAAAATTATGAAAATGGAATAAGACTGAAATAAATTGAACAAAGTGATTATTTTATATGAAAATAAAAGCCTAAAGTTTTAATTGAATTTTGCTGTTCCAAAATTAGTAGAAAATACAATTCATTTTTTACAACTGATTTCTGTGTTTTAGGACAGCAATTAACATATTAAAACTCACAAAAGACTAGGAATGCTGACTTCAATACAATATTCATTGGCAATAAGAAATATAGCATTTTTAATAATGGTAATCATTAATCACAATTTTTCTCAGAAGCAAACATGAAATTAACAATATTATGTGTGCACTGTTATTTATTTGTTTAAATAGCTACACCAAAAATATCAAAGTTGATGGCAATATGTATACAAAACAATAAAAATGTTGTGTATGGATGTGCATGTAAGCTTGTGCCTTTGTCCAATTATTCAGACATACATAAACATGCGCATCTATGTGAATACAATTTATCAAAAGGAAGCCATTGCATAGAGATTAACTGAAGCAGCATGTGTGTTCCGAATGAAAGAAAAAATGTCTTTTTCATTAAAAGACGAAAAAAAGAATTAATTTTTCATTAACTCATTAACAAAAACTCTAAGAACAGCTAGAATATTAAACATAGTTGCAAACAAGCTTAACAAAGATAAATCTAGATTTAGAATGTGGGTGATGTGGACTGGAACTATCCAGGGTCCTGAATACTTGCCATTCTCTTTTTCCCCCCCTTCTCCACTGCTGTAATAAACCCATTCATTAAGCGGACTGATACGGACTTCATTCAGATCTCCGACAACAGCTGTCTAGCCAGTATAAAACCTAGTTTCTAAGTATTAATCTTTTAAGAGATTTTTTAAAAAAAATTAAATCCGCAGTATGCTCGTTTGTCCCTCTCCCATACCCACTATACCATACTTAGAGGCAGTGAAAACCGGTGCTCAGGTGGGCGACGGGAGGTTAGCAGAAACGGGGAGGGGACCTAGCTTGGATCATAGTTTCTTTTGTGTATGCCAATGTTTCTAAGCGCACAAAGAGAATACAGATAATAAGAGACCCCTTACAAATAAATTGTAAAGTTTGATCCAAGCGATTTGATGGATCTCTTTTCCAAGCCACAGCTGGACCCTGAGCTAGGGGCAGAAGGATACTTTTTTTCCTATATCATGAGAAGCTCCCCGCCACTGATAAGGAGATAAGACTTCCCTGGGCGAGACTTACGTGTGCCGTCAAACCTAGTCGCGATCGTGTCCAAGAAGGTATTTTGAGGTGCCAGTAATCCTTTCATAACAGGCATTTTTCCAGCACGGTGTGAAATTCTCCATCAAAGTTTGCCTGGAAAGAATGGGTCGTCGGAGGAGGGCAGAGGAGGAGGAGGAGCACCGCGGACTTTCCGGCATCGGGAATGGATGCTACTTTCGTTGCTACCGCTCCTGCCGACTTTAACCAAGCCGAGAAAGCGCCCGGCTTACCAACGCTGCGAACACGCTTGCGCGCGCGCTCAAACTGGCCACCGCCCCCTAAGTCGGTCCCGCTTTGCCCTGAGTACCCCTAACACTTGGAATCAGACGCTTCGGGCAGTATCTGGAGAAGGCACACATCCTGCATTGTCGGGATATTCACTGTAACCAGAGAAAGAAATGCGTTTTGGCGGGAGGGGGGGAGAAATGGCGGGCATTAAAAGCCTCTTTGGTTGAGGAGCGGGAGCACTAGAAGAGGGAGCCTGTACACGAAACATTCTCCCCACCCACCCACCATTTTTTTATTTATATTTATAATAAACAATTCAGTGGATAATATACTGTGGGGCCAGATATATAACTGTATTTAATTAAATTATATAGGAATCTGAAATAGAATAGTAGACAGTCGTTATGCCTCTGTTAAATAGTTCCTTTATTGGTTGCCTCTAGACAGATAGTAGAAAACACTGGAAAACAGGAAATAATTTGAATATTTCCAGATAGTGGCAAATATGTTGAAAAAAAATCACGCTAATAAAAAAATCCCCCTCCCCCTGAAAAAAAGACTATATTATAGTCACATAGATTTTTCCTTCCTTTTTAATTGTGGGAAAATCATCTTCCATGAAGATCATGGAAAAATATTTTTTCTGCTTGAATCTCACAATACATTTAAGCACCAGAAAGCAAGACAAGAAACAATGGATGAAACTAATCAAGGAGAGAAGCAACCTGGAATTAAGGAGAAACTTCTTAAGAGTGAGGATAATTAACTAATGGAACAGCTTGCCTTCAGAAGTTGTAGGTGCTTCATCCCTGGAGGTTTTTAAGAAAAGACTGGACCTATTTCAAATGGTATAGTGTCTCCTGCTTGAGAAGGGATTGGAGTAGAAGACCTCCAAGTTCCTGTCCAGCTCTTAATACTATACACCACCTCACCCAAGTTGGTGTTTAGAATCCAAACACCAGCTATCTTATTTTGATGCCAATGGCATAAAACTCAATCAAAGGCTCTCTTCTCTTCTCTGCCAAAACAATTCAATAATAAATATTTCATTGCATTTTGGATTAATAATATCCAAAACTAAGACTTTTTATTTTTTAAAAAATTTTTCTTGTTTTTTACAAACATGTCATTGTGTGAACAGTGTGGGACCAGAATCTGATATTTTAAAACAACTATGACAATATTCTTTATATTTAATACAGTTGACAATATTAATACACATATTTTGTTAAATTGTAATTTTTCATTCTTTGATTATTAACCACTTTAATATCTTATCTTTGTGTCAATCTCCATATTCTGAATATCCCTCTTTCAACTGCAACTAAAATATTATTAATCTGTTTTGTGATGTTTAACAGACATATAATTCTAATAATAATTCACTAATTTATATCGGGTTATAATCTTACATTATTTGTCCCCTTTCTGATTTTTAATTATGCCACTATTATATTTAAAAATATTCTCTTTCTAATCACATTGTACAACTTGTTTATTACAAATAAATATTTATGTTTGACAAGTTATATAATTCCAATGATAGTACAAATTGTTTTATTAAGTTATAATCTTTCATTATTATCTTATTTCAATATGTTATTTCTGTCATATTATGTTAACCAAATTCTCTCTTATATCACTCCTTTTCCTACAAATAAAATGTTAATATTCATATTTATTACAACAAACTTATATAAATTGATTAATCATATACATATTTATGTTAGATTGTATTCTTCAATTTTTAACATTCAGACTTTAACTGTCTACATACATAGTAGAGCTACTAAGCATAAGAGTCCATTTTCATTGTTACAAATTATCACCATGTCTACTTTTCTTATTAGTTCATTTGCAGTGCGAGGATTCAGACTTTATTCATGCAAATTTATCTATTTCTATCTCTACCTATCTCTGTCAGATTTCATAGCTGTTCATCTCCCAGGAACTCTGGGCAGTGTACGGGTAAAATTATGCCTAAATAAGAAAGTAAGCATATACAAAGTATGAAGCCCTTCTCACAATTTCTTAATTTAATATATAATTGCACCTGGATTTAATAGTAATTTTTTTTGTTTGTTAAAACCAATGTAAATGAGATTTTTGGAGCCCCAAGTATTGTGAAAATAATAATAAAAGAACCAAATTAAAGTGAGTTGATCTTATTATTCTCTTCATATCTACTTAAACATAAATCTAATTGGAATTAATTTCTAGGTAAGTAATTGTGGGATTGCCCACAAAAATAAACAATTTTAAAAATTCTGATTTTAATATATTTTTTCAGTGGAAGGTCTGGCTGGGGGTAATTACTGTTTTAATTAAGAAACATGAAGATCAAAATCAGTTTATTACAAGAGAATGTAAAGAAACCACGGGAATTAAAACAAGCTGTAGAATGTGCTGATAAAAAATCTGTATCTTTTCCAAGTAGAAGTTCCAGCTTCATTAATAGTTACTTTAAAAAAAAATTCCAGGTAAAATTTACAAAACACTTACCGTATATATTCACATATAAGCCGATCTCGCATATAAGCCGACCCTTAAAAAACTGCCCCAAAATGAGGCATTTTGCAAAAACTCGCATTAAATTAGAAGGAAATAAATAAGAGGGAAAAATACAGAGGGAAAAGTCGGCAGGGCAAAAATTGCGGCTCATCGTCCATCCAGGGAGAAAGGCTGCAAAAGTCCAGCCGAGGGCTGCAAAGGGCCAGGCGAGGGCTGCAAAGGGCCAGGCGAGGGCTGCAGCAGTGACTTAGCATGGCGACTTGCTCCAGCAAATCAGATTTATGTGCGTATAAGCCGACCCCCAAATTTTGGGGGAAAGCGTTCTAAAGTTGGCTTATATGCGAGTATATATGGTATCATAAAGCTTTCATTAGTAGTTTATCATTTAATATTCAATAAAAGAGAATATTTGTAGCTGAGGATTGAAATGAGAGGTCCTTGGTGCGCTCTGAGGTTTCTTGTTTTCTTGCAGACATTTAATTACCCTCACTAGGTAACATAATTAGTGCTAGTAAGGAGTTCTGTTTGCTGACAGGCAGGTGTCTTGCCTGTCTGTCTGGGGGTCGTTTTAGAGATTCTTTGGTTAGGCTGTTTACTAATAGCTCTTTGGCAGTTACTTGACTGGGATATTGTTTAGTTGATTGTTGGTCTGAAGTTGACCTTGGAGTTACTCTATGCTGATCTAAGTGCTGATTATCATATTTTTCAGACTATAAGATGCTCCGAAGTATAAGATGCATCTAGCTTTTGGGGAGAAAAACAAGAAAAAACATCTGCCTCTGCCTCCCAGCAATTTGCCTCCTTGCAAGCAAACAGCCTGGTCAGCTTCAGCACAGCCTGATTTAGCACAAGCTGCTGATTGTTGGTTGTATCTCCTCCTGGGGATCAGCTGTTTCAGGCTGCAGGATCGCCATTGCCTATTGCCATGTCCACCCAGTCCTGCTGGGTGATAATGCTTAACAGAGGGCAGAATGTTCACCATATTTGGTGAGGCACAGGAGCCCAGAAAGGTTATCCACCACTGTCCTAAGACATTCAGTCCAGGGGCATTCACTATAGGGTTTTTTTTTTTTTTCAATCAGCCAAGTTTCCTCCTCAACCAGAAACCTCATCCATTAATAGTTGAAGAATGAAGGTAATAGATCTGCCTTTCCTACTCTCCCCAGCAGCTAAGAAATTTTTAATAAATATTATTATTCTTATTTCAATAGTTAGTTACCTGTAGCGTACTCCTCTGTGTATCTGGTGTAGAACGTGCTTTCCAATTAAAATTGAAATGAAAAAAGTGCTTGACTGTTTCATTTTCTTGTCCTTCAAACAAAAAAATGGCATAGCACTCTCAGAAAAAATAGTTCCTGATATAGAGTATAGCTCAGGTTAGATTATGAGATCAAGATTGTTGTTTTTACCAGTATTAAAAATACATGCTTCTTTTCCAGTATATCTACAATTTCTGTGCATTTCTGTTAGTGGAGCTTAACTTGACAAGATATATTAATAGCCCACAATATCCAGGTGATATGCCCCTGTGGGAGATAAGATCACCCAAGAAGACTTAACAATGATTGAAGGAATTTATTCATAGCTACTCCCACTATTGCAGTAAAAAGGACGAAGCAAACTTCATATCAATATATAAAACATATAGATCTAGAACATATCTAGAACATAACATATCTAAAACAAGAAAGGACAATTTTCATGGTTGTTGTTCTGAATGGTCAAGAACATTGTGAGTGGGGTAATACTATAATGATGTTACTAGTTAGTGCAGGGAATTTTTTTCAAAAAAATGTTTTCTTTAAGGGAGATTTGGGGGATTTAATCATTCTTGATACATTAAGCCTACCCAAAGGTGCAATTTTCTCTAAATGCATTATGTATCCATTCTTTTGTAATATAATTTATGCTATTACAAATCTTTGCCTCACCTCTGATTTTTGTGTGCATCAATCCCAAATTCTCACTTGGGAAAAGAAAGTCCTAAATGAAAAGCAACTGCAGCCAGTTGAAGTCTCAGTGAGGCCACTTTGAGGTCCTCCTGGATTTGTCTGGACAAGCTTCTTATGTAGTAACTGAACAGAGCTTTCTCCTGGACATGCAGGCACATGCCTAAAATTTTTCTTCTTTTTTTAAAATAAATTTTATTAAGTTTCCAAATTTTAAAAACATAAAATAAAACTTTACACATTGTTATCAACATTGAGACCTCTTTTGCATCTCCTTACATTTTTCAGTATATGTATTTACTTATTCCTTTACCATTACATCTTACTCTTACTATAAATCAATATCTTTTATCCTTACATTTCAATCTTCTACATGGTACTGCATGGTATATTTACATATTTACATATTCCCTCATTCTTTTCCTAATTGCCATTTTATTTTCTAAACCAATCATCCCAGGCATCCCAGGCCCTATAATAAATTTAAACTTCTCTGTCTTTTATTTTCATCTTTAGCCTGTCCATCTCTATACAATCTATTATTTTTTTCATAACCATGCCTTCTACTGGAACTCTTTTTTCCTTTCAGAGTTGTGCATACAAAATTCTTGCAGCTGTTAATATATGTAACATAATATATCTATCTATTTTATTTTTGTGTATACCTAATAAAAAAGTTTCCGGATTAAATTCAATTTTATGATTCGTGATTTCTTCTATCCATTGTCTAATTGGCAGGCACCCGCCTGCCAAGCAAAAGAGCCAGGCCAACCTGAGCTTGGTTTCCTTCCCAAGTCCCTCCAGCATGAACCCAAAGGGGCCACCGGGAGAGGCTACCCGAGGCAGTGCTAGTGCCCACCCATACATGGACAGGGAGGCAAGGCGACTCCTCCTCCTCCAAGCTGAGCCTCGCTAAGTCATTGCCTCTGCCTGATGCCCGTCCTGCTGCAGTGTTTGGAGCTGCCAGTGCATTTGGAGATGCACGGAAATGGGCTGGGCAAGGGGTGGAAAGGACAGATGGCTTCGGGCTCTCTTTGCCGGCCAGGGAAGCAGCGCTGCCACCACCTCACCTCACTGTCTGTGGATGGGTGGGCGCTATCACTGCCTCGGGCAGCCTCTCCCAGTGGCCCCTTCGGGTTCACACTGGAGGAAGTTGGGAAGGAAGTGAAGCTCAGGTTGGCCCAGCTTTTTTGCTTGGCAGGCAGGCATGCACCCATGGCTCGCTTTCCTGGCTCTGTCCAGCCCGCACAGCTCTGGCGCAGCCCTGGCAGGATGAGCAAGGGTCTGACAGGGAGGTGCTCATGCCTTGGCAAGAGCTCCACCTCTGGGAAGGAGGGCCCACCTGTCTGCTGCGTTGGGTGCCCCAGGCGAAGCTCTTTGCGCTCTGCCTGGCACCAGGCAGGGATGGCGGCTGGGCGCTTCTCCTGGGGGGGGCGATCCTTTGCTGCGGCCTCAGGAGATTTGCCTCCCCGTGTGGGGTTGGGCTGCCCTCTCGGGCAGGGGAGGCTATGTTGTAGTAGGGCATAGTTTTTAAAATAATTGGCTTTACCTTCGAAAGCAAAGGGAAAGCGGTGACAGGAGCTCCTGAAGCTGAGTGTCTCCGCCGGGCTCCAGTTGCATGGAGGAGCCCTGGATGGCTGTGCATGGCTGTGCCAAACGCCACAGCAGCAAGGGAGAAGAGAAAGCCATGGTAGAGGAAGGTCTCACGATACGAAGTGCCCCACCAACTCCGAGGTAAACATCCAAGCTGTCGCTGCCTGCCCACATGAGAATGCAAGGGGGGGTTAAGTCACCCCCCAAAAGACAGCTTAGCCGTTTTTTCGAGGGTCAAAAAAAAAATAAGGCCCAGCCTTATTATGTGAGAAACACGGTATGTATTATAAAATAGAGGTTAGATATTGAATATTATAACTGTAAAGGCATAAATTGAAGTTTAAATAAGATCTGAATGGACAAAAATTAAAAGATACAAAGGTGTCATACTCCAATCAGTAACTACAGGGGAAAACTTGTTTAATGATAAAAGAAAATATGAAATTGAAACAGGACAGATAAAAGTATAAACATAATTATTAGAAAGATATTGAAACTTAGAAAAAGAGATGTAATTGAACTGAGAAAGCAATAAGATAATTAAAAACAAGGTTGAGAAAACTAAGGGAAGGGAAAAATAACCGAGAAAATGCTAAAATAGTAATAAGATATGGAATAGAATACAAAGATGAATGTGAAATTGAGTTTGTGTCTGTATGGAAAAGTGACAACTGGGATCATGCTAGTCTCAAAAAAAGATATTTTATTTGTTTTATGTTTTGTGAAAACCCAAATAAAAAAAATTACAAAAAAAAAAAAAAAAGAATATGCAGCAGCCACATTTTAAGCAGTACACTTGTTAATGAATAATCAGGGAAAGCTAACAATACTTTGCCAGGGAAATTTAAGGCAGAATGTCTATCCATTTTCCCTTAAGTCAAGAATTTGTATTTAGCCAACTTGAAAACCTGAAAAACAAGTAAGAAGAAATAAAAGGTGTTATGAGAAACAAAAGTGAAAATGAATGGACCATTTGCAATTACTAATTGCAGTACTTATAATATGCTTCTATTTCTGCCTGAAAGATATATCTGAAATAAATGCAAGAGTATAGAGGTGCTTAAAAAACAAGTCAAAGTACTAGACCAATGTACACCTTTTAGTTGTTGAAAAGGAAGCAGATATATCAGTTCAGTGAAAGAAGGCTCTCATCTCATCTCTCCCTTCCTCCCTCTTTCTCTCCCTCTCTTTCTCCCTTTCTCTCTCCCTTCCTCTTCTCTCTCTCCCTGGTGGGAGGGAGGAAAGGAACCTCTGAACTGGGTGCTGGATGGTAGGAATCTGATGTCCGGAGACTGACAAACCACGTGCTGAAGACAAGATGGCTGGTGCGGAGGTGGGACAATCTTGCAGTCTCTCTAGCAAACCTGTGTCGTGGCTGCTGCCCCCTGCCTCTGTGCATCGAGGAGGCTGAACAGCAATGGGAAGAATGTGGATCTCCTGAGCCACAGGAAGTGGCTGCCAACAATGCCCTAAGGTGAAGATGTTGCAATGGGGGTGTTTGACCCCTCCCCTCAGGAGCTGCAAAGCACTTTCTCCTCTGGCACCTGCCAAGCTCCTCCTTTCAGCTGGGCATGTGAGTGCTTCTGGTGAGGAGGAAGAGAAGCACTGTGGGAGGAGGCTTGGTGGCTGCCAGAGGGGCAGTGATCACTTTGCAGTTCCTGAGGGGAGGGGTGCAGAAGATCGTGCCCTTCCCTTGCAGGCCAGGGAACACCCAGGAAGGGCTCCAAGGCCATGATTTCCCACATGCTACCCTTCCTCCTAGCACATATCAGTCCCTTCACCACCAGTATCACTCCTGTTGCAGACATAGGTGTTCTGCAGACCACCAAAACTTTCTCATGGACCACCAGTGGTGACCTCTTCTGTGGGGAGAATTTTTTTTTTTTTACTTCAGCCAATATCAGTTCATGAACACATGATGGAAGCAATAATCCTGGACTTGGCCTGTTTGAACAAATGAGATCCAATTATATGGTGGGAAGGTGGGTACAGGAGGCTGAAGATGGCCGGAATGCCTTCCCTCCATCGCATGAGCACATCTGTAGGGAGGTGACCTGCACTGGAGGGCCAGTGCATCAGAGAACTGGGAGCCTCCCATATCCCTCAGAGTATGTTGATCGAGCAGACATGTTTAGCAAAAAGGAATGTAATGTCCTCCCATCTCACCAATTGATCGATTGTGCTATTGAGATTATTCCCTAACAGAGTTGCTGACAAGCTGCATTGGGGGAGGGGTAGTGGCTAAAATTAGAGTCCTCCCATTCCATTCCACGTATGGCATATTAGTACATTCAAGAGTATGATCACAATCAAGTCCTAACTTTTAAAATCCCTTGTACAAGATAATTAATGAGACACTCCAATCCCTGATTTACAGGTTTAGGAAAATCTCCATCAGAATCCCACAGGGATTCGACATTGCTAGTGATCTAAAGTGTGCTGGAGCTTCCTGATATTGAAGGAGTAGAAAACACCCATACATCTTGAAAACCAGGTTTTTCAGTGGCTAAATCCACTGCTCTAGTCATGAGTCAAAAATCACCTCAGTATTACTAGCTCCAGTATCTCAGCTCCAGTATTACTAGCGTTAGAATTATTTTAAGGTATTTTTCCTTCAAAACCACTGGTAGGGAAATCCACTGATCACTTCACCTTAATTTACTTTTTAGTAGTCTGTTAATGCAGCAATTAACAAAACAAATTTGGGGATAGCTCTTGATAGAGAGGAAATGTATGGAGATATGCTGTGTGTCACCCAAAACTGAGTCTCCAGAAAGACAAACATAATTTAATAGGTATAACAGAGATCCGGTGAGATCACTTCATGGAAGCAATCCAATGAATGAAATTGTACAACTGAACAATTTAACAGAAAAAGTGGAGCAGTTGCACGGGATATTAAAATGTAAATTCTAGCTCAGCATTCCAAAAGTATGAATTTGTCACTGCAATAGAAAAGCATCTGATTTAAAATAAAGGAAAAGGAAATACAATAAATATTGTTGCACAAACAATAATAAGGTGTGAATATTGCATTCCAAAAACAAATTGCTGATCTTTTAAACAGACATAAAATGCAGTGATGGGAGACTTTAATTACTCTGAAATAATTTGCCAATTGTGACACTTCTAGAAAATGTATGACTTGTCTTGCTGACAATTTTCTCCTCTGGAGATAGAGAAATATAAAAGGCAACCAGATATCCTTCATTTCATACAAATCAATAGATAATTCTTGTTGAAGAAGCTGAAATAGCAGAAATATTGTGAAAAGCTATCTGTATAATTCAGAAAGTTTCATTTTAAAAGAAGCAAAAAGAAAAAAAAATGAACATAGTCTAACACCTTCTTTAAAAAAGTCAATTTTAATAAACTAAAAGCAATGATGTATAAGATTCCAGGGCATGACAACTTATCAAAAAGACTCAATTTAGGTTCCAAAATAAGGTAATACTGAAGACACAGTTACAAACACTTTAAATAAGAAGAAAATAGATAATTCCTCCTGCCCTCCCCCTTTCCAAAAACCAACATAGCTATATGGAATACTTAGTAAAAATCAACAAACATAAAATGATTATGCAGCAGAAAGCTTCAGAGCACAAAGGTAGTGTCAGGAACAAAAACCTTTGGAGAGGAAAGCTGAGGTTATTGAGGATAATAGGGATAATAAAAGTTTTCTTCAAAAATCTGTGTGCGTGTGCATGTGTATGTGTATGCATGTGTGCGTCTATGTCACCATCACCATCGTCATCCCTACCACCATCATTTTAGCCATTGTCCATGCACTGCAGGATGAAGGCCTCTTCTGCATGTTTCCATCCAAAACGGTTCTGAGCTTTCTTTTGCCAATTGAGCCTGTAATACTTGCTGATGTCATGAATACATCTTTTTTTAGGTCTACTTTGTAGATGTTTTTTATCAAGTTGAATCCATGACATTAGTTTCTATGACTGCCTTGGTCCACCTGCCATCAATTCTTCTTACTATGTAACCAGCCCATTTCCATTTATTTACTCTCTTGATGATATTGTATACAATTGATACAAAAGCTACAAGTGGAGCAAAAAACTCCACTGAATTTCTGACATGGTAAAATCGTAATGGAAAATTTTAACCCCATTACTTTTATGTAAAGACTACAATAAATATTGGTACAGTTCCACCAAAGAAGGAATAGCTTGTGAGATGTTTCTGAATTGATATTTTCTGTATTAAGTCATAATAATAATATAAAATAATATAAATAAATAAAATAATAAAACCAACAGGAATTGAACTGGAATCAGATGAGACATTATTTTAAAACAACAAAAACAATAACCCCTTGTGCATTTGTTCATCCATATGTCCATTGAATTCAGAAGTATTTATATTGGGTAAATGGTATAGAATTTCAGTTTCAGTCAATGGGATCCAAATACATTGTACTTAGATTCTACTGCTTGAAATAAACAGAAAATTTATGTGTTCAACCGTCCAGTTTATTAGGTTTTTTTTAAAGTTCCACTTTGATTGGATTGTGCCTTTCAACCAGTTAATCATATCATGACACATTTCAAATTTGTAAGGGAATATCAAATTTTGGTTCTGAAAACATACTCTATGAACAATGCATTATCAGCACTTACATTGCTCCATTACTTAATTAATGCAAACCTGAGTCTGCTGAGTCTTACAAGCAGATCTTCTTGTTCTACGTGTAGATCTTTGATCATTTCTAAGAAGTGGTATGAGTTTTGTACATACGAAGCTGCGGTTTCAGCAGGGTGCTGTAGTTGTTTTGCTAAGTATTTAGCTAGGTTTTGTAATGGTGCT
>BLBF01000019.1:30823194-30858859 GCA_015471245.1 Laticauda colubrina
TATTATTTCACCTAAACCAGTTAGGGTGAACAATGTTATCCCTAACAGTTTTCTTAGAAAATCATGATAGGGAGGAATTTACAGCTTTGTTCTATTTGTTAAAGAAAATCTCAAAGATATGTAGGGTACACTACTCCAGGTATATCTAGGAATTAGAATAAGCTTTTTTTCTAATAAATGGCTATTTGGACTGGCCAGCTTGACTATAGCAGCTATGAATGTTGATAATTAAAAATGTATTTTTTTCTTAACTCCTTAATTTATAAGCCTTTTACAGGTTGGTATCTCTTTGAGTTCATACTGTGGGATTGTTTCAATAATAAAAAAAATAGAATAGAAACACTGAATGACTTCTTTCTTAAATTCTGGGTGGATTCTAACAAGATTAAAGTCTACTTGTTTAAATTTTATTCTGATTACTGGGAATTACAATTACGAGTATAACCAGAAAAAGAGCGGGAAGAAAGAATTATTGAATACAAATAAAACAGTTTATTTGCCTTTGATTAATTTTAATTCAGTCCTAAGTTTCATTCTGCATACATCAGATAAAAGCCCTAATAATCATCTCAAAACACACTGTCCATATTTTCAAGGTAAAAATAAAGGATAAATCTGAAAAAGGGGTAAATCTGGCTGATGTTGATTAAAATAATTATTTATGGTTAAAACTTTGTTTATAATATTGCTTTACAAGAAAAATTCAAGAGCAAAACAGTGAAAAATAATTAAATTAAATAAATTTTTAAAAACCACTTTCTTAAATAAAGAACTGTCCTTCATTATAAAGGGTACATAGACACTGAAGCCAAAAAGAAATTTACTATCCACCCTTAAGAGGTACCTGAAGAAATATTGTTTCACCATTTAAAAAACCATGAGCTATATTTAGTTTTAAAGGTGGTGCTTGAAGGATACACAGAATAAAAACTCCCCCCCCCAAAAAAAAACATATATGATTTGGATAACCTGGCATGACTGAATTGCAACAGTGCAGGAAAGCCTGATTTATAAAAAGGGTAACTGACAATGCGAGCATAAATATTAATGCTGGACAAAATATAGCTCAAAAGTTCTTTTTTAAACCTTTATATTAAGAATTTATAAAAAGGAAAAATATCCATTGCTGCAACATATTACTGTAGAAGAAAGATTCAGGGGAATCAGCAGAACTATCAGGCATTTCTGTTCCAAGTGAAAAAATGGTTTTCAGATCATATAACAACAATAGTGTTGATTTTATGAACATGTCAAAGGCTTTTATTTCAAAGTGGCATTTTTGTGGAGTTAGAAAGTAGAGTTGTGATTGTCAGTGTGACAAGATTACCATCTAGTGTGCTTTTTATGTCTTGCAGATACTAAAATGAAATGTATAAACACAATTAAGGGTGGTTAAAGTGAAAGAACTGAAACAGAGTTAAATGGTCTTGTTTGTTCAAACTATAAATGAGCTCAGGGCTGCTGGGATAGTCTTTTAAATTGTTTGTAGTTTAATTCATCAAAATAATGCAAAAGTCAGGGAAGCAATTGGATAGCATTGCAGATGGTCAGTTTTTTCCTTGGTTTATGGAAATAACTACTTATTCTCCAACTTCCCATATATTCCCTGATTATTGACTCTGAGCAACAAATGACTTATTGATGCTATGCATTGCTATAAGCTGTTTTTTTAATGGAATAAGTAATCTATGTTTTACACAAAATTTTACACAAAATCATTATTTGATCCCTCAATGCATTACACTTAGCAAATTTGTTTAATAACATAAAAGCAACTAGTTCTCTTTGCATGACAGTCCAATAAGTATTACTTAGAAGAAATAAAAGTAGGTATTATTTGTTCCACTGGTGCCCTAGAAATGAAATAGTACTTCTTTTTATTCTGACATGACCCAAATTGAGATTTTTTTGTCAAAATTCAGCAATACAAATTAAAGCTTATATTTCCTACTTGCTGGGGCCAACTTATGGCCCATGGTATGCAATTTTCCCATCCCTTCCCAAAATAAATCTCTATGTCCTAATGATGTCACCAAAAGCTTGAACTATAATTCTAGCTGTTTCCAAAATTTCCTACCAAGCATAATTTCAAATATATTATTATGTAGCATATAGCATTGTTACATTAGCTAGGAAACCATGATACTATTGCAGAGTAGTAATTTGGCTGCCAATTTACCAGCTCTAATTGTGGTACATGCTCACAACTTCCCAAGGTGCACCACAGGGACAGTGAGCTAGCTTCGCATCAGAAAGAAAGATGAGTGACTTTTTCCTGCAGTCTCATCCAAGGCCTGATCATTCTATCAGAGCTGCCTAATGAACAGCATTGCAATCAGGAAAGTTCAGACCCAGCAGGAATCTGACTGACTGCATGGAGCACCAACTTGTTTTCTCACTGAAGTGATGCCTATTTATCTATTTACAAAGAATATTCTTTCCAACTGCTAGGTAAGCAGAAGCTGAGGCAAGTGGCAGAATCTCAACCTGCCATGCAGTGCACCATTTCCAGCTTCTGAACCACTGCACCAGCTCATTTTTGGATATGACAAAACATGAAAATACTTAATACATTACTGGAAAGTAAGCATACTAATAAGTGTTTATGGATAATCAATATATCAATTTGGCTCGCATCCATAAAATAGTGCTAATTTCAATCAATTGGCTAATTCCATTTAATAAAAATTATTGGAATTTTTATTCACTACTCATGCATAGAAGCCTGTTATTAATTGAAGTACAACTACTGTGCTCCAACAATCAGAAGTAAGTTTCCATTTCACTGTGCATCTGAGGGGTACATCAATCATTGAAATAAACTACCCATTCAAAAATCAGCATAGTTATAACATTTATGAAAAAGGCAATAAACTCAATTTTATTTTCTGTTCTAATCCCCCAATCACAATATTTTGTAGAAGAGTTCAGTATATAGCAAGATGTGGCATCACAACAGAATTTGCATAAGCACACATTTACCTTCTTCAAGAAAACAGAATAATGTGTGACATTGTCCTGGAGCTTTTAAATTATTAGAACATAAAGGTACATTTTAGAGTTTCTCTTCTGTTGAGGTAATAAAATAACTATTAAATTATTGTGCATTAACCTTGTGGTCTACCTTTAAATAAAAATAGGGCACAATATTTTAAAATATTAGGTAATAAGCACATTGGATTTAAAATATATTCCTATGAAAAGCTGAATTCCCTAAATGGATAGGGATAGCTAAATATTTTTAAGACTCAGGGGAAAAAAAATCAGCCAACACTTGTTTTAAATTGTATCATTTGCTTTCTGTTTTGTTAGGGTTATGATAGGCTCTGCATTTCCATTCTTATTCAATAACTTTTAAACTATTCCAGACTATCATAAATTATTTATGCATATCTAATGTGCTCTCAGTAATGATAAATGGTCTCTCTTTTATTTTTAGGGACTGCATGTTATAAAAACAATACAATTAGAATAGGTTTGGCATAAAAGTAAATTGATGAATTGCTATTCAGGACAATTTTGAAAATCTTTCCTTGAACTTAGTGAAATGCAATGTACATTTTGATTGCATACAAATGATTCTCCCAGGACACTAATTGACATAATAATAGATACCTTTCTTGTTGTACTTTAATGGAAGAGGGTTGAATGTAGACAGAGTTTGCTGCCATCTAATATCTTTTATTTTGGTGATACAATAATAATTCTTACTCCTGCTTGAATTCCTACAATGAAGAAACCTGTTCATGACTTAATTACTCTTAGATAGTGCTGTGGTTAAGCCTCTGTCACACAGTACCAACGGATGGAAAGAGGATGTAAAACAGAGAGAAACACATGCCATCCGTTGGTTAACGCAATGCTTCCGTTCTGTACTCACTGCAGGCGTTTTTCATCCTCTCTATCCGTCCAGCATTCGTCTACTGACATTTCATCTGCTCAAAAAGTTTTGAGCTGCACAAAACTTTTTGAGTGGAAAATGTATCCAACGTGTCCGTTAGACATCGGCTACGCATACGGGGAACATCCGTTAGACGTCCGTCATCATCCGTTATGCGTCCGCTATATCCGCTAGGCATCTGCTACGCATCCGTGAAACTCGCATCCACTCCAGCGAAAAACAAACACCGGAAGGAAGCGAAACGGACGTGGAACGGACATGCAGCGTTTGTGGCATGGACGTAGAAAGGATGAAAGCAGGTGCAGCTCGCATACAAAGCATTAAAACGGAAAAAATGTTCGCATAGGGGACGTATCTCGGATATTTAGGATGTCTGCAGGATGTCTAGAGGATGCAAAAGGACACCTAGCAGAAAACCTATGTTTCCAATAAAAAGGGGGAAGAACTCACCTGGATCTCACTTTCAATCCAGCAGCCCTGCTGTGCACACCTCTTCAGCCTTCATCTTGCTCTTGCTCTTCCACAGCATCCAGTCATCTCCACCATGGATCGTTACACACTCCTTTTGGTAGCCATCATCGTTCTACAACAGTGCGAAGCCATCTACAGGCTCTTTCACCTGTTCTACGCAAGGAAAAGGAGGTGTCCAAGAAGTATCTGGGTCCGAAGATGGATTGCGAGAAGAGCAGAGTACGGACTGTATAACAAGCTGATGGTGGAGCTGAGGAACGAAGACCCTCATGCATTCCAGAACTTCATGAGGATGCTGCCAGCCATGTTTGACGAAGTTGTGGAGCGGCTGAGACCCAGGTTGACCAAGGCAAACATCAACTTCGGGACCAGCCTGGACCCTGGACTGAAGGTGACACTGACTCTACGCCACCTGGCCTCAGGGACCATGTACAGGAGCATACAGTACGGCTGGAGGGTGCTAAACAACACCATCAGCATTGTGGTCAGAGAAGTGATGCAGGCCATCATCGAAGAATACCTGGAGGAGCTCCTGCAATGCCCCTCCACTGAAGAAGGATGGAAGAAAGTTGCAGAGCAGCGGTATCAGAAGTGGAACTTCCCCACACCATTGGAGCCATAGATGGGAAGCAAGTGGCCTGCAAAGCGCCAGCCAAGTCAGGGTCCACTTATCACCACTACAAGGGCTTCTTCAGGATCATCCTCTTCACCATGGTCGATGCTGACTACAAGTTCATGTACATCGATGTTTCAGGCAACGGGTCAGCTTCAGATGCCCAGGTATACAATGCCAGTCACCTCAATGAGGGGCTTGAATGCAATCTCATCATGGGCTTCCCAGATCCAGACCCCCTATCCAACGACACACAAGATGTGCCCTAATTCATTGCTGGGGATGACGCCTTCTCCCTCAGAACCTACCTCATGAAGCCCTACACTTCCAGATGCCTCACCCATGAAGGAAGGATCTTCAACTACAGGCTGTCCAGGGCAAGGCGAGTGGTGGAGAACGCCTTTGGTATCCTGGCCAACAAGTTCCAGGTACTTCTCACCACCATGCAGCATTGCCCACAGACCGTGAGGAGTATCGTGGAAGCTTGCTGCATCCTGCACAATCTCATCCGCACCCGCTACCCAGTGTTGCAGAACAGGCTCATGGACCTCCAACAAGGCAATGGGGACATGGAGCCTGGTGAATGGAGGCAAGGGCAAAACCTGATAGACACTGAGGATGTGCAAGTCCCCAACAGAGCTTCACGTGAAGGGAAGAAGCAGCGCAACCTCCTAAAACACTGGTGCAACTCCCCAGCTGGAGCAGTGGAGTGGCAAGACAGGATGACAGATGCTTAATGGATGCTTCCTTCAGCCTGTCTCATCACACTGATGAGATTGTGTCAAGTGTGTTGAGTGGCCCTACAATGAACAGGGCATTTAATAATGAGTTGTGTTTGAAATTTGTGGATCAATGATTACATTGTTATTGATAAAAAAGGGCCATAGGTGTGGCACCTGGGAGGGTGGACCATACAATCCCACCATGCTTGCACTGGAGGTTTATCAATCCCACAGCTATTACCCATCCCAAAGGTATCCCTGCCCATCCCACAGCTATTACCCACCCCAAAGGTATCCCTGCCCATCCCACAGCTATTACCCATCCCACTGCTATCTTAACCCATCCCACAAGCATGCAAAGGCTTAAACCATTTCTAAAAGTTTCCACCAAGACTTTATTGACTAAAAGAACTGAAGCAAGTGTGTGAAGCAAAGATAATCTTTATTAATAACAAATTGTAAAAGCAAAATAACCCAAGTGTCCCAAGCAAAGATAAAGTCAACAGGTAGCAACCCAGTCTCTGGCACTCTTCTCAGTCACTCTGGGGTGTGTCCATAGTCTCAGAGGTGAAGGGTCCAGGTGCTGTGGAGGTGGCTGCTGCTGGAGTGCTGGTCTGAGGTGCCACTGGGGTGCCTGGCCCCAAGAGGACAACAGGGGATGGTGTGTGGAGGAAGCTCTCAGAGAGCTGGCTCAGTCCTGTGATGTTGAGAGCCCCTTCCTCCAGAACATGGGGTGTCAGTCCCAAGACCGATGACAGATGTTCTGAGGCCGGGCTTGGCTGTAGGGTGGAGGAAGGAGGAGTGTAGTGCGGCTGTCTGGTCTGCAGGTGAGTGAGGTGAGGCATGGCTGGCATCTGTGGCATGGGTTGCATCGGTGGCGTCAGTGGCATCGGTGGCATCAGTGATATCGGTGGCACCGGTGGTGTACGATTTACCTGTGCCTGGACTGGGAAGGTCTGCCTGTGCTGCTGGAGCTCCTGGTAGCCATAGCCTTGGCAGGTGAGGACCTGTGGACAGCCTTGGAAGGGCAGTGACATCACCTGGGGTGGAGGAGCAGATCTGGACTGGGTGGGAGCAGATTCAGCTGGGTCTGGAGGGTTGTGATGAAGACCGGTGATCATGTCCTTTATCACCTGGTACTGTGATTCAGACATGTCCAGGAGGGTCTGGTTGACATTGGTGAGGAAGGGCTTGCAGTTTGAGGATGGTATGTTGGTGTGTATCAGCTGAGAGAGGAGATCTACTCTGCTTTTGATGGTGTCCCTGATCTCCAGCAGGACAGCTCTGCCTCTCCGGTCTGGCTCTCTGTCTGCTTTCTGTGGAGGTGGAGCTGGGGGTGGATGTGGGTTGGTCTCTGGTGGCAGTGCCCTCTCCTTGCTCCCACTGAGTCAGGGGGTCCTCCACGCACTCTGCTATGGGAAGTGCAGCTGTCGGGGGGTCTCCATCGTGGGACGCTCCACAGATACCTGCCTGGACACAGGAGCTGACTCTTGGCCAGAAGAGGACTGGCTCTCTGCAGGTTGCCTGAGAGAGAGGGTTGTGAGAGGGGCTGCTCCTCTGTGGTGGATCTCACCCTCCAAGAAGCTGCACTTGGCCATCACGTAGGTCTCTCGTTCCATCAGCTTGACCGCGGCCTGGCCAGATTTCTTGAGGTGCAGCTTCCCATACCAGGTGTGCATGTGCTTCCACCAGCCAAGGAGGACCTCCGAAATGTAGCCCAGGCTCTCCGCCTTCTCTCTCCAAGCAGCCTGCTTCCTCTTGTGTCTTGATAGAGCCTGTGTCCCTTCTGCCATAGATACTCGTTCTCCCTCAGCCATTCCAGCACCTCATCCTCATGTTCCTCATCGATGGAGTATTGCCTCCTCTCCCGTTCACGCGTATGCCTCTTCCTCCCTCTGGCAGGGCCATTTGGGCCCTCATCAGAGGGTCTCCGAGGTTCTAGGGGCTGCTCCACCACACCACCACCAGCAGCAGCAGCAACAACAACAGTAGCAGGACCAGCAGGACCAGCAGCACCAGCAGGACCAGCAGCACCAGCAGCACCAGCAGCACCAGCAGCACCAGCAGCACCAGCAGCACCAGGATCAGCAGCACCAGGATCAGCAGCAGCAGCACCACCAGGACCAGCAGGACCAGGAGCACCAGCAGGACCAGGAGCACCAGCAGCACCAGGAGCACCAGCAGGACCAGGACCAGCAGGAGCACCAGCAGGACCAGCAGGACCAGGAGCAGCGCCAGCAGAGTAAGCACCAGCAGAAGCACCAGCACCAGAAGCAGTGCCAGCAGAGTAAGCACCAGCAGAAGCACCAGCACCAGGAGCAGCACCAGCAGAAGCTCCAGCACCAGAAGAATCAGCCCAAGCAGCAGAAGCCCCAGCAGAAGCAGAGTCAGGGCCAGGGGTTGGGATGGTGGCCCTGTCCTTCTTGACAGGGCTGGCAGCAGATGGCACAGGCTTCCTCTTCTTCCCATGGTTGTTGGCTGGCTGGAGCTGTGTCTGACAGCAGGTCATTTTCTCTGTATGGTGACCTGCTTGCGAGCTGCATCCTTTTATATCCGCTGGGCTGACGCAATGCATCGTCCCTGCATGCACAGTGAATGCTTTGCATCCACTAGGCATCCGTTAGGCTTCCGTGATGCATCCGCTCTATCCACTCGGCATCCACTCTGCATCCGTTCCTTCTGCTGCCCGTCCGCTTCGCTGTGCTCCCCCGGAAGCCCTGTGGATGTGCCATCCGCTTCCATCTGCTTCTATCCACTAGGCTTCCATGGAGCATCCATTTTACATCCTGGCTACATCCTCTCCCCGTCCGTTCCTTTCCATTTTTGTCCGCTCTGCTTATGCAAATTTGGGGCACTTTTGAGAGCGGATAACAACGGATGGAACATTTTCTCGTCTGCTGTGTCCTTTTTACATACAGGTGATCCGTCGGCCTATGTGACAGGCCCTTTAATAAGGTTTTATTTATTTATTAAATTTCTATGTTGTCGATCTCCCCAAGGTGACTCTGGGTATCTTGCAAATTTTAAATGCAAATACAGATTTAATCAGTGCATCCAAGCTGTCTGCAGAATCTTACAGCCCATGTCTATAGTGCCAGCAACAGGAAAATATACCACTTTTCCCGTGATATTCAGAAGGAATGTGGATCTGATATATTGTTGGATATTTAAAAAAAGGATGGGCAATGGGCTAGCACTTTCATGTTAAATGAGAGGGATTTGAGAGACAGGAAGACATAACAGCCAACATTTATGAAGCTTCACAGCTGGTTTCAATTGTTAAATATAAATATAAAAAGTAACTTTTTCTTTGATCCTGCTGACTTTCTGGACCTCTTGATGCTTTTTAACATGTAAGTATATCTGACAGCTTTTTAAAAAAACTTCCTAGTTTAGTGTACTGGGATTTATTGACAACCACCCATCTAAGAAGTAATCTGTTAACTTTCCTTAGCTTTTTCAAAAGCATAAGTGCTTCTACCTGCTGTGATAAACTTTGCAGTGAACTGAAAAATTTAGAATCACATCTATTATATTTGTCACTTGAAATTGCACTGCAATTAATTTTGCAAATTATTTGTTTGGACAAATGATTGTGGTAAAGGAGACTGGACAGGAAGCTCACTCTGACAAAATATTTATTCTGCACTGAAATGTAAATAACAATAACAATATTCCAGATGAATTTTATCTTCCTTTTTGTAAGTATGTATGTATACATATGTACATACATACACATGCAGACATACACACACACACACACACACACACACACACACACACACACATGTGGGATTCAGCCAGTTCAGCCCAGTTCAGCTGTACCAATTGTTAACTTTGGGCCCAGTTCTGGCCCAAAGAATGGCTGATGCAACCACTGGCTGGCCCTAGCCCTGGCCCTCCTGCATCCCTTTCCTGTTACTCCTTCCTTTCATTTTGGCATCTAGGAGCTCCTCTAACCAAACCAGTAGGAAATTTTTTTGAAACCCACCACTGATTAGATTATGATATTAAGAAAGTGGATTGCATGTTAAATTTGATTATGTGCTATCATGTCAGTGTCAACTCAACCACAGACATAGATTTTCTCCAAGACAATCTGTCCTCAACCTGGTCCTTCAGATCTTCCATTGGTTCATTCATAACTGTACTTATCTATCTTGCAGTTCCTGAATATAGATTAATATAATTTGATGATGTAATACAGTGACCTCCAATCTTTGGGGCACCAGGGACCAGTTCCATGGAGACAATTTTTTCTGTGGACCAGAGGGAAGATGGTTTTGTGTGCTGCCTGCATCCTGTGGATGGTACTTCATTTGTTTGCATGGCTGAGTTTTCAACATGCGTGGCCTGGCGGTTGGGGATCCCTACGTAATACAGATAGATGATATGATATCTGAAAATGTAGATATATTTACTGATATCTGCAAAGATCCAAAACTGTATTCTGAAATATTTCATGAAATATTTTTTCTCCTATTGCCGCACCCAAATCTATATTTCCAGCAAAACCTCTAGGAGGCATACCTTTTTCTCTATTTACTTATTTATTAAATATAATAATAAAATTAGAGCAACAAAATTAAGTGACTATTATGTTTCCCCCAAAATAAGACCCAACTGGAAAATAAGCCCTAGCATGATTTTTAAGATGCTCATAATATAAGCCCTACCCCCAAAATAAACTCCATTTAAGATCATCAGCCAAACAGATGCATTTACTACTGTATTTCCCTGAAAATTAGCTCTAATCTGTTTTTTGGAGCAAAAATTAATATAAGACTCAGTCTTATTTTTGTGGAACAATGGGTAGCTATGGCAATGGTTACTTGTGAGATGAAAATGAAAAATAGCTGATCAAGCAGTCACTGTAAAAAAAAAAAGACCTGGTAAAAAATCTGGGGCAACATACTTTTGATTACATAAAGATTACATAAATATAATCCAGGCCAGAGTAGATTGACCAAGGCACTGATTGTTACATCCCTGGTATTTTTTTCTTAGAATTTAATTGAGAAATGCAAAGTGATTACTGTTCCATCTTTATAAAAAAGAGAATTCTTATATTTCTACATTATTGCACTGGGCAATTATTATTAAAAGAAATAATAGGACAGGGACGGTAGGCACATTGGTGCACTTATGCACACCCCCTACAGATGTCTTAGGAAAGGGGTGAGGTCAGTAGTAGACAGTCTAAGGTTAAAGTTTTTGGGGTTTGGGGAAAAAAACCACAGAGTCAGGGAGAGTATTCCAGACATTGACCACTCTGTTGCTGAAGTCGTATTTCCTGCAATCAAGTTTGGTGCGATTAACCTTGAGTTTGTATCTATTGTTTGCTCTTGTGTTGTTATGGTTGAAGCTGAAGTATTCATTGGCTGGTAGGATATTGCAATGAATGATTTTATGTACTATACTTAGATCGGACCAAAGGAGGCATAGTTCTAGGTTTTCTAGGTCTAGAATTTTGAGTCTATTGGCATAAGGTATTCTGCAATGAGTAGAGGAGTGGAGAGTAGAGAATAGAGTTGTGAAATATTTCTGGACTTTCTCAACTGTGTTAATATCAGATATGTAATGTGGGTTCCAGACTGATGAGCTGTATTCGAATATTGGTCTAGCAAATGTCTGTATGCTCTAGTTATTAGTGTAATATTACCAGAGAAAAAAACTACATAAGATTAGTTAACAAATCTCAATGCCTTTTTGGATATGTAGTTACAGTGGGCTTTTGCACTTAGGTCATTTGAGATGAGTTCTCCAAGATCCTTGACAGAGTTTGGATCATCAACAAGGTCTTGACTATTCAGCCTGTATTTTATTTTCTGATTTTTTTTTGCCAACATGTATGATAGAGCATTTATTGTTGAGATTTGAAGTTGCCATTTGTTTGACCATTCTGATACATAGTCAAGGTCTTTTTGAAGGGTAGCAGTGTTGTCTGTGGTGCTGAATAACTTTACATCATCAGCAAAGAGAACGCAGTTGCTCTTAATATGATCACAAAGGTCATTTATGTAGAATATGAAAAGAGTTGGTCCTAGAACACTGCCTTGGGGGATACCACTGTTGACAGGTACAGAATTCAATAGGACACTCCCAATTTTGACCATTTGTTGTCTGTTTGACAGGAATGCTTCTATCCAGTTATGCAGGTGTCCAGAGATATCATAAGATTTTAGTTTTAGGAGTAGTTTGTCATTAATCAAAGGCTTTACAGAAGTCTATGTAGATTGCATCTATTGTTTGCCCTGATCGAGTTGTGTAGTCCATATGTTTTTGCAGTGTAAGAGTTGCAGATTGCATGATAGTTTTTTCCTAAAACCAAATTGTTTATTAGAGAGTAGGTTGTTTGTTTTTAAGTGGAGGATAATGGATTGGTTAATAATTGATTCCATGACTTTACAGGTGACGCAGCATAAAGAGATAGGTCTGTCATTTTCAACTAGGCTGGGGTCTCCCTTTTTGAAGATGGGGATGACTGTGGCTTATGACCATAGTTTTGGTAAGGAGATGGTCCTGCAAGATTTTTTAAAGATTATGCTTAGAGGTTAGGCTATGGCAGCGGGTAGCTTTTTTAAGAAGTAGGCACATATTCCATCCGGTCCAATAAATAGAGATGGTTTTAGATTGCGTAGTGCTTTTTTAGCATTGTCTTCTGTAAAATCGATATGTATTAGATCATTGTAGTTGACTGTGGTTCGGTTAGGAAAAACTGGGCATGATCCATTGCTGTTTACAAATACTGAGACAAAGAATGTGTTAAAGAGGTTAGCTTTAATAATGTCATTGTTACAGTCTTTACCATTAGGTCCTTTCAGGGGTGGGATGGACCTTGAATCTTTTAATTTGTTGTTTACAAAATTGTAGAAAGTGCGGATGGAATTGATGTGTAGAAGGTTTTCTTCTTTTTTTTTTTTTTTTTGAAATTTTTTTTATTAATTTTTAACAAACAAACATATACCAACAAAACACAAAACATAAAAAACATAAAATATCTTTTTGGACGGCAGTTTGATCCCGAGTTACATCTTTTTGTACAGACATAAATTCAAATTCATGCTTACTTTTATATAGCAGTTCCATTTCTTATTTACTATTTTACATTTTCTATATAGCTTCTCCCCTCTTTTCACTCTCTTAATTCTATTATATTTATTTCATCTCAATTTAAATCATTATACTTATATCTTTTGTCTGTCCTGTTTCAGCTGTCTATTATTTTTTCTCATTAACACAAAATTTCTTCTGTAATGACTGATTGGAGTATAATTCCTTGTCATACTTATCCTTCCCCTAGTTTTAAAGCTTAACATAACACATAATTTTCATTCAGATTCTGCGTAATACATTCTAAAAATAAACTCAATATTTTAAAACAGGAAAAAAAAAATTTTTTTAGATATATAATATAATTAAAACAACAATCCATAGCAATTGAAATTATATCATTAAAATTAATATTCATTTAAGTCTTAAACATTTTACACAATCCTTTCTAAATAAATATCATACTTCTATGGGAACACTTATAGATTTTGCTTAGTTACTTTCTTTAATTCAATTCTCTCATATTTAATTTCATTTATTTTATTTAAAAAAAAAAATTTCGCTAAGTTACATTAAATATTTTGTCCCATTTTATAATCACATATTATTCCAATTTTCTAACATTATTTCAAATACAGATACAACAACACAATCTTATGTACCTTTGCAGAATCTCTTTTTCAGTTATATGTTTACCCATTATCTCTAAATAAAATCTGTTTCTTTACATCTAGTTTCAAACCTTTGTAGCTTCTCTTCCCTTCTTTCCTCCCTTGTTTCTCCCCTCTACCCTTTTTACCCCCTTGTCTCTTAATCTCCACCCTCTTGTGTATTCCTCTTTTCTGTTGCTTTCTGATATTGTGTCCACTTTTCACCTTGTTTTTCCCTTTTTTGGTTGTTTTTTTAAGTCTTAAATTCTCCATTCTCTTTCTCCTCTTTCCCCTTTCTTCCCCAAATAAAGTTGCTTGTTCATTAAGGATGGTTTCTTCTTCATCCCAATCTTCTTGTTCTTGTAGTTTCTCATATGTAGAAATTGCCATTTCTAAAAAATGAAAAATAGAGCCAAAAGAATCCTTCCCTTCTTGTTTCTCTTGATTATATTTTATAAATTCCATTTTCAGTTCATCCATAAGTAATGCCATTGTAAAAAAAAAAAAAAAAAAATTTAAACGACCCAAATGATTTTAATCATTCAAATAAGAATTTCCAATTAAGATGAATATTTTACCTAGAATTTTATTTCTCTTTCAAACAATACCAATTAGACTTGGAAAAGACTATTTTGAAGATTTAAATAAAACTATGTTGAAGTTTATATGGCAAGGTAAAAAAGCGAGAATAAAGTTAAAACTTTTGCAAGATGCTAGAAATAGAGGAGGTTTTGGCCTGCCTAATTGGGAATTGTATTATCAAGCTGCAAGTTTGATGTGGGTCAAAGAATGGATAACATTAAGAAAACATAGATTGTTGACATTAGAAGGACATGATTTACTGTTGGGCTGGCATGCTTTTTTATGGTACAAGGGAACTAAAACACAGGGGTATTTCAGAAGACATTATATACGGGAGTCTTTGTGGTTAAATTGGGAGAAGATAAAAAAACAATGTTACTTGAAAATTCCAGCTTGGTTATCGACTATTGAAGCATTTTCCTATCCTATGATCTATAAAAAGGAACAAACAGTTAGATATGGGGAACTGTTGGATGAAAAGGGTGGACTTAAAACGATCCAAAACTTAGAGGAACAAGGTATAAGGATGAATTGGTTTTCATATGCGCAAATACACTCAAGATATCTTGAAGATTTTAAAACGGAAGGATTCTATGATAAACAGACTGATTTAGATAAGATATTGATGGGTACTGATGAGAAAGTGATTAAAAAGTTATATGGTTATTTATTGGGAATTAAGCTAGAGGAAGAACAAGTTAAAGAAACTATGATTGCATGGGGGAAGAATTTTGGATATGGAATTGATTTAGAACAATGGCAAAAATTGTGGACTCAAAATTATAAAATGACAATGTCAATAGCATATAAAGAAAACTTGTATAAGATGTTTTACAGGTGGCACCTTCCCCCGACAAGAATAGCAAGAATGTTCAAGAATAAATCTGAAAAATGTTGGAAATGTCATCAGATACCTGGCTCATACTATCATATGTGGTGGACTTGTGAGAATGCTAGAAAATATTGGACTAAAATTCACATGTGGTTGGAAAAAATGACAAAGAAACACATAGACTTGAAGCCAGAGATCTTTTTATTGGGAATTTTACCTGATATATATAATAAAGATTTGAAATATTTGATTGTAAATGTATTAACGGCGGCTAGGATTGTATTTGCTAAAAACTGGAAGAATGAGAAAATACCATTGCAGGAAGAAATTATTAAGAAAATATTGGAATGTGCTGAGATGAGTAGATTGACATTTGAAATTAGAGAACAAGAAGATAAACAATTTTTTGCATTTTGGGGTTTTTTTTATCAATGGTTAGATGATAAAATACAATAATAGAGCATTAATATTATATATATGAAGAGTTTTTAGGATTGATTTGTTATGATTATACGACAAATTATAGAATAAACTGTTTGAAGTATTGTTATCTCGCAAAGCATGAATGATTAAAAGTATAGTCAGAAAAAGATTTTTTTATTTTTTTATTTTTTTTAGTAATATTAGAATATGGATTGACAATATGAGTGGTTATGCAATATAATTGTAATTGACACTATAAAATGAATGCACAAAACTGATGAACCAACCGATACACCGGAAGTATATATGAGAGTAGATGTTTTTAATGTTTT
The DNA here is from genome assembly GCA_015471245.1 of Laticauda colubrina. NCBI lineage: Eukaryota > Metazoa > Chordata > Lepidosauria > Squamata > Elapidae > Laticauda > Laticauda colubrina. The sequence continues at coordinate 30,838,774 of BLBF01000019.1, forward strand.
GTATGTTTGTTTGTTTGTAGAAAATTAATAAAAACTTTAAAAAAAAAAAAAAAGAATTTCCAAAAGTCCCAAAATCACCAAGCAATCCAAATACACACAGTCTATTTCATTTAACACTTTCTTCTTTTTCTCACTTTTTTTTTCATTTTAATGCTTCAAAAAATTTCAAATTCTTTTTGACCTTCAATCCATCTGATAGAGTAGTCAATTATGATCCAAAATGGAAAAATCCAATAATAAAAAGGCCCAAAAAACCAAAGAAGAAAAAGGATCAAATAAAAAGCAAAAATAAAAATATTACTAAAATTGAAATATACAAAAAGGCTGGCGAGACACCTGTAATAATATTTTTCTGTGCTCTCCCTCCATCTTATCACATTAAAATGTCCTTGAGAAGGAGTGTTTATACATTTCTCCCCAATTCAAATAAAGTACTTTCAAGCCTCTAGTTGGCAGTGTTGCAAGGTCTCTTAATACTTTTTCCCCCCCAGCCAGAAAAAAGAGTAATGTATACAAAACTCAGAGGAAAAGAAAAAAAAATCAAAGGGGGCCTCTATCCTAAAGAAAATTAAAAAATCAAAAGAAGCATAAAAATATATATAAGAAGAAATTCAATCTGGTTATCTACAAAGTCACATTAAAGTCCTCAGAAAAAAAAATAGTAAGGAAAGAATCCAAGCCTCAATTTGACATCACTTAAAAAACGCCGCTCAACCAGATTCCAGTCAGACAAAAATAAAGCCACAGGTTTCTTCTTTGTTCAGGATATCCTTTCAGGTCTCAACCAATTTGCAATACAAAAGAAGTTTCTCACCCAACCGACACACGCTCGCTCCAGTCACTTTCTTTTCGGAGCTGTCCCAACTTCAGCAGCTTTGGAGGCTGCCTTTCCACCGCCAGCAAAAGGGCTTCTCCCGGATCAAACCAGAAATTTGTGATATCTCTGGGATCCTGGGACTGTGCCCTTCACAATCCCCGTCTCTACGGGACGGTTTAGGTCCGTTAGGACCGACCAGGGGCGAAAATATCAGCTGAGATCTCAGAGCTCCGAGATCTCAGCTGTAGCACCGAGATGAAGCTCCGCCTTCTCCCGAAGGTTTTCTTCTTGTTTAATGTGATAATTGGTGCATTCAGTTTTTATCTGGTGGCATAAATTTTTTGTATCAGCTTTTGAAGTTGGCAACGTGACCAGATTTGTTTTTCCGCCAAAGTGATTTCGTTTTGGATTGAAGCTTCCTTATTGTTATGGATAATTTGTTTCTTCTGGTTTTTGGAGTTGTTATTGGTACCTATAATTTGATTACTCTTTTCACTTCAAATAAAAATATGTTGTAATGGTCTTCAACAGTATTGCATCTAGTGGATAGAAATTGCCAATCAAGGGATGAGAGATCATTGTTTATAAGATCATAGTTGCCTTTTTTGAAGTTATAATTGTGGATTCCATCATTGTAATGATTTTTGTGTGGACGTATGTTGAGACAAAAGTAAATCATGTTGTGTTCTCTCTGTTGGAAAAGTGTTCTTTAATTTGTATTCCATAAATTGAATTCAAACTATTGTAGAAGATGAGATCGAAGCCTAATTCGATCAAGCTAGATTAAGTCTAGTGTTGCTAGTTACTAATTGTTCCAGTCCAAGATTTGTTACTGCATTGTAGAAGGTTGCATGTGTGGGTTCAGCTGTACATTCATTAAGGGTCCAGTTAATATGGGTAGATTGAAGTCACCAAGAAAGATAAAGGCATGTGGGCAGGATGCTGCCCATGTTAGTGGTGTAGTTAGCTTGTTTAGATGTTCGATGTCATAATCAGGGGCTCTGTAACATAGTAAGAACCGAAATGTGATATTTAAGGACAGTTCACAGACGTTGGTCTCAGAAATAGCAAGCTCCTTGGTAACTTGGATGTTTTTTAGATGTAGGGACTTTTTATAAAAGATAGCATCATCACCTCCTCTACGGATTTCATGATCTGATCGGTAAACATGATAGTCTCTTACTGTGGTAATGGAATCAGGGAGAGAGGCGTTAAGCCATGTTTCACAGACAAATATAATGTTGAATTTAGCCATATTTAGAAAAAGGTTACATGAAAATGTCTGCATTTCACTTAGAAGCATGGGAGCCACTTTGGTGTAGTGGTTAGGACACTGGCTACAAAGTGGAAGATTGTAAATTTTAGTCGCACCTGAGCCATGAAAGCCAGCTAGATTATCTTGGGCCAATAACAACCTCACAGAGTTGTTGTTGTCAGGAATATGAGAGAAGGAAGATGTATTTAGATATGTTTGTCACCTTGAGTTATTTGTAAAATAATAAATGCATGATACAAATGTAATCAGTAAGTAAGTGGCATTGGCTGCCAAATTCTGTTCAAGAAAATATTCTTTTGCCTTAGAGACTAACTATTCCACATTGTATGAGATATCTTCAGACCTAATAAATCTATGAGGCTCATTGAGTAGGCAGATTATAAAGGAATGATAAAAATTGGAGATAGTCAACACATTAAGGCCCTGTCACACCGCCCAACGGATGTAAAATGTTTGTAAAAAGGACACAGCGGATGAGAAAAATGTTCCATCCATTGTTATCCGCTCTCAAAAGGGGCAAAAATTTGCATAACCTGAGCGGATAACACGGAAAGGAACGGACGGGGGGAGGACACAGAGTGGATGGAAAATGGATGCGGAATGGAAGCCTAGCGGATGGAAGCAGATGAGAGCGGATGGCACATCCGCAGGGCTTCCGGGGGGCCTCAGCAAAATGGACGCGGAACGGATACAGCGGATGCACAGCGGATGCACAGCAGATGAAGCGGATGCAGAGTGGAAGCCTAGCGGATACACAGCGGATGAAGCAGATGCAGAGCAGAAGCCTAGCGGATGCACAGCGGAAGCCTAATGGATGACTAGCGTTAATTGCCCATGCGGGGAGGATGCATTGCGTAAGCCCCGCAGATATAAAGGGAAGCACCTCGGAAGCAGGTCACCATTCAGAGGAAAGACGTGCTGCCGGAGGGATTGACAGCCTTGCCTGCCCTGCCTGCATGCCTGCCTGAAAGCCTTGCTGCAAGCCTTGCTGCCAGCCTTCCTACAAGCCTCCCTGCCAGCCTTGCTGTCTGCCTGCCTGCCAGCCTTGCTGCCAGCCAGTCTGCCTGCCAGCCTTGCTGCCTGCCTGCCTGCCAGCCTTGGTGCCTGCCTGCCTGCAAGCCTTGGTTCCTGCCTGCCAGCCTTGGTGCCTGCCTGCCTGCCAGCCTTCCTGCCAGCCTTGGTGCCTGCCTGCCTGCCAGCCTTCCTGCCAGCCTCCCTGCCAGCTGTCCTTCCAGCCTTCCTTCCAGCCTTGGTGCCAGCCTTCCTGCCAGCCTCCCTGCCAGCCAGCAACCCCACAACCATGGGGAAGAACAGAAAGCCTCAGTCATCTGCTGCCAGCCCTGGCAAGAGGGACAGGGCCACCATCCCACCCCCTGGCCCTCACTCTAGTTCTGCTGGGGCTTCTGTAGCACGGGTTCACTCTTCTGGGGCTGGAGCTTCTGCTGCTTCTGCTTCTGGAGGAGCTGATGATATTGCTTATGGCAGTGGTGCTTCTGCTGGTGACTATGCTGATGCTGCACCCCAATGTCGCTTCAGACAAGCATTCCTGCACCAGCCACATCCACAGCACCTGGACCCTTCACCCCTGAGACTGAGTGACCAAGAGGAGTGCCAGAGACTCATTTCTGTTTTATAGCTTGTTGTTAAAAAAGTCTATCTTTGATTCACACACTTGCTTCATTTCTTTTTTTTAATAAAGTCTTGGTGGAAACTTTTAGAAATGGTTTAAGGCTTTGCATGCTTGTGGGATGGGTTAAGATAGCAGTGGGATGGGCAGGGGTACCTTTGGGATGGGTAATAGCTGTGGGATGGGTAAGGATAGCAGTGGGATGGGAAGGGATTCCTTTGGGATGGGTAATAGCTGTGGGATAGATAAACCTCCAGTGCAAGCATCGCGGGACTGGATGGTCCACCCTCCCAGGTGCCACACCTATGGCCCTTTATTATCAATAATAATGTAATCATTGATCCACACATTTCAACATAAACACAACTCTTTTTTAAATGCCCTGTTCATTGTAGGCCCACCCAACATACATGGCCCAATCTCATCAGTGTGATGAGACAGGCTGAAGGAAACATCCATTAAGCATCTATCATCCTGTCTTGCCACTCCACTGCTCCAGCTGAGGAGTTGAACCAGTGTCTCAGGAGGTTGCGCTGCTTCTTCCCTTCACGTGAGGCTCTGTTGGGGCCTTGCACATCCTCAGTGTCTATCAGGTTTTGCCCTTGCCTCCATTCACCAGGCTCCATGTCCCCATTGCCTTGTTGGAGGTCCATGAGAATGTTCTGCAAGACTGGGTAGCGGGTGCGCATGAGATTGTGCACGATGCAGCAAGCTTCCACGATCCTCCTCACGGTCTGTGGGCAATGCTACATGGTGGTGAGAAGTACCTGGAACTTGTTGGCTAGGATGCCAAAGGCGTTCTCCACCACCCGTCTTGCCCTGGACAGCCTGTAGTTGAAGATCCTTCCTTCACGGATGAGGCATCTGGAGGTGTAGGGCTTCATGAGGTAGGTTCTGAGGGAGAAGGCGTCATCCCCCACGATGAAGTAGGGCACATCTTGCGTGTCGTTGGGCAGGGGGTCTGGATCTGGGAAGCCCACGATGAGGTTGCGTTCCAGCCCCTCCTTGAGGTGACTGGCGTTGCATACCTGGGCATCTGAAGATGAGCCGTTGCCTGAAGCATCGATGTACATGAACTTGTAGTCAGCATCGACCATGGCGAAGAGGATGATGCTGAAGAAGCCCTTGTAGTTGTGATAAGTGGACCCCGAGTTGGCTGGCGCTTTGCAGGCCACATGCTTGCCATCGATGGCTCCAACAGTGTGTGGGAAGATCCACCTCTGATACCATTGCTCTGCAACTTTCTTCCATCCTTCTTCAGTGGTGGGGCACTGGAGGAGCTCCTCCATGTATTCTTCAATGATGGCCTGTACCACTTCTCTGACCACAATGCTGATGGTGTTGTGTGGCACGCTCCAGCCGTACTGCATGCTCCTGTAGGTGGTCCCTGAGGCCAGGTGGCACAGAGTGAGTGCCACCTTGAGCCCAGGTTCCAGGCTGGGCCAGAAGTTGGTGTTTGCCTTGGTCAACCTGGGTGTCAGCCACTGCACAACTTCATCAAACATGGCTGGAGGCATCCTCATGAAATTCTGGAATGCACGAGTGTCTTCCTTCCTCAGCTCCACCATCAGCTTGTTGTACAGTCCATACTCTGCTCTTCTGGTGATCCATCTTCGGACCCAGACGCTTCTTGGTCATCTCCTTTTCTTCCCGTAGTAGAGTTCACAGAGCCTGTAGATGGCTTTGCACTGTTGCAGAACGATGGTGGCTGCCAAAAGGACTTTGTTATGATCCACGGTGGACATGACTGGATGCTATGGAAGAGCAAGAGTCAGATGAAGGCTGCAGAGGTCTGCACCACAGGGCTGCTGGTCTGAAAGTGAGATCCAGGTGAGTTGCTCCCCCTTTTTATACGCAGTATAGGTTTTCTACTATGTGTCCCTTTGCATCCTCTAGGCATCCTCTAGACATCCTTAATATCTGAGATAGGTCCCCTCTGTGAACGTTTTTTCCATTTTAAATGCTTTGTTTCCATTCTGCATCCGCTAGGCATCCGTTCTTCATCCATTCTGCATCCGTTCCGCTTCCTCCCTGCGTCCGTTTATTGCTGGAGCGGATGGAGTTGCGCGGATGCGCATTGGATGCCTAGTGGATATAGCGGATATGTAACGGATGCAGAACGGATGCCTAGCAGATGCCTAGCAGATGCAGAACGGACGCGTTGGATACATTTTCTGCTCAAAAGTTTTGAGCAGATGAAACGTCAATAAACGGATGCTGGACGGATAGAGAGGATGAAAAACGGAGGCAGTGAGTACAGAACGGATGCATTGCATTAACCAACGAATGGTAAGTGTTTTTCTCCATTTTACATCCTCTTTCCATCCGTTGGTGCAGTGTGAAAGGGGCTTTAGATTGGAAAAGTCTGTTCTAAGCATTTTTATGCAGATTTCCTAATTTGGAATTCTGTGATTTAGTATCTCCATATACGTGCAGCTATCTGGCTAGAGAAGATGAGAGCTTATTGAGTATTATACAACTTGGTTTCTGGGTCATTTTGGAGCAAGATGTCTCAAACTGTTGTATTTGAAAAATATCATTAAATCTGAAAAATATTCTTTCCACTGTAGAGAGATAGAAGTGCCTTTACCCAGCCAGACCATTCTTATTTCAATTAGGTTTTATTTAATCCAGAAACCCTTATTTATGAGGTTCACTCCTATAACTGAAAACTACCTATATTGTTTTCAAAGTCTGGAAATTGGCTTCATATTATCACTGCTGGAAAACATGTTCAGTACTATATGTTTACAAATACATTCCTGAAAGTTAGGCTTCATCATTCTCTCCTGAGGTTAAAGTATTAGAAAAAAAAATTTACTTACAGAACTTTATCATAAGAAATATCCAGGCACTTGCTTCTTTTAATCTATGTATTAGGAGGAGGTTTCGAGTGTTCTATGTATATGTGCCAGGGAAGAAAACCAGAAGAATGTGATGTAATCATCACATAAATGAAGAGCAGGCTTAGATATTCACAGAAATAAAGTGAATTTCTAGTCGTCTGTATGTCTGTTTGTTTGTCCATTCCTGTCATTATTAAGTTGGGAGGTATTGAGTGGCCAGGTTACTCACTGTAACCATTATTATATATTCTCTTTTAGGTAAATGACAGGAGATGTCTGCCATATTTCCAGAAAACCAAAAGCAATAGAGATTCATTTAGCATAGTGGATTTCACTGTATTAATATAAAATCCATTTCTTTTCTTTCATAACATTTTAGATCAAATATTTGAGCCAGAAGTACTTCAAATGTTTACACTGGTTATCTCATTTTTAATTTAATGAGTGAATTAATTCAAAAGGCATTTACATCATAACATTATTCACCAAAAGGCAGAATATTGGTTCCAGTAGAATCCAAGATAAGCTAAACCATAGGCCCCAATCTGAGAGATCTCATTGATTTCACTTTTTCTACTGACAGTATAGGTAGTCTTCAACTTAAACCATAACTGAGCCCAGAATTATGGTTATAATTCATGCTTATCATAAAGCATGAAATTAATCAAATTTTACAGTTTTTGCAAAGTCATAAAAGTCATAAAAAAACTATAATAGTAATAAAGTGAATAAAGCAGCCATTAAACAATCCCATTTTTCAAAATGGACAGGTTTTTTTTGCCTGAAACCAGTAAACCAGTAAACCCTGATTTCCAGCAAAAAAATCTTATCAATTGCAATTACATGACCATAGGATGCTGCAAATGGCTATAATTGTGGGCCGGTTTGCCAAATATGATCACTATAGGGGAGAGGCAGATATTAAGGCTAGGTCACATCTCCCGACGGATGCAAAACGTATGTAAAAGGACACAGTGGACGTCCAAAAATCTGGGGGTGGCTCGATCCATTCTTATCCGCTCTCAAAAGAGGCAAAAATTTGCATAAACAGAACAGAAAAGAACGGATGGGGGGAGGACGTATCGCGAATGTAAAACAGATGCTCAACGGAAGCCTAGCGGATGAAAGCAGATGGAAGCAGATGGCACGTCTGCAGGGCTTCCGGGGGAGCACAGCAAAGCGGATGCGTAGTGGATGAAGCGGATGCAGAGCGGATGAGTAGCGGATAACGCGGATGTGTAGCGGATGACGCGGATGCGTAGCGGATGCAGAGCGGAAGCAGAACGGATGCAGAGCGTTAACTGCGCATGCGGGGAGGATGCATTGTGTCAGCCCCACAGATATAAAAGGAGGCAGCTCGCACAAGGCCAGCATTCAGAGGAAAGACCTGCTGCCAGACACATCTTCATCAGAGACCATGGGGAAGAAGAGGAAGCCTGTGCCATCTTCTGCCATCCCTGGCAAGAGGGATAGATCCATCATCTCACCCCCTGGCGCTGACTGTTGCTGCTGCTTCTTCTTCTGCTGTTGGTGCTGCTCCTGCTGCTGCTGCTGGTGCTTCTCCTGCTGCTGCTGTGGTGGACCAGCCCCAAAAGCCCTGAAAGCCCTGATGATGAAGGCCCTGCCAAAGGGAGGAAGAGGCAAGGCAAAGAGAAGGGAGAGAGGAAGCAATATTCCATCGCAGAGGAGCATGAGGAGGAGGTGCTGGAGTGGCTGAGGGAGAATGAGTACATGTGGAGGAAGGGCCACAGGCTGTATACAGACACCAAGCGGAAGCAGGCGGCTTGGAGACAGAAAGCACAGAGCCTGGGCTACACTGCTGATGTCCTCCTCAGGTGGTGGAAGCACATGCACACCTGGTACGGGAAGCTGTACCTGAAGAAGTCTGGTCAGGCCGCAGTCAAGCTCACCGACCGGGAGAGCTACATCATGGCAAAGTGCAGCTTCCTGGAGGGTGAGGTCCACCACCGAGGAGCAGCCCCTCTGTCTACCCTCACTCTCAGGCAGCCCACAGACAGCCAGTCCTCTTCTGGCCTGGAGACAGCGACCCTGTCTGGGCAGGTGTTCACAGAGTGCCCCGCGACAGAGACCCTCCCAACAGCTGCACACCCTATGCCGGAGGACGTGGAGGATTCTCTCACACACATGGAGCAAGAAGAAGCAGCGACCACCAGGGACCAACCCAAACCCACCCCCAGCTCCACCTCCACTCAGGTAGAGAGGCAGACTGGAAGGACAGAGCCACACTGTCCTGCTGGAGATCAGGGACACCATCAAGACCAGCACAGATCTCCTCTCTCAGCTGGTACACTTTGAGATTCCATCCTCCAACCGCAAGCCCTTCCTCACCTACGTGACCCAGACCCTCATGGACATTCCAGAGCCCCAGTACCAGGTGATGAAGGAGAGGATCACGGAGCTGCTGCACCACTCTCCAGGCCCAGCTGAACCTGCTCCCACCCACTCCAGGTCTGCTCCTCCACCCCAGGCAATATCACAGCCCTTCCAAGGCTTTCAACAGCCCCTCACCTACCAAGGCTATGGATACTAGGAGTTCCAGCAGCACAGGCAGCTCTTCCCAGTCCAGGCACAGGTACATCGCATGCCACAGGTGCCACCGATGCCACCGATGCCACCGATGCCACCAATACCACCGATGCCACAGACGCCACCGATGCCACCAATGCCACCAATGCCACCGATGCCACTGATACCACAGATGTTTCCTCGCATGCCACAGGCACTTCACCTCACCCAGCTGCACACCAGACATCCCCATTACACTCCTTCCTCCACCCCACAGCCAAGCCCGGCCTCAGAACATCTGTCATTTGGAACTGTGCCTGACATCCCAGGTCCTGGATGAAGGGCATCTCAACTTCACTGGGCTGAGCCAGCTTTCGGAGAGCTTCCTGAACACCATCCTCTGTTGTCCTCTCGGGGCCAGGCACCCCAATGGCACCTCAGACCAGCACTCCAGCCACTGCCACCTCCACAGTCCCTGGACCCTTTACACCTGAGACCATGGACATGCCTCAGAGTGACTGAGAACATTGCCAGAGATAGAGTTGTTACCTGTTGACTTTATCATTGCTTGGGACAATTTTCTTGGTTCCTTTTGCTTTTTAAATAAAGTCCTACACTTTACTGCTATTAATAAAGGTTTTCTTTGCATCACACACTTGGGTCATTTCTTTTACTTAACAAAGTCTTGGTGGAAAGTTTTAGAAAATGGTTAAGCCTTTGCATGCTTGTGGGATGGGCATGGATACCTGTGGGATGGGTAATAGCTGTGGGATAGATAAGCCTCCAGTGCAAGCATAGTAGGACTGTATGGTCCACCCTCCCAGGTGCCACACCTTTGGCCCTTTATTATCAATAACAATGTAATCATTGACCCACACATTTCAACATAAACAAAACTCTTTATTAATGACCTATTCATTGTAGGGCCACTCAACATACATGGCACAATCTCATCAGTGTTATGAGACAGGCTCAAGGGAGCATCCATTAAGCATCTATCATCCTGTCTTGCCACTCCACTGCTCCAGCTGGGGAGTTGCACCAGTGTTTCAGGAGGTTACGCTGCTTCTTCCCTTCATGTGAAGCTCTGTTGGGGCCTGGTACATCCACAGTGTTGATCAGGTTACACCCTTGCCTCCATTCACCAGACTCCATGTCCCCATTCCCTTGTTGACAGTCCACAAGCCTGTTCTGCAACATTGGATAGTGGGTGTGCATGAGATTGTGCAGGATGCAGCAAGCTTCCATGATACTCTTCACCGTCTCTGAGCGATGCTGCATGGTGGTGAGAAGTACCTGGAACCTGCTGGCCATGATGCCAAAGGCGTTCTCCACCATCTGTCTTGCCCTGGACAGCCTGTAGTTGAAGATTCTCTCTTCACGGGTGAGGCATCTGGAACTGTAGGGCTTCATGAGGTAGGTTCTGAGGGAGAAGGCGTCATCACCCACAATGAAGTAGGGCACATCTTGTGTGTCATTGGGTAGAGGGTCTGGATCTGGGAAGCCCATGATGAGGTTGCGTTCCAGTCCCTCCTTGAGGTCACTGGCATTGTATACCTGGGCATCTGAATATGACCCGTTGCCTGAAGCATTGATGTACATGAACTTGTAGTCAGCATCAACCATGGCAAAGAGGATGATACTGAAGAAGCCCTTGTAGTTGAAATAAGTGGACCCTGACTTGACTGGAGCTTTGCAGGCCACATGCTTTCAATCTATGGCTCCAATGGTGTGGGGGGAGTTCCACCTCTGATACCACTGTTCTGCAACTTTCCCCCATCCTTCTTCAGTGGTGAGGCACTGGAGGAGCTCCTCCACATATTCTTCGATGATGGCCTTCACCACTTCTCTGACCACAATGCTGATGGTGTTGTGTGGCACCCTCCAGGCGTACTGCATGTTTCCATATGTGGTTCTGGAGGCCACGTGGCGCAGAGTCAGTGCCACCTTCAGCCCAGGGTCCAGGCTGGGAGGGAAGTTGGTGCTCTGCTTGGTCAACCTTGGTCTCAGACACTCCACAACTTTGTCAAACATGGCTGGAGGCATCCTCATGAAGTTCTGGAATGCACGAGTGTCTTCGTTCCTCAGCTCCACCATCAGCTTGTCATACAGTCCAAACTCTGCTCTTCTCCCGATCCATCGTCGGACCCAGACACTTCTTGGCCGCCTCCTTTTCTTCCCGTAGAAAAGGTAAAAGTGCCTGAAGAGGGCTTGGTTCTGGTGTTGAATGATGGTGGCTACCAAAAGGAGTGTGCGATGATCCATGGTGGAGATCAATGGATGATGTTGAAGAGCAAGAGCAAGGGTGAAGAGGTCTGCACAGCAGGGCTGCTGGACTGAAAGTGAGATCCAGGTGATTTCCTCCCCATTTTTATAGGAAATATCAGTTTTCTACTAGGTGTCCTTCCACATACTCTAGACATCCTCCAGACATCCTAAATATCTGAGATACGTCCCCTATATGAACGTTTTTTCCATTTTAATGCTTTATATGTGAGCTGCATCTGCTTTCATTCTTTCTACGTCTGTGCTACTAACGCTGTGTTTCCGTTCTGCATCTGTTTCACTTCCTCCCTGTGTCCGTTTTCCGCTGGAGCAGATTTGAGTTGCGCAGATGCGCAGCAGATGCCTAACGGATATAGCGGATGCATAATGGATGACAACGGATGTATAACAGATGTTCCCCGTATGTGTAGCAGATGTAGAATGGACGCATTGGATACTTCATCCACTCAAAAGGTTTTGTGCAGCTCAAAACTTTTTGAGTGGATGAAATCACAGTAGACGGATGCTGGACGGATAGAGAGTATGAAAAACGTATGCAGTGAGTACACAACGGATGCATCGCGTTTTCCAATGGATGGCAAGCTTTTTTGTCCATTTTAAATCCTCTTTGCATCTGTTGGTGCAGTCTGACATGGGCTTTAGAACTTCTGTTTTCTATACCCTTAGCGGGGGGTGGGGGGGAGGTCTGTTGTAACTTTGAATGGTTACAAACTGGCCAGTCATTAAAGAAGGACTATGTCAAATTTATATCCTATCCATCTCAGCTTTGGTATTGCAAAGTTTCTAATTGCAGCTTCCTCTAACTTTCTAAATTATAAAGCCAGACCCTTTGCAACCAGATTCAACTATATCACACCCTTCCAATATCTAGTTGTATCCATTTTTAATTCTATTAATTATTCTCAAATTGTATTTCAGCCATTAGCTTGGATAAATACATGCGAATTATGAGTACATTGTTCTAGTAATATCCTGTGATATATAGCTTGTGTAAATAAGCAGCTACACATCAATATGCTTTCAGTATAAACCTGCAGAACATGGAAGCACTGAAACATCAAAGACAGGCAACAGGGAATTACTAATTCTTTGACAGTGGAGAATACTAATACCCACAGATGTCTTAGATATGAACAACAGATACATTATGTCAAGCCCCAATTGTGTAATAAGGCACAGACTCCACTATTAAATAAAAGAGTTGAGAACATATATACAACATAAGCGCTTAGTTTTGAAAATATGTACTGCTAAAACATAGACTGACATAAACATACAAAGCCATAAACATGCATTACAATTGTTGGATTTGTATAGCTTTCTAAACAAGCCACATTATGGCTTAACATCAGAGGTGGTATTCAGCTGGTTTGCACTGGTTCAGATGAACTAGTAGAGGCAATTTGGCCTGGGTGGCTGAATCGGTAGTGACTTCTGTCTGCCATGCCCCCTGCCTGGTCGCCTGGTCACCAATCACTCACCCCATCCTTGCTCAATGCTCGCTCACCCTGCTGCTTGTTCTACACTCATCCCACCCACCCCTGCCCAATATAGGTTGCCTTCACCACGTGGCCCAGCTAATCATCTCACCAGTCAACTCGCCGATGCCCCTCAGCTCAGCTCACCAAAAGGTAAGCAAAAAAAGACGTGGCAGCTGCAAGCTTCTTGCAGTGATAACCAACCTCTGGCTCTGCTCTGCTTCTCCAACACACTATCACTGCTCTGTTCTATGTGCTGGCCATGCAGGCGCACCCCATTGCCTGCTGCTGTTTCACCAGAGGGACTTGCCTGGGTAAGTCCAAGCAGAGTGGTGTAGCAGGCAATGAGATGTGCCTGCATGGCCAGCACATAGAACAGGACAGTGGTGGTGGTGGCTTTTTTGGCACATTTGAGACCTCAAAGTCATGCCAGAAAAGAGAGCTTGCCTTCCCCTCTGCCAACAGCCACCACTGGAGGAAGATAAGCCCAAAGAAAGAGGTGGTTGTAGGGGTGGAAGCAGGGCTAGGGCCAGGGTCTCTGAAGGAGGGGAAACAGGACGACATGTGCGAGAGGAGCCAGCATGCAGGAGGAGAGCAGGCAGCATGCAGGACGAGGCCTTTGACAAATTAAGCCAGGCCTGGGCAGAAAATAGGTAGAAAGAAAGACTACAATAGCTGTAAGCTCAATTTTTTTTTCTGTGGGCATGGCTTGGTGGGGGGGTCATGTAACTGAGTGGCTGTGGCCATGAGTGATGTTAAGTTGGCCATGTGCACTCAGTCACATGACTCCCCCTCACCAGGCCATGCCCGCCAAGCCACACTAATGGAAAAATTTGAATCTCATTACTGCTTAAAATAATCTTCTGTACACACCCGATGTTTTTGTAAAAAAAATCAGGTCACTGTTGGTCAAATTCAGCTCCTGTGGATTGATGAACTGAGTATTCACTTAGATCATTGTGTCTTAACCTTGGCAACCTTAAGATGACTTTATCTTCCATTATTTTCCAGCCATAATACTGCCTTGAGCATTTTGAGAGTTAAGTCCAGATAAGATTTAGAAAAATTGAATTAGAACACCAAAATTAAACAGCACCAAATATCAAGAGAGAGCGGGGAAGAAAGAGAGAGAGAGAAAGGAAAATCTGACCTTGATGTCTGGGGATAAGGACACCCAACTAAGTGGTCGCTAGGGCTGCTAGGCTAAACAATTATTTATTATCAGTGACATCACAGGAACTTCTATGTAATTTTCTTGGCAATGTATGGAACTGGTTTGCTTTTGTTTCTTCCAGAATCTTTTTTTCAACTTCTCAGATTACACTAGGATAGCCTTAGGGTTTCCTACTGGTCTTCTAACCAATATTAATGCTTCTAAGCTTTTCAACATTAGCCAAGATTAGCCAGTTGTTGCCACCTTATTATTTTATGAATAAAAAGAAATTCAAAAATAACTAATTTATATCTATTTTCAAACATGTATTCTGCTAAAGAGGAAGCTAGTAGTATTCTCTGTAAATAATTAGACTTTCACTTTCAAATTCAGAACAAACTGATACTTGATTCATATTCTTCCATTAAAGAGTAGTGAAATAAATTGTAATTCAAGAAAAATCTATATTACCAGGAACCATTCTCTTCCGAGAACATCACACAAAAAATTGTAATTAATACCAAAAGAAGGCAGCCTATCTATTAACATAAGCTGGAAAACCCTTTCTAAATTTACAATTTAAACTTTTGAGTATAATATATTATCAAATAACCAAGCATTTTTCCATTTGGAAATGAGAATAAGAAATGCTACTTTGCAAGTCTATAGTCTCTCCTGTGGTTGCAAGCAAGATAGTTAATCCCATCATCTTCTTGACATCCAAATCTGTGGAAAAGTGCTGTCTTTACAGGGAGCAGCGATCCAAAAGACATGTGAACAATCTATTGTCCTCTTCCCATAGAGATTCACTCTCATTATAGCCTGCTCTCGTTATCCATTAATTGAATGGTGAGTGGCCAGTGCTTAATAGATAGAAATATATCCTATAGATAGGGAGAATACAGATAATATAGCATTTGTATTACTTTATCTTTTTCTATTTTATTTATATATAGAAAAAAGCAGTTGTCATATAGCCTAAAGACTGTTAAGACTTTCATCAAATTCTGACCTCAAAGGGAAAATTCAGAATTGGAAAACTTTTCAATAGCCCACAAAATTCTTATTTTTGTCTCCTGTCTGGCACCACCTAGAACCAGAAATTGATCAATGCTAATTGCAATATTTGAATCCACTTGGCGAAAGACTTTCTGTTTTCTCAGCTATGTCAAAACAATTCATGATTTACAACAAATATTAGTTTCTTCTAAGTTATTAAAGACCTCAGAATACCAATTTGAAAACTTCAGATGAAGCTGACTTTAATCTTGAATGAAGAAAATGTTAAATATATTTAATTTAAATAATTTAAAGTAAATAACAGAAACTTTAATAAGATTTTCTTACCCTTCTGCATTACTTATACAGATCTGAGATAAGATCTTAGAAAGTTATAAACCAGCTAGATAAAATTGGAATATTTACAATAAGATTTTGGAATCAGTTGTAAAGTATAAAGAGCTTGTCATGGGGAATAGATTCTATTTGGTTTTTAAAAGGCATTACATAGAGAAATAATTTCAAAAACTAGACACTAGAGAAAACTAAAGGTTTTGTACAGAGGAAAAATAGGCAGATCTGCAAAATATAATGATATTAAATATTGGAGGACCCTTTGAAAGAATGGAATCAGAAAATATTATCCATTATATCAACAATGCTAATAATGTCGTCTGCTTCTCTGAATAAACTGATATCCAAAAATGTTATTGAAAAAAATGTCAGATGCAGAATAAATTTTATCTAACAAAATAGAAATGATTTTGAAAATGGATTTATAACCCTAAGCATGTCAGAGAACAAACCTGGTGCCCAAGCAGGAATTGGGGGGCCTCTGCCTCCCCTCTGGTGTGGCAGAAGTCCTACAGCCAAAGTACACCATAGTGAAAGACCAGTAGCTACTGCCCCTTTCACAGTCTGATGGAGATTCAGCCAAGCTGGCTCACTTCTTAGCCCAGACGTGGCATAACAGGGAGCACTATAGGGGAATGAACCCAGACAATGCAGCCCAGGTTGAAGTGGTCTGAAGCCCCACTGGGGTGCCTGGCCCCGAGAGGACAACAGGTGACGGTGTGTTGAGAAAGCTCTCGGATAGCTGGCTCAGACCCGTGATGTTGAGAGCTCCTTCCTCCATGCCATGGGGTGTCAGCCCCAGTACTGACAACAGATATACTGAGGCCGGGCTTGGCTGTGGGGTGGAGGAAGGAGCAGTGTAGTGGGGCTGTCTGGTCTGCAGCTGGGTGAGGACTGGCGTGGGTGGCATCAGTGGTGTGGGTGGCATCAGTGTCATGGGTGGCATCGTTGGCATCGGTGGCATCAATGTCATGGGTGGCATCGTTGGCGTCGGTGGCATCAGTGTCGTGGGTGGCATCGGTGGCATCAGTGGAACCGGTGGCAACGGTGTCGTCCGATGATTCTGTGCCTGGACTGGGAAGGGCTGCTGCCTGTGCTGCTGGACCTCCTGGTAGCCGTAGCCCTGGTAGGTGAGGGGCTGTGGGAAGCCTTGGAATGGGAGGGACATCACCTGGGGTGGAGGAGCAGACCTGGACTGAGTGGGAGCAGGTTCCTCTGGATCTGGAGGGTTGTGAAGCAACTCGGTGATCCGGTCCTTCACCACCTGGTTTTGGGGTTCCACCATGTCCATGAGGGTCTGGTTGACATAGGTGAGGAAGGGCTTGCGGTTGGAAGATGAGGAGTCGGTGTGGACCAGCTGAGAGTGGAGATCTGTGCTGGTCCGGATGGTGTCCCTGATCTCCAGCAGGACAGGTGGCTCTGCCCCTCCTGCTGTCTGGCTCTCTGCCTTTCTGTGGAGGTGGAGCTGGGGGTGGATGTGGGTAGGGCTGTGGTGGACGCACTGTCTCCTTTTTCCCACTGCACCAGGGAGTCCTCCAGGCACTCCACCACGGTTACAACAGCTGTCCGCGGGTTCTCCGCCATGGCATGCTGCACAGAAACCTGCCTGGAGACAGGAACTGACTCTCGGCCGCCAGAGGACTGGCTCTCAGCAGGCTGCCAGAGAGAGAGGGTAGTGAGAGGGGCTGCTGGTGCTCCTCGGTGGCGGATCTCACCCTCCAGGAAGTTGCACCTGGCCATGACGTTGGTCTCTCTGTCCGTCAGCTTAACCGTGGCCTGGCCAGATTTCTTCAGGTGCAGCTTCCTGTACCAGGTGTGCATGTACTTTCACCAGCCGAGGAGCACCTCCGAAGTGTAGCCCATGCTCTCTGCCTTCTCTCTCCAAGCAGCCTGCTTCCTTTTGGTGTCCCTGTACAGCTGGTGTCCCTTCCGCCACAGATAGTCATTCTCTCTCAGCCACTCCAGCACCTCATCCTTGTGTTCCTCCTCAGTGGAGTATTGCCTCCTCTCCCGTTGTCACATATGCCTCTTCCTCCTTTTGGCAGGACCAGATGGGCCCTCATCAGAGGGGCTCCCAAGTAGTAGGGGCTGCTCCTCCACACCACCAGCAGCAGCAGCACCAGCAGGATCATCATCATCATCATCATCATCATCATCATCATCATCATCACCACCACCACCAGCAGGATCATAATCATCATCAGCAGCAGCAGTAGCAGCAGCAGCAGGATCATCATCATCATCAGCAGCAGCAGCAGCAGCAGCAGGACCAGGATCATCATCAGCAGAGTAAGCACCAGCAGCGCCAGCAAGACCAGGAGCCCGAGCAGGACCAGGAGCACAAGCAGGATGAGCAGGACGAGCAAGACCAGGAGCACAAGCAGGACGAGCAAGTCCAGGAGCACAAGCAGGATGAGCAGGATCAGCAGGACGAGGAGCAGCTTCAGCAGAGTACACAGCAGCAGAAGCACCACCGCCAGGAGCAGCTTCAGCAGAGTAAGCACCAGCAAAAGCCCCAGCACCAGGAGCAGCGCCAGCAGAAGCTCCAGCACCAGAAGAGTGAGCCTGAGCAGCAGAAGCCCCAGCAAAAGCAGAGTCAGGGACAGGGGGTGGGAGGGTGGCCCTGTCCCTCTTGCCAGGGATGGCAGCAGGTTGCTGAGGCTTTCACTTCTTCCCCATGGTTGGTGCTTACTCTGCTGGTGCTGCTCCTGGTGCTGGAGCTTCTGCTGGTGCTTACTCTGCTGGTGCTGCTCCTGGTGCTGGTGCTTCTGCTGGGGCTTACTCTGCTGGCGCTACTTCTGGTGCTGGGGCTTCTGCTGGGGCTTACTCTGCTGGCACTGCTCCTGGTGCTGCTGGTGGTGCTGGTGCTCCTGGTCCTGCTAGTCCTGCTGGTGCTCCTGGTCCTGCTGGTCCTGCTGGCGCTGCTGATACTTACTCTGCTGGTGCTGCTCCTGGTCCTGCTGGTCCTGCTGGCGCTGTTGGTGCTTACTCTGCTGGTGCTGCTCCTGGTCCTGCTGGTGCTGCTGGTGCTGCTTTTGCTGCTACTGTTCTTGTCGCTGCTGCTGTTGGTGGTGGTGTGGAGGATCAGCCCCTACAACCTCGAAGCCTCTCTGATGAGGGCCCATATGGCCCTGCCAAAGGGAGGAAGAGGCAGACGCATGAACGGGAGAGGAGGCAATACACAATTGAAGAGGAACATGAGGAGGAGGTGCTGGAGTGGCTGAGGGAGAATAAATATCTTTGGCGAAAAGGCCACAGGCTCCATCGAGACACCAAGAGGAAGCAGGCTGCTTGGAGAGAGAAGGCAGAGATCCTTGGCTACACTTCGGAGGTGCACCTCGGCTGGTGGAAGCATATGCACACCTGGTACGGGAAGCTGCACCTCAAGAAATCTGGCCAGGCCGCGGTCAAGCTGACGGACTGAGAGACCTACGTGATGGCCAAGTGCAGCTTCTTGGAGGGTGAGATCCACCACCGTGGAGCAGTCCCTCTGACAACCCTCTCTCTCAGGCAGCCCGCAAAGAGCAAGTCCTCTTCTGGCCAAGAGTCAGCTCCTGTGTCCAGGCAGGTATCTGTGGAGCATGCCACGACGGAGATCCCCCCCACGGCAGCTGCAATACCCGTGGGGAAGCACGTGGAGGACCCCCTGACGCAGTGGGAGCAAGGAGAGGGCACTTCCACCAGAGACCAACCCACATCTACCCCCAGCTCCACCTCCACAGAAAGCAGGCAGAGAGGCAGACCGGAGGGGCAGAGCCACACTGTCCTGTTGGAGATCAGGGACACCATCAGAAGCAGCATAGATCTCCTCTCTCAGCTGGTACACACCAACATACCATCCTCAAACTGCAAGCCCTTCCTCACCAACGTCAACCAGACCCTCCTGGACATGTCTGAATCACAGTACCAGGTGATAAAGGACAGGATCACTGGTCTTCTTCACAACCCTCCAGACCCAGCTGAACCTGCTCCCACCCAGTCCAGGTCTGCTCCTCCACCCCAGGTGATGTCACTGCCCTTCCAAGGCTTTCCACAGGCCCTCACCTACCAAGGCTACAGCTATCAAGAGCTCCAGCAGCACAGGAATCCCTTCCCAGTCCAGGCACAGGTACAGTGTACTCCACCGGTGCCACTGACGCCACTGATGCCACCGATGCCATCCACGCCACCGATGCCAGCCATGCCACAGATGCCAGCCATGCCAGAGATGCTAGCCACGCCTCACCTCGCTCAGCTGCAGACCAGACATCCCCACTACACTGCTCCTTCCTCCACCCCACAGCCAAGCCCAGCCTCAGAACATGTGTCATCGGTTTTGGGGCTGACACCCCATGTCATGGAGGAAGGGGCTCTCAACATCACAGGACTGAGCCAGCTCTCTGAGAGCTTCCTCCACACACCATCCCTTGTTTTCCTCTCAGGGCCAGGCACCCCAATGGCGCCTCAGACCAGCACTCCAGCAGCAGCCACCGCCAGAGGACCTGGACCCTTCACCTCTGAGACTGGGCACGCCTCAGAGTGACCTAGAAGAGTGCAAGAGACTGGGTGGCTACCTGTTGGCTTTATCTTTGCTTCGGACACTTTACTTGGGTCATTTTGCTTTTACAATTTGTTATTAATAAAGATTATCTTTGCTTCACACACTTGCTTCAGTTCTTTTAGTCAATAAAGTCTTGGTGGAAACTTTTAGAAATGGTTTAAGCCTTTGCATGCTTGTGGGATGG
>BLBF01000019.1:30861936-30897094 GCA_015471245.1 Laticauda colubrina
TTTCCTAACACACCTAAACAGCACACACCCCAAAATCAAGTTCACCATGGAAATGGAAATAAACAAACAACTACCATTCCTAGATGTACTAATCTACAAAAGACAGATGGCACACTGGGACACACTGTATACCAGAAGAAAACACACACCAACCGCTACCTCAATGCCCAATCCCACCACCACCCAGCACAGATAAATTCCGTGGCCAAAACACTAATTACCAGAACCAAACACCTGGCAGACGAGACACATATAAAGACTGAACTATGTACCCTGACTAAAGTATTGACAGCCAATGGCTTCCACAAAAACAAAATCACCAGCTTGATCCACAAAAACATACCAAGACATAACAGAGACCTAGAAGATCAACAGACCTATGGAACAGCTGTCCTGCCCTACATAAGAGGTACTACAGACAAAATCAGTAAGATACTACACAGCCATCACATCAAGACTGCCTTCAAAACAGCCCTGCAACTTCACTTCCCCCTCCACCCCAACGCTTCTCTATTTAGGCGTCAGGAAAGGAAGATATGTAGAGTCCTCACAGTGCACTGATGATCATATTACCTACTTGGATAATGAAACATCTGCAAGAAAACAACAAAAGTCAGAAAGCATTAAGGACCCCACAGTTCAACCCTGACCTACAAATGTTCCATTTTAAGCTTAGATATGAATAAGCATTAAGTGTCTTGCAGATGCTTGGCACTGCTACGACAAAAGAGGAAAATAATTTGTCTGATTAAGGTTACAGATGGAAACTTGCTTTCTCACAGCTTGAACCAGTAAGTAGGGAGACCTAGCTTGTCTAAGCAGCCTCTCTTCCAGGTTTTAATAGGAAAAAATTCAGGTTAATCACAGGATACAAGGATTCAAAAGCATGTGCAGGAAAGGTCTCAACCTCTCATTTGAAACCTGAGGGATCCCTATCCTTTCAGCATGGCTCTTTCCCAGTCACTGGGCTAGGGTGGGTTTGAGTCATGAGAATGATTGGTGTGATACCTAGAGGAAAGGTAATTTGTTTTTAACTATGGTATTTATGAATTGCAGTCAGCCATCTAGAGTCATCATATGAGGTAGGGGACCAACCCCCCCCCCCCCACAAACAAACAAATAAAGCATAGTGCTTCACATGTACTTTTAATATAGTAGTACTAGTTTAGTTGCAGTGATGTGTAATGACCTTGATGGATGTCAAACTCAAATCATGTCACATGACATATCATGATGTATTTTGCCTTTGTGGAGCCATGATGGGTGTGGTCTGCATGTGATACATTCAGCTTGTGGGCTGCCAGTTTGACATACCTGACATAGACAGTTATGGAAAATCCTTTGCCTGGATAAGAGGAGTTTAACATAGTTTAAATCCATAATAAATAATATTCAGAAGCAACTCAAGAGAAATACCTCCCTAATTCACTGATATGTAAGTGGTAGGAGGAGAATGTGCAATATAATCACACTTGGAAAATTCTTATTATGTAACCAATTTCAATAAAAGTAGTTGTAGCCTTCTCGTACAGCATTTCTTAATCTGGTCTGCATAGTGTAGCTAGCATCAGCTTCTGAGGTCTTTCAGTGTAACTTGTGCATTCCAATACCCTGAAATTGATCATCTAGCTAAATTAGGTTTATCTCTATGTATTTCTATTTATTTGTTGGATATTATAGAATTCCAGTCAATATGAAAATAAATCAGACTTGGCTTTATAGTGAAAAGGAAAAAAAATCCTAAGAAACATTATTTAAAAGACATCTAGAAAACAGTCTATTCTATCAATGCTGATAATTTCCCAAGTGACAGAAAGAGATTTATAGAGACATGCTGGGATGTTACTCAGAGTTTGTGAATGTGCATGATTGTGTGCATTATTAATACTGCCACAGTAGACTCATGCTGTATGCTCAGCCGTATTGCAGGTGTTGCCTCCCATCTTCAATCTTAGATATTATTTCACACATGGCTCTAAGGATCTAAAGTAAAGCATGGTTCAGCCATGCAACTATGCCAGATTGTGGGTCAACCCTGTTTTTCTTTCCTGGCTAATGCTTCATTGTCTGTTCTCTGCACTGGCATCAAGGTAATTTATGCAGGTATTTTGTATGCACAGCAAATAATGAGAAACACCTGCAAAATGTTTCCCTCCCTGAGTTCAGCAACTAATTATATTTTTAAATAATGGCTACCATTGAACACAATTATCTAAATCATTTAAAGTAATGGAGTCTTTTTAAAGGTGTTTTCAGAAGAAAAAATGCAATTTTAAAACACTCTTTATTTGCAATTTGGGAGACTAAAAAGTTCAGTAAGCTGCTAAGCAACCGGGGTGGGGAGAATAAAGTATTCTATCAGTTTCATATCAGTTTATTTCCATCTTTTCTTATTCTTCTGAGATTCTGGTTCTCTAGCAAAGTGAAGATAAGAAAATATATAAAGTCCATCTTATAATGTATTAATTTAATTAATATTCAATGTTTATCTTATTTACTTGGTGTCGTAATGAGATAGGTGACAAAATTACTATTATATCTACCTAAATGGATGAGATAAAATATTACTTTTAAAACAGGCCAAATCAAATGCAAACATGCAAAAAAATTGTGATTGTTTTTGTTGTCACACTTTATCTGTCTAACACCACCTTTATATTATATTTGTACCACTCCAAGATAGCTCTGGACCATACTGGATCAGTTTTGCAAGTGAATAGAGGTAGTAAAAAAAAATAGCTTTTTTAAAAAATTGTAATTGTAGGGGGCTTGTGGGTAGGCAATTTTCTTGTAGGAATGTTCACCTTTTTTTCAATTTCCTAGTTGCTAGGTTGCAGCCATGCTAACAAATCTTTCAAAGGGAAAGATGATTTGAGAGATTTTCACTTTCTCCTTCTTCATAGGAACTGATTTTTTTTTTCATACAGCCAGACATATAAAGAAAACTGGGATGGAGAGAGCAGACGTATTCATTGCTCATCAGTATGAAATAAGAGTGAGGCTTGTTGAGGTGACTTGAAATCTGCAGAACTATTTTCATTCCTTGTTTTGAATGTATATAAACTGGCAGATGGGAAAATGATTGAAAAATATATTTCATCTGACAAATTTCTATTGTGGGATAAAGAATAGAAAAAATGGTCAAATGGAAGTGTCTAAAATGCCTCTTGTGAATTTTAAAAATCATACAATCCCATGTGGTCACTCTTATTACTTATAGTTTGATATAAAATGGTAAACCAAATTACAATTCCTTTGAAAAATGTTTAGTTCAGATCTTCACTGGGAATCTAATGATTGGTTCTTTAGTTATAAAACACTTCTGGATTATATGTAGACATCTCCATGTTGTTTTACCGTCCTAATTACATTTTATCATAGTGGGATTTTGTAATGCTGGAAAATAAACAATACCTTTGTATGTTTAAGTAAGGAAACAAAGGCATATGTTGAAGATATGGTGAAGAAATTTACTATCGTGAGAGGGGACTTTAGTAATATTAAAACCTTAACAATAAAAGTAGTGACGCTATTTCTTACCTTGTATCTCAAATTTTTAATAGTTATGAGATAATCTTGATGCCTAAACCAGACCATTAATATGTAATTCAATAAAATTGGAAGAGACATGTGCATGAAACTATGAAAGATGTTCATCTTGATTTATGCCTATAGAAGAAAAAAGAAAGAAACCTATGTTACAGTTCAAATTATAATCATCCCCTTATATAATTAAAGAAAACTGTAGATGTAACTGCAAGGAATGCCAACCTTTTTTGTTTGTAGAGTAGAGAGAAATGAGGATAGACATTTCTCATGTGAAGAATCACATGAACAATTATTTCTGCATTGGTTGGGTTAGATCATTCCATATGGTATATTGAGTTCTGGAAAGTAATTTCACATAAACTGCACATTTAATAACTAGTTGTTTCTTGATGTGGCCCAGTGATCAGTATGAAAATCCATTCCAGTTGATTTTTTTTCTTTTAAAACATGGGGCAGAAATGTTGAGCACATATACTATGAGATACATAGGCATTCTCTGAATACCTGAAAATGATGATTGAGATTTGGGTCACATGAGCTGAGTTTGATTACAATACAAAATTCAGGGATGGGACATGAGGTATAATCGTGCTTTCCTTATGTGCACATTCATATCCACCTATATTTCAAATGGTCTTTAAATTTATCCTGTAGCCCAACTATGTGACTTGACATAAACTTTGAAATATTTGCACAATTTTGCAGTGCTAATTCTTTCTCACTTATTCTTTCTGACTTCTATTTGTCAAGGCTATATATATTCAATTAACATATATAACTGCCCAACTCAGAGTATCTCAGGGTGGTATTCAAAGAAATTAAAAGCCATCATAAAAATGATATATCAAAACAAAATAGATTGGCAACTAAGGCCACTAATTAATATTACTATTACATTCTCTAACCCTGTTTCACTCAATATTCTAGCTTAACACTTACAGAAATAGTCAAATCTTTAGAATCTTACAAAAATTTCTATAAAATTGGGAATATCTAAATTTGGGAGACAAGCATTCCACAGAACAAATATTACCACAGAGAAGGCATGTTTCATTAATCCTACCAATGACAATATGTAATAGAAGGGATCCAGAGCATACCAATTCTGTTGGATCTAGTAGGGTTAAGTGTAACTAATAAAAGATAAGCATTCTCGCAAATAGCATGCAATTCAAATTGCACCTAAAAGTCTACTGGAGGCCAATGTAACCATAAAGCATAGGTGTAATATTAGTTGTTTTTTGAGCCAGTTGTGACTGTACTCAAAGTAGGCTTTTCCATAACGAAGTAGGTATGTTACATAGAAATTTAATTTTAACTATATGCTTGATATTTGCTTGTTATAAAGCTCACTGGAGAGGGGATATCCTTGGATCTTTTGTCCCTCATGCTGTTCCTTTTACTGCTGTTTTTTCTAAAAGAAAAGCTGCCATGATCAATTCACAGTTTTGCTCACAGAGTGAACTCACTGAATTTCAAATGCTAACCAAGTAGAGGAAGTACTTTGGCTTGGACACAGTACAATGAACTTCTCTGTAGTATTAGGTTGCATTCCATACTATAATTTGATTAAAATGTAGAAATAAACATTAGGCTGAAAAAACATTATCACAGACAACTGAGCATTTTATTTTCCTTTTGGAAGCTCCCTCCCTTGAAAAAAATAAATATGTTCTAAGACAGTGATGAAAATTTTGACTCTCTCAATAAGATTAATAGTATTCAACAGATATTAGTTTGATTTTTGTTTCATGTGATTTTTTTTAAAAAAAGGAACTTTACTGGTAGTGCAGGACTCATCCATGACCAGGAGAGGGATCCATTGGCTAAAAGTTGGCAGTTTATTCTGTTCAAACATAATCAAGCATGTCTAGAATAATATTAAATGTTTAGAAAGTAAAAAAATATTTGAATGTTTAATTATGAAACCTATAGACTATTTCAGGAAAAGAGCTGGGAGGAGGCCTAGTACTTCTAAGAATTTGGTGTGATGCATAGAGAAATTTTTATGGAAAAGTGATACAGAAAATGGACACATACTATTAATGGATTTGTTGTACCAAATAAATAAATAAATGAACATAAGCCAATTTGATTTGATTTTTATTTCAATTTTTGACAAGGAAATTGTCATTAACATATATGCGTAAATAAATGATAATAATTACCACCGGTAATATAAATGTGACATTGCTCTGGTTTACCATTTCTGGCCTGTTACAATAATTTTTTAAAGAAATTACGTGGCAAATCTGATAAAAGATTTTCAAAGAATTTGGAGCATTGTTTTGTCTTCCATCCAGCTCATGCAGTAAAAAAACTATAAAAAGGTCTGAAGATGTATGTATTTTGGATGGATGGATAGTCTCTCCCCCCCCAAGCAAAATGCTTGAGCTTTATTCTTTTTGATCTTGGCAGTTTTCTGATTTATTACAGTGTTGATGTCTGCTTCTTTTGTATCACTTGGCAAATGATCAATAGCTTTATTCTTGGTGCAGTCATTTTCAGATTGACTATGGCAGGAGGTATAAAAGGAAATAATACCAGATTAGGGGTTTAGGTGAATTAACAGCAGAACTGGGACTTCCGTTTCAGAGACTTGATTGAAGAAACATAAGTAGGCTGACAATTATGATAGCGGGTCCTGGGAGGACACTCTAACAGCATGATGCTCCCACTGTTGGAAAGGATTTTTGTTATCATTTGGTTTGGGTTTTTTGTTTTACAAAGCAAAGCTACTCACACGTAGGAATTTTTTTCACAATTTGTAATCACAGCAAATGTATCAATATATTTCTTTGGAATGTGAATGAATATGTGTGGGAATTGTGATAAATAAATGCTAGCATATAAAGCTTTACTCATGTTCTAAAGATCTTCTTAATGTTAGATGTGTAGATCTTGTGATTCAATAAAATTGTTTCAATAAGTGAATTTAAAGCTATGTTCAAAGGGATGGATGAAAAAACTAGCTGTAATTTTGACCAGTGTAATAACTTAAACATTGGAATCTGCAAATATTCCTGTTGACAATCATTAATACAGTCAATTATTCATCTAAATTCTTATATATTAGAAGCAGTTTTCTTATCATGATCTCATTGAAATGAATAGTTACCATTATTTATGCAATTGTCAAAAAAACAGTTTATTAGTACAATCAATTTACAATTTTATACTATTAAAAAGGCTCCTTAATATGAGGCTTTACTGGAGATTATCTAAAGTAAATGTCCAGCTGACATATCTCAAGTATCTGTATTAGTTAATCTGCATTTTATTTGAAATATTTTAATGTATTTAGACCTAAAATGATGTCAATGAAAATGAATCCCTGCATCTCCCTCAAGACTGATGAATTGTAAAATAAACAGCAATCAGGCTAAGGATGCTGTGTTAAACACACCAAGTTTTGTCTTGCTAAACTAAGCAAAATTAGTCAAATGCCCTAAGTAATAGGTGCTGTTATTTTTTTTCTCTCCCCCCATTTAAATTATTTCTCCACTTGTTTATGTGTCTATGCATAAATTAAAAATCTGCTGAAATTTATTATTCATCTGAGATGTAATTAATATGCAAAATTATGCAAATTAAGATGCAATTAGGTTTCAATTCTCTAGTGGAATTTTCCATTATAATTTAATACAAAGTAATAGAGTAATTGGTGTCACGTGTAATTACTGCAACTCACGTGTATATGCAGACGTGAAAATGGTTTGTATATGTTAGTTATCCTATGCAAATGTACCATCTAGTTTGTCATCACTGGGAGACTAGGTAAACAAAGAATGCCTTACAACAAGAGAGAGTAAGTGACCTCCCCCTTTCTTTTCATGTACTGTCATTTTCAAGAACAACATGAATAATTGTAATTGATATTGCTGCATTTATTCTTTAGAATTCATAAATAGGTATAGTTTTGTATCGTATTCTCATTATTTTAGACAGTACTTATCTCTAGTAAAATAAGACATAATAACTACAAGACAAAGAGATTCTGATGTTCCAGTGACATACTGAAAATCAATATAACAAATGAAGGCATTTCAGGCCAAATCATAACCATCATAACAGTACCTAGGTTTACTCTGAGATCTATTCTTTCATAAAGGGATAAATATAAACTTAAGCTAGGAAAAACTGCATCATGTCTACTAAAAGTTGTTTTTGCTCCTAAGCAAGGACAGCCATGTTTTTTTTTTTTATTCTAACCAACATATATCAAGGAATAGGTGGTATAAAAAAATACTAGATGATGTATTTTTTTTTTAATAATTGCAAAGTAAACAGAAATGTTCATGTCATGAAGATGATAAATTCTTGGATTTCTATGGTTCTCAACAAACTAACATTTGTTAATCTCCCCCTTTAGTTGATGGATCCCAGCAGGCTTACTTTGAAAGAGTATCAGGTGATAAAATGAAGGAACTTTCTGATCGTAACATCATTAAAAAAGCATCTTCCAGAGGAAAAAGGTGAAAGAAAGTTATAGGGTTGGAGTCGATGAATAATTAAGAGTTTGTACTATAATGGATTTCATATTCTGATATTAGACCTGTTTCTATATAATAATGTAAAAAGGCTGTGCCTTTTTCCCAACTAAGGACTATCTAAGGCAAGGGTATCAAACTTGATTTCATGAGGGTTGTGTTTGACCTTGGGAGGTTGGCATGGCCAGATCAATGTCACTCATGTCAGGGGCACCTGTGGTGACCCAGGTGAGGCTGGGGGGATCCATTGTCTTCCTGGGCTCCATTTTTGGCTACAGTGTCCTCCTCTAGCCCTCTGCCGGCAAAAACAGAGTGTCAGCATTCCAAGTAAATTCTCCAAACAATTCAAAACTTGGAAACAAAATCCATCAAAGTTAGAATTTATTAGAGAAGTCATGTTGGCACATCTGGGGAAAACCCGAATCTGAATTACCACATTTCCTCCCCTCCATGCTAAAACTCACACCCTGTCCCATTTAGTGACTGCCAGGTCATGTTGTCCATTCAACCCCCGGTCTTGGCATCCGCCAATTTCCAGTCACTCCCCTCCAGATGCCAGCAGCTTGTCCTTGATCTCTGGTGAAAAAATGTTGTTGTGGCTATACTCCCTTTGCTACTCTCCCTTTCCCACAGTTTGTCCATCCCCCACTGTGACAGCCTCTCCTGAGCTCCCACACATGCCTCTCCTGAGTTCCATTTTCACTGGCAGAGGTCTGCAGAAGGACGTCACAGCTGAAAATGGAGCTCGGGAGGTCAGCTCAAAGGACTCCTGAGCTCCATTTTTGCTGGCAGAGGCACCATGGGCTGTTCCTTTACAGTTTTTAGGGTGGCCCCTCAGACCAGATCTTAAGCATCTGTGGGCTGGATCTGGCCCATGAACCTTGAGTTTGACACTCCTGATCTAAGGACCTCATTTGTTTTCTCCTACTTGACTTACAATCAGCATTAAAAACTCAGTAAATTTTTTTCTATTCATTTTAGCATCAGATTGTACTGTACTAGCTAAGGCTGAGTAAAAGAAAGAGAAGCTCATGCTTCTTACTCTACAAAGGACATTTCTACACAAAAGGGGGCCTCCCTTCTACTCTTAAGGATAATAAATTATCTTAAGGATAATAAATCTTGGGGGTCCTATCAATTAAGATGGTTCAAGCCACAGGCCTGCAGAAACTTGTAATTAGGAACTTGCACATGCTAATTTGTATTGACATGTGATAATTCATAAATAGTAGGGTTAATTTTAATTTTGTCAAAGGCAAACAATTTCTCATTCAAATTACTCCAAATAAATTCCATTAATTTATAACCCAGTCTTTTTTTATTTCATATTGGTCAGTCCTATTCAATTAGATGTTCAAGAGAAATGGGGTGGGTGTGTCAACATCTAATTAATTTTCTCATTTACGAGGCAAATCCTGTTTCATTTTTAAACTCTGTCTGTTAAACAAATTAATATACTACATTCCATCACTAAATCCATATCCATATATGAAATAAAATAAATGCAGGACTTTTGGGAGTATATATATTTCTTTAAATTCTAAGTGGTAGTGAGAGGAATGAGGATGAAACAATTGGGAAGAGGAGATATAGGAGAAAGGAATTTTGGAGAAAAGGGACAAAAAAAATCAGATTTTTAAACTGGAGAGATTGTTGCACTGTGGTGGAATGAAGCACAACGTAAAGTTTTTACAAAAAAGAACCACTATCTAATCTGGTATGTATATACATACAAATACATAAAACATGCACATATATACAATTACCTAAACTCAGATATTCCATTTATATATTACAATAAAATGAGACAGAAGACATTTTACAGGAAAAATAGGTAGAGCAGGGAATCTTTTCCTCCTTTTCCTCCTTTTTCTCCTCCATAGTTTCATCA
Source organism: Laticauda colubrina (assembly GCA_015471245.1). Lineage (NCBI taxonomy): Eukaryota > Metazoa > Chordata > Lepidosauria > Squamata > Elapidae > Laticauda > Laticauda colubrina. Next base: position 30,871,867 of record BLBF01000019.1, read on the forward strand.
TAATTCCTACAAATGCTGTTCCAACTCTTACAAAAAAAGAACATCCATTTTGTAGTATTATTTTTCTTCCCATCTACTTCCATTTTTGTTACTGTTGTTATCTCAGCTATAAATATCCAGCATAACTGTGTTAAGTTAGTTTCAGGCTAATTTATTTTTACTTACAGTAAGTCTAAATAAAGTAAACCTGACAAATTTGGATTTAAACTACATTACTATCAATGGGGTGGGGGGTGGGGGCTAACACTACGTTTCTTGTTTAGACCCAATCCCTTGACTCAAGGTCATTTATTTATTTTCAAGTTGTAAATAATAAAATTTCCCTGACTATTCTTTCAGCTGCTTCAGTCTCTATTAATTTTTTTATGGCTTGAGTGAAAAGAGGGGTTTTTTTTAGGGTTTCAAGGATTTATTCAAAGGTTTCATTCATGTAAGGAATACCTGAAACTTAATGTTCTAATGTCTTATAATATACAGCCCTTTGGCTGTGCATTTAAATTCAAAGAACAGAAATGAATGAGACTACACACACACACACACACACACACACACACACACACACACATTTGCATTTCCTTATCTCTTTTTTCAATTTATCTAGTTACTTATTTGAAATAAAACAAGGAAATAAAATCTGCCATTAGTCTCCTGTGCTACAACCCATACATGCTTCACCCATTAATCCATATGTAACTTCTCATTCTCTTCTGTAATACTACCAATTACTATGCAGTCAGGATTATTTGTATTCATATTCATATCTCACAGTGGACGTTTAAGCTTCACTCTGAGCAACACTCATACCTTAAACTATACCTATTATACAGCTGTTGTACAATTACTGTAAATGAAGTGCACAATATGAGACTCAACTTACAAAATAACTTGCAATGAATGATAGAGAAGGGTTTACAATTAATTCACTGTTCTAAGCTATATAGCTTGCCTCTATGTAGTTTTTTTTTGGGGGGGGGGAGGTGTACTCCTGATATTTAATCAAGAGTGGTTGCTAAAGAAAAAAGGAAAAAGAATTGTCACTAATGCTCCACAAAGCTGCCCTGCTTTGTGGAACATCTTGTTCTCAGAGGTGAGAAAAGTTTCTCATTTTTTGGCTTTTCAGAAAAGGGTCAAGACTTGACTTTGTGTGAAATCCAGAGCTATTCTGTCAGTGTCACATGTTAAGACTATGTTTCTTTTATGGGGAGTAAGGGACTCAGTGGTGGGATTCAAAATCTGTATTCTGTGGATGTGGCTTGGTGGCTGTGGCAGGGTAAGGATACTGTAAAATCTCCAGTCAGAGATGGTATTTGCCAGTTCTCTGAATTACCCAAAATTTCCGCTACCGGTTCTCCAGAACTGGTCAGAACCTGCTGAATACCACCTCACAGGAGACTGCAGGCAAAGGAAAATGACTATCAATCAGGTAATATATTGTAATTCAAGCCTTACTATCAAGCCTTCTTTTAATGTAAAAAGGTCTGAGGATCATTGGAAACAGAAAGGACCTCCATATAGCCCTTCAATTGACATTTTGATATTCTATGAGGTCATTTGTCTATAGCCTATAACTTCATACATTACTATTTCATACTATTTCACACAAATAGTAGCTGTATAGATTTTTTTGAATTTATACGGTACATGTTGATACCATATAAGAGATGTGTCAAAAACATGCCGTCTTTGATATATCCCTAAAATAAATTGTTTCTTTTCATAGATCTCTAATCCTGTTTTTCATTCATTTTTACTGTTTTATATATTTTCCATTCCTTTTATGTCTGTTAATTTTCCTAGCAAATGTTTGCTTCATCATTAGAGTTGACTAACTCTTCCTCCTCCTCCTCCCTACCTGCCAATCACCAACTCCATGCTAACTGAATATGCCTTATAAAATTAATTGTGCTGCTTTGCATTATAGCTCATCAACACATTTAGAATTAGCTGAAATGAAATAATGGGGGTCAGTTCTGTAAAAAAATGAGTTTACTTTCATGCCAGCTGCAGAAAATGAACAAAACTGGCATCATGCCAAGTCAGGGAGTCTCACATAAGGAAGAGACAAGGGAAATACTTACACAACATTGCACATCAATTGAAATATTATATTATATATTACAATATTATATCCATGTTCCTAAAAAAGGTTATCAACTATAGCTGGCCAACTTCATCTCTTACATATTCTCTCATTGAAGGAAGAATAGTTGTTTTACTTTGAAATAAATGGTTCTGCATGAGAGCTGAAAGATGTTGCTTTACAAAGCATATACTGTAAATCTTACTCTGAAGAGAAAGATAAATACTTGGAGCTTACTGGATTTTCTGTGAAGAATACCTGATACATCCTTTTGTATGTTAAAATGTTGTTCAAGTAAAATGAATTAAATCCAATAGAGAAATGAAATATCAATGTTTTGCACTAAAAAATGATAATTGATTCTATCTGTGTTGAAATTTACATGAATTCCATGCTGCCATTGGCACTCATCTGGGAACAGATCTTGCCTTCCAGAGTACCCTTTAATTCATCTCAGTTGATGTAACAGCATTCAAAATGGCTTAAGTCCAGAAATATACCATGATGAAAATTATCAGGGGAAAATGTATGCACCAGAGATCCATAAGCATTCCTGGAATTCATGATCAGGATTAAATGAAATGCTACGTATTCATACAATTAACATTGCACTGATTTTTATTTTTTAAAATGTTTAAATAAGAAGCAGAAGGAACTTATCTGTAGAAATAATGTCCGAGTTATCTGACCCCAGTTACATACCAAGAAAGCAAAACAGCCATTGTCCTCAGTTTCCTCAATATCTAAAGTTACATATGAATAGCAGATCCTACTTTCAAGACCATTGTGCTATCTCAATCATTTATTTTCATAGCCAAAGCTATTCTTCCATATTGTCCCTTCACCATATTTGTAAGAGATGTAGGGCTGTAGATAGCAGTCTGTAGATAGCTTTAGATCATGACTGTATACTGTAGTGCTGAGATAAGAAATTGCAATATCAAATTATTGACTGATCAGTCCAGTAATAACATATCCTAAGAAAGCATCATGACGATTATAGTAGAGTTCTTCGCAATACTTAATTCATTTTTTAATGACAAGATAGGTTTTCTTAAAAAGCGAAGTTGCCATAAAAGGTGATTCATTGAAAAGTACATTAAATATGAATCTCACTATTATGGATTTGAGACTTACTTCCTTTTGTCTTCATTGAAGAGGCCTGGCATCATGTCATGATTTGGCAATCTATATACCAGATTGACCAGGAAGTCTGGTGTGTGTTGTAATATATTACTTATATTAATTACACTATATCAATTTCATTTATTATATTATTATATTATGCTCTGCTCTATTATATCATACTATACCAACTATACTATACATATATTATATTCATTACATATCTTTCAAATATTTTTGACTACAATTTCCATAATCCATGACAATTACCATATTGCACATATTTTGAAACTTGTAGGTTCTCCAAAGCATACTGTTTGTAGGATACACCAGCATTCATAAAATTGAGCACAGAATCAACATTTTGGTGTGGAATGCTTTGACATATTTCAGAATACATGTGATTCCTTTGCCTCTGTGCTGGTGGATTAAGTTTCATATTGAGTGATATATATCCAAATATGTGGGTAACAATTCTGGATATATGGCAATCAGTCCTTTGAAATGAACTTTTTTTTTCTTGTTCTTGGAAATCTAGAAAGAAGTTGAGGGGGAGAAAATTCTGGCTATTAAAAAAGCATCTAAGCAAGGAATTGTAAGCACCATTGAAGAGAAGGTAATTTATAGATGAATACAATTGCATGAAGATGTATTAGGAATTGTATTTTTCATATTATTTCCATTATATTGGGACTAATTTCCATAATAATGATGTTCGCTGAAAAGCTGCCAGGTCTCAGCAGAAAAAGCAAATATGAAAATGGCAATATTTTAACAATATGTCAGGATTTTCTTTAATAAAGTTCATGTTTTCAGATCTGCTTTTATAAGACATTGTAAGTGCCATCAAATTGCTGATTTAAAATTTCATTATATTTTGTAAACATTTATCACTTCCCAAAGAAAACTACACATGAGCTGAAACCCCTCATAGTTGATCTTAATGCAAAATTTCTCCACCATAGGACATGTTAATTTAAAACAGGGAGCTAAGACACCATTTTAGTCCTTCCTAATTAGATATAATGATATAAATGAAATGAAAGATGGTAACATAGAGACAGCTTTTCCTTAATTGTTATGTTATGTCCCTTTCCTTACATGAAATTGAAGGTGTGGCTAGTGCACTAAGAATTACCTGTCAAACACAGGAATATTTCAGGATTTCACTGAACCAACCTAATTTCACATGTTTCAGCCTAATTTTGGAATTTACACATATTTGAAGTATTTGAAGCACACACACACACACACTCTTTTATATAAAATGATTGAAGGAACTTGTGAAAAACTGAAATGTACTAGGAATACTTTGTTTCACTTACCACTTACCAATGTATTTATTATATTGTACTTCACTACATTATTATTATTAGTAGTAGTAGTATTAAAATTTCATTTCTACTTGGTTATTAATATGATTCTAGTGATTCAAGAAACAAGTTATGACCCATAAAGTTTTACATAACATAGGGCCTAGATTCTTGAGAGATTGTCTATCGCCAGTAGTATCAATAGTAATAGCAATAGCAACAGCACTTAGACTTATATACCACCCCATAGTACTTTACAGCACTCTTTGGTTGGTTTACCATAACAGCATATTTCTCTCAACATTTTAACTCTTATTTTACTGACTTTAGAAGAATGGTATGCTGAGTCAACTCGAGCCCATCAGAATCAAAAGCTGTGAAAACTGCTGCCTGCAATACTACATTCTAACCATTGTGCAAACTAGATGGTCCAATCCAATAGGATTTTTTACTTCTGGATAGTTTTAATTAAACAATGACATGTATTGCAAGATGTCCAATCCCCAGCTGTGGCCTTTTGCTAACCAATTAACAAATATATGTAGATAATACACCACAATAATAATGGGAGACTTTAATTATCCTGATATCAACCGAAAGACTAATTCTGTATCAAGTGAAAGATTGAATGCATTCTGACCAATCTAGCTGACAATGTTGTGGTCCAAAGAGTAGAGGAGAGAACTAGAGGGGTAGCCATATTGGACTTAATTCTTACGAACAGAGAAGAAGTGATAGAGGGAATTGAAATTACAAGAACCTTGGGTGAGTGACCATGTCAGATTGGAATTCAATATAATGCAAACATAAGCAATAGAACATAATCATACCAAAGTCTTAGATTTTAAAAATGCTGATTTTAACAAACTCAAAGACAGCTTGGGAAATATTCCTTGGATGAAAGTGTTAAAAGGGAAAACAACCAAGAAGCCTGGGAAATTCTGAAAAATATGAGCATAAAAGTCCAGTCCAGAACAATACCACTGAAAAAGAAAAACAAGAAATCCAGGAAGTTGCACAAAGATCTCTCTAATAAACTGAAAGACAAAAAAGATAAGTACAAAAAATGGAAAGAGAGACACATAACTAAGGCAGAATATCATCAGGTAGGCAGAATCTGCAAAGATGAAGTCAGGCAAGCAAAGGTTCAGAATAAACAAAGATTTGCAACAAAACTCACAGATAATTTTTAAAAAGGTTCTTTCAACATATAAATAATAAGAAAAAAGTCAAGGAAACAGTCCACTAAAGAGAGAATATGGCAAGGAAGTAACAAACAGTAAAAAGAAAGTATAGCTGCTTAACTTGTTCTTTGCATTGATCATCACACAAAAAGAAACTATAGCCCAACCCAGTAACATAACCTTAAAAGACAGTTAGAAATAAAAATTTAAATAAGCAAGAAAATGTTAAGAGAACACCTGTCTGATCTTGGTGAATATAAATCACTGAAACTTTATGGATTACATCCTAGAGTTCTAAAGGAGCTGGCAGATGTCATCTCAGAACCATTGTACCATATCTTTTAAAAATTCTGATGCACTAGAGAACAACCTGAGGATTGGAAAAAGGATGATGTGGTTCCCATCTTCAAAGAGGGGAAAAAAGCAAGACCCAGGAAATTACAGAGTAATCAGCCTAACATCAATCCTGGGAAGATACTGGAAAAGATAATAAAAAAATAGATCTGCAAACATCTAGAAACAAATAAAGTTATAACTAGAAATCAACATGAATTTGTTAAAAACCAATAATTCAACCAATCTTATTTCATTCTTCAACAGAATAATTAAATTAGTAGACGAGTGAAATGCTGTGGACATAGTATACTTAGACTTCAGTAAGGCATTTGACAATGTAGACAACAAACTATATTTTGGTAAACTAGAAAAAAGTGGGATAGATAGCCTCACCACCAGATGAATTTGTAAGTGGCTGACAAACGGTATTCAACAAATAGTCCTGGTACTATAGCTACACGGAGGGAAGAAAACATTGGGGAACCACAAGATACTGTCTTAAGGCCCAGTACTCATCAATATTTTCATGAACATTTAGATGAGGGAATGCAAAGGGAATTTATCAAATTTGCAGGTGATACTATTCTGACAGAAATACTAATACCCTAGATGATAGGTTCAAAATCCAGGTGGATCTTGACAGATTTGAATATTAGGATCTCTCTAACAAAATGAAATTCAACACAGAGAAGAGTGAAGTCTTGCACTTAGGCAAGTACACATACAGATTAGGTGAAACCTGGTTTTATAGCAGTAACTGTCAAAGGGATGTTGGCATCCTAGTGGATAATCATTTAAATATGAGCCAGCAGTGTGCAACAGCAGCCAAAAAAGCCAATGCAACCCTAAGTTGCATTAACAGAGGAATTGAATCAAGATTATGTGAGGTACTAATATTATAAAGCCTTAGTAAGATGACACCTAGAATACTGAATCCAGTTTTGGTCATCACATTACAATAAATATATTGAGAGATTTCTAGATATTGACATTCTAGAAAGAATGTAAGATGATTAGGGGCTTGAAGGCTAAAATAGATATATAATGGTTGCAAGAATTGGGCCTGGCTAGTCTAGTGAAGAGAAGGACCAGGGGTGACATGTAGCATTGTTCCAATATTTGAGTGGCTGTCACAAAGAGGAACGGGTCAAGCTATTTTCCAAGTCACCTGAAGACCAGACAAGGAACAATGACTGGAAATTGACCAAGGAGAGGTTCAATCTAAAAATAAGGAGAAATTTTCTGATAATGAAAACAATCAACCAATGGAGCAATTTCCATCAGAAGTTGTGAGTGCTTCATCACTGGAGGCTTTCAAGAAGAGACAGGGCAGCCACTTGTCAGAAATGGTGTAGGGTCTCCTGCTTGAACAGGGTGTTGGACTAGATGACCAAAAAGATCCTTTCAAATTCTGTTATTCTGTAAACCTTGAGTCGTTTGGAAGGGTTGCAGAAGTGGTGAGTGCCCACCGCACACACAAATGGAGCTATATATACTCATTTGCCCACCATCCACATGGAACCATCCCCTCCACCTTGCCAGTCCACAAAGCCAGAAAGGTTGGGGAACTCTGATCTATCAGGATTAAGCATGATTTTCTATCATGACACCTGCCTTCTGGAATGAGGTTCCCTTGTGTCTATGTTTCTTGAGCCAACTAGCATTCCAGAAAGCCTTAACAAGCTTATTAAGGAGGTGGGGCCAGTACCAAATTGTGTGCAGGTATGCTTAGCCAGATTCATTATTTTTTCTTGCTGTGTATTTCATTTCCCCCCCATAATTATTGTATTTTTATTATTTTCATTATTTTATTTTCATTATTTATTTTATTGTATACCACCTGGTTTCTTCGTCTGAGGTCAGCTGGTGACTTAATAGAATTAATTAAATTAAAAAGTTTAAAATTAAATAATATGTTTTGTTATATTGTGCCAAGTAGAGCTCTTCTACTAATTTCTCCAAAAGTTTAGAAGGTAATTATTCCAGAAATTCTTTCACTACTAATTTGAAATAAAAAAGAAATACAGGCAGTCCAACTTATGACTATAATTAAGCCCAAAATTTATGTTGCTATATAAAACAATTGCTAAGTGAGTTTTGCCTTATATTACAACCTTTCTTCCAACAGTTGTTAATTATTAATAACAATTAATTTAGTTAGTGACTAAATTAGTAAACCAATGAAATGCTGTGGACATAATATACTTAGATTTCAATAAGACATTTCACAAAGTAGACCACAATTTACTTCTTCAATTTACTTTCAATTTACTAAGCTAAAAAAATATGGAACAGACAACATCACCACCAAACAGTACCCAAAGAGCAGTCCTTAATGGCACTACATTCACATGGACAGAAGTAAGCAGTGGGTTACCACAATGCTCTGTTTTGGCTCAGTATTCTTCAGTATGTTTACAAATGACTTAGATGAAGGAATAGAAGGGGAACTCATCAAATTTGCAAATTTTGTAGAGTTGTATGCAAAAATGATGCACCAAATGTATATTCATTCATCCAATAAATGGCATTGCAAAAACCAATCCCAACCACAAAAAAACTTCACTCAAGACCAGACTTATCCATATTGCAAAGAATCCACTCCCATGAACTCCACAACGAACTCAAAAGATGTCTAGACAATGGAGAGAAGGATCTGTACATTGACTACCGCACTGATTGAATTAAAAGTAAGTCACACAACCCACAACTCCACAACCAACACAACCTCATCCATGCCACCATCACTCAAAACTAGGCACACACACTCCTAATTACCTCAATTCCAACTACAACTGGCCTTAAATGCAAGCTCCTCAATGCAAGAAGCCTTGTGAATAAAATACCTGAATTTCTCCTCTTACTAAATATGGCTAAATTCGACATCATATTTGTCTTTGAAACATGGCTCAATGCATTTCTCCCTGACTCCATTACCACAGTAAGAGACTATCATGTTTACCAATCAGATCGAAAAATCCGTAGAGGAGATGGTGTTGCTATCTTCTATAGAAAGTCCTTACATCTACAAAAAATCCAAGTTACCCAGGAGCTTGCTCTTCCTGAGACAATCATCTCTGAACTGTGCTTAAATATCACATTGACAGCCTTGCCTGCCCTGCCTGCATGCCTGCCTGCAAGCCTTGCTGCCAGCCTTGCTGTCTGCCAGTCTGCCTGCCAGCCTTGCTGCCTGCCTTCGTGCCAGCCTTGGTTCATGTCTGCCTGCCAGTCTTGGCGCCTGCCTGCCTGCCAGCCTTCCTGCCAGCCTTGGTGCCTGCCTCCCCGCCAGCCTTCCTGCCAGCCTTGGTGCCAGCCTTCCTGCAAGCCTTGGTGCCTGCCTGCCTGCCTGCCTGCCTTCCAGCCTTCCTGCCAGCCTTGGTGCCTGCCTCCCTGCCAGCCTCCCTGCCAGCCTTACTGCCAGCCTTGGTTCCTGCCAGCCTCCCTGCCAGCCAGCAACCCCACAACCATACGGAAGCACAGCAAGCCTCAGCCATCTGCTGCCAGCCCTTGCAAGAGGGACAGGGCTACCATCCCGCCCCCTGGCCCTCACTCTGGTTCTGCTGGGGCTTCTGCAGCACGGGCTCGCTCTTCTGGGGCTGGGGCTTCTGCTGCTTCTGCTTCTGGAGGAGCTGATGACAAGCACTCCAGCACCAGCCACCTCCACAGCACCTGCACCCTTCACCCCTGAGACTGAGTGACCAAGAGGAGTACCAGAGACTCATTTTTGTCTTATAGCTTGTTGTTAATAAAGTCTATTTTTGATTCACACACTTGCTTCATTTCTTTTTTTTAATAAAGTCTTGCTGGAAACTTTTAGAAATGGTTTAAGCCTTTAGATGCTTGTGGGATGGGTTAAGATAGCTTTGGGATGGGTTGAGATAGCTGTGGAATGGGCAGGGATGCCTTTGGGATGGGTAATAGCTGTGGGATAGATAAACCTCCAGTGCAAGCATAGTGGGACTATATGGTCCACCCTCCCAGGTGCCACACCTATGGCCCTTTATTATCAATAACAATATAATCAATCATCCACACATGTCAACATAAACACAACTCTTTATTAAATGCCCTGTTCATTGTAGGGCCACTCAACATACATGGCACAATGTCATCCGTGTGATGAGACAGGCTGAAGGAAGCATCCATTAATCATCTATCATCCTGTCTTGCCACTCCACCGCTCCAGCTGGGGAGTTGCACCAGTGTTTCAGGAGGTTGCGCTGCTTCTTCCCTTCACGTGAGGTTCTGTTGGGGCCTTGCAAATCGTCAGTGTCTATCAGGTTTCACCCTTGCCTCCATTCCCCAGGCTCCATGTCCCCATTGCCTTGTTGGAGGTCCACGAGCCTGTTCTGCAAGACTGGGTAGCGGGTGCGCATGAGATTGTGCAGGATGCAGCAAGCTTCCACGATGTTACTCACGGTCTCTGTACGATGCAGCATGGTGGTGAGAAGTACCTGGAACCTGTTGGCCAGGATGCCAAAGGCATTCTCCACCACCCGCCTTGCCAAGGACAGCCTGTAGTTGAAGATCCTCTCTTCACGGGTGAGGTATTTGGAGGTGTAGGGCTTCATGAGGTAGGTTATGAGGGAGAAGGCGTCATCCCCCACGATGAAGTAGGGCACATCTTGCATGTCGTTGGGCAGGGGTTCTGGATCAGGAAAGCCCACGATGAGGTTGCGTTCCAGCCTACCCTTGAGGTCACTTGCGTTGTATACCTGGGCATCTGAACATGAGCCGTAGCCTGAAGCATCGATGTACATGAACTTGTAGTCAGCATCGACCATGGCGAAGAGGATGATGCTGAAGAAGCCCTTGTAGTTGTGATAAGAGGACCGTGAGTTGGCTGGCACTTTGCAGGCCACGTGCTCCAACGGTGTGTGGGATGTTCCACCTCTGATACCACTGCTCTGCAACTTTCTTCCATCCTTCTTCAGTGGAGGGGCACTGGAGGAGCTCCTCCTTGTATTCTTCGATGATGGCCTGCACCACTTCTCAGAACACAATGCTGATGGTGTTGTGTGGCACCCTCCAGCTGTACTGCATGCTCCTGTAGGTGGTCCCTGAGGCCAGGTGGCGCAGAGTCAGTGCCACCTTGAGCCCAGGTTCCAGGCTGGGCCGGAAGTTGGTGTTTGCCTTGGTCAACCTGGGTGTCAGCCGCTGCACAACTTCGTCAAACATGGCTGGAGGCATCCTCATGAAGTTCTGGAATGCCCCAGTGTGTTCGTTCCTGAGCTCCATCATCAGCTTGTTGTACAGTCCATCCTCTGCTTTTCTGGTGAACCATCTTCGTACCCAGACGCTTCTTGGCCTCCTGTTTTTCTTCCCATAGTAGAGTTCACATTGCCTGTAGATGGCTTCGCACTGTTGCAGAAGGATGGTGGCTGCCAAAAGGACTTTGTTACAATCCACGGTGGACATGACTGGATGCTGTGGAAGAGGAAGAGGCAGATGAAGGCTGCAGAGGTCCGCACAGCAGGGCTGCTGTTCTGAAAGTGAGATCCGGATGAGTTGCTCCCCCTTTTTATAGGCAGTATAGGTGTCCCTTTGCATCCTCTAGGCATCCTCTAGGCATCCTCTAGGCATCCTCTAGGCATCCTCTAGGCATCCTCTAAGGCATCCTCTAGACATCCTTAATATCCGACATAGGTCCCCTCTGCGAATGTTTTTTCCATTTTAAACGCTTTGTTTCCGCTAGGCATCCGTTCTGCATCCATTCTGCTTCCTCCCTACGTCTGAGCGGATGGAGTTGCGTGGATGCGCAGCGGATGCCTAGCTGATATAGCGGATGCATAACGGATGCAGAACAGATGCATAGCGGATGCGTAGCGGATGCAGAACGGATGAATTGGATACATTTTCCGCGCAAAAGTTTTGAGCAGCTCAAAACTTTCTGTGCGGATGAAACGTCAATAAACAGATGCTCGATAAAGAGGAAGCAAAACAGAGGCAGTGAGTACAGAACGGATACATCGCGTTAACCAACGGATGGCAAGCTGTTTTGTCCATTTTACATCCTCTTTGCATCCGTTGGTGCAGTGTGACAGGGGCTTTAGATTAAGATAACTTTTATTGTCACAGTCATATATATGTTGTATATGTTTCTGCTACATAGCAGAAAGAAGAAACTGAAGAAATGCGCTACAACATGCAAAGATTTTCTTGGGTCCATGATAAAACTACTACATCATTTGCATATCACATTGGGTAACTTTGGGAGGGGGAATCATTTTTCAAGCAAATCTACTCAGCTTCTTTGCCCCATTGTGAAGACAGCCCACAAACAATTTCCAGACGGAATATCTGGAGGCTACCTGTATCTCATTATCCGGACACAAATGAAGTGCATGATTTGTGTTTTCTTTCCTCTTTAAAGGCTAGGTCCCACTGGCCGACGGATGCAAAACATATGCATAAAGGACACAGCGGACGAGCAAAATTTCGGGGGTGGCTCCATCCGTTGTCATCACTCCAAAAAGTGGTGAAAAGCTGCATAAACAGAACAGAAAAGAATGGAAAAGAATGGACTTGGGTAGTACGTAGCGGGGATGTTAAACGGATGTTCATCGGAAGCCTAGTGGATGACAGTGGATGAAAGCGGATGAAACCTCCGAAGGGCTTCTGGGAGAGAATTGCGAAGCAGACGCATAGTGGAAGGGGCATAGCGGATGACGCAGATGCATTACAGATGCCTATAGGAAATAAAGCGGATGCCGCGTGGATGTATATCGGATGCAAAGCATTCACTGCGCATGCAGGGAGTATGTATTGCATCAGCTCTGCAGATATAAAAGGATGCAGCATGCATGCAGTCAGCATTCAGAGGAAAGATGTGCTGCCACATACATCTAGGAGGAACACCATGGTTCATCAATCAGGGAAAAAGAGGAAGCCTACTCGTGCCTACTCGTTCCAGTCCTGGAAAGAAGGACAGAACCAGCATCCCACCCCCGGGCATTGACTCTGAACCTGCTGCTGCTGCTGCTGCTATGGTGGACCAGCCCCAAGGCCCTCAAAGCCCTGCTGCTGAAGGCCCTGCTGCTCAAGCCTCTGAAGGCCCTGCTGAGCCCCTGCCAGAGGGAAGAAAAAGCAAGGGAAGGAGAAGGTAGTTAGGAAACAGTACTCCATTTCCGAGGACATGAGGATGAGTGCTGGAATGGCTGAGGGAGAACGAGTACCTCTGGAGAAAGGGCCACAGACTCTATCAGGACACCAAGAAGAAGCAGGCAGCTTGGAGAGACAAGGCAGAGAGCCTGAGGTACACTGCAGATGTACTCCTGGGATGGCGGAAGCACATGCACACCTGGTATGGCAAGCTACACCTCAAAAAATCTGGGCAGGCCGCTGTCAAGCTCACTGACCGGGAGATGTATGTCATGGCCAAGTGCAGTTTCCTGGAGGGTGAGATCCGCCACTGAGGAGCAGCCCCTCTGACACCCCTCTCCCTCAGACAGCCCACAGACAGCCTATCCTCTTCCAGCCAGGAGCCAGTGAGCCTGTCCAGGCAGGTGTCTTCAGAGAGCCCCACAGCAGAGACCCCCCTGACAACTGCAGTCCCCATGCCGGCAGACTTGGAGGATCCCCTGTCACAAATGGAAGAAGAAGCAGCAGCCACCAGAGGCCAACCCACCCCCACCCCCACCTCCAGCTCCACAGGATGCAGGCAGAGAGGCAAAGTGGAGGGCCAGAACCACAGTGTCCTGTTGGAGATCAGGGACACAATGAAGACCAGCACAGAACTTCTCTCTCAGCTGGTCCACTTGGACAGAGGATCCTTGGGCCACCACACCTTCATCACCTACATGAGCCAGACCCTCAGGGACCTGCCCGAGGCCCAGTACCAGGTGATGAAGGAGAAGATAACAGCACTTCTGCACAACCCTCCAGGCCCAGCTGAAGCTGCTCCTACCCAATCCAGGTCTGCTCCTCCACCCCAGGCGATGTCACAGCCCTTCCACGGCTTTCAACAGCCGCTCACTTACCAAGGCTACGCCGACCAGGACTTCCCACAGCAGAAGAAGAACTTCCCAGTCGAGGCCCAGGTTCATTGCACACCACAGATGCCAGCCCTCACCCAGCTGTAGACCAGACAGTCCCACTACACTCCTCCTTCCTCCACCCCACAGCCAAGCCTGTCAACAGACAATCTGTCATCAGTCTTGGGCCTCACATCTCAGGTCCTTGATGAGGGGCCTCTCAACTTCACGGGACTGAGTCAGCTCTCTGAGAGCTTCCTGAACACACCATCCCCTGTTGTACTCTTGGGGCCAAGCACCCTAATGGCGCCTCAGACCAGCACTCAAGCCACAGCCACCTCCACAGTTCCTGCCCCCTTAACAGCTGAGACCATGGACATGACTCAGAGTGACTGAGAATAGTGTCAGAGACTGAGTTGTTTACTTGTTCACTTTATCTTTGCTTAAGACACTTTACTTGGTTCATTTTGCTTTTTTAATAAAGTCATAAAGTTTACCTAAGACAGTTAATAAAGGTTATCTTTGCTTAAGACACTTAGTTTACTTGGTTCATTTTTTTTACTTAATAAAGTGTTGGTGAAAACTTTGAAAAAATGGTTAACCCTTTGCATGCTTGTGGGATAGTAGGGCACATCTTGTGTGTCATTGGGTAGGGGGCCTGGATCTGGAAAACCCATGACGAGGTTGCATTCCAGCCCATCCTTGAGGTCACTCGCGTTGTATACCTGGCCACCTGAAGCTGACCCGTTGCCTGAAGCATCGATGTACATGAACTTGTAGTCAGCATCAACCATGGCAAAGAGGATGATACTGAAGAAGCCCTTGTAGTTGTAATAATTGGACCCTGAATTGGGTGGAGCTTTGCAGGCCACGTACTTCCCATCTATGGTTCCAACAGTGTGGGGAAAGTTGCACCTCTGATACCACTGTTCTGCAACTTTCTTCCAGCCTTGTTCAGTGGTGGGGCACCTGAGGAGCTCTTCCACATATTCTTCGATGATGGCCTGCACCACTTCTCTGACCACTTTGCTGATAGTGTTGTGTGGCACCCTCCACGCATACTGCATGTTTCTGTATGTGGTTCCAGAGGCCAGGTGCCGCAGAGTGCCACCTTCAGTCCAGGGTCCAGGTTGGCACGGAAGTTGGTGCTAGGCTTGGTCAACCTGGGTCTCAGATGCTCGACAGCTTCATCAAACATGGCTGGTGGCATCCTCATGAAGTGATGGAATGCACGAGGGTCTTCATTCTTCAGCTCCACCATCAACTGGTCATACAGTCCAAACTCCATTCTTCTCATGATCCATCCTCAGACCCACATAGCTCCTGGATGTCTCCTTCTTCTCCTTCTGTATAAAAGGTGAAACAGTCTGAACAGGTTTTGGTTCTGGTGATGAATGGTCCCAGCTACCATACTGGACTGTGTCATGATCCATGGTGGAGAACAATTGATGATGTTGAAGACCAAGACCAAGGGTGAAGAGGTCTGTACACCACAGCTGCTGGACTCATATCCAGATGATTTTCTTCCCCTTTTTATAGAAAATATCGGTAGTCCGCTAGGTGTCCTTCTACATACTCTAGACATACTGCAGACATCCTAAATATCTGAGATACATCCCAGATACAAACGTTTTGTCCATTTTAATCCTTTATATATGAGATGCATATGCTTACATCCTTTCTATTTCCGTGCTACTAACGCTGTGCACCTTTCGTTTCCTCCCTCTTTCCATTTTCAGCTGTAGCGGATGTGAGTTGAGGGGATGGGCAGAGGATGCAGAGAGGATACAGTGGACGTTTAACGGATGATAATGGACATAAAACATTTGTTGCCCGTATATATCACGGATGTACATTGTACGCGGTGGAAAATTCATCCGTTCACAAAATTTTGTGCAGCTCAAAACTTCTCGCGTGGATGAAATCTCAGTGAACGGATGCTTGAGGGATAGAGCGTATGAAACACGTATGCAGTGAGTACACAATGGCTGCATAGCGTTTTCCAACGGATGGCAAGCTTTTTTTAATGTTTTACATCCTCTTTGCATCCATAAGTGCAGTGGGACAGGGGCTTAAGAGGTGATTGCCTTCTTATTCCTCCTCAATTTACTGTGTGCATAATAGTATGTGGGAATTACCTTGGAAAATTGGAAGAAATGATGTTTCCTAGGGAATGATAGGTTAAAAGAGAACATCGTGGGAAGAGCAAGGATCTCTGGAGGGATCCTACTTAGTTTCTCATACTGAAAAGAAGATGGCATAAGAATTATACTTTCATACTTGAAATTTTCTGCTGTTCTGCTATAATGTAGCTTTATAATAAAGTAGAATTAGTTTATTTGATAGTGTTTCCTGTCTGAATGATCTGAAAAGCTGACATGGGACAATGTGCATAGAGAAGCTTAAAATGACATGTGTTTGGTCATAGCTTTAGCATATTCTGGCAGATTATTTTAGACATACCCTTCCATCTAGTCATTGACCTGTCCTCCTGTGCTTTAGTACTGTTTTGATTATGAAATAGACCAGATCTCAACATTTATAGGAATTATCCCCCAGACTTCTTTTAAAAGGTGTTGGCTTACTGGTTCAAAACATGAAATTAATTTGCCCATTCTTGGCTTAAGGCATGTAACTAGAAATGTAAATGAAAGGACTCATTATTTGCATTTCTGTGACATTCCTTCCTGGTGATTGATGTTGCCAGAAGCTCTGACTCTTCTTTTCCTTTCTTGACATAATGATCTTAGGGTTGTTAACAACTCCCACACATTCTCATTCTCAGTTCCAACTTTTAATTTTCTAACAGCTGTTCAGTTCCAGCTACTTCTAGATAAGGGTTTCTCAAATCTGCAAATTTAAGATGACACCATGCAGAGTTGAAATTGAATTCTAAACAAAAATTGAAATCTGTAAATCTTAAAATCACCAAGCTTGAAAAACATTGATCTAGATGGAGTCAAAAGATATACTACTTTCTGCTGATGCTTTGTGGTCAAAAGATTGAACAGTCAGCCTAAGAGTATGAAGAGAAAGAGAAAAAATATAATCAGAGCATTGAGTCCTGAATTGAACAAGACATTTACATTAGGGGGCTAACATTTGGAGGGCTCAAATTTCAGCTAGGAGAACCAGTGATCACAGGCCTTAAAATGGTATACATTTAAATTGTAAAAGGTGCAAACAGAAGTTGGGAGTGCAGCACATTGATGCTATGGTGAAAAGAATGAATTAAGACAGAATGTGAGGAGAGAGCATGGATCTGGTTTGGGTTAAATAACCCTTCATTACATTGATACAAGCTGAATAGTGGTGAGGTAAATTAAACCAATTTCCTTTCTGTTTAAAAAAAAACTTCAGAAAGAAATTATTTTATGTTACATCTAATTTTCAAACTGGTCTTATTATGTCATGAATATATGAAAGTAAGGAACTAATGAAAAATGTATTTCCATTAGAAACTGCACATCACCAATGTAGCATATTTTACACTGAACACACAGAGGAACAACACATTCATCACCAAATTCTGTTTGGAGTGGAATCAAGCAGCATCTGCAGTTCTGAAATATGACAGACACTAGCAAGACAGCCAAATGGCTATTATCTGCATTTGGCAGATAACAGTATTAAATACAAATTCAATATGCATCCAATCAGCATATCTAGTAAGAACCCCAGCATCATTCCCTTTAAAAGGCTAAGTCAGAATAAGTAAGTGATAGTAATCCAACATGGTACAGAAATAGATATGTCACAAATTTCAAAGCTACAAATTTGTTTGCCAAAAATCTGCAATCACCTACAAAGGAACTAAAAATATAGTTGGCTTTCAGAGCACACTCCAGTTCCCATCTCATTCATAAGCCTTTAAATGGTGAAACACATGGGAGCAGAAATGCAGCTTCGGTTGGGCCTCTGGGACATGGAACCCAGAAGTCTTTATTCCCAGAGAAGGCTGGTGACTGAGGCACCATTAAACAGTCCAGGATCAATACTTGGATTGAGACCCACAGGCAACTACCAACAGAGACTGATGGGGTAATTGGCTAAAGCATCCTTTCTGTTCTGTTTTTCAGAAAGCTGGAGGAAAAAATGAGCTAGAAAGGCACCTTGTTACAGATAATCACTGTATGAACCTTTAGCATTTTATATTTATATCCTGTCAATGCAACAGAGTCCTTCCATAAAGGCTTATAGCTCCTTGGGTTATTGAGGGAATGCCACTGCCTACAGCATTAACTTTGGTGGGGAATTAGTCATAGTTGTTGCTACCTTTGTAAGTGGAATCAACATAGATAACAGATACTATCCATCTCACACACTCAATTTATTCCTCTTTTTCTTTTTGCAAGTTATTTTAACCTATGCTTGTTTATTACAAGTAGTTTTACTGTTTCAGACATTTGCAGAATTTATCACACAATGTATTTCTCTTTTTTAAAATGAAAAGGAATAGATAACCAAAACAAGTAAGCAAGGAGAAGGTGACTTCCAGGGTAATATGTACAAAAAATACAGACATCTTTGAGTTAAAGCCCCTGTCACACTGCACCAATGGATGCAAAGAGGATGTAAAACGGACAAAATAGCTTGCCATCCGTTGGTTAATGCGATGTATCCGTTCTGTACTCACTGCCTCCGTTTTGCTTCCTCTCTATCTGTGCAGCATCCGTTTATGGACATTTCATCCGCTCAGAAAGTTTTCAGCTGCTCAAAACTTTTGCGCGGAAAATGTTTCCAATTCATCCGTTCTGCATCTGCTAGGCATCCGTTCTGCATCCATTATGCATCCACTATATCTGCTAGGCATCCATTCCGCATCCGCACAACTTGCATCCACTTGGATGCAGGGAGGAAGCAGAACGGACGCAGAACGGATGCAGAATGGATGCTTAGCGGATGCAGCACAGAAACAAAGCATTTAAAATGGAAAAAACCTTCGGAGAGGGGACCTATCTCGGATATTAAGGATGTCTAGAGGATGCCTAGAGTATGCCTAGAGGATGCAAAGGGACACCTATACTGCCTATAAAAAGGGGGAGCAACTCACCTGCATCTCGCTTTCAGAACAGCAGCCCAGCTGTGCAGACCTCTGCACCCTTCATCTGACTCTTCCTCTTCTACAACATCCAGTCATGTCCACCGTGGATCGTAACAAAGTCCTTTTGGCAGCCATCATCCTTCTGCAACAGTGCGAAGACATCTACAGGCTATGTGAACTCTACTACGGGAAGAAAAAGAGGTGGCCAAGAAGCATCTGGGTACGAAGATGGTTCACCAGAAGAGCAGAGGACGGACTGTACAACAAGCTGATGGTGGAGCTCAGGAATGAAGACACTCGGGCATTCCTGAACTTCATGAGGATGCCTTCAGCCATGTTTGACGAAGTTGTGCAGTGGCTGAGACCCAGGTTGACCAAGGCAAACACCAACTTCCGGCCCAGCCTGGAACCTGGGCTCAAGGTGACACTCACTCTGTACCACCTGGCCTCAGGGACCACCTACAGGAGCATGCAGTACGGCTGGAGGGTGCCACACAACACCATCAGAATTGTGGTCAGAGAAGTGGTGCAGGCCATCATCGAAGAATACAAGGAGGAGCTCCTCCAGTGCCCCTCCACTGAAGAAGGATGGAAGAAAGTTGTAGAGCAGTGGTATCAGAGGTGGAACTTCCCACACACCGTTGGAGCCATCGATGGCAAGCACGTGGCCTGCAAAGTGCCAGCCAACTCAGGGTCCTCTTATCACAACTACAAGGGCTTCTTCAGCATCATCCTCTTCGCCATGGTCGATGCTGACTACAAGTTCATGTACATTGATGCTTCAGGCAACGGCTCATCTTCAGATGCCCAGGTATAAAACACAAGTGACCTCAAGGGTAGGCTGGAACGCAACCTCATCGTGGGCTTCCCAGATCCAGAACCCCTGCCCAGCGACACGCAAGATGTGCCCTACTTCATCATGTGGGATAACGCTTTCTCCCTCACAACCTACCTCATGAAGCCCTACACCTCCAAATACCTCACCCGTGAAGAGAGGATCTTCAACTACAGGCTGTCCAGGGCAAGGCGGGTGGTGGAGAACGCCTTTGGCATCCTGGCCAACAGGTTCCAGGTACTTCTCACCACCATGCAGCATCACCCAGAGACTGTGAGGAGGATCATGGAAGCTTGCTGCATCCTGCACAATCTCATGCGCACCCGCTACCCAGTCTTGCAGAACAGGCTCGTGGACCTCCAGCAAGGCAATGGGGACATGGAGCCTGGGGAATGGAGGCAAGGGCGAAACCTGATAGACACTGAGGCTGTGCAAGGCCCCAACAGAGCCTCACGTGAAGGGAAGAAGCAGCGCAACCTCCTGAAACACTGGTTCAACTCTCCAGCTGGAGCAGTGGAGTGGCAAGACAGGATGAAGGATGCTTCCTTCAGCCTGTCTCATCACACGGATGAGATTGGACCATGTATGTTGGGTGGCCCTACAATGATCAGGGTATTTAATAAAGAGTTGTGTTTGTGTTGATATGTGTGGATGATTATTACATTATTATTGATAATAAAGGGCCATAGGTATGGCACATGGGAGGGTGGACCATACAGTCCCACTGTGGTTGCACTGGAGGTTTATCTATCCCAAAGCTATTACCCATCCCAAAGGTATCCCTGCCCATCCCACAGGTATCCCTGCCCATACCAAAGGTATCCCTGTCCATCCCACTGCTATCTTAACCCATCCCACAAGCATGCAAAGGCTTAAACCATTTCTAAAAGTTTCCAGCAAGACTTTATTAAAAAAAAGAAATGAAGCAAGTGTGTGAATCAAAGATAGACTTTGATTTTATTATTAACAAGAAGCTATAAAACAGAAATGAGTATCTGGCACTCCTCTTGGTCGCTCAGTCTCAGGGGTGAAGGGTGCAGGTTCTGTGGAGGTGGCTGGTGCTGGAGTGCTTGTCATAAGCTCCTCCAGAAGCAGAAGCAGCAGAAGCCCCAGCCCCAGAAGAGCGAGCCCGTGCTGCAGAAGCCCTAGCAGAACCAGAGTGAGGGCCAGGGGGCGGGATGGTAGCCCTGTCCCTCTTGCCAGGGCTGGCAGCAGATGGCTGAGGCTTCCGCATGGTTGTGGGGTTGCTGGCTGGCAGGGAGGCTGGCAGGAACCAAGGCTGGCAGGAAGGCTGGCAGGGAGGCAGGCACCAAGGCTGGCAGGAAGGCTGGCAGGAAGGCAGGCACCAAGGCTGCCAGGCAGGCAGGCACCAAGGCTGGCAGGAAGGCTGGCAGGCAGGCTGGCAGGGAGGCAGGCACCAAGGCTTGCAGGAAGGCTGGCACCAAGGCTTGCAGGAAGGCTGGCAGGCAGAAAGGCAGCAAGGCTGGCAGGCAGGCATGAACCAAGGCTGGCAGGCAGACTGGCTGGCAGCAAGGCTGGCAGGTAGGCTGGCAGCAAGGCTGGCAGGTAGGCTGGCAGCAAGGCTGGCAGGGAGGCTGGCAGCAAGGCTGGCAGGCAGGCAGACAGCAAGGCTGGCAGGGAAGCTGGCAGCAAGGCTGGCAGCAAGGCTTGCAGGCAGACATGCAGGCAGGGCAGGCAAGGCAGTCAATCCGTCCGGCAGCAGGTCTTTCCTCTGAATGGCGACCTGCTTCCGAGCTGCTTCCGTTATATCCACGGGGCTGACGGAATGCATCCTCCCCACATGCGCAATTAACACTCGGCATCCGCTAGGCTTCCGCTGTGCATCCGCTGTGCATCCGCTGTGCATCCGCTGTGCATCCGCTGTGCATCCGCTTCATCCATTCGGCGTCCGTTGTGCATCCGCTGTATCCGTTCTATGTCCGCTTTGTTGAGGTCCCCTGGAAGCCTAGCGGATGTGCCATCCGCTCCCATCCGCTTCCATCTGCTAGGCTTCTGTTCTGCATCTGTTTTCCATCTGCTCTGCATCCTCCCCCATCCGTTCCTTTCTGTGTTATCCGCTCTGGTTATGCAAATTTTTGCCCCTTCTGAGAGTGAATAACAATGGATGGAACATTTTTCTCGTCCGTTGTTTACGTTTTGCATCCGTTGGGCAGTGTGACAGGGCCTTAAGCTTGACTCCTATTGACTACCTCCATGGGAGATGGATGACAACAACACAGGATACATAACATGGCCTTCTTTTGGAAGACTTTTTTGGCAATCATGTGATCAAAGCCCTTCTCATTTTGTTTGTGCATTATATCTATGACATACATATAAGGAGCAGTGCTTCGTTATGCAGGTATGGCTGCCTTTCCCCCATGTACATATCTGGTTAGGCATTCTTGAGAGTGTTCCATTTAGGTGCCATCTAAGGTTGAACCTGCACAGTTTTTACCAAGAAAAGCAAAGGGTGGCTTAGTCAGAGTATCATTCTACTTTCTTTTAGGAAAAAGATTTGTGGAATTCTAGATTGTACCAACCAGAGTTTGTTCTGGTTTAGACAAATATACCCTACATGGGATATCTTAAAACAGATGCAAATATTTCCAATCTTCTTGTTGCATTACTGGTGGGTACTGGGAAAGAAAGAAATGTATTGTTATAGCTTACATAGTAATGCTTTAATTTAGGCTTATATGTTTGGACCATCACTGAGAAATTCCTATGATTGTATAAATTATATTCAATATAAGCACAAGAACTCTTATTATATTATATTGTCATCAACTGTGAAAACTGCTGGCAAATATTTGAAGAATATTTTCCTTCAGGAAACATGACAATGTAAGGTTTGATGCATAAAGTTTAGAAATGCTGCTGCTGCTAATAATAGTGATAATAAAGTAATGATAGTGAATGAAACCCAGACAAAGTATTTGCATTAGGGTCCCAATGGGGCATCATTTAAGTCATACTTACTTTTCAAATTGATTTCAATGGGATTTAAACCCAGCCAACTTATTCTGGATCCTTCCCAAATACTGGTATAAGGGCTCCCTCGTAGTGTGTTCATAAGCAGAATAGTTTAGAAGAAATGTAGCAAATATTTCTAACTGCCATATGGAACAGCAGTTTTGAAGAGTTATATTTATATGGATTAGGAAGGGAGAAAAGGATATTTATATTATTAACCCAAAGGCAACATTTAACTAATTAAATTGCTTCAAGTCTTGTGTGACTTCCTACGTAGGTCACAATATAAGAGAAGATAGGTTTGGCTAGTCTTTGGGATTAATCCCAGGAGCACTTCACACAGACACATGGTATTTACAGCCTGCAGAATTATTTAAACAGTTCTCAAACTGTATTGCAGGTGAATTTCAGATATAGCAAGACATAATTAACAGATTAATTCTTTGCTTGGGCTGTAGAGCCAATGAAGTGCTATATTTCAGAGCAGCATTACCATCTGGGATACTATATCCTCTAGAGCCAAAAGACATTGCTTAGCATTATGTGCTTAAGAAAAGAAAAGTAAGTAATAAAGTGATCAGAAAGGCTTTTAGAAATACTGGTTAGTTTTACACACTCAGTTTCAGAAGAATCTGAATTCATAATCAAACAAACATTAATTTAATTTACATTTATATGTTTGGATTCATTGCCAAGTGATTTAGGCGAATGCTTCTTATATTGTCCATTTATACATTTTTAAAATATTTGGGGAAAAAGATTTACAGACTAGTCCATTCTGGTAGAGACTTCAGTTGTTTTGTATTTAAAAGTCTGATTTTGGATCGAATCTGTCTATTGTCAAATGGTAACTTGTAGAATTATTCCACTATGTCATTTTATTTGAACCTTAAGTTCTGCAGTGGTGGTTTTCAAATTTTTTACTACCATTCTGTGGGCATGACTTTGTGGGTGTGGCATGGTTTGGTGGATGTGGAGTGGCTTGGTGGGCATGACAGGGAAAGGATTCTGTAAAATATCCATTTCCATCCCACTCAAAGGGAAGGATACTGTAAAATCTCATTCCCTCTCCACCTCACAAACCTGCTTTCCAGCTCCATTCTCCTGTGCAGGGCAACAAAAGAAGACTCAGCCGACCAGCTGGGACTCAGGAGGCAGAGAATAGATGGAGGTGAGGCCAACCAGAAGTGGTATTTACTGGTTCTCCAGACTACTCAAAATTTCTGTTACCAGTTCTCCAGAACCTGTCAGAACTGGCTGAATACCACCTCTGCTACTCTGCCTCCTTGGAGAGGGGAAGTTGTGCATGTATTTATAAAACAAAACAAAAAAATACAGAACTATAGTTGTTCCATCCGGAAAGAAGCGCATGAGACCGGGTTCCAACAATAAACTCTTTTATTAAACTCACTAGGCAATAGTAACAGAACAACAGCCCAAGCCGCGGCAACCCTTTTTATAGCGGCTTGCCCGCGGCTTGTGGCCAATGACACCACTTTAACTATTCCCACCGTTTGGCAGGTTAACCGGATTGGATCTCTAACAGACAATCCACGAATGGCCTTTTCGGCCAATCAGAATAGTGAACTTGGAGCCTTCCAAGTTCCATACAGAACAATAGTCACTCACAATCTTTTTTTCCTTAAGAATGTTTACATTCTTGAGAATTTGGGCTATCCAAATCTTGAAAGAGAATATGATTCTGGAAGCTCGTGACTGCTTTACAATAGCTTCCCTTTTCTCTTTTTTTACACTTGGCTAATCTCAGAAAAGCGACATTAAGTCAAGCTTAGTTACAGTTTGATGATAGATCACCAAGAAATATAAAATACTCTGTTACATACCAAAGATCTTTAACTTTAATTTAAAGTGTTTGACCCATAATTTTAAGAAACAATTTTAAGTCAAAAATTTATCTAGTCTAGTTTATTAAGCCATCATGGCTAGAAACTGCTAACAGTCTTATTTTCCAAATCTTATACCAGGTCAGAAATTGGTCCTTTAAGGCTGTAAAAAAATCTGGATGACAGCAAAGATAAATAAAATACTTTACTGCTACCTAATGATTATCCAGTTTTTATTCAGCTCAGATATAACTGGTCAAATGATAAGCCCAATGGCACTGAAGATGCAAGATTGAAAGAAAACAGTCATTTTTTTTTATTTGTGCTTTAACATATGAATCAGGTAATAAAAAGTTTGCAATCAGTTCTTTAAGCACCATGGATTCATATTTGAATTATATACCCATTATTAATTATATGAAAGGTAAAGATTAATATTTTCTAATCCTTGGACAAGCTTATGGGATTGTATAACTAACTAACTAACTAACTAACTAACTAACTAACTAACTAACTAA
>BLBF01000019.1:30897104-30967690 GCA_015471245.1 Laticauda colubrina
TAACTAACTAACTAACTAACTAACTAACTAACTAACTAACTAACTAACTAACTAATCACAAGTCTCAAATATACTTTTTTTTCAAAAAGCAACTGGATTTTCTTGGCTATTTTTCCTTAAAATGTTTCACCTATCATCAAAGAAGCTTCTTCAGTTCTAACTGACTGGAAGGGAAGGGGCATTGGTCCTACCTGAATGCTTCTTCTCAGGGAGCCAAAGGGAGAATCCAGGATGGGTAGTCTCTAGTCTCATAGCTCTGCAGACCGAGTTGAAAAACTGAGGACACTCCCCCTGGTAACAGTCCCCAGTTCTGAACGACGTCAAAGAGAATCCAACTGCTCCTTGTCCTCTGACAGATCACCTATTTGATACTGTGAGAAAAAACATTTCCTCCCTACTCCAACAAGACAGAATACAAGGTGGGATTGGATTCTCCCTTCGGTTCCCCGAGAAGAAGCATTCAGGTAGGACCAACACCCCTTCTCCACTGAGCTGAAGGGAGAATCCAGGATGGACATAACAAAGCTGGCTGATGGTTGTCCTACAGGAGGGAACTGGATTGGTCGGAGGTCCCCACTTCTACATGAACGCCCTGCAGGACTCATCTTTCAAAGGACGCCTCTACTGAGGCAAAGGAGTCAATTTTATAATGTCTTATAAAATGAGGTCACAGATGACCAAATCAGAGCTCTACAAAAATCCAGAACTGAAGCCTGCATTGCCCAGGCTGCAGTGGTCGCCACACTCCTGGTTGAGTGCACAGTGATTCTCCTGGGCATAGGAAGAGCCAATAACTCATAGGCCTTCGCAATACAGGTTCTAAGCTAGCGACCCACAGTAGATGGTGTCATCCTGTGACCCAAAGTTGACTGCTGAAAGGAAATGAACAGGGCTTCAGTCCTCCTAAAAGAGGAGGTCCTTTTGATGTATATATGGAGGGCCCTCCTAATGTTCAAGGTGTGCCATTTTCTCTCCAGTGCATGGGTAGGCCCTGGACAGAAGTCAGGCAAAATCAACTCCTGTGAGCAATGGAATAAGGAGTTCACCCTGGGCAGAAATGTAGGGCCCAACTGCAGAACCACCCTGTCTGCATGGAAAATACATAAGTCCTTTCTGATAGATAAGGCTGTCAACTCCAAGATACGCCTGGCCGAAATAATGGCCACTAAGAATGAAACTTTGCATGTGAGTAGGCAAAGACTGACTTCACGCATAGGGCTCAAATGGGGGAGAAATCAGTGCCTGCAGGACCCTAGGCGAATCCCAAGTGGGGTAACAGTGGACCACAGGTGGCTTCAAATTAGTGGCTCCCCTAAGGAAGACTTTTACCTGGGGTGCTGGGCCAGAGTGATTGAATCCTTGACCAAAAAAATGAGACCAAGACAGCTACCTGTCTCTTCAAAGTATTGAGGGCAAGACCTCTATCCAACCCATCCTGCAGGAACTCAAACACATTTGCAATAGACACAGCAGTAGGTTCCAATAGGTGACTAGCACACCAGCTGCAGAAAATATTCCACGATGCATCATATATCCTGGTCGTAGAAGACTTCTGGCTGCCTGGATAGTCTGAATGATTCTTCTGGAAAACTTCTCCTGTTTCAGGAGCACCCACTCAAGTGCCAGATGGTCAACTGAAACCAGGCTGGATCTGGGTACTCGATCGGGCCCTGGCTGAGGGAGATCCTGTGCAGGGCAATTCTCCAGGGTCTGGTGACCTACAGGCCCACCAGGTCAGTGAACCATGGGCACCTGGGCCAGTAAGGGCTACCAACAGAAACTCCGCCCTCTCTGTCAGTACCTTTCTGATTGTCCCTGGAACCAGGGGAAAGGGGGGAAGGCATACAATAGCTCTTGGGGCCACCTGCACTGGAGAGTGTTGACCCCTTCTGCTCCTGGTGCTGGGAACCGTGCAAAGAACCTTGGGAGCTGCAAGATCTAACAAGATGCAAAGAGATCCAGAATCGGATGGCTGAACCATTCTATCATCTCCTGGAACAGACTGAGATGCAGTTGCCATTCCAACTTGTCGACTGTGGCCCTGTTCAACCAGCCTGCTTGCACATTGGAAACTCCTGGGATGTTTTCTGCTCGCAGGGACAACAGGTGTCTCTCCACCCACCTACATAACCGAGTCACCTCCAACATTAGAGAGCTGGAGCGAGTGCCCTCCTGCCAGCTTATGTGGGCCTTGGTGGCCACATTGTCTGTGAGGAGAAGAACCTGTCTCCCCATCACCTCCTGCCTTAGATCCTTGAAAGTTAAGTGGGCAGCCTCAAGCTCTAGCCAATTTATGTTGTGGATGAGCTCTTCCCTTGACCACCTAACCTGGACTCCCAAGTCCTCCCAACCATACAGACTGGCGTCGGCGGTGATGCTAATCCTCAGGGACTCCCTGTACAAGCAACCCTGATTCATGACTCGGGACTGCCACCAATGGAGAGAATGAAGAACCAGCAAGGCTACGCAAACCCTCCTTGGTGAGTTGCCCCTGCCCGCCTTCTGGTAGGGGAGGAGGAACCACTGCAGGGTTCAGGCATGGAAGTGGGCCCTGGGTAGATCCCAATGCACGTTATCATCTTGCCAAGAAGTTGAGATGTGATGTGATGTCCCTTATACTGTGTGACGCTCCTGTGAGAGAAGACCTGGCCAGTAAAGGTGTCTATGATAGCCCCCAAATGCAAGAGGTGGTTCGATGGTACTGGGTGGCATTTGCCCAGGTTTATTGAGAAACAATGCTCTTGAAGGATCCTGATTGTCAACATCATATCCTCTTCTGCCTGGGGTCTGGAAGAGGATGCTATCAGGATGTCGTCCAAATAGCATTGGATCCCTATGGGTAAGGATCTGAGGTATGCTGCTACAGCCTCCAGGAGCTTGGTAAAAGTCCGTGGGGCTGATGACAGGCTGAAAAAGAGAGCCCTGTATTGAAAATGGTGGCTACCCTAGCAAAACCTCAGGAACTGACGATGTTTGGGGTCTATGGACACATGGAGGTAGGTCTCTGTCAGGTCTACCGAAGCTAAAAAAATAAATAAATATCCCTTCCGCAGGCACTGTAGGATAGAGTGGAGGGAGTGCACCTTGAATCTTTGGTAGATTAGATGCCTGTTGAGCCCTTTCAAGTTGGGGATTGCTCACCACTTCCCACCCCCCCGAGGCCTTTGGAATCACAAACCAAATTGAATAGAGTCCCTGTCTCTCCTGGTCTCCAGGAACTGGCTGGATGACCCGAACGTCCAGCAGATGGTGGACGATTCCATGAGATCCATCTTTGAGAGGTCCTTTGAGATAGGGCAGCACACAAAGACAGTGGGGGGGGGGAGAAAAGGAACTCCCGAGAGAGACATGACCATTATGTTGTCAGGATCCAAGTGTCCATCGTGATCTGTTCCCATCTCTGCCAGAACAGTCCCAGACAGCCCCCTGGGGGAGAGGAGGCTTGGATGTCACTTGTTGCATCTAAAAGGTCTGTTGGAACCCTGAAATGACCTTCTGTCATCTTGCCTCTGATGCCCTCTGGCAGAAAAGGGGGGGTCTATCGGCCTGAAATAAGGATCTTTGGAAAAAGGGCCTCCTTTGATGGGGAAAGCTTGCCCCAGCTCCCCCCTGTTTAAAGGAGGGCTTTCTGTAGTAGGGCGTGAGACCTGTAATCAAAACGTCTACCCTGGGAGGGCAGGATCTTTCGCTTGTCCCTGGTTTCCATCAAAAAGGGATCCAGGGCCTTCCTAAAAAGCCTATCTCTCTTGAAGGGAGCAAATGCCAGCTTCCATTTGTTTCTGGTGTCTATCTGCCAATTTCTTAGCCAGATGAGCCTACGTGCTGTTACAGATGAGGCCCTGTCTCTGGAAGAAATTTTGGCTGACTTGAGGGTGGCATTAGCTATCAATTGAGCTGCGGCTATTATCTTATTTAAGTCCTGATGCACCCTGAGGTCCTCAGGTGGAATTCTACTCTGCAGCTGCCATAGCCACCCATTAAATAAGGTAGATTCAAGACCCACTGAGGTGAGTGTACCCCCCAGGGGACTCCCACTGCTTTTTAATCACATTCATAAACATCTGGGGCACAGGTACAGCGTCCACCACAGGTGCTTTCTCAGTGAATAGGTAATCTTTCTGATCCTCCCCCTCTGGTGGAAGATCCTGGGTGACCTTGTCCCTTTTTTTTAAAGAGCCCTGCCAACAGAGTCTTGAAGAGAGCCAGCTGGAAAATATCCTTAAAGGAGGGGGGACCTGCAACCTCTGACTCCCCATCCAAAAAGCCCTCTCTGGAAGGAGGTCCCTCTCGGAAACATAAGACTGGCTTCTTTCTGAAGGGGATGCAGAACAATTTCTGAAGTAGACCGGCTGTTCTGCAGAAGCCTGCCCCTGCCCCTGCTCCTGAGGAACACCTCTGTTGGTGTCCAAACCAGGCAGCTGGTGCAGCTGGTTGACTTAAGCTTGAAATTCTTGTCGAATTGTTTGGGAGATCCAGGCTCTCATGAAAGACCCATCTCTTGCCTGTGGGTCTCCTCAGGCCACAACCTAGCCACTGTAGGGATAAAAGTGGCTTTTTTAAAAAAAATATTATTATTTTATTTAATAATAGACCTAGGCGCAGGTCTGGTTCTGCTGGAGGCTTGGCTTCCAGATGCAGCAATCAAAAATCCTTATGGTGGCTCAGAATTATTATGAGTGGCTTTTGCCTTGATTTGGAAGTTTCCCTGCAAATCCTGAGTACTTGAGCCACCAGGAGATCAGGCAATCAAATATTTTCTATCTGCCAATTGGTCTTGCTGCCTGCCATCTTGTGGAAGCAGAGGAGAGATAGTCCTGTTTTCAGCCATCTGGAGTCTCTCACTGCCTTATAAAACTCCTTATCTAGGGCTTTTTGTCTATGCCTGCCCTGACTATCCTCTGCCCTAGAGGATCTTTTAGGGGCTAGGGTCCTAGCTCTGATCCTAGCTGCTGCCTTCAGCCCAGCAGACCTGGACTTAGTTGATCCCCTTGCAGCTCTCTCCTACTCTGCTGAGGAGCTGATTATTCTTGGCCAGCTCCCCTGGTGGCCATTTTGAGCCTGCCAAAAATAATTGTCACTGACAGGAAGAAAGAAAAGGAAAAATGGGGCAAAAGGAAAATAAAAACAAAATTTATTTGATCTAAAGCTGCCTGCTTTGGTCACAGCAGCTTTTCACCACTTCAGGAGACTAGTGTGACTCAGAACTGGTGAGCTCAGCACAGCTTCGCAATTTAAGGCAAGAGTCAAAGCAAAAAGGGGAAAAAAATGGCTGACTCTTGAAAATTGTGACAAGCCCTGATAGATCAGAGGCTTGCAAGCCAGTGCTGGCTGCACAGCAATCAATTTGGCAGTCTCAAGTGTCTCACAGCTGCCATGGTGCCCTGGTGACTGGACAGGGGGTCAGAATTCAATCCAGATGGCCAGTACCCCCTCCCAAGGGACAATCCTGGAGGCAAACTGCAGAATTGTCCCAAAATGTCTGAAATGACTGCCGACGCTGAAAAGGGGCAGAAGCAACTGTTGGTTTTCGTGGCTACCATAGATCAATTAGAGGAGACTGGGAGAAAGTGAGTTTAATAAGACACTGACTCCCGCTTCCCTCCTACCCTGGGTCACACAGGCTCACAGGGTACCTCCAACCAAATTTACAATCACAATTCCAAAAACCAGTCCACCAGCAAATATTTTTTTTTAAAGGGAGTTAAAAAAAAAGAAAGAAAGAAAAACAAAAGTACTAACCAGCAAGCCAGATAGCTGTCAAACCTGCTCTAAGTCTCTCAAAGAGAAAAAAACCTCAATCCAGGGGTTGATTCTTCGATAATCTGAACTATTCAGAGACCTTAAAGGGTGGTCTGAACATGCTGAGACCGAATGAAGAACTGGGGACCATTACCACAGGGTGTGTCCTCAGTTTTTCAGCTTGGTCTGCAGAACTATGAGACTAGAGACGACTCATCCTGGATTCTCCCTTAGGCTCAGTGAAGAATGGAAAATTTTTCCAGTTGCCTTTTGGAAAAAACACCTTTGGGACAACTGTGACATGAATGATTGAAAATCATTTAATCATTAAAGGGTTTTTTTGTTGCTACATGTTTGACCTCAAAAACTGGTTAATCAAAACAAAATTTTATTCTTGAATGGAAGAATAATTGAATATGATTGAACAGACAAATCCACTAGAGATTTTTTAGATATATTTATAGTAAACAAATGAAAAAGATAATTAATATTTTCTTAGGTTATTGAATATTTTCACACAGTAGCTGGGGTCTATAATAAGAATTTTCATTTCATTTTCATAAGTAAGTAAGTAAGTGGAAGGCACTTTATAGTGGGCTTATATAATTATAGAACTATTGGATTATCATAAAGAAATGCTATCTTTCCTCTTTCAGAATTTTAGAAATAATTATGCTTTATTTTGTCTCTTCCTTTTAAAAGTTGGGGAACAAAATTAATCTTACCTGCCAATGTAAATGTGAAGTATGTTGGAGGTTGAAACATTCTGCGTGTGCCTGTGAAAGTGCAACTCTAATCTGAGTATTTATTAAAGAAGCAGGGCTGTAAGAGTTCTATTTGCAGAAAAATAAGATATATCAAAACAACATTTAGATATAACGTACTTAACAAGTGCAATACCACTAGGAAGAGAATCAATGAACTTATGTTCTATATTTGCCTGAGAACAAAGGCAAAAGGCAATCATCTGTGAATATTGTCGTAACCTGCCAGGCAAACTTTAGAGGTTCTGAAAAGTCAGTGAGATTGAAAAGGTTCCTGACTAATTTAGCTGACAACTTTGTCATTCAAAAGGTAGAGAAGAGAAATAGAGGGAAAGCTACACTGGACTGAATACTTACTAACAAGGAAGGAATAATAGAAAGATTAACATTGCAGGAAATATGAGGAAGAGCGACCATGTCATATTAGATTCAATATTATACAGACACAAGAAATATAACATAATCAAACCAATGTTTGACTTTAAAAGAGCTGATTTCAACAAACTTAGAGAAAGCTTGGAAAGAATTTTATGGATGAAAATCTTAAAGGGGAAAACAACCCAAGGAGTTTAGGAAAGTCTAAATAAATATGATTATAAAGCCCACTCCAACACGATACCACTGAAAACAAAAAATAAGAAATCCAAGAAGAAAACCATCACGGTTCCACAATGAACATTCTCATAAACTGAAAGATGAAGAGGATAAGATAAAAATGGAAATAGGGACACATAACTAAAATAGAACACCCACTTATAGGTCAAGTCTGCAAAGATGAACCCAGGAAAGCTAAGGCTTGGGATGAATTAAGACTTGCAACAAATATCAAAAATAATTTTAAAAAAAGTTTCCTTCAACATATAAAAAACAAGACTAAAAGGTCAATTGCTCCATTGATGGGAGAGGACAGGAAGAAAGGATAGACAACAGAGCGAAAACAGAGTGGCTTAATTCCTTCTTCATATCCATTCTATGTTATCTCCAACAATATAATGGCAAGAGAAACAGCCCCCCCAAAAAAAAAAAAAAGAATAAGCAGTACCTGCAGCATTGGTTTTATCATATGGATTGTCTCCATCCAATTTTCCACTTAAGTTATTACATTTCATCCCACCTTTATTTAGGATTTAAGTTAATAATAATTTTCAGGATATTGTTATTCAAGTTTTGGAAATCTGTTGATACTGGACTCTTTTGTATTATGGTGACATTTTGTGCTATCCTGACATTTCTGAACATAATTCAGAAAAATATTGTAGATTTATTCTAGAAGATAAATAATTAGGCAGTAAGACTTTCCTAATATTATGACCCATTTTTAAATTCCCCAACATTATTTATACATTAGACTTAGAATGTTGCATATAATGTATCTAATGCGTCTACTCCACCTCTAGAATGAACTTTGTCTTGATGAAGCTACATCTAAGATCTTCATCACACTTTGCATTAAAATTATTCTGCAACAAATGCAAAAAATTATTCTGCATTTAAGAAAATTATTATGCATTAAAATTATTCTGAAAATATATTTGGTTTTATGTGACAAAAGATCTATTAGATCTATGAAATCAAATTCTTTAGAACTATGAAATCATCTGAATGACAATTCGGTTTGCGTCAAGCTTGTTTCAAAGTAGAATTAGCAAAATGCTTTCAAATCAAACTTATTTTATCACCATTTGCACTATCAAACATGAATAGAACCTCTTCAAAACTTTTAAAAGACCTAAGTGCGAAAGTAGTTATAGAAGATGATTCATTTTACATTTTAATGAGCCATCTAAACTATATTTCCACTATTGTTAATGGTATGCTTCAGGTAGTTATGGATTTCTGCTTATATAGATCCATTTTATCTTTATTTTGTTTCTGATTTATTACTAGATTCATACACTCTCTCAATCTAAAACTGAATGACTCTGTCCAGGAATATCTCATCTTCCTACACAGAGAATTGAACTGCAACTGCAGACGTTGTCATGTTTCTACTTGAATTGGAGTTGAGTCAAAGCGGCATACATTTTAAAGAGTACTTGGAGGTAATTGAATAATGTACATAAGTTTTCTATTAATCATTCAATTGATTAAAACCACAGACTCTTGACTGTGATTGGTAATTATTATCACCAGACAAAAGTTTTGTCAAAAGACCATGAGATGCTAAAAACTGTTTGCACTGAGTCTGTATTTTTAACAAATAAGATCAATGCTATTTTGGTCAATGACCATTATTGAATATGATTCATGATTTTCCTAATATAGGATTCCCTAAAAAAAAATCATTTTTATAGAATGTACCTTGGTAGTGGGATTTATGGTTGTGATTTGTACAATGTCGTGTTTGTTTAAAGGATGGCATCAGTGTTATCAATTTATTCTGCTTTTTATACCAGGAAAATGCATAATTATAATATGATTTTAATTATTTAATTTTGTAGTGTCTGGTTTGAAAATTTATGATAAGTTGATAATAACTTACAAGCTAAAATGATTCTTCAGGAAACTTTTGTTTTTATCTTTACATAAAACGTAAGTAGTTCTTGCTGAATGGGATCCCCAGTATGTTTAGTCCAGTAGTTTGATCTCAGAGTGGCCAACCATTTCCTCAAGAAGCCCACTTTATTTGTCTTCTAGCAACTGCATAACAACAGTCTTTACTTTACCAGAAATCTAGGTTTACAACTCTTTACAACAAACTAGATTATTGCTTTATTCCTTACTCAAATTTATAAAGACCTACTTCATGAAATTACTTCACTGTAAGTTATAATGTTGCTTTTAGAAGCCATCTGCACATATAAATGAATCCCATTTTAGCAATTAATTAATTATATTTATTTGCCAAACTATATTTGCTTGTCTATTCATCTCCTTGATGGCTTACTAGGTGGCTTATAATGTTATAAGACAAAACATTAATTTAATCATCAACTCCATCTACAAAACAATAAATAACACTGGTACAAACTCTAAGTAAATTTGTAGCTTCCATCAATGAGTTTGAATGTTCATTTAAAGAGGAGAAGTTTTGTTATCTTGGAATAGAAACAAATCCTTCCTTTGGGAACAAGCTGTTCTAGAGGGAAAGGATTTTGCTGTGTACTGTGCATATCCTGGAATTATTGTTGCAAGCTAAGTGATATGGCAGTCACACTGTTCTACTACTACAGAGAAGAGGGTCTAATTTATACAATCTTTTTAAGAGAGCACTTAGATCATATACCCAAGGAAACATTATCATAAAAGATCTGC
Source organism: Laticauda colubrina (assembly GCA_015471245.1). Taxonomy (NCBI): domain Eukaryota; kingdom Metazoa; phylum Chordata; class Lepidosauria; order Squamata; family Elapidae; genus Laticauda; species Laticauda colubrina. Next base: position 30,906,863 of record BLBF01000019.1, read on the forward strand.
AAAGACCTAAGAGGTATTTTTTTACATTGCTTTAGATTATTTGAAGCAATTCTCAGTCCAATAAATAAATCTGTTTATATAGGAAAGCTGAAAACATAAATGTTCCGCCCGGAAAAGATGCACGGTAGACCGGGTTCCAACAAATAACTCTTTATTAGTTAACAGCAACAGTAACGGAACATTGGCTCAAGCCGTGGCAGCCTTTTATATAGAGGCTTGCCTGCCGGCTTGTAGCCAATGACATTCATTTAACTTTGCCACCTTTGAGCAGCTTCTTGGATTGGTTCCAAATGAACCAATCCTTTTCTGGCCTTTCTGGCCAATCAGAAGAGACTACTTGGAACCTTCCAAGTTATACAGAACACCCCTCCCCCTTTAGTTCAGTCCTACGTGAGTGACGTAGTCACGCAGGTAGTGGGGCTTCTTCTGGTCCTAGTTGACCTGCGCGGCTCATTCTCGCCTAGGACTTCAAGCAGTTCGGTCGGGATCGCTGTCTCTCCAGCTCGTCTCCATGGAACCGCCTGGAAGGGTGAGTCAGCATTGCTACTACCGTTTGAGTTGCTCAGGCCGGTGGTTTTGCCGCTCCCTCCTGGTTCAACTGGGCTGGTTGAGCTGGCCTGGCTGGCCCCTTCCAGGACAGCTTCCCTTTCGCTTGGACTACCTCCGATGGTTTCATCTAACTGTAAGTGCTCTTTTTGGTTGGTTAGATGTTCTAGATTTAATTTCAATAGTTCATTTTCACACCCTTTTGTATTTGTTTGTGTTTTCCCCACCTCCTTAGTTTTGTTTTCATCGAAATTTATTATTTGAGGTTGCACGGTTGTTTTGCGCTTGATGTTGCGGGAACGAAGCTGGTCTATGTGCCACTTCCATTCTCTTCCATCATCCACAGTTAATCAGTAGAACCAGGGACCTGTTATTTGTGTGATAGTGGCTGGAAGCCAGAGAGGGTCCCCAGTAAAATTCTTTGCATAGACTAGGTCGCTGATTTCAAAAGTGCAGTAATGGCTGGACGAGTCGGGGGGTTTCTCACAAGTGTAATTTGGATGCAGTTTATCTAAATGGGATCTGAGTTTCCTCCCCATTAACAATTCTGCCAGGCTCAATTCTGCCAGTTTGTTGTACTACTGGGAGTGATGTGTTGTAGTGTAAGTAAGCGGTTCAGCTAGTCTTGGACATCCCCACGGTCCATTTTTTCTAGGCCTTCTTTAGTAAACCTGACAATTTGTTCAGCCCTACCATTCGCCGCCGGGTGGGCTGACGCGGTTAGTGCATGGCGAATACCCAGAGATGCTAAGTACTGTTCGAATTGTATAGCCGTTAGTTGTGGCCCATTGTCAGATACTAATACATCAGGTAAAACATTAGTTGCAAACAATTTTTTAGCTGTTTTATAACAGCGTCGGTTGTTGTGGGTGATATAACTATAACCTCAAACCAATTTGAATATGCATCTACGACTATTAAGAACATGTTGCCCCTAGTTGGTCCTGCAAAATCAATATGGATTCGAGACCAAGGGCCTCGTGGGGTCTCCCAGTCCCATATGGGTGCTTGCGCTGGTGTGGGTCTAGCTCTCTGACACTGATGGCATGTTGCAACCCAGCGTTCAATATCATTGTCTATACCAGGCCACCAGACATAGCTCCTGGCCAGGCTTTTCATTTTTACTATACCTGGGTGGCCCTCATGTAGCATACCCAACACCTATTCCTGCAGTCTGGATGGAATTACCACCCCATCTCCCCACAATAAACACCCCTTTTCTATTGACAGTTCAGTTTGTCTAGTCTGAAAAGGTTTAAAACCTTCAGTCTTTTGGCTTTCCGGCCAGCCTTTACCTACCAGAGTCAGAACGCGGGCAGTGACTGGGTCTTTTGCTGTGGCTCTGGCGAAATCATTTGCAGACAATGGAAGTTTGGGGCAGGTCTCTATTTGTAATGCGGCGGTGGCTGGAGCTGGGTCGTCCTCTATGGTTGGTAATGGTGCTCGGCTTAAAGCGTCTGCATGGGTGATTTGTTTCCTGGGTCGATGCAGCAAGGTATATGAATAGGCGGCCAGGAATTCTGACCACCTAGTCATCCGTGGGGATAGAATGTTTGGTGTGGGTTTGTTTCCCGCCAAAATCCCCAGTAACAGTTTATGGTCAGTCTCAATTGAAAATGTCCTCCCATTGAGGTATTCGTGAAAATGTTTAACTCCGGCGACGATTTCAGGGCCTCCCTGTCTAGCTGGCTATAGTTGCGTTCTGCTTTGGAGAGCAAAGGCGATGGGGGCCTCTCTCCCGTCAGGTAATTGGTGGCTCAGGATGGCACCGACTCCGAAAGGTGAGGCGTCACAGGTGACCATCAATGGAAGTGTATAACTAAACTGAATAAGAACATTGTCTGAGGTTAATAAGTCTTTTATACTTTGGAATGCTTTTTGTTCTTTATGTTCCCAAGTCCAGACAGTTTTTTTATCCAGCAAACGGTGTAATGGTTCTGCTATTGTTGCTTTGTGGGGGAGGAATACGTTATAAAAGTTGATCAGACCCAAGAATGCCTGTAAGTCCGTTTTATTTTTTGGCCTGGGTGCGTCTTTAATTGCTTTGACATTTTTATCTGTTGGGTGAATACCCTGTTCGTCAATTAAATACCCTAAAAATTTGACGCGGTCAGTAGCCAGACAGCATTTTTCCTTTTTTACTTTTAGGCCAGATTCTCTAAATTTGGTTAGCACTTCTTTTTGTCTATCTTTTAATTGGGCCGCCTTTTTTGCTGAAATTAGAACGTCATCAAAGTATGGAACAACCCCTTTTATCCCGTTTAATAGGCATTCCATGAGGCTTTGGAAAACGCCGGGGGCAACTCTTACTCTGAATTGAAGCCTGTTACATTTGAATGCCCCTCTATGCGTTACTATTGTTTGTGCTTCAGCCGTTATTGGGTCTACTGGAAGCTGATAATATGTCTGAGCCAAATCAAGTTTCGCAAAAAATTTTCCTACCCCAAGTGAGGGGAGTAAGTGCTGTACGACGGGTACCGGATATGCGCTTTGCTGTAGCACATGGTTCAGGGTAACCTTGTAGTCTCCACAGATGCGCACAGACCCGTCAGGTTGAGGTAGCAGTTGGTGTGTGTTTTCTTTTGGTATATGGTGTGTCCCAGTGTGCCATCTGTTCTTTTGTAGATTAGTACATCTAGGAATGGTAGTTGTTTGTTTATTTCCGTTTCCATGGTGAACTTGATTTTGGGGTGTATGTTGTTTAGGTGTGTTAGGAAATTGTTTAGGTTTTCTTTTCCATGGGGCCAAATCACAAATGTGTCATCGATGTATCTTAGCCATAGTTTGGGTTTGTGGGTGGCATTAGCCAGAGCTCTGGATTCGAATTCTTCCATGAACAGGTTTGCAATGACAGGTGACAGTGGTGATCCCATAGGGGCTCCTTCAATTTGCTTGTATCTTTGTCCTTTGTATATGAAATATGTGTTGGTTAGGCAGTGTTCTGTTAGTTCCATGAGGTCTTTAGCTGGTTGGTATTTATTTTTGATGATTTCAAGAGTTCCTTTAATTGGGACTTGAGTGAATAGTGAAACCACGTCGAAACTTACAAGCAGATCTTCTTGTTCTATGTGTAGATCTTTGATCATTTCTAAGAAGTGGTATGAGTTTTGTACATATGAAGCTGTGGTTTCAGCATGGGGCTGTAGTTGTTTTGCTAAGTATTTAGCTAGGTTTTGTAATGGTGCTCCTATGGAGCTGACTATGGGTCTGAGAGGTATGCCTTCTTTGTGTATTTTTGGGAGGCCGTATAGTTTGGGGCATCTAGAAGATTTTTCTCTTGGGATGATCGTCTGTTGGATTTCTTTGCTTATGTGGCTGGTTATAATTTTCTTCTTGGTTGATTTTTCTAGATATGTGGTTGGGTCTGTGTTTATAGGTTTGTATGTGGAGTCTTGGAGTAGGTCTGTCAATTTTGTTTCATAGTCTTTTCTGTCCATTACTACTGTGGCATTTCCTTTGTCTGCTGGGAGTATTATTATGCTGTTATCATTTTTCAGGGTTTGTAATGCTCTGAATTCATCTTTTTGCAAATTATTTTTTGGTGGTTTCGTTGTGCATAAGATGTGAGTAACCTGGTGTCTTATTTTGTCAGCTTCATCTGTATTTAATTTGGTTAGGCTGGATTCTACTGCACATATGATGGATTCTGTTGGGATTTTTTTGGGTGCTATGGCATAATTGAATCCTTTGGATAGGACATCTGTTTCTGTTTTGTTGAGTTCTCTGTTGGAAACGTTGTATACTAGTTGTTTCAGGTGTTGTGGTGGGTTATTGGGAATTTTCTTGTCATTTTCTAATTTTTTCAGTTTTTTTGAGAGTTTATCATTTTTATAAGTATTTTCAGTTTCAGCTCTCCAAGTTGTAAGTTGTTTGATCTTATCCCAAAGTAGAGGGTGGATTTTGCTGCTCAATTCCAGGTGTAGTGCTAGCAAATCTTTGTTTAACTGATCTAATTGGAATCTTTTACTGTGAACTTCATTTCTGAGTAGAGATATCTCTGTCCTTTTCAGGATACGTTTGGAAGCTGCTGTGTTCTTATGAAATGTTAATTTGAAGCAGGTTGGTGTTACATTGTTGTCTCTGCAGCTGCATAGGAATTTTAGGTCACATAGTATTCCTGCTCTTTTAACTTCCAGCTTCTCATAGCTTTTGATCTGGCTGTTTATTTCCTCCCCGTAGAGGTCAGATATTTGTTTTCTTAGGCTTTCGCGGGTACTTATATGTGTGCTGTTTAGCTTCCTTCGGGTATTATCCCACGTCATTGTAGTTCTGTTAAAGTTGTAGCAACGTTTCAGCAGAATCCCATCTGCCATCCTCAGGCTTCTGTATAGAGTTAGTTCCTGGTTTCAAATTTGAGGCTGGTCCATTCTGATTGGCTGGGAGCCTGGATCTGTGTTCATTGGACTTGGAGTTTGATTGATTGGTGTTTCTGGTTTCTTCTGTCTGTTTTGTGGCTTTGACTGGCTGGCAACACTCTGTTCTTGTGTTGGAGGCTTTCAGTGCAGCTTGGCTCTGTGTGAAGGGACGGCTGCTCTTCATTAGCAAGCTGCTATTCATTAGCAAGCTGGGTTTCACCTGGGTGCCTGGTGGGGGGGTGTTTGGGTTGGAGCTATCAGAGAGAGTCTGTTTTTGCCCAGGTGTTTGCCTGGCTTGTGGCATGGAGATCTTTCTATTTGAGAGTGCAGGCTTCCAAATGATTGACAGTCTGGTGGAATCATCTCTTCTATTCATGCTGTCAGGTCTTTTTTCAATCTCTATGGCTTCTCTGATGATTCTGTGGTTGGGGTTTTCTATAGTGGCTAGGGTTTTAGTGCCATTGAAGTTGATGTTGTGACCTGTGGTGTGTTCCAGCTTTTCTACTGCATATCCCTCTGATAGCTGGGTTTAACCTGGGTGCCTGGTGGGGGGGTGTTTGGGTTGGAGCTATCAGAGGGATATGCAGTAAAAAAGTTGGAACACACCTCCTCACTAGTCCAACACATGAAAACCACAGTATTGGAGACTTTTAGTGCGGCTTAGCTCTGAGTAAATGGACAGCTATCATTTGTTAGGAAGCTAGGTTTCATCTGGGTGCCTGGTTGGGGTGTGTTTGAGCTGGAGGTAGCGGGGGGATCTGTTTGTGCCCCGGTGTTTACCTGGTTTGTGGTGTGGAGATCTTTCTATTTGAGAGTGCAGGCTTCCAAATAGTTGACAGTCTGGTGGAATCATCTCTTCTATTCAAGCTTTCAGGTCTTTTTTCAATCTCTATGGCTTCTCTGATAATTCTGTGGCTGGGGTTTTCTATAGTGGGTAAGGTTTTGGTGCCATTGAAGTCGTTTCTATGACCTGTGACTTTCATGTGTTAGACTAGTGAGGAAGTGTGTTCAAGCTTTTTTACTGCATTTTTGTCTTCATCCAGGCAGGTACTTATTCTTCTATTGGTCTGTCCAATGTTTGTGGCAGGGCATGATGCACAGGGGACTTCATATATGCCTTGGTTTTCCAGGCCAATTTTATCTTTGGGGTTTCTAAGGATAGCTGTTATTTTTCTGTCTGTTTTGAAGGCAGTCTTGATGTGATGCCTGTATAGTATCTTACTGATTTAGTCTGTAGTACCTCTTATGTAGGGCAGGACAGCTGTTCCATAGGTCTGTTGATCTTCCAGGTCCCCATTATGTCTCAGTGTATTTTTGTGGATCAAGCCGGTGATTTTGCTTTTGTGGAAGCTGTTGGATGTCAGTACTTTAGTCAGGTTAGTCAGATCATGATCCCAAACTAAAAACTAAATCCTTTAGATGGAGGTTGAATGAAAAAATTTTTTGAAAAAGAATGCATACATAAAGATTATATATAAAAAGTTAATATTGGGGGAATAATCTCAATGAAGTCATTGATATGACAACGAAGTTTGACATGCCAACGAAGCCTTTATGAGAGGGAATTTTATATATTCGGATAGTAAATTTTAAAAGAAAAGACAATTTCAATAAAGATAAAACTAAAAGAAGAAAGATTTAAAAGATTTCTGGAAAAGTATTACACAAAATGTAATACAAAAGTAGACAACCTTTTACAATAGTAGTTTATTTTAACAGTAAGGAAATTAAAAAACAATTAAAATGTGTTGAAATTTTGAATATAAACAGGATTAGAGGATTGATGGAATGTAATTCAAAAATAATCTTATAAATTAAAGACCTGTGCAACAATTTAATTAGAATTTTTTAAAATCCTTGAGAGAGAATAGAGATATTAATTGGAAAATTAGAAGATGTTTGTGTATTATCTGATTTTAGTCAAAAAATAGTAACAAAATATGAAAAACAAAAATGAAATAGAACTGATGGGGAAAAAATCTGATTTGAAATTCAATTAAAAAGTATAATAATTAAATATTATTATGTCTAATATAAATTGTGTTTTTTTCAAAATAATTATGTTAAGAAATGGAATGAAATTAAGAATATGTTATGATGTGGAAAATTATAATTATCATTTTAATTATCAATTTTTGTGAAAAATATAATGTATTGCCTAGAATCTTATTTTTGTTTCAATAAATCATACCATCCACTGTTGCAATGAATAAAAGATGGTGGGTGAAAATAAGCAAGAGTTAAATTAAAATTTCTCCAGGATTTTCCTCTCAAAGGAAAGAGAACAATTTAAAACTATTTTGCAGCCTGCTGTTTAGTTGGATGATGGAGTTGTTGTTTTTAAAGAAATAAAAAGATACTTGCATTGGAAAGTCAATTTGAGGTTCAAATGGCATAGTTTCTTATGCTATGACAGGCCTCTATAATAAATTGACTGATTTAGATAAGTTTTTGACAGGTACTGATGAAAAGGTGATTAAAAATTAAAAAATTGTATGGATATTTATTAGAAATTAAACTAGAAGAAGAATTGCTATGGAAGAATTTTGGATATGGGATTGATCTAGAGAAATGGCAGAAACTGTGGTCTCAAAATTATAAAATCACTTCAGAATTTTTTAATATGACAAGTAAGCTGTACAATTCAGTTGGAAAACTGAATTTTTAGAGGGAAAATCTTATAATTAAAATGCTTATAATAATATGGTTGTGTAGTCTTTCTGTATCCACTACATAAACGTACTTCAAATTTAAGTTAGAAATATGGAAAACATGGAGGTCATGTTGAAGGTGAAAAGGCTGAGAAATTCTGGATCCAAATACATACAGTGATATGAAAAATTAAAGATTAAAGGCCCTGTCACACTGCCCAACGGATGCAAAACGGACACAACGGATGAGCAAAATGTTCCATCCGTTGTTATCCGCTCTCAAAAGGGACAAAAATTTGCATAAACGGAGCAGATAACACGGACGTGGGGAGGACGCAGAACGGATGGAAAGCGGATGTGGAATGGAAGCCCAGCGGATGGAAGTGGATGGGAGTGGATGGCACATCCGCTAGGCTTCTGGGGGGCCTCAGCAAAGCGGATGCGGAATGGATGAAGCGGATGCACAGCGGATGCACAGCGGATGAAGCAGATTCAGAGCAGATGCACAGCGGATGCACAGCGGAAGCCTAACGGATGCCTGGCGTTAATTGCACATGCAGGGGGGATGCATTGCGTAAGCCACATGGATATAAAGGGAAGCAGCTCGCACGTGGCCAGCATTCGGAGGAAAGACCTGCTGCAGGATACATCGAGTCCTTGCCTGCCCTGCCTGCATGCCTGCATGCAAGCCTTGCTGCCAGCCTTCCTGCCAGCCTGCCTCCAAGTCTCCTGGCTAGCCTCCCTGCCAGCCTTGCTCTCTGCCTGCCTGCCAGTCTTGCTGCCAACCTGCCTTCCAGCCTCCCTGCCAGCCAGTCTGCCTGCCAGCCTTGCTGCCTGCCTGCCTGCCTGCCTTCCTGCCAGGCTTCCTGCCAGCCTTGGTGCCAGGCTTCTTGCCAGCCTTGGTGCCAGGCTTCCTGCCAGGCTTCCTTCCAGCCTTGGTGCCTGCCAGACTCCCTGCCAGCCAGCAACCCCACAACCATGGGGAAGAAGCGAAAATCTCAGCAACCTGCTGCCATCCCTGCCAACAGGGACAGGGCCACTCTCCCGCCCCCTGTCCCTGTCCCTGACTGCTTCTGCTGGGGCTTCTGCTGAAGCTGCTCCTGGCGGTGGTACTTCTGCTGCTGTGTACTCTGCTGAAGCTGCTCCTGGCAGTGGTGCTTCTGCTGCTGCGTACTCTGCTGAAGCTGCTCCTGGTCCTGCTTGTCCTGCTCGTGCTTCTGGACTTGCTCATACTGCTCGTACTGCTCATGCTCCTGGTCTTGCTTGTCCTGCTCGTCCTGCTCATGCTCCTGGTCCAGCTCATGCTCCTGGTCCTGCTCGTGCTGCTGGTGCTGCTGCTGCTGGTGCTGCTGGGGCTCCTGGTGCTTACTCTGATGCTGCTGATTCTGGTCCTGCTGATCCTGCTGCTGCTGCTGCTGCTGATGATGATCCTGCTGCTGCTGCTGATGATGATGATGATGATGATTATGATCCTGCTGGTGATGATGATGATGATGATGATGATGATGATGATGATGATGATGATCCTGCTGGTGCTGCTGCTGCTGGTGGTGTGGAGGAGCAGCCCCTACCACCTGGGAGCCCCTCTGAAGAGGGCCCATCTGGTCCTATCAAAGGGAGGAAGAGGCATATGCGGGGACGGGAGAGGAGGCAATACTTCATCGAGGAGGAACATGAGGATGAGGTGCTGGAGTGGCTGAGAGAGAATGGCTATCTGTGGCGGAAGGGACACCGGCTGTACAGGGACACCAAAAGGAAGCAGGCAGCTTGGAGAGAGAGGGCGGAGAGTATGGGTTACACTTCGGAGGTGTTCCTCAGCTGGTGGAAACACATGCACACCTGGTATGGGAAGCTGCACCTCAAGAAATCTGGCCAGGCCACGGTTAAGCTGACTGACAGAGAGACCTATGTCATGGCCAGGTGCAGCTTCCTGGAGGGTGAGTTCCGCCACCGAGGAGCACCAGGAGCCCCTCTATCTACCCTCTCTCTCCGGCAGCCTGCTGAGACCCAGTCCTCTTCCGGCCGAGAGTCAGTCTCTGTCTCCAGGCAGGTTTCTGTGGAGCATGCCACGGCGGAGAACCCGTGGACAGGTGTTGTAACCGTGGTGGAGCGCATGGAGGACTCCCTGGTGTGGTGAAAGAAAGGAGACATCGAGTCCACCACAGTCGTAGCCGCATCCACCCCCCCAGCTCCGCCTCCACAGAAAGGCAGAGAGCCAGACAGCAGGAGGGGCAGAGCCAAACTGTCCTGCTGGAGATCAGGGACACCATCCGCACCAGTATAGATCTCCTCTCTCAGCTGGTCAGCACCGAATCCTCATCCTCCAACTGCAAGCCCTTCCTCACCTATGTCAACCAGACCCTCAGGAACATGGAGGAAGCCCAGTACCAGGTGGTGAAGGACCGGATCACCGAGCTGCTTCACAACCCTCCAGATCCAGAGGAACCTGCTCCCACCCAGTCCAGGTCTGCTCCTCCACCCCAGGTGATGTCCCTCCCATTCCAAGGCTTCCCACAGGCCCTCACCTACCAGGGCTACGGCTATCAGGAGGGCCAGCAGCACAGGCAGCAGCCCTTTCCAGTCCAGGCACAGAGTCATCGGACGACACCATTGCCACCAGTTCCACTGATGCCACCGATGCCACCCACGACAATGATGCCACGAACCGACGACAGCAATGCCACCCACACCAGTCCTCACCCAGCTGCAGACCAGACAGCCCCACTACACTACTCCTTCCTCCACCCCACAGCCAAGGACTGTGTTACGATCCACAGTGGACATGACTAGATGCTGTGGAAGAGCAAGAGTCAGATAAAGGCTTCAGAGGTCTTCACAGCTAGGCTGCTGGTCTGAAAGTGAGATGCAGGTGAGTTGCTCCCCCTTTTTATAGGCAGTATAGGTGTCCCTTTGCATCTTCTAGGCATCCTCTAGGCATCCTTAATATCCGAGATAGGTCCCCTCTGCGAATGTTTCTTCCGTTTTAAACACTGTGTTTCCATGCTGCATCCGTTCTGCATCTGTTCCGCATCCGTTCCATTTCCTCCCTGCGTCCGAGCGGATGCAAGTTGCGTGGATGCCCAGCGGATGCCCAGCGGATATAGCGGATGCGTAACGGATGCAGAACGGATGCGTAGCGGATGCGTAGCGGATGCAGAATGGACGAATTGGATACATTTTCCACGCAAAAGTTTTGAGCAGCTCAAAATTTTCTGAGCGGATGAAACATCAATAAACGGATGCTGGACGGATAGAGAGGAAGCAAAATGGAGGCAGTAAGTACATCACGTTTTCCAACAGATGTCAAGCTTTTTTGTCCGTTTTACATTCTCTTTGCATCCGTTGGTGCAGTGTGACAGGGGCTTAACCTAAAACTGAAACCAGATTTTTTTTTAGTTGGGTTTATGGAAGTCCAATCAAGAAAGATTATTTTTATATCATAAGTGTTACAAGATTATTATATGCATAAACATGGAAAGATTCAGAAACACCTACAATGGATGAATGATTGGAGAAGATGACAAAATTTGCAGAATGGCAAAACTGGCTTGTTTGATTAGGGAAAAGACAACAAGTCAACAATAAAGAATTTATTAGTGACAAGAAACCCTTTAAGGACTTTTTGCTGAAAACAGAAAAAAAGAATTGGTGTTTTCTGGATTTTATGATTAGAAAGAATAAAATATGGCAAGAAAGGAATTGTGGCTCAAAAGAAATGATAAAAAGGATGATAAAAAGCTAAAGAAAAGATTGATAAACAATTCTTTAAGCCCATTTCACACTGCACCAACGAATTCAAAGAGGATGTAAAACGGACAAAAAAGCTTGCCATCCATTGGAAAATGCGATGCATCCATTGTGTACTCACTGCATACGTTTTTCAAACTCTCTATCTGTCTGGCATCCATCTACTGTGATTTCATTCACTCAAAAAGTTTTGAGCTGAACATAACTTTTTGAGCAGATGAAGTATCGAACGCATTTGTTGTACATCCTCTACGCATATGGGGAACATCCGTTATACGTCTGTCGTCATCCGTTACGTGTCCGCTATATCTGCTAGGCATCTGCTGCACATCCGCGCAAGTCAAATCTGCTCCAGTGGAAAACAGACAAAGGGAGGAAGCAAAATGGACATGGAACGGACACACAGCGTTAGTAGCACGGACGTAGAAAGGATGAAAGTGGATGCATCTCGGATAACTCTTGGATATTTAGGATGTCTGGAGGATGTCTGCAGCATGTGGAAGGACACCTAGCGCAAAAACCGACATTTCCTATAAAAAGGGGGAGGAAATCACCTGGATCTCACTTTCAGTCCAGAAGCCCTGGTGTGCAGACCTCTTCAGCCTTGCTCTTGATCTTCCACAGCATCCATTCTTCTCCACCATGGATCATCGCACGCTCCTTTTGGTAGCCGCCATCATTCAACAGCAGAACCAAGCCCTCTTCAGGCACTTTCACCTTTTCTACGGGAAGAAAAAGAGGCAGCCAACAAGTGTCTGGGTCCGACAATGGATCAGGAGAAGAGCGGAGTTTGGACTGTATGACAAGCTGATAGTGGAGCTGAGGAACGAAGACAATCGTGCATTCCAGAACTTCATGAGGATGCCGCCAGCCATGTTTGATGAAGTTGTGGAGCATCTAAGATCAAGGTTGACCAAGTAGAGCACCAAATTCCATCCCAGCCGGGACCCTGGACTGAAGGTGGCACTGACTCTATGCCACCTGGCCTCCGGGACCACATACAGAAACATGCAGTACGCCTGGAGGGTGCCACACAACACCATCAGCATTGTGGTCAGAGAAATGGTGCAGGCCATCATTGAAGAATACCTGGAGGAGCTCCTCCAGTGTCCCACCACTGAACAAGGCTGGAGGAAACTTGCAGAACAGGGGTATCAGAGGTGGAACTTTCCCCACACCGTTGGAGCCATAGATGGGAAGCACGTGGCCTGCAAAGCTCCAGTCAAGTCAGGGTCCACTTATTTCAACTACAAGGGCTTCTTCAGCATCATCCTCTTCGCCATGGTCGATGCTGACTACAAGTTCATGTACATCAATGCTTCAGGCAACGGGTTAGCTTCAGATGCCCAGATATACAACGCCAGTGACCTCAAGGATGGGCTGGACCGCAACCTCATTATGGGCTTCCCAGATCCAGGCCCCCTGCCCAACGACACACAAGATGTACCCTACTTCATCATGGGGGATGACGCCTTCTCCCTCACAACCTACCTCATGAAGCCCTACACTTCCAGATGCCTCACCCGTGAAGAGAGGATCTTCAACTACAGGCTGTCCAGGGCAAGGTGGGTGGTGGAGAACGCCTTTGGCATCCTGGCCAACAGGTTCCAGGTACTTCTCACCACCATGCAGCATCATCCACAGACCGTGAGGAGCATCGTGGAAGCTTGCTGCATCCTGCACAATCTCATGCGCACCCGCTACCCAGTCTTGCAGAACAGGCTTGTGGACCATCAACAAGGGAATGGGGACATGGAGCCTGGTGAATGGAGACAAGGGCGAAACCTGATCGACACTGTGGATTTACCAGGCCCCAACAGAGCCCCACGTGAAGGGAAGAAGCAGCGCAACCTCCTGAAACACTGGTGCAACTCCCCAGCTGGAGCAGTGGAGTGGCAAGACAGGATAGTAGATGATTAATGGATGCTTCCTTCAGCCTGTCTCATCACACTGATGATATTGTGCCATGTATGTTGAGTGGCCTTACAATGAATAGGGCATTAATAAAGAGTTTTGTTTATGTTGAAATGTTTGGATCAATGATGAAATTGTTATTGATAATAAAGGGCCATAGGTGTGGCACCTGGGAGGTTGAACCATACAGTCCCACTATGCTTGCACTGGAGGCTTATCTATCCCACAGCTATTACCCATCCCACAGCTATTACCCATCCCACAGGTATCCCTGCCCATCCCACAGCTATTACCCATACCACAGGTATCCCTGCCCATCCCACTGCTATTACTCATTCCACAGGTATCCCTGCCCATCCCATAAGCATGCAAAGGCTTAACCATTTTCTAAAACTTTCCACCAAGACTTTATTAAGTAAAAGAAATGACCCAAGTGTGTGAAGCAAAGAAAACCTTTATTAATAACAGTAAAGTGTAGGACTTTATTTAAAAAGCAAAGGGAACTAAGAAAAGTGTCCCAAGCAATGATAAAGTCAACAGGTAATAACTCTGTCTCTGGCAATGTTCTCAGTCACTCTGAGGCTTGTTCATGGTCTCAGGTGTAAAGGGTCCAGGGACTGTGGAGGTGGCAGTGGCTGGAATGCTGGTCTGAGGCACTATTGGGGTGCCTGGCCCCGAGAGGACAACAGAGGATGGTGTGTTCAGGAAGCTCTCAGAAAGCTGGCTCAGCCCAGTGAGGTTGAGAGGCCCTTCATCCAGGACCTGGGATGTCAGACACAGGACCGATGACAGATGTTCTGAGGCCGGGCTTGGCTGTGGGGTGGAGAAGGAAGAGTGTAGTCGGGGTGTCTGGTGTGCAGCTGGTCGAGGTGAGACATCTGTGGCATGCGAGGAAATATCTGTGGTGTCGGTGGCATCAGCAGCATCTGTGGCATCGATGGCATCGGTGGCATCGGTGGTGTCGGTGGCATCTATGGCATCAGTGGCATCGGTGACATCGGTGGCATCACTGGCATTTGTGGCGTCGGTGACATCTGTAGCATCGGTGGCATCGGTGGCATCAGTGGCACCTGTGGCATGTGAGGAACCTGTGTCTGGACTGGGAAGGGCTGCCTGTGCTGCTGGAACTCCTGGTAGCCATAGCCTTGGTAAGAGAGGGGTTGTTGAAAGCCTTGGAAGGGCTGTGACATTGCCTGGGGTGGAGGAGCAGACCTGGAGTGGGTGGGAGCAGGTTCAGCTGGGCCTGGAGGGTGGTGCAGCAGTGCCGTGATCCTTTCCTTTATAACCTGGTACTGGGGCTCGGGCATGTCCATGAGGGTCTGGGTCACGTAGGTGAGGAAGGGCTTGCGGTTTGAGGATGGAATCTCGAAGTGTACCAGCTGAGAGAGGAGATCTGCGCTGTTCTTCATGGTGTCCCTGATCTCCAGCAGGATAGTTTGGCTCTGTCCCTCCGGTCTGCCTTTTTGCCTGATTTCTGTGGAGGTGGAGCTGAGGGTGGGTGTGGGTTGGTCCCTGGTGGTCACTTCTTCTTGCTCCACGTGTGTGAGAGAATCCTCCACATCCACCGGCATAGAGTGTGCAGCTGTCGTGGGGGTCTCTGTCACGGGGCCCTCTGTGGACACCTGCCCGGACACGGTTGCTGTCTCCTGGCCAGAAGAGGACTGGCTGTCTGTGGGCTGCCTGAGAGTGAGGGTAGACAGAGGGGCTGTTCCTCGGTGGCAGACCTCACCCTCCAGGAAGCTGCACTTTGCCATGACATAGGTCTCCCGGTCGGTGAGCTTGACTGCAGCATGGCCAGACTTCTTCAGGTGCAGCTTCCTGTACCAGGTGTGCATATGCTTCCACCACCCAAGGAGAACATCTAAAGTGTAGCCCAGGCTCTCCACCTTCTGTCTCCAAGCCGCCTGCTTCCGCTTGGTGTCTCAATAGAGCCTATGGCCCTTCCTCCACATATACTCATTCTCTCTCAACCACTCCAGCACCTCCTCCTCATGCTGCTCTGCAATGGAGTATTGCTTCCTCTCTCCCTTCTCCTTCTCCTTGCCCTGCCTCTTCCTCCCTCTGGCAGGGCCTTCAGCATCAGAGATTTCAGGGATTTGAGGCTGGTCCACCACAGCAGCAGCAGGAGAAGCAGAACCAGCAGCAGCAGCAGGAGAAGCAGAACCAACAGCAGCAGCAGGAGAAGCACCACCAGCAGCAGGAGCAGGAGCAGCACCAGCAGCAGAAGAAGCAGCAGCAGCACCACCGGCAGAAGAAGCAGCAGCAGCACCACCAGCAGAAGAAGCAGCAGCAGCACCAGCAGAGTCAGCTCCAGGGGGTGGGATGGTGGATCTATCCCTTTTGCCAGGGCTGGCAGAAGATGGCACAGGCTTCCTCTTCTTCCCCATGGTCTCTGATGAAGATGTCTGTGGCAGCAAGTCTTTCCTCTGAATGGTGACCTGCTTGCGAGCTGCCTTCTTTTATATCCGTGGGGCTGATGCAATGCATCCTCCCCACATGCGCAGTGATCCCCTAACATCCGCTACGCATCCACTCTGCATCTGCTACGCATCCGCTCTGCATCCGCTACGCAGCCCCTTCGCATCCGCTTCATCCGCTTCATCCGCTTTCATCCGCTAGGCTTCCAGTGAGCATCCGTTTTACATCCGCGATACGTCCTCCCCCTGTCCGTTCTTTTCCGTTCTCTTTATGCAAATTTGGGACACTTTTGAGAGTGGATAACAACGGATGGAAAATTTGCTCATCCGCTGTGTCCTTTTTACATATGTTTTGCATCCATCGGGCAATGTGACCTGGCCTATATCTCTTTCTCTTTTATCAATTCTTCACTTTTCTTTAGTCTATGGCCACTTATATCAATGGGAAAATATCTTCTGCATATAGAGAGGCTAAAGTTACACCCACAATAGTTTTAGGCAGCATTAGCATGAGCTATGGTATTCTGTTGGCTGCATGCTATCATTTAAATAAGCCATTCAGATTTTCCTGAGACATGAGAGAATGAATAGTTCTATTTCTGCTATTCCTTGCTGTCAGTATATGTATACCTGCAGAGTGACAGGAGAAAGAGAAATGTGCAGTTATTTTCTGGTAAAATCTACTGGGTTCAGCAGAAAAAGACAAACAAGGAGGGGCTATGAAAAGGAAATGGGTTTATTTAAAGCCCCTGTCACACTGCACCAACGGAATGCAAAGAGGATGTAAAACGGACAAAAAAGCTTGCCATCCGTTGGTTAACGCGATGTACTCACTGCCTCCATTTTGCTTCCTCTCTATCCGTCCAGTATCCGTTTATTGACGTGTCATCCGCTCAGAAAGTTTTGAGCTGCTCAAAACTTTTGCGTGGAAAATATATCCAATTCGTCCGTTCTGCATCCACTACGCATCCGCTAGGCATCCGTTCTCAATCCGTTACGCATCCGCTATATCCGCTAGGCATCTGTTCCGCATCCGCGCAACTCGCATCTGCTCGGACGCAGGGAGGAAGCGGAACGGATGCAGAACGGATGCAGAATGAATGCAGCATGGAAACAAAGCATTTAAAATGGAAAAAACCTTCGCAAGGGGACCTATCTCGGATATTAAGGATGCCTAGAGGATGCCTAGAGGATGCCTAAAGGATGCCTAGAGGATGCCTAGAGGATGCCTAGAGGATGCCTAGAGGATGCAAAGGGACACCTATACTGCCTATAAAAAGGGGGAGCAACACATCTGGATCTCACTTTCAGACCAGCAGCCCTGCTGCAGACCTCTGCAGCCTTCATCTGCCTCTTCTTCTTCCACAGCATCCAGTCATGTCCACCGTGGATCGTAACACAGTCCTTTTGGAAGCCACCATCCTTCTACAACAGTGCGAAGCCATCTACAGGCTCTGTGAACTATACTACGGGAAGAAAAAGGGGCGGCCAAGAAGCGTCTGGGTACGAAGATGGTTCACCAGAAGAGCAGAGGACAGACTGTACAACAAGCTGATGGTGGAGCTCAGGAACGAAGACACTAGGGCATTCCAGAACTTCATGAGAATGCCTCCAGCCATGTTTGACGAAGTTGTGCAGCGGCTGACACCCAGGTTGACCAAGGCAAACACCAACTTCCGGCCCAGCCTGGACCCTGGGCTCAAGGTGGCACTCACTCTGCACCACCTGGCCTCAGGGACCACCTACAGCAGCATGCAGTACGGCTGGAGGGTGCCACATAACACCATCAGCATTGTGGTCAGAGAAGTGGTGCAGGCCATCATCGAAGAATACAAGGAGGAGCTCCTCCATTGCCCCTCCACTGATGAAGGATGGAAGAAAGTTGCAGAGCAGTGGTATCAGAGGTGGAACTTCCCCTACACCGTGGGAGCCATCGATGGCAAGCACGTGGCCTGCAAAGCACCAGCCAACTCAGGGTCCACTTATTTCAACTACAAGGGCTTCTTCATCATCATCCTCTTCGCCATGGTCGATGCTGACTACAAGTTCATGTACATCGATGCTTCAGGCAACTGGTCAGCTTCAGATTCCCAGGTATACAACGCCAGCGACCTGAAGGATGGGCTGGAACACAACCTCATCGTGGGCTTCCCAGATCCAGACCCCCTGCCCAACGACACACAAGATGTGCCCTATTTCATCGTGGGTGATGACGCCTTCTCCCTCACAACCTACCTCATGAAGCCCTACACCTGCAGACTCCTCACCCATGAAGAGAGGATCTTCGACTACAGGCTGTCCAGGGCAAGGTGGGTGGTGGAGAACGCCTTTGGCATCCTGGCCAACAGGTTCCAGGTACTTCTCACCACCATGCAGCATTGCCCAGAGACCGTGAGGATCATGGGAGCTTGCTGCATCCTGCACAATCTCATGCGCACCCGCTACCCAGTCTTGCAGAACAGGCTCATGGACCTCCAACAAGGCAGTGGGGACATGGAACCTGGGGAATGGAGACAAGGCCGAAACCTGATAGACACTGAGGATGTGCAAGGCCCCAACAGAGCCTCACATGAAGAGAAGAAGCAGGGCAACCTCCTGAAACACTGGTGCAACTCCCCAGCTGGAGCAGTGGAGTGGCAAGACCGGATGATAGATGCTTAATGGATGCTTCCTTCAGCCTGTCTCATCACACTGATGAGATTGTGCCATGTATGTTGAGTGGCCCGACAATGAACAGGGCATTTAATAAAGAGTTGTGTTTATGTTGAAATGTGTGGATCAATGATTACATTGTTATTGATAATAAAGGACCATAGGTGTGGCACCTGGGAGGGTGGATCATACAGTCCCACGATGCTTGCACTGGAGGTTTATCTATCCCACAGCTATTACCCATCCCAAAGGTATCCCTGCCCATTCCACAGCTATCTCAACCCATCCCACTGCTATCTTAACCCATCCCACAAGCATGCAAAGGCTTAAACCATTTCTAAAACTTTCCAGAAAGACTTTATTTAAAAAAAGAAATGAAGCAAGTGTGTGTATCAAAAATAGACTTTATTAACAACAAGCTATAAGACAAAAATGAGTCTCTGGCACTCCTCTTGGTCGCTCAGTCTCAGGGGTGAAGGGTGCAGGTACTGTGGAGGTGGCTGGTGCTGGAGTGCTTGTCATCAACTCCTCCAGAAGCAGAAGCAGCAGAAGCCCCAGCCCCAGAAGAGCGAGCCAGTGCTACAGAAGCCCCAGCAGAACCAGAGTCAGGGCCAGGGGGCGGGATGGTAGCCCTTTCCCTCTTGCAAGGGCTGGCAGCAGATGGCTGAGGCTTGCTGTGCTTCAACATGGTTGTGGGGTTGCTGGCTGGCAGGGAGGCTGGCAGGTACCAAGGCTGGCCGGAAGGCTGGCAGGGAGGCAGGCACCAAGGCTGGCAGGAAGGCTTGCAGGCAGCCAGGCACCAAGGCTGGCAGGAAGGCTGGCAGGGAGGCTGGCACCAAGGCTGGCAGGCAGGCTGGCACCAAGGCTGGCTGGCAGGCAGGCACCAAGGCTGGCTGGCAGGCAGGCACCAAGGCTGGCTGGCAGGCAGGCACCAAGGCTGGCAGGAAGGCTGCCAGGGAGGTAGGTACCAAGGCTTACAGGAAGGCTGGCAGGCAGGCAGGCACCAAGGCTGGCAGGAAGGCAGGCAGCAAGGCTGGCAGGCAGGCAGGCACCAAGGCTGGCAGGGAGGCTGGCAGGGAGGCTGGCAGGGAGGCTGGCAGGCAGGCAGACAGCAAGGCTGGCAGGGAGGCTGGCAGCAAGGTTGGCAGCAAGGCTGGCAGAAAGGCTTGCAGGCAGGCATGCCGGCAGGACAGGCAAGGCAGTCGATGTTTCTTGAAGCAGGTCTTTCCTCTGAATGGCGACCTACTTCCGAGCTGCTTCCGTTATATCCGCGGGGCTGATGCAATGCATCCTCCCCGCATGTGCAATTAACGCTCGGCATCCGCTAGGCTTCCGCTGTGCATCCACTGTGCATCCGCTGTGCATCTGCTTCATCCGCTGTGCATCCGCTCTGCATCCGCTGTATCCGTTCCGTGTCCGCTTTGCTGACGTCCCCCGGAAGCCTTGCGGATGTGCCATCCTCTCTCATCCGTTTCCATCCGCTGGGCTTCCATTCCGCATCTGCTTTCCATCCACCCTGCGTCCTCCCCGCGTCCGTGTTATCCACTCTGGTTATGCAAATTTTTGCCCCTTTTGAGAGCGGATAACAACAGATGGAACATTTTTCTCGGTCGTTGTGTCCATTTTGCATCCATTGGGCAGTGTGACAGGGCCTTAAAGTGGAGTGAACCTAACACTAAGAAACATAATTAAGTTGCAGCTTGTATGATGCGTCACAGCCATTTTTTACTTGCCAGGTCACCCTGAGATGCACAAGTACATATCATAACTTGTGATTGCAGTTATAAAAATATGTGTATATATATATGTACTGTATGTATTGTCATATAAATATGTGTATTTATAAACATTTGTACTAAACCTCCTTAGTAGAATCTATGTGGCTGTTGGGAATTTATCATTCATTCAGAAAATGTTTGCATCAAATGTCAATAGCATGTATTGTTATATTGTTTTACTATGCAAGAATTCACTACAATAAGGGACTATTTCATATATTACACACACTCAATCACAATATTTGCCCTTTGCCTTTCCTAGTTTATAAAAGAATCAAGGAAGAAGATTAGTTTTATAAAATGGATTAAGGATATAATCTATACTTTTTTTCCAACTCTGTCTTACAGTGGACAGTGGTAAATATTTAAAAAGAAATAATTTCCATTGCTATCCCATCCACAAATAAAATTGTACTTATATCTTCATTGACAAACTTAGAAGAAGGAGATGAACCAACATTCAACTGCTAATAAACAGCTGGATTGAAGGAAAAGCTAGTTTATATGCATATGCTATGTATCTGATTTCATTGACTGGAACCTTGAAGTTCGTTAGATTCCTTTCTCCATCTCCGTTCCTATAACTCAGACTCTCTTTCCTAGGAGAAGACAAATTTAAAATCCACGGGCTGACATTTACCTAAATATATTTATGTTTGAAAGCAAAGATTTTATTTTTGCAAGTACAAAATACATTAGAAAATATGCCTAATACTCGCATCATATTTGAAGTTCTTAAACTTCAAGTCCAAATTGTTTTTCTGATCTGCCCCCCTCTGCACTTGAGGAAACGTGGTGAAAACATTATTTAAAGAGGATACAGAATATGTGACCATATCTTTGGCTTACCACTGAGAAATGAAAAACAATCTCCTTTTTTGTTTATCTTCATCTCCTGTCATTTACATTTAAAAAAATCAAGTTTTGTAGAAATGATCTTAATATTGAAAGGAAGGCATTTTCTTTGTTTTAATAAAAACTAATAAATACTGAGTTAAGGATAAGGGTAAGTTATAATAATATGATATGAACAGAGTACACATTGGCAAGCATATACACACAGTTTTTTGCACATACACAAAGGAATAATGAAAATTAAATATAACATCATAATCTTCTTCCCATATGAACAATCAAGGGAGTCAAATATAGCTATGCCACAAAGAGTAAATAGGTTAGTAGTAAAAATTGGTACAGAAAGTTCAGTGAAAATATAAATATCCTATGGGCTGTCAAAAGCAATCAGTTCAGTCAAAGCTCTCAAATCTACTTTTAATGATAATGGTAGCATCTTTTTTTCCCTTTTTATTAGACGTTACATATATTTATGAGGTTTATCACTTAAAATTAAATCAAATTTATTTGTTGCAGTGATGAGGCATAAGACTAGCCAATGAATCGTGAAGTTTTAGCTAAATAGCTTAAAAATAGTCTCCCCTATAACACTCCCACTCAATACATACATACATACATACATACATACATACATACATACATACATATATACATACATGTATGTGTTGTGTATGTTTAAAACATGATGACAGTCATTTTCTAATGGTTACATACTTTCAGAATTTGGTGGTGATTGGCAGTCCAATCATACTGATACATCCAGGATAGCTGTGGCTTCAAAATTGATTACTGATGAGACCAAGTGTGGTACAGTCGTATATGCAAATATATAAATATTAAAAAAAATATTAAATAAAAACAGGAATTCACAGGAAAATTCCTATATAATTTATGATATGAATAACTTCTTTTAACTTAACACTTTCATTGCTTCTCTTTAGGTGGAAATCTAAATATATATCATTTAAATAAATATAAATTGAATAAATTTTGGAGATTTCCTGTTACAAGCCTTTTGATGGCCTTGCACTTTTCTCTGGAAGGAGCTCCTGCAACATATTTAAGCTAAATGGCAAGAGAGAGTGCCTTTGCTTTGCCTGATTTTCTGACCTTTGGAAATGGGTAAAAGGATAAATAAAAGATAATATGATATATAGTGAAGCATTGCAACTTCAAAAGGCATAGTAAAAGATCTATAAACAAATATTTCAAAACTGCTATTAAGTAACAACTATTTTGGTGAACATAAGCATATCATAACTTGGAAGGTTCCAAGTAGTGAATTCTGATTGGCCAAAAAGGCCAGTATTGGATTGGTTCATTAGGAACCAATCCAAGAAGCCGCTCAAAGGTGGCAAGATTAAATTAATGTCATTGGCTACAAGCCAGCAGGCAAGCCTCTATATAAAGGGCTGCCGCGGCTTGAGCCAATGTTCCGTTACTGTTGCTGTTAACCGAATACAGAGTTGTCAGTTGGAACCCGGTCTCACGCGCTTCTTTTCCAGACAGAACACTGGCGACGAGGGTGGGATCATCCTGAAGCGGAGACCGAGCACGCGGTGAGAGAAAAAAACCACGCTAGATAAGATGGCTGGTAATAACGTGACGCCCACACCATTCAATCCCAATGAAGAAGATTGGGAATCTTATATTGATCATTTCTTGATGTTTCTGGAGAGCAACGAAATGGAAGAAATTTCCAATCAGTGAAAGAGGGCTGTCTTCCTAACACATTGTGGGCCAGCCGTATTTAAGATGATGAAGGCATTGGCGAAGCCCAGAGAGGTGAAACAGATGACCTGGTCTGAGCTTAACTGAATTCTGAAATCTCACTATGCTCACTATGCTCCGGTTATCTCAAACCTCATCAAGAGACATGAATTTTATAAGAGAGACCAGAGGGAAGATGAAACCATTGCTGATTCCGTGGCAGCTCTGCGTCATATTGGAGGAGCCTGTGAAATCCAAAATATGGATGAGGCAATGCGAGATTGTGTCAAAGCAAACTCTTAAACAGACCTAACATAATGGTGGCAGAGGCAATCGTGGAAGCAACCGCCGTGGAAGCTGCAAAGAAATCAGCGGCCACAATGAAGATGATGAACGC
The DNA here is from genome assembly GCA_015471245.1 of Laticauda colubrina. Taxonomy (NCBI): domain Eukaryota; kingdom Metazoa; phylum Chordata; class Lepidosauria; order Squamata; family Elapidae; genus Laticauda; species Laticauda colubrina. The sequence continues at coordinate 30,929,885 of BLBF01000019.1, forward strand.
CAGTGCTGACACGACAACCTTTCCAAAAGAAAAAAATCTCAGGCGGAGGGAGAAAGCAAGCTGCCACAAACACACACTACGAAGACACTGTCATCAGACACTGATGAAGATGACGATGAGGTCCACCACCTTTACACAAACCAAAAAAGGCGCAAAAGGAAGAAATATTGGCAGGAATGCGCTGGTTGCGGAGGAAACCACCCGCGAGCCAAGTGCAGGTTCCTTGATGCCATCTGTCGGGCTTACAAAAAGAGGGGACATATTGAAAGAGTCTGCTGAAATCAAAGAAACAGCAGCCCTAGCAGACACGGTAATTCCCTACCAAGAACTAACTCAAGGCAAGCTGACAGAAAATGGGAGCGCAGCAAGGGAATGAGCAACTGAGAAAACACACATCAGACTGTCACTATAGGAAGTGCACAGACGGAAAGCAGAAAAAAAGTCAAAATTGTAGTGTCCATTGAAGGAAGCCCTTGTGAGATGGAGGTCGACTCAGGATCTTTTCTATCAATGGTGTCTTGGAACACAATTAGACATCTGATTCCAAACATCAGACAAAACGAACTCAAAAAACAAAAATTAATTCTCAAAAACTACCAGGGAAATAGGATTCCCATGATAGGTCTGGAGCACTTCAAGGTAACTTACAAACAACACGCTGAAGTCCTGCCATTGACTATAGTTGACCAAGACCATCCCAGTCTTCTGGGCATCGAATGGTTCATGCCATTGGGCATCAGGATGACTGGAGTGAGCTGAATAGTCGCAAGCGATTGGGAAGAGAAGCTGCTACACAAATTCCAGGATGTCTTCGACAGAACTCTAGGCAGGTACCGGGGAACCCCAATATCCTTTAATTTAGATCCCCAAATAGCACCGAGAAGACTAAAAGCCAGACAGGTCCCCTTCGCATTAAAACCCAAAATAGATGAGCAATTAAATAAATTGATTGCACAAGGGATCATAGAACCAATTGACCACGCCAGGTGGGAGACACCAATAGTTAAACCTGTAAAACCAAATGTGTCTGTGCGCATCTGTGGAGACTACAAGGCTACCCTAAACCATGCGCTACAGCAAAGCGCATACCCAGTACCAGTCATGCAGCACTTACTGCACTCACTTGGGGGAGGAAAATTTTTTGCTAAACTCGATTTGGCCCAGGCATATCAGCAACTTCCAGTAGACCCCGTAACGGCCGAGGCAGAAGCAATAGTAACGCATGGAGGGGGGTTCAAATGTAACAGACTTCAATTCGGAGTGAGCGTTGCCCCAGGCATCTTCCAAAGCCTCATGGAATGCCTATTAAACAGAATAAAAGGGGTCGTTCCATACTTTGATGACGTTCTAATTTCAGCAAAAAAGGCGATCCAATTAGAAGATAGACTAAGGGAAGTGCTAACAAAATTCAGAGAATCCAGCCTGAAAGTTAAAAAAGAAAAATGACACCTGGCCACTGACCGCTTTGAATTTTTAGGATATTTGATTGACGAACAAGGTATTCACCCAACAGAAAAAAAAGTCAAAGCAATTAAAGATGCACTCAGACCTAGAAATAAAAAGGACTTACAGGCATTCTTGGATCTGATCAATTTTTATAATGTATTCTTCCCCCACAAAGCAACGATAGCAGAACCATTGCACTGTTTGCTAGTTAAAAAAACTGTCTGGACTTGGGGTCATAAAGAACAAAAAGCCTTTCGAAATATAAAAGACTTGTTAACCTCAGAAACCGTTCTTATTCAGTTTAGTAATACTCTACCCTTGACGGTCACCTGCAACGCCTCACCATTCAGAGTCGGTGCTACCCTGAGCCACCAATTACCTGACGGGAGAGAGGCACCCATCGCTTTTTATTCGAAAATGCTCTCCAAAGCGGAATGCAACTATAGCCAACTAGACAGAGAAGCCCTGGCAATCATCACCGGAGTAAAACGCTTTCATGAATACCTATATGGTAGAACATTCTCCATTGTTACTGACCATAAACCATTACTAGGGATTTTGGCTGGGAATAAACCCACACTGAACGTTCTATTCCCACAGATGACTAGGTGGTCAGAATTCCTGGCCGCCTATTCGTATACATTGCTGCATCGATCCGGGAAACAAATCGCCCATGCAGACGCATTAAGCTGAACACCATTACTAATCTTAGAGGACGACCCAGCTCCAGCCACTGCCACCCTACACCTAGAAATCTGCCCTGAACTTCCATTGACTGCAGAAAATCTTGCCAGAGCCACGGCAAAAGACTCATTGACTGCCCACATTTTGATTTAGGTAGGTAGAGGCTGGCTGGAAGGCCAAAAGACTGAAAACTTTAAACCTTTCCGGACTAGACAAACTGAACTGTCAATACAAAAGGGGTGGTTATTGTGCGGAGATCGGGTGGTGATTCCATCCAGACTACAAGAAGAGGTGTTAGGCATGTTACAGGAGGGCCACCCAGGCACAGTTAAAATGAAAAGCCTGGCCAGGAGCTATGTCTGGTGGCCTGGCTTAGACAAGGACAGTGAACACTGAGTTGCAACATGCCACAAATGTCAGAGAGCTAGACCCACACCATCACAAGCTCCCATACGGGACTGGGAGACTCAACGAGGCCCTTGGTCTCAAATCCATATTGATTTTGCGGGACCAACTAGGGGCAATACATTTTTAATAGTTGTGGTTGCATATTCAAATTGGCTTGAAGTCATCTTAATGTCATCCACAACAACCGATGCTGTTATAAAACAGTTAAACAAATTATTTGCAACTCATGGTTTACCTGATTTGTTGGTATCTGACAATGGGCCACAACTAACAGCAATACAATTCGAACAATACTTAGCCTCTTTGGGTATACGCCATGCACTAACTGCGCTGGCCCACCCGGCGGCGAATGGTAGGGCCGAGCAAATGGTCCGGTTCACAAAAGAAGGCCTTGAGAAAATGGACCATGGGGATGTCCAAGACAAGCTGAACCGCTTACTTACACTACAACACATCACTCCCAGTAGCACAACAAACAAGAGCCTGGCAGAATTATTAATGGGGAGAAAACTCAGATCCCATTTAGATAGGTTGCACCCCAATTATACTTGCGAGAAACCCCCCGACTCTTCCAGCCAATACCGCACTTTCAAAATTGGCGATCTGGTCTATGCAAAGAATTTTACTGGGGACCCTCTTTGGCTTCCAACCACGATCACACAAGTAACAGGCCCCCGGTCCTATCGACCAACCATGGATGGTGGAAGAGAGTGGAAGCGGCACATAGACCAGCTTTGTTCCTGCAACATTGAGCGCAAAACAACCGTGCAGCCTCAAATAATAAATTTCGACGAAAACAAAACCAAGGAGGGGGGGGAATACAAATAAATAAAAAAGGGTGTGAAAGTGAACCATTAAAATCACAACCAGAAAATCTAACCAACCAAAAAGAGCACTTATGGTTAGATGAGACCATCGGAAGAAGTCCTGGCGAAAGGGAAGCCGACCTGGAAGGTGCGAGCCAGGCCAGTTCAACCAGCCCAGTTGAACCGGGAGAGAGCAGCAGAACCACTTCGACTGGCCTGACAAACTCAGGCGGGAGCGGCAGTGCTGACTCACCCTTCTAGGCGGTTCCATGGAGAAAAGCCGGAGAGAAAACGATCCCAACCAAACCGCTTGAAGTCCTAGGCGAGAATGAGCCACGCAGATCAACTAGGACCAGAAAAAGCCCCACCTACCTGCGCGACTACGTCACTCACGTAGGACTGAACTAAAGGGGGAGGGGTGTTCTGTATAACTTGGAAGGTTCCAAGTAGTCAATTCTGATTGGCCAAAAAGGCCAGTAGTGGATTGGTTCATTAGGAACCAATCCAAGAAGCCGCTCAAAGGCGGCAAGATTAAATTAATGTCATTGGCTACAAGCCGGCAGGCAAGCCTCTTTATAAAAGGCTGCCGCGGCTTGAGCCAATGTTCCGTGACTGTTGCTGTTAACCGAATAAAGAGTTGTTAGTTGGAACCCGGTCTCACGCGCTTCTTTTCCGGATGGAACAGTGATTTAGTGTCAATGAAACATAACCAGGTGAACAATTCTGTAATCATACTAATGAGTAACTAACTAAGTATTATTTCATCTGCCATCCAAGTCTGCGTTTCTTGCTCCCCTTATTACAAATCACGATCCCAGGTTTACTTGACATGCTATTATCACATACAATGCAAAGATGTCTGGTTGTTGATTCAATAATATTCCATGATGAGAATGCATATCCAGATCATAAAAGTAAAATAAAACTGACATAACATAACATCTTCAGCCAAGCCATAGTTAAATAAACTTAGATTTTGAATTTAAAACAGACCAATATACTAGCCTTTCCATTTATTCCAAATACCTGACCAAAAAGGTCACAATTTACTTAACAGTCCTGGAAAGAAGGCTGTAAAGCTCTGTGAAGTAGTGTATAAGGCTAAGTGCTATTGCTATTTATTAGGGGAGAGAGCCTGCCTGTAATCATGGCAAAGGTCTGAAATATGTAACTATTATGCAAGAGAAAAAAAAAACTTGAGATACGGAATGTTGCCCACTTCTGGTTTTTTTAAAAATTCTTTTAGGATTATTTTTGTTCTATGTTTTATAATGATTCTTTTGAAAGACTGAAGATGTTTTCACCTCTCCATTTATTTATGTGTATTTGTATACAGGTGTAGCTTAGATGCTCTTCTACTTTGCTAAATCCAAAATATTCAAAGATTCACTTTGAATTTTTTTCAATACGTTTGATTTAACAAATGTAATCTTCAGTTTAACTCTGCATAGTATCTATGCCCTTTGTGTATGTGTGAATGAGTGCATATGTATGTGTGTGTGTGCCTGCATGCACTAAATAGATATTTAATTCTTTCCTCTCCTCCCCTCAACTATCCTGAGTATTTGCAGCTGCTTTCTGGATCCATATTTCTCAGAAATTAATTATTATTGCCCAAGGTTTTTTGCATTCTTTTGGTTTTAATTGCTATGAGTGATGAACTCTTCTGGGTCTGATTATCATTTACACTAAGGCCCCTCTATACCACTTTGGTTGTTTAAAGAAGCCTTTTGGTGTGTGTAAATTACATTTAAGACCATGCTAAGACCCGTTCATGCACTCAGCAAATGAACCATATTATAAATGAGTTTTTCCCAACTTCATGAAAATACTGGGTAACTCATAAAAATAAGTTAAGTATCCCTGATCTGGTATGATTTATTATGGTGATTCCCAGCAAACTTTTATAAAGGTAATTTCCAGAGCAGTGAATCTCAAAATCAGATTCTTAGTAAACAAGAAGTCCCTCCCTTCATATCTGATATACTGCAGAACCATTTTGCTAAATTTCTCCATGGGGAATTTCTGAGTAGTTCCTTTACTTTTTCCTAATTGTTCTTAACAGGTGTATGATGGGGTGGGGGGAGAGAATGGTGGTGTGGGCTTGCTGCTTTTGCAAATGACAAAACTATATTATCGATCATTTTGCATTCTCTACATTTCCTGAGTTCTTGCCTTTTTTTGTGGCGTTTTGCAGGAGAGGGGGAAGTGTTGCTTATAGATATATAAGAATATAAATAAACATAACAAATAAAGAAAACCTTTATTTCTATAAAATGGATATCAGGAAGTCAGTTTATTGTAATGGTTAAGGCACTGACCTAAAAATTGAGAAGCTCTGAATTCTGACTTTGCCTTGGATCAGTCACACTTTTCCCCAGGCTTAGGAAGTAAGCAATCATAAGCCGCTCCTGAAAAACCTTGCCAAGAATGCAGGGACTAATGCATTGGATGCATTACTATTTATTATAATAATTAATATATTATTTGTACTTTTTGATGTATAACAAATGAAAATATGAAAACTTATATTTTAGAAACTTGACACAATCCACCATCTTTTCTTTTCTTACTCTTTTCACCTTATATTCCACCTTAGGGTATCAGGCACTCTCAGGAGAAGAGGTTGTTAAATTGTAATTTCAGATGGTGAATGAATAATTGATTGATCCCAACTTTATTGCTCATGAAATACTGAATAAATTTTTAGGAAAAAAAATCTTATTAAACTTACTATGAACAAAGAAAGCTTAAAGAGTTATTCCAACGCAGTGAGGCACTATACCTCAGACACCTATATCAGTTAAAGATGATGCTGCTAATTAAGAAATTAAGAAGCAAAAGCTGATGTTTGAGGTCCCTCAAGGAATTATTTTGTAACATGAAATGCATTCTGCAATATGGTCACTCCACTGTAGCTTGTGCTTTTTCGCTTGAGAAGAGAACTGTTTTTCTAAATATAGATTTAAAGTGTTTTTCAGGCAAACCATAATTCCTGACACAGAAATATTTGCACAAGTGAAGTTCAGTGGCAGCTGTATGATACACAAGTAACACCTAAATGACACCTACTTCCTGAGTTATGGCACCCTGTCTTCATTATACAACATAATTATTGTCAAGAAAAAGGCAATATTTTTGTACAACAGGGAGTCAAAATAGTAAGGACAATGGGGATTGTTTAATAATGATTTAGATATTATCTTCTGTTAAAGAGCTTTGCTTCCTTTAGATCTGCACTATAAGGACTTAGTTGGGAGTAAGCTTCCACTTAATATTATATTATAAAGATTAGATTACATGCCAATTTTGATAGAAAAAAGTGATGGCAGATAATACATATTTGCTTATAAATAAGTCTCAGTGGGTTTAGTTGGCTCAGTGGGTTTAGATATAAGTAAATTTGCAGCAATTGCAAGCTTTGGGATTTAAGTCACAAAGGATTAAATTATCAGGGTTTGAAGTTTGAAGAGTGTTTATAATTGCCAACAATTCAAAATTTTTATGAATAAATATCCAGAATAGATAACAATTTTGAGGTTATCGTACATCTGTTTTGAAACCATGTTTCAGGTTATCATGCCAATATATACCTACTTAGTTTTAAAAGACAAAATATATATTTATGAACTTCACAGGAAATTATGGTTTTAATATTCTGGATTGTTATGTTGACATAGTTATGTCAATAACTATGACTTTCAGGGCCTTTGAGCAAGGGGTTCAAATAGAGACAATTGTTTTATACTTCAATATTCCCTCAGAATGTTTGAAATGACCAGATTTTTCAATAATATCCATTCAAAATAGAGAAATGAATCTATTAAAATTCAATGAAAAAATTATTTCAATATTTTGAATTCTTCACATATTTTGGGACATTCATTTCAATAGACTTTATCAGTTCTGCTATGACCCGAAAATTTAAGCAATATAATTGTTGTCTGAGCATGGTTAAGAATGTGATAACTGAATCCACTCCATCTTTTTTTTTTTTCATCAAGGATTGCTTACTGGGTGACTTAGTGCAGCAAATACATAATTAGCAGTTCTAAGCAGGAAAATGTTTTGGTTATATCTCCCTTTTCAATGATATTTAAATTAAGATGGATGGATAATGTAATGTTCCCTCCACAATTCAATATTTGAATATGGCAAAGGATTCAGCAATAATAATCAAAAGGTACCACAACCACATCATCTTATATGAACGCCTCCATCGTAATCAGCCCTCATCATTTCATTATTGTCAAAAAGTTTTTTTTAAAAAACTGCTTTCTCATATTTTGTTCGGGAAGATTGCAAATTCTTCACTTGCTCTCAAATTCTTTGCTTGCTTAAGAAGCTTAAAATTCAGGATATGCCAGACTATAGCAAACATATCCATATGACATTCAAAGGTCTATCTCCAAAAACAGATGTTAAAAAAATAATTGCATAAAATATATGTTAATTATTCATTTATTCATTCATACCTAATAAGTTCTGATGGATGCATATGGGTAGATGATGTGATGCATTTCTTCACTGATCCTCTTTGTTGTTTTAGTTGTTGTTTTGTTGAATGTGTATATCTGTAACTAAAGATATAAATTATGTTGCTGGTTAGATTGTTCTTACATAGTAACTTAACAAGAGTTCACATTGAAGAAAAAACTTTCTGTGAAAATGATAAATATATCTCAAATACAGCACATATTATAGAATACATTTTAAAAATAATGTCATGAATATATTTGATTATTCTAATGCCACAGGTAGAACAAATCCCACAATAAGTATTTCTTCCTTTTTTATTTCATGGTATTTCAGAGGTTGACAAGTTTGAAAGAAGAATGATTCTCAGAAAGTATTTTGTGTGTGTGTGTGTAAGAGAGAGAGAACTTCATATTATTAACTCTTGGGAACTGCCTAGCCAAATCTATGTGGTTTCTTGACTATAATTTTAGAAGTGATTTGTCATTACTTTTCTTCAAAGACTGATAGAGAATTCATTAACTTTGTACCTAATTTTCTTATGAAAGAAGGCAAATATATGTGTTGCAGAATCCAATCTGTCAATCACTGGGGCCAGATGTTTAGCCTTCTGAACTTTTGGACTCATGCTAAAGCCCATCCTCAGGGCTTTAGCCCATCCCCTGTCTCAACCGGAATGTGACATAATTGGATCATGTCATGCTTCTTGTTTATTGTCTTGTTCTTTAACCCACCACTCAGTGTGGCTCTAGACTGAACATACTTTCAAGTATGACTCATGGAACTCAATGTGATTATTTCTGAGACAACATGTCATGTCTACCTACCAGAATTTTAGATCAATGAACTTTAATTTATGCAAAACCTAAATCACAACACAATTTGGGTACTAAACAAATGATTCTACAAGACAAGTTTATACAATGATACTTTGGTATTTTAGTTAGTAATGCCTGATACAAGAATTCCCTTCTACTTAATAACTCCCTTTAAAAAGGGATATGTTTACTTTTGGTAATGGAAAGAGCTTATTTAGGAAAGAAATTAACAGAATAAGAATCAATGTTAGCAAGGCAGTTAGCTCCTGCATCCTATTGATATTAATAGCTTGCTTCTACACTGGAAATACTCCCCAAGACAGGTAACCAAGAAAGAATAACAAGAAAAAAAACTTTAATAATAACACTGTGATATACATGTATGTTAATATCCAGAAATTAAAAAAAATCAATTATGTTTTAACTGGTAATAACTAATATCACCCAATTGGGAGAAGGACTATATGTCTCTAAATTCCCAGCTAAGCATTTATTTCCTAATGTGGCAGAAAAGTGCAAATACCTCCTAGTAAGTTGGATGCAGGCCACAGTATATTAATTTTAAAGGAAGAACTTAAGATTACACATGTTAGGGTACAAAGAATCGTATTTAGTGCAAAAGTATGTTTTGGTTGCATGGATAATATACTTTTGAAAATGTATTATATCCCTGCCATTAGCAGACAATGCTTCATATGGCATAATTATTACTACAGTTATGATAAATACTATTTTCCTTTATTTTATTAAAGTAGTATATGAAAGCTTCAGTTAGCCATGATGTGATAAAGGTTAATATTAAATGGTGCTTGGTAGAATAAGAAAAGAAGCTGTGGAAAAAAGAATAATTGTTAGAGAGAGATAAAAAGAAGAAAAATGAGGCTATTTTATAATGTATATAGAGTGAAAAGAGAAATATGCAAGGCAGTTTTCATAGAAGTTTTGGAATTGTGTGAACAATTCACAATAACACACTCTCATATGTATGTATGGTTCAAATATAATTTAATATAGAAATTATATGAAATATAATATAACTTACTTATTTTCAATATCTAAATATATATCAGAAGTAAATATCTAAAGCCCCTGTCACACTGCAGCAACGGATGGAAAGAGGATGTAAAACAGAGAAAAACACTTACCATCCGTTGGTTAACGCGATGCTTCCATTCTGTACTCACTGCCTCCGTTTTGCTTCCTCTCTATCCGTCCAGCATCCGTCTATTGACATTTCATCCGCTCAAAAGGTTTTGAGCTGCTCAAAACTTTTGAGTGGAAAATGTTTCAAACGCGTCCGTTCTGCATCTGCTAGACATACGGGGGACATCCGTTCTGCATCCGTTGTCATCCGTTACACATCCGCTATATCTGCTAGGCATCCGCTGCGCATCCGCGCAACTCGATCCGCTCCAGCGGTAAACGGACGCAGGGAGGAAGCGGAACGGACGCGGAACAGACGCGCAGCATTAGTAGCACGGACGGAGAAAGGATGAAAGCAGATGCAGCACGCAAAGAAAGCATTTAAAACGTTCGCAGAGGGGACCTATCTCGGATATTAAGGATGTCTAGAGGATGCCTAGAGGATGCAAAAGGATGTTTCCGTTCCACATCCGCTTTCCACCTGCTCTGCGTCCTCCCCCATCCATTCCTTTCCGTGTTATCCGCTCTGGTTATGCAAATTTTTGCCCCTTTTGAGAGCGGCTAACAATGGATGGAACATTTTTCTCATCCGCTGTGTCCTTTTTACAAACGTTTTGCATCCGTTGGGCAGTGTGACAGGGCCTTTAACTTCATATCTACACACACTTCATATTGTGTGTGTGTGTGTGTGTGTGTGTGTGTGTGTGTGTGTGTGTGTGTATATATATATATATATATATATATATATATATATATATATATATTTTTAGCATATATTCTTTATAAATAAAATGAGAAAGAGAAAGGGGGGGAGAGACCTCCAAATTTAAAAAAAAGTCAAAAAGAGTTTATTGAAAAACACAGATGAATAAATGGAATCATACTGCAGGTGTCTTTACAATAGCAAATAGAGTCATACATATGAGGATTTATGTAGGTCATGCTTGAGTATGTTAAGCTAGACAGAGATTAGAGCACAGACTCAGAAGATTTGCAAATGTAAAGCATGTTTCTATCTATTTGAACTGCCAACTTCTGGTATGAAGAAAACAAACCCTACAGAAACTTCAAAGGACTGAGAAAGCAAGCACAATTATCTTTGATGTGGTAGATCTGGGTTACTATTCCGGCTTCTCTGTAAACATAGGTGAACGGGAAGTACTGAAAGGCTCAGTCTACATAAATCCTGGGTACCATTCTGACTTTCGTCATAGGCTGGCAATCTTCCCTCCAGAATATATCATCAAACCAAAGAAACAATTTTTTTGCTGCAGAACTTTTCACCACATATAAACCACAGGATAAGTGTGCTGCTGATGGAAGATAAGCCATGCAGCTAGCACAATGTTTTTTTAATTTGTAGGAAATTTGTATTTCAAATTTCAAAAAGTGCAATGGCATCTTATACTGAAGCTGATATCAGATTCTTCAGCATCCTACTTTCTAAACTAAAAAATATCTCAATTCCTCCTTACCTTAGCACTAATGGATTTTCCAAGTCAATCAGAATAAAATAATGTACAAGTTCCAATTTTACCATTTAAATAAAATTCCATAATCCAATGAATCACAAGCTTATTGGTTTAACATTCTAGTTGATCTCTTATGTTTTATGGGGGGCGGGAATCTTCCACTGATATTGAATTGTGGATGTAGAAATATAAATCTCTAGGAATGATTATATAAGAGGTCAAAGAGAGAGCTCAGCTCTAACTCATAGAACTGCTTGTTCTACCTGGAAAAGCGCTAAATAGGAGGATCATATATTAGATGCTACAGAGAAACCTAAAAGCCTTATTATAACTGGATATCAAAACTTTCTCTCTCTTGGCACTTGGCAGTAGATTTATACGAAGTTCATAGTCATATGAAGCAAACACTTTAAAGCTTTAAGAATGATTTTCTGTATATTTATACCTGGATGATGATGTAGTAATGGATCCATAAATCACCACCTTCACCTCTGGAAACAGCAAGTAGTGATCCATTGATCAAGTAGATTAGGAGGATAATTTTTCTTCCACTGCTTGTGAAATTTCAATTGACCTGTTTTGGAAAGAAAGCATGCTTCTCTGCTTCCACTCCAGAATAGATGTAAGCAGGACCAGTCAGAGATGGTATTCCAAACTATTCAAAATTTCCACTACCAGTTCTCCAGAACCGGTCAGAACCTCCTGAATACCACCTCTGCCTGCTTTAAAATACTAGTCTGATTTCTTCTTTCTACTTTCTCCTTGTAGAAAAACTCAGGGTTTTTTCTTCCAACATGAACACTATTACTTTTGTTTGAGAATCACAAAATACACCAGTGTTTGGAGTTGCACTGGTTATATAAACTATCTGCTAAATTTAGAATTCTGATTGTTAGATTTTTTTAAAACATGAAATTGTTGGAAATATATGATCCTGAGAGGATAAAAGAAATTTCAGACCCAGATTCTTTTCCATACAAAAAAATAATCATTTATCCTTCAATAATTGTTTTTAAATGTAATAAACAAATAGATAAACCAATCAAAAAAAAGAGTTTCCATATGGCAGTTATTCAAACTTAACTTTGCTGGTCAGCAAAGTTTATTCAAACTTAACTTTGTTGACCAAGTTGCTTGATCAGTATCCTTGTGATTATATTGTTTTGTAAGAACATACATTATGAAATTTTCCTGCTACAGTTAATAATAACAGATAATCAGAGTTGGAAGGGACCTTGTAGGTCATCTAGTCCAACCCCCTGCCCAAGCAGGAGACCCTACATCATTTCTGACAAATGGCAGTCCAATTTCTTCTTGAAAATCTCAAATGATGATACTCCCACAACTTCCGAGGGCAAGCTGTTCCATTGGTTGATTGTTCTCACTGTCAGAAAGTTTCTCCTTATTTCCATGATTGAATCTCTCCTTGTTCAGTTTCCATTCATTATTCCTTGTCTGACTACAGGCACTGTAGAAAATAGCTTGACCCCTTCCTCCCTGTGGCAGCTCCCCAAATATTGGAAGACTGCTATCATGTCTCCCCTGGTCCTTCTCTTCACTTGACTAGCCATACCCAGTTCCTGTAAGCGTTCTTCATAAGTTTTAGTCTCCAGTGTCCTAATCATCCTGGTTAATCTTCTCTGTACTTTTTCTAGAGTCTCAACATCTTTTTTACAATGTGGTGAACAAGACTGGATGCAGTACTCTATGTGTGGTCTTTCCAGGGCTTTATAGAGTGGTATTAGTACCTCACTTCATCTCGGCTGTATCCCTCTGTTAATGCAATTTGGGATTGCATTAGCTTTTTTGGCTGCTGTTGCACATTTCTGGCTCATATTTAGCTGGTTGTCCACTAAGACTCCAAGATCCCTCTCACAGTTACTGCTATTGAGCCTGGTTTCACCCAGTCTATATGTGTACTTTTGGCTTTTCGTGCCTAAGTGTAGGCAAGAAACTTTACTTTTCTCTACATTGAATTTCATTTTTTTACATATGGCCCAGTGTTCTAGTCTGTCAAGATCCACCTGGATCTTGATCCCATCTTCTTGGGTGTTAGCTATTCCTGCCAGCTTAGTATCATCTGCAAAAATTTGTAAATTACCCTTCTATTCCCTCATCTAAGTCGTTAATGAAGATATTGAAGAGTACTGGGCCTAAGACAGAACCTTGTGGCACCCCACTCCTTAAGCCCATGTCACACTGCCCAATGGATGCAAAAAGGATGAACAAAATGTTCCATCCATTGTTATCCGCTCTCAAAAGGGGCAAAAATTTGCATAACCAGAGCGGATAACACGGACGCGGGGAGGACGCAGGGCAGATGGAAAGCGGATGCGGAACGGAAGCCCAGCGGATGGAAGTGGATGGGAGCGGATGGCACATCCACTAGGCTTCCGGGGGGGCGCAGCAAAGCGGACGCGGAACGGATACAGTGGATGCAGAGCGGACGCCGAACGGATGAAGCGGATGCACAGCGGATGCACAGCGGAAGCCAAATGGATGCCTGGCGTTAATTGCGCATGCAGGGAGGATGCATTGCATCAGCCCTGCGGATATAACGGAAGCAGCTCGGAAGCAGGTCGCCATTCAGAGGAAAGACCTGCTGCCGGACGGATTGGCTGCCTTGCCTGCCCTGTCTGCATGTCTGCCTGCAGGCCTTGCTGCAAGCCTTGCTGCCAGCCTTGGTGCCAGCATCCCTGCCAGTCTTGGTGCCAGCCTGCCTACAAGCCTTGCTGACAGCCTTGGTGCCTGCCTCCCTGCCAGCCTTAGTGCCTGCCTTGGTGCTAGCCTTCCTGCCAGCCTTCCTGGCTACCTGCCTTCCTGCCAGCCTCCCTGCAAGCCTTCCTGCCAGCCTTGGTTCCTGCCAGCCTCCCTACCAGCCAGCAACCCCACAACCATGTGGAAGCACAGCAAGCCTCAGCCATCTGCTGCCAGCCCTGGCAAGAGGGACACGGCTACCATCCCGCCCCCTGGCCCTCACTCTGGTTCTCCTGGGGCTTCTGCAGCATGGGCTCGCTCTTCTGGAGCTGGCGCTTCTGCTTCTGGAGGAGCTGATGACAAGCACTCCAGTACCAGCCACCTCCACAGCACCTGCACCCTTTACCCCTGAGACTGAGCGACCAAGAGGAGTGCCAGAGACTCATTTTTGTTTTATAGCTTGTTGTTAATAAAGTCTATTTATGATTCACACACTTGTTTCATTTCTTTTTTTTAATAAAGTCTTGGTGGAAACTTTTAGAAATGGTTTAAGCCTTTGCATGCTTGTGGGATGGGTAAGGATAGCTTTGGGATGGGTTAGGATACCTGTGGGATAGGTAATAGCTGTGGGATGGGTTAGGGTAGCAGTGGGATAGATAAACCTCCAGTGCAAGCATAGTGGGACTGTATGGTCCACCCTCCCAGGTGCCACACCTTTGGCCCTTTATTATCAATAATAATGTAATAATTATCCACATATATCAACATAAACACAACTCTTTATTAAACACCCTGTTCATTGTAGGCCAACCAAACATACATGGCCCAATCTCATCCGTGTGATGAGACAGGCTGAAGGAAGCATCCATTAAGCATCTACCATCCTGTCTTGCCACTCCACTGCTCCAACTGGGGAGTTGCACCAGTGTTTCAGGAGGTTGCGCTGCTTCTTCGCTTCACATGAGGCTCTGTTGGGGCCTTGCACATCTTCAGTGTCGATCAGGTTTTGCCCTTGCCTCCATTCCGCAGGCTCCATGTCCCCATTGCCTTGTTGACGGTCCACAAGCCTGTTCTGCAAGACTGGGTAGCGGGTGCGCATGAGATTGTGCAGGATGCAGCAAGCTTCCATAATCCTCCTCACGGTCTCTGGGCGATGCTGCATGGTGGTGAGAAGTACCTGGAACCTGTTGGCCAGGATGCCAAAGGCGTTCTCCACCACCCGCCTTGCCCTGGACAGCCTATAGTTGAAGATCCTCTCTTCACGGGTGAGGAGTCTGGAAGTGTAGCACTTCATGAGGTAGGTTGTGAGGGAGAAGGCATCATCCCCCACGATGAAGTAGGGCACATCTTGCTTGTCGTTGAGCAGTGGGTCTAGATCTGGGAAGCCCATGATGAGGTTGCATTCCAGTCCCTCCTTGAGGTGACTGGCATTGTATACCTGGGTATCTGAAGATGAGCCGTTGCCTGAAGCATCGATGTACATGAACTTGTAGTCAGCATCGACCATGGCGAAGAGGATGATGCTGAAGAAGCCCTTGTAATTGAAGTAAGTGTACCCCGACTTGGCTTGAGCTTTGCAGGCCACGTGCTTGCCATCTATGGCTCCAATGGTGTGGGGGAAGTTCCACTTCTGAGACCACTGTTCTGCAACTTTCTTCCATCCTTCTTCAGTAGAGGGGCACTGGAGGAGCTCCTCCTTGTATTCTTCGATGATGGCCTGCACCACTTCTCTGACCACAATGCTGATGGTGTTGTGTGGCACCCTCCATCCATACTGCATGCTGCTGTAGGTGGTCCCGGAGGCCAGGTGGCGCAGAGTGAGTGCCACCTTGAGCCCAGGGTCCAGGCTGTGCTGGAAGTTGGTGTTTGCCTTGGTTAACCTGGGTGTCAGCCGCTGCACAAGTTCATCAAACATGGCTGGAGGCATCCTCATGAAGTTCTGAATGCCCTAGTGTCTTCGTTCCTGAGCTCCACCATCAGCTTGTTGTACAGTCCGTCCTCTACTCTTCTGGCGAACCATCTTTGGACCCAGACTTTTTTTGGGTGCCTCTTTTTCTTCTTGCAGTAGAGTTCACAGAGCCTGCAGATGGCTTCGCACTGTTGCAGAAAGATGGTGGCTACAGAAAGGACTTTGTTACAATCCACGGTGGACATGACTGGATGCTGTGCAAGAGGAAGAGCCAGATGAAGGCTGCAGAGGTCTGCACCGCTGGGCTGCTGTTCTGAAAGTGAGATGCAGATGAGTTGCTCCCCCTTTTTATAGGAAATATAGGTTTTCCGCTAGGCATCCTCTAGGCATCCTCTAGGCATCCTGTAGACATCCTTAATATCCAAGATAGGTCCCCTCTGTGAACGTGTTTTCCGTTTTAAATGCTTTGTTTCTGTGCTGCATCCGTTCTGCATCCATTCTGCATCCGTTCCGCTTCCTCCCTGTGTCCGAGCGGATACGAGTTGTGCGGATGTGGAACGGTTGTCTAGCCGATATAGCGGATGCGTAACGGATGCAGAACGGATGCCTAGCGGATGCGTAGCCGAAGCAGAACGGACGAACTGGATACATTTTCCGCGCAAAAGTTTTGGGCAACCCAAAACTTTTGGAGTGGATGAAACGTCAATAAATGGATGCTGGACGGATAGAGAGGAAGCAAAACGGAGGCAGTGAGTACATCGCGTTTTCGAACGGATGGCAAGCTTTTTTGTCCGTTTTACATCCTCTTTGCATCCGTTGGTTCAGTGTGACATGGGCTTTACTTCATTTAGTTTTAGACCCATCTATGTAGACTTAGACCCATTAAGGACTACTCGTTGAGTACAGATACTAGAATGAAACAAGATAAGGATTCCAGCTTCTATATCTGCTCTATACCAAGGAGAATGTGCAATGCCGTAAATTTATTTGTTTGTTTAATTGTACATTATATAGTGATAGAATTGATTTGATGGGATCAAGATAGGTCAGTTGAGATGTCCTCTAATCTCAACTATAGCCTAGTAGAGAGGCTTTGCTCCGGAGTCACAATTATCAATATAAAATGAGTTTTTCTTAATTTTGTACATGCCAGGTTTGCATACATTAGCCATTTTCCAGTACATTTCCATTAGTAATGTCTTTGCTGATTAGTTTTTTCTAAATTAGCATGTTTATCCATTAGTATATCAATATTGCTGCCAACTATCCTCTTAATTTTTAGTTTTCTTCCTCCAACAAAAAAATTGCCAATAAAAGCTAGCGTTTCTTGAAACCTTAATTAACTCAGCACAATTCTCTCTTCTCTCTCCCTCTTTTTCTCTTTTCTTCTGTTTTTCCTTAATTTTTAATAATAGTGTGTAATATTTACTCAGATTATTGATTTTTTCTGCTTAAAAACATCATTCAGTGGGATAATCAAAACCTGCATGTTTTACAATTTCACATGCATATAGTTTACTTGCAATAGAGAGGTGCATAGATCAAATCTGATGAAGCCCTTACTGGAAAATATGGAAGTTAGAACTAATTATCATATTTTGTTTGCTGATCATTTGCACACAGTTTATACAGTATAAATTTTTCATGATGTCATATATGCAGTTATGAGATTGAAATCGTAAAATGGCATAATATAGGATAATTGTAAGTGATTAACTGTTATTTTTATTATGGGAAGCTGTTTTTCTAGGGCTACCATATTTGAGATCCAGATCTAAATGACCTTTAGTTGATAACAAGAATATAGAGTTTTCTATAATTTTTTAACAAATGATTATGTGGGTTTTTGCAGTCTAAAATGATACCTGTACTTAAATCTATTTGTAGGAATAACTCATTTAATTCAGTATGAATCTCCCAAGACATAGGAAGCTAGGCAAATGCCAAATTTAGGCTTTGGACATATTGATTTATGTGAATTATTCATATTCATTTTTAGTGAATTACTAAAAATGGGTGGGCCCGCATCAAAGAGGGAGAATTCAAGAATTTCAAGAATTGAAATAAATTTTTAAATCAGCTATAAAGCTGAATACACCTATTTTGTCCCTTTGACTTCTCCATGCTTAGGCTACCAAAAGAGTATTGGTGGGCCACATGTAGCACTAGACCACACTTCCTGAATCCCTGGTTTAGGTTAATTTCAGATGTACTTAATTACCTTAGTTTTAAGATTGTTTCTTCTTAGGAAATGAAGTTTTTACAAAGCCTGTCTGATGCCTTACTTTTTAAAATAATCTTTTAATTTCACATTAAAGTGTGTTTTCACTTTCCAGGAGCCTGGTAGAAATGCCAAAAAGCATGATGCACAGCTCATCAGTTTAAACCCAAAAATTTGAAGCTGATTCTCAATTTCAAATCCTGCAGTAGTCATCTCATATATTAGGAGAGTAACAGAATAAAAGTACTAATTCAGATGTAATGGTAAAGGGTAATTTTCCTGCTAAAAATACTGAAAAATGCCAGGATTCCTTCAGTTTGTATTGCCCAGCATGAAGAGCTGTGAAACATTTACAGATATAGCACTGGTCAATGAATTCAGCACAGAGAAAATATATTAGCCACAACATTTAGCTAGTATTGTATTTTTGCTTGGCATATAGTCTGGATCCAAACAACTATTGGCTAATAACTGCCAAAAGTGGCAGGTTTGTAAGCACATATCAACATAAGATAACTATATGTTCACCAAGCATTAGTAAATGGAAAGTTAGCAGCTCTTGAGATCCAAGCATCAAATGGGATGTGACACTTTCTCTTCCTTAATCTCTATATGACCATACAAAAGGTCATAGGTTATTAAATCTGTATATCACCTTAATGGAACTGACTCAAAGCCCTCAAAATGGCCACAGAAGTGTTTCAACTCACTATGCAGTGGATTCCCAGCAGCTCCAAATCTTGCTCTATTGTAGAGAAGTATATCCACTTCGATTGCTTTTGCCCTAATTGCTATGGTTAGATGTTTTATGGCAGGGGGTGTCAAACTCAAGGCCCGGGGGCTGGATTCGACCCATGGGGTGCTTAGATCTGGCCTGTGGGGCCACCTTGGAAACAACAAAAGACCAGCCTACGGGTCTGTTTTCATTGGCGAAGGGTTGCAGAAGGCCGTCACAGCCAAAAACTAAGCTCAGGAGTTCGTTTTCACTGGCAGAGTGCTTGGGCTTACAGGCGCCCCTAACACAAGTGATGTCAAGCTGGCCATGCCCCCCCCCACCCCCCAGGTCAAACACAATGCTGATGTGGGTCTCAATGAAATTGAACATGACATCCTTGTCCAATGGCATGTTCCATTGATTCAAATGTATCCAGACATGATTATGATGATATAATGGTTTTTATTCAATTTCTTGGCATCTATAGCACATATTATGTTCTCCATTCTAACAAATCCAGCTGCAGAATATAATTCTCAGAAAGCATATGGTAGATTCAGCAATTCAAATGTAGCAGAAGACATTACTCTTCCCCAGAACCTGGTCTGGTATTGGACGGGAGAGAGAGATGTCAAGTAACAGGACCAACTTCCTCATCATGTGCAGTGTTTTGTCCCATAACATGTGATGTCTGTACAGCCAGATGACTTAAGCACATTTTGCTAGCTCATTTACTTGCATTAATTAAGAGAGGAAGTATTGTAAGAGAGGAACTGTTGAAGTTGAAAAACATAATGCTCTTTACTTGTGGCACACTAGCTATCACCTTGTGCATGGCTTCCATTCCTGCAGAATCTTTTTAGTTGAATAGGTTTTTAAAAGTATTTGAATATGCATCAAGATTCAAGGGTCTCTCCAGTTTTTGTCTTTAAGTGATGCTTTCAGTAGTTGGATGAGCCTTGTAGGGTTAATACTCTGGTTTGATTAGGGTAGAATAACTTAAACAGTGCTAAACAGAAGCATATAGAGGACAGGCTGAAATCTGCAGCAAAGTTAGTCTGCCCTGTGTATACTGTTATTCAGGACAGATATTCTTGTCTGACATAATTAAATCTTGATGGTAATTATTTCTGCTGATTCCTGGCAGACTGTTGTTGAAGATATGCTTATCCACTTTCAACCACACTACCTTATTAGAGTAAATGCATGTTGGTAATTATAAAGCAGCACATTTTAAATTTGGGGGTTTCTAAAAGTTTTTTGAACAAAACAAAAAGAGAGGTAAAAATAGAAGATAACTCTTTAAAATGATCCCCTGTGATTCTAAAGCCTGAGGCAGCATAATGCATTCCACATACAGAAAGTGGCATGAAAGAGGGAAAATAAATAAATATATAAATATGCAATTCCATGGGAATGTGATGAATGTGATGAAAGTACTGCTTGACCCTTTTCTGTGCTGCTTTACAGAAATGATGTGGATATTGTAAAAAAAAAAAAAAAAAGGAAAGGAAAGGAAAACATAATGATTATATTTTAAAATCATGAGGTTTTAAAAGACAGACTAATCGGGTTTATTTATAGATTACTTGCCATTTGAAACATCTATGGAACTTGTTTGAGATGATGGTTTTAGGGAATATATGATTTGCAACTGACTTGTGCAACTGAAAATAAGCAGGGGTATATCTATTGAATTTTTTTAATATAAAAAAGCAACTTTTATCCAAAATCAGGCAAAGTAGGCAGGCAGGTTGAGACTGACTCAGAAATCTACCATTCTGCAATCTGCTACTGAGACTATACTGAAAAATAGAAGCTTCAGTCCGAATTGAGGCCCGGTCCCACTACACTTACAGATGCAAAGGGGATGTAAAACGTTAAAAAAAACTTGCCATCCGTTGGAAAACGCTATGCATCTATTGTGTACTCACTGCATATGTGTTTCATATGCTCTATCCATCGAGCATCTGTCCACTGCAATTTCATCCACGCAAGAAGTTTTGAGCTGCACATAACTTTGTGAACGGATGAACTTTCAGCCACGTACGATGTACATCCACGACATATACAGGCAACAAACATTCTATGTCCGTTATCATCCATTAAACATCCGCTGTATCCTCTCTGCATCCTCTGGCCATCCCCGCAACTCACATCCGCTATAGCTGAAAATGGAAAGAGGGAGGAAACAAAAGGTACACAAAAGGTACACTGTGTAAACAAAAGTCTACACAGCGTTAGTAGCACGGAAATAGAAAGGATGTAAGCGTATGCATCTCGTATATAAAGTATTAAAAATGGACAAAACGTTTGTATCTGGGATGTATCTCGAATATTTAGGATGTCTGGAGTATGTCTAGAGTACGTAGAAGGACACCAAGTGGACAACCAATATTTCCTATAAAAAGGGGGAGAAAATCATCTGGATCTCAGTATGAATCCAGCAGCCATGGTGTACAGACCTTTTCACCCTTGGTCTTGGTCTTCAACATCATCAATTGTTCTCCACCATGGATGATGACACAGTCTGTATGATAGCTGCACTCATTCATCACCAGAAACAAAATCTGTTCAGACTCTATCAAGTTTTACACAGAAGGAGAAGAAGGAGACGTCCAAGAGCTGTGTGGGTCCGAGGATGGATAGTGAGAAGAATGGAGTTTGGACTGTATGACCAGTTGATGGTGGAGCTGAGGAATGAAGCCCTCGTGCATTCCATCACTTCATGAGGTTGCCACCAGCCATGTTTGACGAACTTGTAGAGCATCTGAGACCCAGGTTGACCAAGCCTAGCACCAACTTCCATGCCAACCTGGACCCAGGACTGAAGGTGGCACTGACTCTGTGGCACCTGGCCTCTGGAACTACATACAGAAAAATGCAGTATGCATGGAGGGTGCCACACAACAGCATCAGCAAAGTGGTCAGAGAAGTGGTGCAGGCCATCATTGAAGAATATGTGGAGAAGCTCCTAAGGTGCCCCACCACTAAACAAGGCTGGATAAAACTTGCAGAAGAATGGTATCAGAGGTGGAACTTTCCCCAAACCGTTGGAGCCATAGATGGGAAGCACGTGGCCTGCAAAGCTCCACCCAATTCAGGGTCCAATTATTACAACTACAAGGGCTTCTTCAGTATCATCCTCTTTGCCATGGTTGATTCTGACTACAAGTTCATGTACATCAATGCTTCAAGCAACGGGTCAGCTTCAGATGGCCAGGTATACAACGCAAGTGACCTCAAGGATGGGCTGGAACGCAACCTCATCATGGGTTTTCCAGGTCCAGACCCCCTACCCAATGACACACAAGATGTGCCCTACTTCATCATTGATGATGATGCGTTCTCCCTCAGAACCTACCTCATGAAGTCCTACACTTCAAGATACCTCACCCGTGAAGAGAGGATCTTCAACTATAGGCTGTCCAGGACAAGACGGGTGGTGGAGAACGCCTTTGGCATCCTGGCCAACAGGTTCCAGATACTTCTCACCACCATGCAGCATGACCCAGAGACTGTGAGGAGCATTGTGGAAGCTTGCTGCATCCTGCACAATCTCATGCGCACCCGCTACCCAGTGTTGCAGAACATACCTGTTGACCATCACCAAGGGAATGGGGACATGGAACCTGGTGAATGGAGGCAAGGACGTAACCTGATAGACACTGTGGATGTACAAGGCCCCAACAGAGCTTCACATGAAGGGAAGAAGCAGCGCAACCTCCTGAGACACTGGTGCAATTCCCCAGCTGGAGCAGTGGAGTGGCAAGACAGGATGATAGATGATTAATGGATGCTTCCTTGAGCCTGTCGCATAACACTGATGAGATTGTGCCATGTTTGTTGAGTGGTCCTACAATGAATAGGGCATTAATAAAGAGCTTTGTTTATTTTGCAATGTGTTGATCAATGAATAAATTGTTATTGATAATAAAGGTCCATATGTGTGGCAGCTGGGATGGTGGACCATACAGTTCCACTATGCTTACACTGGAGGTTTAATCTATCCCACAACTATCCTTATCTATCCCACAAGCATGCAAAGGGTTAACCATTTTTTCAAAATTTTCACCAACACTTTATGAAATTAAAAAAAATGAACCAAGTAAACTAAGTGTCTTAAGCAAAGATAAACTTTATTAACTTTCTTAGGTAAACTTTATGACTTTATTAAATAAGCAAAATGAACCAAGTAAACTGTATTAAGTGTGTTAAGCAAAGATAACCTTTCTTAGATAAACTTTCTGACTCTATTAAATAAGCAAAATGAACCAAGTAAACTGTATTAAGCAAAGATAAACTTAACAAGTAAACAACTCAGTCTCTGACACTATTCTCAATCACTCTGAGTCATGTCCATGGTCTCAGCTGTTATGCAGGCAGGGTCTGTGGAGGTGGCTGTGGCTTGAGTGCTGGTCTGCGGCGCCATTGAGGTGCTTGGCCCTGAGAGTACAACAGGGGATGGTGTGTTCAGGAAGCTATCCGAGAGCTGACTCAGTCCCATGAGATTGAGAGGCCCTTCATCAAGGACTTCAGATGTCAGGCCCAATACTGACAGATTGTCCACTGACGAGCTTGGCTGTGGGGTGGAGGAAGGAGAAGTGTAGTGAGGCTGTCTGATCTGCCGCTGGGTGAAGACTGGCGTCTGTGGCATCCAATGAACCTGGGCCTGGACTGGGAAGTTCTGCTTTTGCTGTGAGTAGTCCTGGTAGTCATAGCCTTGGTAAGTGAGGGGCTGTTAAAAGCTGTGGAAGGGCTGTGACATCACCTGGGGTGGAGGAGCTGGATTGGGTAGGAGCAGCTTCAGCTGGGCCTTGAGGGTTGTGCAGAAGTGCTGTGATCTTCTGCTTCATCACCTGGTACTGGGCCTCGGGCAGGTCCCTCAGGGTCTGGCTTACATAAGTGATGAAGGTGTTCCGGCCCGAGGATGCTCTGTCCAAGTGGACCAGCTGAGAGAGAAGTTCTGTGCTGGTCTTCATTGTGTCCCTGATCTCCAACAGCACACTGTGGTCCTGTCCCTCCGGTCTGCCTCTCTGCCTGCATCCTCTGGAGCTGGGGGTGGGGGTGGGGGCGGTTTGGCTTCTGGTAGCTGCTGCTTCTTCTTCCATTTGTGACAGCAGAGCGTCATCCTCCATGGGATCCTCCAAGTCTGCCAGCATGGGGAGTGCAGCTGTTGGGAGGGTCTCTGCTGTGGGGCCCTCTGAAGACACCTGCCTGGACACGGTAGCTGGCTTCTGGCTGGAAGAGGACAGACATGTGGGCTGTCTGAGGGAGAGGGGTCTCAGAGGGGATGCTGCTCAGTGGCGGATCTCACCCTCCAGGAAACTGCACTTGGCCATGACATACATCTCCTGGTCAGTGAGCTTGACAGTGGTCTGCCTGGATTTCTTGAGGTGTAGCTTGCCATACCAGGTGTGCATGTGCTTCCACTATCCAAAGAGTACTTCTGCAGTGTAGCCCAGGCTCTCTGCCTTGTCTCTCCAAGCTGCCTGCTTCTTCTTGGTGTCCTGATACAGTCTGTGGCCCTTCCTCCAGAGGTACTCGTTCTCCCTCAGCCATTCCAGCAACTCATCCCATGTTCCTCGGAAACAGTGTACTGTTTCCTCTCTCCCTTCTCCTTCCCTTGCCTCTTCCTCCCTCTGGCAGGGGCTTCAGCAGGGCCTTCAGGGGCTTGAGCAGCAGGGCCTTCAGGGGCTTGAGCAGCAGGGCCTTCCGCAGCAGGGTTTTGAGGGACTTGAGGGGCTTGGGGCTGGTCCACCACAACAGTAGCAGCAGCAGCAGCAGCTTCAGAGTCAGTGCCAGGATGTGGGATGCTGATTCTGGCCTTCTTCACCTTGCCAGGGCTTGAACAAGTAGGCACGGGCTTCCTCTTCTTGCCTGACTGATGAAACATAGTGTTCCTGCAAGATGTATGTGGCAGCACATCTTTCCCCTGTATGCTGACTGTGTGAGTGCTGCATCCTTTTATATCCATGGAGCTGATGCAATTCATATTCCCCGCATGCACAGTGAACGCTTTGCATCTGATATATATCCATGCGGCATCCCTTTTGTTTCCTATAGGTGTCCATGATGCATCTGCTTCATCCGCTATGCATCTGCCCCTTCCAGTATGCGTCCGCTTCAAAATTCTCCCCCGGAACCCCTTCGGTGGTGTCATCCGCTTCCATCCACTTTCATCCACTAGGCTTCCAATGAACATCCGTTTAACATCCCCACTACATACTATCCACGTCCGTTCTTTTCCATTCTTTTCCGTTCTGTTTATGCAAATTTTTGCCACTTTTTGGAGCGGATGACAACGGATGGAGACACCCCCAAAATTTTGCTTGTCTTCTGTGTCCTTTATGCATATGTTTTGCATCCGTCAGCCAGTGGGACTGGGCCTTAAGGATTTCCTGCTTACTAGCTAACCTAAATCTTACAGCTGATAGTCAGAACAGCTGATGATTGGGGGAAAAAAGATAAAATAGCAACTTACCCACCGCAGGCAAGTTTGATAGTATGCATGCCAGGTAAAGAGTGGGTGGGATGGGGAAGGGCCAGCCAATAGTGCAATTTGCCAGTTGTCTGAACCAAATAGAATCTCACCCCTGGAAATAAGCACAAGCAATATAAGCACAAAATGTCAGTTATGGATCAAGTTATCCATAAAGTTATGGATTAAATTATGGGTGATTCTGCAAAAGAAAGAACCATGTATATAAGGGCTTGAAAGATTCTTTGCTTTTATTGAATGTTATATATGAATACTTCTATAATTCACATTATAATTCTTTGTTTGATTAATAATAAATATAGAGGTAACTGTTCTGTATGGAACTTGGTAGGTTCCGAGTACTCCATTCTGATTGGCCGAAAGGGCCACTTACGGTTTAGTTCACTATTAGATGAGCCGTCACTGGCCACAGCCACAAGCAGCCTGACTGTAAAAGGGCTGCCGCGGTTTCTCCTGAAGTTCAGTTCTAAGCAGAAATAAAGATGACTGATTAGTATGCTGGCTCTGAGAATATCATTCCCGCAATTTAACAATGGCGACAAAGGTGGGATCCTGAGACAAAGGGAACCAGTGAGCACATGGTGACTGAGGAAATCCAGCAACACATCGAGACAAGATGGCCAGAACAAACACACTACCCGCACTGTTTGATCCAACAACCAAAGATTGGGAATTGTACATCGATCGATTCCTCATGTTCCTCAAAAGAAATTATCTCATGAATATTTCAGAACACAGGAAAAGAGCTGTCTTCCTTACACACTACAGTCCTGCTGTATTCAAAACGGCCAAAGCGTTATCAGTGCCAACCGAAGTGAAGACGATGGCCTGGCCAGACCTAGAGAGGATCCTGAGGGCTCACTACATGCGGACCGTATCCTGCTTCATCAAATGACACGAATTCTATCAGCGAGACCAAAAAGAAGGTGAGAGCATCAGCGATTTCGTCACAACCCTGGGAGGCATTGCCGGAGCATGCGAATTCCTCAACATGGATGAGGCTATGAGAGATCAAGTATTCTTGTGACTAACAGACCTAATGCTGAAGGGCAGACTACTAACAAAGCCCAAGATAACACTCAAAGAAGCAATAGAAGAGGGTACCACAGCAGAAGCAACCCAGAAATCGGCAGCCACCATGAGGAAAATGAATAAAGCGCCACCAGACTCATCAAAAAACACCACCACTACCCACCATGCAGACATCGAGTCCAAATCGGAAGACAAAGACGAAGATGAGAGGGGAAATCATCTCCGCTCAGAACGAAACGTAAGGGGCTGAAACAGAAAAAGAAAAGAATTCCTCTGTGCCAGCTGAGAGGGGAACCATCCATGTTTGGAGTGCTGTTTCCTAGACGCAATATGCCAACGTTGTGAATTGGGACGCATTGCAAGGGCCTGCCGAGCATCGAAGAACTACGTCCCCAGACAAAGATGGAACACAACTCCCGAGACAGGGAGAAACAAACAGGAAGTCATTGAAACCAAGCCACCAGAAAAAGGCAAGGAGAAGAAGCCACCAACGGGAGAAATGAAACACACCAGGTGGTGATTGTCGGACACTGAAACAGGACAAACGCCTGGAAAGTTCATGTGCAGATCACCATAGAAGGCCAGCCTTGCCAGATGGAAGTGTACTCAGGCTCATACTTATCAATGGTATCTTGGGACACCATAAAAAGACTGATACCAGACATAAACCAGGAGCAGCTTGAAAGGAAAAGGCTGACATTGAAAGACTACCAGGGAAACAAAATTCCCATAGTGGGCACTGGACAGTTCAGAGTAACATTCAAAAATACACCAGAGTCCTACCACTAACCATAGTAGAACGGAACCAACCCAATCTACTGGGACTTGAATGGTTTGAACCATTGGGAATCAAAGTCGCAGGAATAAATAACATGACTGAGATGGATTGGGAGGAGTCCCTAATGGAAGAATTCTGAGACGTATTCGACAGAGAGCTGGGCAAGAACTTGGGGTCCCCAGTTTCCTTTAAATCTAAATCCAACCATAACCCTTATAAGATTAAAGTGAGGCAGGTTCCCTTCATGCTCAAACCTTAGATCGATGAACAATTAGAAAACCTCATTGCACAAGAGGTCTAGAACCCATGCAAAGTGGGAAACTCCGATTGTCACATCAGTTAAACCAGTTAAACCAGACAGGTCTGTGTGCATTATGCGGAGACTACAAGGCAACCTTTAACCACGCGCTCCCAGTGATACAGCATTTATTGCGTTCCCTGGGGGGTGGAATCTTTGCAAGACTAGGCCTCACACAGGCCTAGCAACAATTACCAGTAGACCCTGAGATAGCAGAAGCCCAGGTGAGCATAATGCACAGGGGCATTCAAATGCAATAGATTACAATTTGGGGTCAGCATCGCTCCAGGGGTATTCCAGAGCTTAATGGAATGTTTACTGCAAGGGATTAAAAGGGTGGTGCCATATTTTGAAGATGTCCTTGTATCAGCCAAGGACAAATGACAATTACGCAACCACCTGAGGGAAGTTCTAAGTAAATTCAAGGAAGCGGGGCTAAAAGTGAAAAGAGAGAAGTGCCAATTAGCTGCCAGCATGGTTGAATTTTTAGAATATCTGATAGACAGTGAAGGAATCCACCCCAGAGAGAGAAAGGTCACAGCAATCAAGGAAGCCCCCAGACCTGTGAATAAGACTGATCTGCAATCTTTCTTTAATCTTTCCCATTAACTTTTATAACATATTCCTGCCACAGAAGCCATTGCGGAACCATTATACAGATTCCTTGACAAGAAAGCAGCCTGGTCCTAGGGGCAACGGGAAGAAACGGCATTCCAGGGAATAAAAAAATCTGATCACATCAGACTAGGTACTAATCCAATATTGTGAAACACTCCCAATAACCCTAACCTACAATGTATCACCTTTTGGCATTGGCGCTATCCTCAGTCACATATTACCTGATGGGAAAGAAGCACCCATAGCATTCTATTCAAAAACTCTGTCAAAACTGGGATGGAATTACAGCTAACTAGAAAAAGAGGTGTTGGTCATTGTCACCAGAATCAAGCAGTTCCACGAGTATATCTATGGGATGAACTTCACCCTAGTCACGGATCACAAGCCGCTCCTGGGCATCATCTCAGGAAACAAAGCGACACCAAACTTACTGTCACCCCGGATGATGAGGTGGTCGGAATTCTTAGCTGCATACAACTACAAATTAACATAAATATGCAGACGCACTCTTCCATTGCCCCCTACCAGACACAGAAGAAGACCCAGCACCAACCACATCTACTCTCCAAACAGAGACACTAGAAAACCTAACAATAATAGCAGCCGATATTGCAAGGGAAACAACTGGAGACAAAACTGGAGACAACTGGTGCAAATACTAAATTGGGTAGGAAAAGGTTGGCCAGAGGCTGAGACCACCGAGAATGTCAAACCATTCCGGAACAGACAAACAGAACTCTCAATACTGAAGGGGTGTGTACTATGGGGAGATCAGGTGGTAATACCAGAAATTTTAAAGGAAAGCATACTAGAAATTCTACATGAGGGACACCCAGGTGTTGTAAAAATGAAATCCCTGGCAAGGAGTTATGTGTGGTGGCCAGGGACGGACAAGGAAATAGGGGACTGGGTGGCAACTTGTAAACGCTGCCAGGAATCTAGGCTGACACCCCCCACAGCATGAATGGGAAACACCAAGGAAACCATGGTCAAGATTACACATTGACTTTGCGGGCCCAACCAAAGGACACACATTTTTAATAGTCATAGATGCTTACTCCAAATGACTAGAGGTAAGCATCATGGAATCCGCCACGGCAGAAGCCATCATTAAACAGCTAAGGAGGCTTTTTGCTACACATGGGTTACCAGATTTAATTGTATCCGACAATGAGCCCCAATTCACGGCAAAACAATTCAAAGGATTTTTAGCACAAAATGGGATAAGACACACACTAACAACACTGGGACACTGTCAACAAATGGATGTGAGGAACACATGGTACATTATACTAAGGAAACCTTACAAAAGCTAGGGCCCAGGGATACACAAGAAAAGATAGACAAACTATTAAGCACACAGCATACAACACCCAGTGCCACAACAAATAAAAGCCCTGCCGAATTACTAATGGGGAGAAAACTGAACTCACACTTGGACAGACTAGACCCCACATGTAACCGAGAAAGACTAGTAGACTCCTCCAGTAAATGCCATACATTCCAAACAGGGGACCTAATATACGTGAAAAATCTTATAGGGGAACCCTTGTGGATACCGGCAAAAGTGACCCAAATAACCGGGCCCCGTTCTTACAGGGTAGAGATGACAGATGGCAGAAACTGGAAGAGTCACATAGACCAGCTCAAAACTAGAGCAACGAGGAATGACACAGACAGGAACATGGAAGTCCTTAACAAGCAGGACGTCGGAAAGGAGGGATACAACTGGAATGGAGCTCCGCACCTCAAAAAGTTGTCAGGATTGGAGCCTGACACATAGTTTGACATTTATGACATCAGAGATGAAAAGCCTGCATTCCATGATAAATGATAAGTTCCTTCTTTACATTTACATTACTAACATATATTTGAAATACCTTTATACATTTTTGACAATTTATCTGGTGTTTAATACCAACAGTACATCATTTTATAATTTTTTCTTTTAAATTCTAATTCAGTGTAAACTTTAAACATTTCATATTTTCCCTTTGCTCAAGCATTATATTATACCTAACATCCTTTGCTCATTGTATGATCCAATGCTTCACATATTTATTCTTCAATTTCAGTTTCAATAGTACTTTATAAAACTTAGCAAAAACATGTTACCATACAATAAGATTTCCAATTCATTTTTTATTTGGAAAGTCAAATCCATAATTTTGAAAATCTAATTTAAACCTTTTTCCAAATGTAAACCAGTAACAAACATGCCCTACTGATTCTAATTCTTCTTTGGATTTGATGGTAGGTAAATCTTGATTAAAACATATTATTTGATGGCCCACCAATCTGGCCTTACATTATTATTTTTCTTTAAAAAGCTTCCTGTAGATACATAGAGAGGGATATTGTCAAAGAATCTTATTTTATACTTATTCTAAACCCTCAGAATGTCATTACAAAGTAATTATTGAAATCAACATTTATTTTATCCTTTCATACCATAAGTAGTCCTGCCATTGAAACCTTAATACGTGATTGTCCAAAATCTCTTATTTTTGAGAGTCATCCACTTTTTCAGTCAAACCAAGCAGATTTCATTTGCAGTACATTACAATCATGTCATCTTGTAGAATAGATTTGTTTAATCTCCATCTATATTTTGGAACTACTTTTCTAAGTATTGAAATAACTGGATTGTGATCTGAAAAGGATTAAGGTAAGTCATCAACTTTTAAAATATTTTTGTGACGCTTTTAGAAATCCACATCAGTTTTTGAGAATGGTTTATACTGTTGGGGGGGAGTATATTTTCTAGCAAGTCGTTCTTTTTTTTTCTTTTTCTTTTTGTGCCTCCATGAATCTGCCAATGCTAAATTGCCCATCCTCTCCTTTGGTGATTTCTCCTGAGAATGTTTAAGTTGCCCATCCACCCTTTGATGGATGTTCTTTCAAAGCTATGGAAAACACTCCATTCCTGTCTCCCAAAACAAACAAATTTTCATAAGAAAAAGGTAGCTACTTGGTCCATAAGTTATTCAAAAATTTACTTTTATCATCATTTGCCACAAAGATTCTCACTACTATTGATTCTGTTCCATTAAGATCCATATCTGAAATATGAATCTGCCATATTCATCTGGTAATATTAACTGGAGCTTAAATTGAGATTTTACATACAAGACTCCATTATTTTTTTTTAGATCAGCTGATATGAACTTCTCTCCTAATTTTTTATTTATTCGATATTTCTTGTATTAATATCTTGCAAACTTATTGTATCAATCTTGGTTGGGATAGTGAAATATTTTTTTCTGGCTAGAGAGGGCATTTGCTCTAGTAATTCTCCATCTTTAAACAAGTTCCTGTGTTATAGCAAGTTCCTGTGTTATAATCTCTGCACCCACTTCCTGCTTTTCTGTATCTAGTATTTGAGGTCGATATATCCATTCCTTATGCTGGGCCCAAAAATAATTTATGTTTAATCAGAAAATTCTTGACTTTTTCTATGGAATTCAATCTGAATCTTTGTTCTTGATAAGTAAATATCATTCCTTGACATTTGTCCCAGAGAAATGGGATCTTTCTCTCCTTCAGAATGTCTGTTAGGGTGGTATATTCTGTTTCTCAAAATTCTTGCAGGAATTTCCTCCAAGACAATTATATGTACATTTCCATTTTTAATTTAGAATGAAAGTGGCAATCCAAAATTTCTAAAAAGTGCTAAAAAATGTTGGTTTTCTTTCTTTTCCCCTACACTTTTTCCTCTTCCCTTTTTCCTCCCATAGGTTCTCGTTATTTTCATTTTCTTTGAATTTTATATTTTGATAAACTTTGAAAATGGGTGAAAACCCTGCCAAACTTTTCTAGATGAATATTCAATATTCAATTGCCACAATATACCAACACCTACAAAGATCAGGTGGTGATATTCCCTTTGATAGTTATAGAAATGAAAATTGGACTTTGAAGAAGCAAGATAATTGCTGCTTGTGAACCTGGAAGTTGAAGATGATTCCTGACAATATAATAGACAAGAAAATAAATAGACTATTGACTAATCAACCACAATTCCCAATGGAAGCACAAATGTCCTAACTCAAATTGTTCTATTTCATATACTTGATGGGAAGATACAGCTCTAGAGAAGAATCTAGTGCTGGGAAAGGTGGAAAGAAAGAAAAGAAGAAGACAATGAAGAATAAGATGGATGGATTTAGTAACACTAGTTATGGATATAATAACACTGGAAGAGTTAAGGAAAAATCATCATGGATAAAATCTATCTATATTTTTAGAACTGTTTTGGGTACACATTAATGTATGAAATACTATTTTTGTGAATCTATTTGCATTACTTCCAGTGATCTAAAATTAGGGTAAGCACCCACCTGAAAACCATAAAACAATTGACTAAAGGTCCAGCAGCAAATAATCTTACAATACTAGACAACACAGTATCAACAGTAGAGACCTTCAAATTTCTAAGTTCTATCATATCACAGGAACTAAAGCCCATGTCACACTGCACCAAGGGATGCAAAGAAGATGTAAAATGGAGAAAAACGCTTGCCATCCATTGGAAAACACGATGCATCCGTTGTGTACTCACTGCGTACGTCTTTCATATGCTCTATCCATCAAGTATCAATCTACTGCTATTCCATCCGCTCAAAAAGTTTTGAGCTGCACAAAACTTTTTGAGCGGATGAACTTTCCACCACGTACAATATACATCTGCGACACATATGGGCAACAAATGTTCTACGTCCGTTGTCATCCGTTAAACGTCCGTTGTATCCTCTCAGCATCCTCTGGGCATCCGCGCAACTCACATCCGCTCCAGCAGAAAACGGAAAGAGGGAGGAAGCGAAAGGTACATGGAACGTCCACACAGCGTTAGTAGCACGGATATAGAAAGGATGAAAGCGGATGCAGCTCAGATATAAAGCATTAAAAGGGACAAAACATTTGTATATGGGATGTATCTCGGATATTTAGGATGTCTGGAGTATGTCTACAGTATATGGAAGGACACCTAGCGGAAAACTGATATTTCCTATAAAAAGGGGGAGGAAATCACCTGGATCTCAGTATCAGTCCAGCAGCCGTGGTGTGCAGACCTCTTCAGCCTTGGTCTTGCTCTTCCACATCATCCACTGATCTCCACCATGGATCATAACACACTCCTTTTGGTAGCCGCGATCATTCAATACCAGAACCAAGCCCTGTTCAGACTGTTTCACCTTTTCTACGCAAGGAGAAGAAGGAGATGTCCAAGAGCTGTGTGGGTCCGACGATGGATCGGGAGAAGAGTGGAGTTTGAACTGTATGACAAGCTGATGGTGGAGCTGAGGAATGAAGACTCTCGTGCATTCCAGCACTTCATGAGGATGCCACCAGCCATGTTTGACGAAGTTGTGGAGCGTCTGAGACCCAGGTTGACCAAGGCAAACACCAACTTCCATCCCAGCCTGGAACCTGGACTGAAGGTGGCACTGACTCTGCGCCACCTGGCCTCTGGGACCACATAGAGAAACATGCAGTATGCCTGGAGGGTGCTGCACAACACCATCAGCATTGTGGTCAGAGAAGTGGTACAGGCCATCATCAAAGAATACGTGGAGGAGCTCCTCCAGTGTCCCACCACTGAAGAAGGCTGGAAGAAAGTTGCAGAGCAGTGGTATCAGAGGTGGAACTTTCCCCACACCATTGGAGCCATAGATGGGAAGCACGTGGCCTGCAAAGCTCCACCCAACTCAGGGTTCAATTATTTCAAGGGCTTCTTCAGCATCATCCTCTTTGCCATGGTTGATGCTGACTACAAGTTCATGTACATCGATGCTTCAGGCAACGGGTCAGCTTCAGATGCCCAGATATACAACACCAGTGACCTCAAGGATAGGCTGGAATGCAACCTCATCGTGGGTTTTCCAGATCCAGACCCCCTACCCAACGACACACAAGATGTGCCCTACTTCATCATGGGTGATGACGCCTTCTCCCTCAGAACCTACCTCATGAAGCCGTACAGTTCAAGATACCTCACCCGTGAAGAGAGGATCTTCAACTACAGGCTGTCCAGGGCAAGGCGGGTGGCGGGTGGTGGAGAACGCCTTTGGTATCCTGGCCAACAGGTTCCAGGTACTTCTCACCACCATGCAGCATCACCCACAGACTGTAAGAAGCATCGTGGAAGCTTGCTGTATCCTGCACAATCTCATGCACACCCACTAACCAGTGTTGCGGAACAGGCTTGTGGACCATCAACAAGGGAATGGGGACATGGAGCCTGGTGAATGGAGGCAAGGACAAAACCTGATAGACACTGTGGATATGCAAGGCCCCAACAGAGCTTCACATGAAGGGA
This sequence comes from Laticauda colubrina, assembly GCA_015471245.1. NCBI lineage: Eukaryota > Metazoa > Chordata > Lepidosauria > Squamata > Elapidae > Laticauda > Laticauda colubrina. Next base: position 30,964,227 of record BLBF01000019.1, read on the forward strand.
AGAAACAGGGCAACCTCCTGAAACACTGGTGCAACTCCCCAATTGGAGCAGTGGAGTGGCAAGACAGGATGGTAGATGCTTAATGGATGCTTCCTTGAGCCTGTCTCATAACACTGATGAGATTGTGCCCTGTATGTTGAGTGGCCCTACAATGAACAGGGCATTAAGAAAGAGCTTTGTTTATGTTGAAATGTGTTGATGAATGATTAAATTGTTATTGATAAAAAGGGCCATATGTGTGGCAGCTGGGAGAGTGGACCATACAGTCCCACTATGCTTGCGCTGGAGGTTTATCTATCCCACAGCTATCCTTACCTGTCCCACAACTATCCTTACCCATCCCACAGCTGTCCTTACCCATCCCACAGCTATCCTTACCCATCACACAGCTATCCTTACCTATCCCACAAGCATCTAAAGGCTTAACCATTTTCTCAAAGTTTTCACCAACACTTTATTAAGTAAAAAAAATGAACCAAGTGTATTAAACCAAGATAACCTTTGTTAATAACAAACTGTATGACTTTGTTAAAAAGCAAAATGAACCAAGTAAAGTGTCTTAAGCAAAGATAAAGTGAACAGGTAACAACTCAGTCTCTGGCACTCTTCTCAGTCTCTCTGAGGCATGTGGTCTCAGATGTAAAGGAGCCAGGGACTGTCGAGGTGGCTGTGGCTGGAGTGCTGGTCTGAGGTGCCATTGGGGTGCCTGGCCCCGAGAGTACAACAGGGGATGGTGTGTGCAGGAAGCTCTCAGAGCTTCCCATGAGTTTGAGAGGCCCTTCCTCAAGGACCTGGGATGTGAGGCCCAAGACTGATGACAGATGTTCTGACGACAGGCTTGGCTGTGGGGTGGAGGAAGGAGGAGTGTAGTGGGGCTGTCTGGTCTGCAGCTGGGTGAAGTTAGGCATCTGTGGCATCTGTGGTGTCTGAGGAACCTGGGCCTGGACTGGGAAGGGCTGCCTCTGCTGTGGGAAGTCCTGGTAGTGGTAGCCTTGGTAGGTGAGGGGCTGTTGAAATCTGTGGAAGGGCTGTGACATCGCCTGGGGTGGAGGAGCAGACCTAGAGTGGGTAGGAGCAGGTTCAGCTGGGCCTGGAGGGTGGTGCAGGAGAGCTGTGATCCTCTCCTTCATTGCCTGGTACTGGGCCTCGGGCAGGTCCCTCAGGGTCTGGCTCACGTAGGTGATGAAGGGCTTGCGGTTCGAGGATGGTATGTCGAAGTGGACCAGCTGGGAGAGAAGATCTGTGCCTGCTTTGATTGTGTCCCTGATCTCCAAGAGGACAGTGTGGCTCTGTCCCTCCGGTCTGCCTCTCTGCCTGCTTTCTGTGGAGGTGGAGCTGGGGGTGGGGGTGGGTTGGTCTCTGGTGGCTGCTTCTTCTTGCTCCATCTGAGACAGGGGATCCTCCACATCCTCTGGCATGGGGAGTGCAGTTGTCGGGGGGGTCTCTGTCATGGGACCCTCCGAAGACACCTGCCTGGACATGGTAGCTGTCTCCTGGCTCGAAGAGGAGTGGCTCTCTGTGGGCTGTCTGAGGAAAGGGTTGACAGGGGGGCTGCTCCTTGGTGGCAGACCTCACCCTCCAGGAAGCTGCACTTGGCCATGACATAGGTCTCCCGGTCAGTGAGCTTGACAGCGGCCTGCCCGGATTTCTTCAGGTGCAGCTTGCCATATCATGTGTGCATGTGCTTCCACCACCCCAGGAGGACATCAGCAGTGTAGCCCAGGCTCTCCACCTTCTCTCTCCAAGCTGCCTGCTTTCTCTTGGTGTCGCGATAGAGCCTGTGGCCCTTCCTCCACAGGCACATGTTCTCCCTCAGCCATTCCAGCACCTCCTCCTCATGGTCTTCGGAAATGGAGTACGGCTTCCTCTTTCCCTTCTCCTTGCCTTGCCTCTTCCTCCCTCTGGCAGGGCCTTCGGGGCCTTCAGCAGCAGGGCTTTGAGGGCCTTGGGGCTGGTCCACCATAGCACCAGCAGCAGGAGAAGCACCAGCAGCAGCAGGAGTAATACCAGCAATAGCAGGAGAAGCACCAGAAGCACCAGCAGTACCAGCAGCACCACCAGCACCACCAGCACCACCACCTGCAGCAGAAGCACCAGCAGCTTCAGAGTCAGCGCCAGGGGGTGGGATGGTGGTTCTGTCCTTCTTGCCAGGGCTGGCAGGAGTAGGCACAGGCTTCCTCTTCTTCCCCATGGTGTTCTCTCAAGATGTCTCTGGCAGCAGGTCTTTCCTCTGAATGCTGACTGCTTGTGAGCTGCATCCTTTTATATCCGCAGAGCTAATGCAATTCATCCTCCCCACATGCTCAGTGAATGCTTTGCATCCGCTATACATCCGCTATGCATCCGCTTTGCTTCCTATAGGCGTCCGTGATGCATCCGCATCATCCACTATGCATCCGCCCCTTCCACTACGCATCCACTTCGCTATTCTCCCCCGGAACCCCTGCGGATGTGTCATCCACTTCCATCCGCTTTCATCCACTAGGCTTCCGACAAACATCCACTTTACATCCCCGCTACATCCTCCACACGTCCGTTCCTTTCGGTTCTTTTCTGTTCTATTTATGCAAATTTGGGGCACTTTTGAGAGCGGATAACAACGGATGGAGCCACCCCTGAAATTTTGCTCGTCCGCTGTGTCCTTTTTTCATACGTTTTGCATCCATCGGCCAATGTGACCTAGCCTTAAAATAGATACCAAACACCAAAAACCTCATCAAAAAAGCACAAGAATGTTGCCAACTCAGAAAGCTCAAACAGCCCAAGGAGCTGCTGATACAGTTCTACAGAGGAATTATTGAGTCTGTAATTTGTATCTCTATAACTGTCTGATTTGGTTCTGCAACCCATCAAGATAGGCACAGACTCCAGAGAGTAATTGGGACTGTAGAAAAAACAATCACTACCAACTTGCCTTCAAACGAGGACCTGTATACTGCATGAGTCAAAAAGAAGGCTGTGAAAATATTTCAAACCCCTCACATCCCAGACTTAAACTGGTTCAGTTCCTACCCTCAAAACAACACTATAGAGCACTGTACACAGAACAACTAGACACAAGGACAATTTTTTCCTGAACGCCATCACTCTGCTAAACAAATAATTCCCTCAACACTGTCCAACTATTTATTAAGTCTGCATCACAATTACTGTTAATCTTCTCATCACTCCTTATCACCCATCCCCTCCCACTTGTGACTGTATGATTGTAACTTTGTCGCTTGTATCCTTATGATTTATGTTGACTGTTTCATAGTATGATTTGATTGCTTATTGTACTCTATGACTATTATTAAGTGTTGTACCTGATGATTCTAGACTCTTGACGAATGTATCTTTTTTTATGTACACTGAAAGCATTTGCACCAAGACGAATTCCTTGTAGTGTCCAATCACACTTGGTCAATAAAGAATTCTATTCTATTCTATTCTATTCTATTCTATTCTATTCTATTCTATTCTAT
>BLBF01000019.1:30967700-30981230 GCA_015471245.1 Laticauda colubrina
ATTCTATTCTATTCTATTCTATTCTATTCTATTCTATTCTATTCTATCACAGAATGGTAAGAATGAATTATTTCCTTTTTTGGTGAAGAATTTTAAAATTGGTGAAGAGATTTTTTGAGCCCGGGGAGTCACAAAATCGATCTGTGTTTTCCATGAACATTATACTTTCCAGACAACCCTACACTAAGCTGTTTAAAACTCCACATTTGCTCAGTTTCCTGCTCTTCCTAGCATCTGCTTGTTTGTGGTATGGGGTTTTTTTGGGGGGGGGGGAAATCATCATTATATTCTTCTCTACAATATTGTGCTAACCTTCTAAGGGCTCATCTAAAGAGATAATAGCTGCATTATCTGTATATAGCAGAAGTGGGGATGTTTACAACTGCTGTTTCGGAAGGGTGGAAATTTGAATTGGAGCTTACAAATGAGTTCATATATCGGTTGAACACAGAAAGAGCTAAACTGCAACTTTGTATTCTCATAGATTTGATCTGATAATGAATCTTGTAGGTTATATCTTATTCTAATTCTGGAATCCTCTCACAGATTTTGAATAAAAAAGATCAGGCACCAGCTTATATGCGTGTCCCAGAGAGGTATCAAAATTAAATCAAATGCTGAGTTAAAATCAGAAAGACAGGATTTAGGTTTACCACTATATTTCTCAATGTGATGACATTTAATAAAAGCATTATGTATACCGGGAGAACCAGATCATGACAAAAAGATAAACTATCTGACTTTGAACAAATTCACCTTCTTTTAATGTTCATGCTACACAGTTCCTTCCAGGGCTGCCAAGTTTGCCTTCAAAATATCTTACTAAAAAGATGAGAGTAGCAAAGAATTAATTCCATTTATTTATTGATCTAGATACAGTATTTACAACCCAGATACAATGGTTCTAACTTTTATTCCATGCAGATAGTTTTGCAGTCTACAGTGTACATCATATTTGAAAAGAGTGTTGTCAAAAGTTGAATATCACTCAAATCATCTGGGTCAATGCACAGCCACATTTCTGTTCATGTCATTTTCTTGATGCAAAAGTTAACTGTAATTTACCATAAACTATTTATCTGCTGGTGCATAAACTCATAGTAGCAGACTGTAAAGCTGTTTTTCCTTTAAAAATTGAGTATTCACATCTAAGAATGTAGCAATATTTTCACGATACTAGCACATTTGCCAAGAGCAAATGTTTAAACAAAAGAACTTAGGAATCTTAATGAAACACCCTGAGGAGAATGTTTAAACTTTGCACTTAAGTTTGCTTTGTTTGCTAATCAGCTTCTATTTCTAGTAGTGAGTAGGAAGGGTAAGTTCAATATGTTAATAAGAAAAAAGTAATAATATTTAATTAATTCTGGCTGAACACACATGGTTTAATATACTTGGCAATATCATTCAATCACATATGATAATTTAATGGACTTTTTTATTTAAATTGCTGGCAAGTTTATGAAATTATAAAGCAAATAGGCCATGCACTTCAATGTAACTGACTTTATAAATGTGTTTTTATACTATACTGTTGGAAAATTAGCCACTCCTTATCAGAGAATAAGATATTATCTTTGTATTCTATAAGCACAATAACAGAAATAAAATATTTCAAGAGAAGTCAATGTAATTGACTTTTATGCTGGCCTATAGTAATACAGATTTGATTTGATGGTTGATTATGAACTATATATTTAAAATCAAGCAATAAATCATTACTTCTTGTTATTTTATATATGGATTGTTACCATTTATTACTTCACAATTTAACTATTTCATATTTAAAGAATCCTGTAATGGCAAGTAATAGGGATTGTTGTCCTTATTTCTTCTTGAGCAGCAGAACAACTAAAAAGCAGTATAATAGGAAGAATGTGGAGCTGATACAAGATTGATGGCAGTATTCCAAATTGCTTGAGTACTCCATATGCATGAAAACATATATGGCTTAAAACAGGAAATAAACATTCAATGGGACTGGAAAGTTTAAAACATTGAAAATATTATGAAACAATCAATTTTTTATGAGATCTTGTACAACCCTCCCAAAATGATGAACTACAAAAACAATGAACTCTTACACAGTGTGACTATCTTGATGTATTTAAAACAAATCTAGAACAAATGTGTCATTCTGAAATTAACAATTTGTCTAAGCAGCATATAACTAGACAATATTTCAGAAATTTGCATGCCCAGCCTTCTTAATGTGTGTAAATATGCCTGGACCAACAAATGTATGTTAAAGGAAAAGGAAGTACATCCCTTGTAGATACAATGTTCTTGTATCTACTGCTCCTAAAAAATGGATAATGGGCTCCATTGAGCAAAAATAATTTGGAGCTCTATGAATCACCATACCAAAAAGCCTATTCCATGATGATCAGGAAAAACTGGCCACCAGTAATGACTGAGTTTATCCATAACAGAGTTTAAAATATAACATTCAGTACAAAATAAATTGGATAAAAAGAAAAAAGAAGAAGCAGTCATTAAGCAGAGAAGTGATAATTCAGGTGAAATGCCATTTTTCAATGGTCAGCTTTACACATCTTTTCGAAAAATAAAACTGGTATATAATGAATATAATGCCAAAACAGAACTGCTTGTGCCATTTTACACCTAAACTACTGAAGAGAACCACTACAGTACAAACAAAACCTTTCAAGGCAATTGAAGCTATTTCAGTCTGCTTGGATAGTTACATTTGCTCTCAAACCAAACCCTTTTCCAAGAAGTATAATGTTCTGTACTATTAGGTACAGGAATCTTAATCTAGCATTTCTTTCTACTAGCCATGACTAGTTAGGGACTGCTGATTGGGGTGCACCCTCATTTGGACCACAGCTGTTGTATATAATCCTCATTTAATCTCAATATATACACTGGAGAGATACACAGATCGAAGTTACCCTGTGACTTCTATGGCTGAACCAAGGTTTGCATTTTAATTTTTTTTTTTAGTACCATATTGACTTTGGCTATGGAAAGAAAAATGAAAGAGGCCAGAATACCCTACTAATAACATATTCTCCCCAAAGATGTACATAAAAAGAAATATTTTAAATATTTATTTTTTTAACTTTTCATGTGCCAGACTTTTAGAGCTTTTTATTCATATTTTCTTGAGCACGAATCAAATTGTATAAAGGAGAACCAAATAACCAAATGTGACATGAACATATATCATCACACAAACAATAGATCTTTTACTTTGAATTCTTTCCTTTTTTGTTAAATTTTGGAATTGGCCTGGGCAGCTGAAAAACTGAAAACAATGAATGTAAACCAAACATTTTCCAGTGGATATTACCCGATTGAGTATAGAACAAATTTATTTACTTATATCACACCTCTAAACTGCCCATCTCTCTCAGAAAGAGGAACTATGGCGATGGATAAGTTAGTATGAGACTGATGCTTTGTAAATTATCAGATTGTAGTAGTCCAGCTTTGGTGATAATACAGATAAGGGCTGAGAGGTCAAGTTGAGAACACAGGAAATAATATTAACCTGGAATATTGTTTTTGAAAATAATGAAAATATGAGAAATTGTTCCATTGTTGCCATACTGTCTCTGAAATTAGTGTTGATCAAGCTTATTATTTGGCAGGTTGCTAAACTGGAAAAACCATTAGATGTCAGCACAGAAATACAGAGTACCTGATTATTTGTTACTGACTAGTGATTGTCCAGGTTTTTTTTTTTTTCAATTTTACGAAACTTATAATTCTACCTTCCTTCTTAAACACAAGTACTGTGCAGTATAAAATTAGAAAATCAGTTAATTTTTCAAGTTCAAATAGTTCGTATTTTTCTTATTTTTTAGGGATAAAATATCATCTTTGTATTTCTTTCTTACTTTGTCTTGATTCTGAATGAGTGAGAGAGTTATAAATAAATGTTGTTCAAGGAGGTGTATAAATAAATTGGCATAATTAGGTGTCATAATTAGGTGCCCATTGCTGTTTCAAATAATTTACATAATTGTCAGTGCTAAAATGAAAATAATTGATTGTCAGGACTGTTTCTTCAGTTAAGGCACTGAGTTCCTTACTTTGTAGAGTTTGCCCTTACTAAATGTTTCAATTTTCACAGTAAAATAACTACATGTAAGTGGAAATTATCACTGTGATCTAAAAGATAAAATCCTAGTTGCTTAAGGTCACCTGCTCTTAGCTCCAAACTTCCATAGTAGCCAAAAAAGCTAATGCAATCCTAAATTGTATTAACAGAGGGATACAATCAAGATCAAGGGAAGTAGTAATACCACTCTATAAAGCCTTAGTAAGACTACCCCTAGAGTACTGGATCCAATTTTGTTCACCACATTATAAAAAAGATGTAGAGACTCTAGAAAAAGTACAGAGGAAGAGCAACCAGGATGATTAGGGGAATGGAGACTAAAACATATGAAGAATGATAACAGGAACTGTGCTTGGCTAGTCTAGTAAAGAGAAGGACCAGGAGAGACATGATAGTGGTCTTCCAATATTTGAGGGGCTGCCACAGGGAGGAAGGGGCCAAGTTATTTTCTAAAGTGCCTGTAGGCCAAGCAAGGAATAATGAATGGAAACTGAACAAGGAGAGATTTAACCAGGAAATAAGGAGAAACTTTCTGACAGTGAGAACAATCAACCAGTGGAACAGCTTGCCCTCGGAAGTTGTGGGAGATCCATCAATTGAGACTTTCAAGAAGAGATTGAACTGCCATTTGTCAGAAATGGTATAGGTCTCTCACTTTGGTGGGGGGTTGGACTAGATGACCTACAAGGTCCCTTCCAACTCTGATTATCTGTTAAATCTGTTAGTTTCCTGTGAGCTTTTTGTATTTTCAACTTACTGCCAAAACATCTGCCAAGTGCTAAAGTTACTCAGCTGTCAAAGCAGGATGAAATATTATTTTCCATTCTCTAATGTCCACCTGTGGAATTCAGATAATTTTTACCATTTTTAGCTTAGCACAACATACTGTAAGTGCCAGTGTTGTAACATTATTTACAGAGTCCATTATATTGTACAGACATAATGCATGACTCTACATCTATTGTATTTAATTTCCATTTTGTGCCATGTGGCGAGGAAATTTAAGATGACAAAGTAAATTTCTTATAGATACCCAGTGAGATGTTCAAGGCTATGATAAATTTGAACATGTTCGATGTTTAGTTCTATCCTCAGCCTGAAAATCTCACTGAGAGACTTTAAGACATTTATTTTCTTATCTTAATTACATTACAGAATTTCTCCTGAGCTTCTTTTATAATTCCTCACCATATCCCAGTGCATGACATCAACATTGAACGAGGGAGATACAGGCCTATGTACACCACATCCCCAGAAACTCGGTGGGTGATTCTGAGCCAATCATTATCTCTCAGGCCATCCTATCTTATGAGGATTTTCACCAAGTAACTGTTGATTTATCCTAACCAAAGCACAATTTTTCATATCATATATGCACCAGACATATAACTGGCACCCAGCAGAATTATGCACAAAAAAGGTGCTGGGTTGTGACCTTGCAAACATGATACACACTTCTTGTTTAAATATCCCACACACAATCAGTTGAAGTATGAAAATAATTACATATAGATAAAATGATATGAGCAACATATAAAATATTTAGATTGCAGCCTTATCTCAAAACAAAGATATTCAACTTTGTAGCTCTGCTCTAATATTGGAATTTCTATAATGGAGGGGGGGGGGGAGGGATCAATTTATGGATCATATGAAGACAGAATTTAGTCCAGAAAATCCAACATTTACCTGACCACAGGAGTTCTGGTGAAGGGGAGGGGAAGGAGAAAAAACAAACAAACCCACAAACAGCTACGTTTTATTCTGTGACCCTTGGTCATTAAGTTTCAGATATTTGCTTTCTCTACCTCAAATCGTGGAGGTGCTGAGTCTAATGTAAGATTTGCTTTAATGGAGATGCTAACATTATTCTCTTTTCATTCATTGTATACAAAGGAAAATAGATTTATACAAAGGATTTCTTCCATACATTTCAATTACTGAGAAAATTACACAGAGAATATTTCTCCCATGTGAATGGATTTCCTGGTGCTAACTTCAGTCTTTATGATCCTTTGAGAGATGAGAACTTTGATCATTGCTCACAATGTAAAAACATATCTAATAGCAATAGCAATTACAAGTACAGTGGTATGTATGACTGAAAGGGGCATAAATTTAATCATAGTCCAAAGATATTTTCTAATGCCAAGAAATATTATTTTATACACTGATCTGAGGCAGGTTTTATTTTAAGAACATAACTCCCCTGAAAACTATTTCTGATAAATTCCACTGAACTTATTCCTAGGTTGATGTCTTGAGGATAATGGCAAAAATATGTTGACAAGTCTATCCAATCAGTAACTATCTTAGAATTAAACAGTATAATAATATAATGTCTAACAACTGATATGTAGCAACTTTATTGGTCATCCTTCAAATTCCTGCGATACTAAAGCTATAAAAATCAACATCACAAACAATGTTTTATTATTTTTTATTATCTACCCACAAAGTGAACATTTGCAAAATTGAGAACAGCACTACCTTTAAGGTAGTGATATTCTCCATTCTCCATAAGACATTCTTCTTTTACCTAAACCTTATTTCAAGAGATAGTATTATAAAATAACAAAATTGAGAAATTATGCAACTCAGCAGATAGCTATCATAGCTAGCTTTTATTGAAATTCATATCTATTTATACCACTTTTCTGAAACCTAAAGCCCATTTCGCACTGGCCAACGGATGCAAAAAGGACACAGCGGACGAGCAAAATGTTCCATCCGTTGTTATCCGCTCTTAAAAGGGGCAAAAATTTGCATAACCGGAGCGGATAACACGGACGCGGGGAGGATGCAGGGCGGATGCAAAGCGGATGCGGAATGGAAGCCCAGCGGATAGAAGCGAATGGGAGCAGATGGCGCAACCGCAGAGCTTCCGGGGGGCCTCAGGGAAGCGGACGTGGAACGGATACAGCGGATGCAGAACGGACGCCGAACGGATGAAATGGATGCACAGCGGATGCACAGCGGATAAAGCGGATGCACAGCGGAAGCGGAACAGATGCCAACCATTAATTGCGCATGCGGGGGGGAAATATTATGTAAGCCCCCCGGATATAAAGGGAAGCAGCTCGCACGTGGCCAGCATTCCGAGGAAAGACCTGCTGCTGGACACTTCGAGTTCCTTGCCTGCCCTGCCAGCCTGCCTTCCAGCCAGCCTTGGTGCCTGCCTGCCTGCCTGCCTTCCTGCCAGGCTTTCTGCCAGCCTTCCTGCCAGCCTTCGTGCCTGCCAGCCTCCCTGCCAGCCAGCAACCCCACAACCATGGGGAGGAAGCGAAAGCCTCAGCAACCTGCTGCCATCCCTGGAAAGAGGGACAGGGCCAACCTCCCGCCCCCTGCCCCTGACTCTACTTCTGCTGGGGCTTCTGCTGAAGCTGCTCCTGGCGGTGGTGCTTCTGCTGGTGCTGGGACTTCTGCTGGTGCTTACTCTGTTGAAGCTGCTCCTGGTCCTGCTGGTCCTGCTCGACCTGCTCGTGCTCCTGGACTTGCTCATCCTGCTCGTGCTCCTGGTCTTGCTCGTCCTGCTCGTCCTGCTCTTGCTCCTGGTCCTGCTCGTGCTCCTGGACTTGCTGGCCCTGCTGGTGCTTGCTCTACTGTTGCTGATCCTGGTCCTGCTGGTCCTGCTGCTGCTGCTGATCCTGCTGCCGCTGCTGCTGCTGCAGATGATGATCCTGCTGCTGCTGCTGCTGCTGCTGCTGATGATGATGATGATGATTATGATCCTGCTGGTGAGGATGATGATGATGATGATGGTGATTCTGCTGGTGCTGCTGCTGCTGCTGCTGGTGTGGAGGAGCAGCCCCTACTACCTGGGACCCCCTCTGATGAGGGCCCATCTGGTCCAGCCAAAGGGAGGAAGAGGCGTATGCAACAACGGGAGAGGAGGCAATACAATATTGAGGAGGCGCACAAGGATGAGGTGCTGGAGTGGCTGAGAGAGAACGACTATCTGTGGCAGAAGGGACACCGGCTGTACAGGGACACCAAGCGGAAGCAGGCTGCTTGGAGAGAGAGGGCAGAGAGTATGGGTTACACTTCAGAGGTGCTCCTCGGCTGGTGGAAGCACATGCACACCTGGTACGGGAAGCTGCATCTGAAGAAATCTGGCCAGGCCACTGTGAAGCTGACAGACAGAGAGACCTACGTCATGGCCAGATGTAGCTTCCTGGAGGGTGAGGTCCGCCACCAAGGAGCACCAGCAGCCCCTCTCATGACCCTCTCTCTCTGGCAGCCTGCTGAGAGCCAGTCCACTTCCGGCCGAGAGTCAGTCCCTGTCTCCAGGCAGGTTTCTGTGGAGCGTGCCATGGTGGAGAACCCGTGGACAGGTGTGGTAAGCATGGTGGAGTGCGTAGAGGACTCCCTGGTGTGGTGGGAGAAAGGAGACATCGAGTCCACCACAGTCCTAGCCACATCCACACACCCCAGCTCCACCTCCGCAGAAAGGCAGAGAGCCGGACAGCTGGAGGGGCAGAGCCACACTATCCTGCTGGAGATCAGGGACACCATCTGCACCAGCATAGATCTCCTCTCTCAGCTGGTTCACACCGACTCCTCATCCTCCAACCGCAAGCCCTTCCTCACCTATGTCAACCAGACCCTCAAGGAAATGGCAGATCCACAGTACCAGCTGATGAAGGACCGGATCACCAAGCTGCTTCACAACCCTCCAGACCCAGAGGAACTTGCTCCCACCCAGTCCAGGTCTGCTCCTCCACCCCAGGTGATGTCCCTCCCATTCCAAGGCTTCCCACAGGCTCTCACCTACCAGGGCTACGGCTACCAGGAGGTTCAACAGCACAGGCAGCAGCCCTTCCCAGTCCAGGCACAGAGTCATCGGGCGACACCGTTGCCACCTGTTTCACTGATGCCACCGATACCACCCACGACAGTGATGCCACCCACGCCAATGATGCCACCGACGACAGTGATGCCACCAACGCCAATGATGCCACCCACGCCAGTCCTCACCCAGTTGCAGACCAGACAGCCCCACTACACTACTCCTTCCTCCACCCCACAGCCAAGCCCGGCCTCAGTACATCTGTCATCAGTACTGGGGCTGACACCCCATGGCATGGAGGAAGGACCTCTCAGCATCACAGGGCTGAGCCAGCTGTTTGAGAGCTTTCTCAACACACCGTCCCCTGTTGTCCTCTCGAGGCCAGGCACTCCAGCACCACCCACTACCATAGTGCCTGGACCCTTCACCCCTGAGACTGGGCACACCTCCGAGTGACCAAGAAGAGTGCCAGAGACCGGCTAGCTGGCTACCTGTGGACTTTTTTTGGACACTTGACTTGGGTCATTTTTTTTTTTACAGCTTGTTGTTCAAGTTTATCTTTGATTCACACACTTGCTTCATTTGTTTTTTTTTTTTTAAGTCTTGGTGGAAACTTTTAGAATTGGCTTAAGCCTTTGCATGCTTGTGGGATGGGTTAACATAGCAGTGGGGTGGGCAGGGATACCTGTGGAATGAGCAGGGATACCTTTGGGATGGCTAATAGCTGTGGGATAGATAAACCTCCAGTGCAAGCATAGTGGGACTGTATGGTCAACCCTCCCAGGTGCCACACCTAGGGCCCTTTTTTATCAATAACAATGTAAGCATTGATCCACACATTTGAACACAAACACAACTCTTTATTAAACGCCCTGTTCATTGTAGGCCCACCCAACATACATGGCCCAATTTCATCCGTGTGATGAGACAGGCTGAAGGAAGCATCCATTAAGCATCTACCATCCTGTCTTGCCACTCCACCGCTCCAGCTGGGGAGTTGCACCAGTGTTTCAGGAGGAGCTTCTTCCCTCCACGTGAGGCTCTGTTGTGGCCTTGCACATCCTGAGTGTCGATCAGGTTTCGCCCTTGCCTCCATTCCCCAGGCTCCATGTCCCCATTGCCTTGTTGACGGTCCATGAGCCTGTTCTGCAAGACTGGGTAGCGGGTGCGCATGAGATTGTGCAGGATGCAGCAAGCTTCCACAATCCTCCTCATGGTCTCTGGGCAATGCTGCATGGTGGTGAGAAGTACCTGGAACCTGTTGGCCAGGATGCGAAAGGCGTTCTCCACCACTCGCCTTGCCCTGGACAGCCTGTACTTGAAGATCCTCTCTTTACGGGTCAGGAGTCTGGAAGTATATGGCTTCATGAGGTAGGTTCTGAGGGAGAAGGCGTCATCCCCCACGATGAAGTAGAGTACATCTTGCGTGTTGTTGGGCAAGGGGTCTGGATCTGGGAAGCCCATGATGAGGTTGCCTTCCAGCCCCTCCTTGAGGTGACTGGCATTGTATACCTGGGCATCTGAACATGAGCCGTAGCCTGAAGCATCAATGTACATGAACTTGTAGTCAGCATCGACCATGGCGAAGAGGACGATGCTGAAGAAGCCCTTGTAGTTGAAATAAGTGGACCCCGACTGGGCTGGAGCCTTGCAGGCCACGTGCTTGCCATCTATGGCTCCAACGGTGTGTGGTAAGTTCCACCTCTGATACCACTGCTCTGCAACTTTCTTCCATCCTTCTTCAGTGGAGGGGCACTGGAGGAGCTCCTCCTTGTATTCTTCCTTGATGGCCTGCACCACTTCTCTGACCACAATGCTCATGGTGTTGTGTGGCACCCTCCAGCCGTACTGCATGCTTTTGTAGGTGGTCCCTGAGGCCAGGTGGCGCAGAGTGAATGCCACCTTGAGCCCAGGTTCCAGGCTGGGCCGGAAGTTGATGTTTGCCTTGGTCAACCTGGGTGTCAGGCGCTGCACAACTTCGTCAAACATGGCTGGAGGCATCCTCATGAAGTTCTGAAACGCCCGAGTGTCTTCGTTCCTGAGCTCCACCATCAGCTTGTTGTACAATCTGTACTCTGCTCTTCTCCCGATCCATTTTCGGATCCAGACGCTTCTTGGCCACCTATTTTTCTTCCCATAGTAGAGTTCACAGAGCCTGTAGATAGCTTCGGACTGTTGCAGAAGGATGGTGGCTGCCAAAAGGACTGTGTTACGATCCACGGTGGACATGACTGGATGCTGTGGAAGAGGAAGAGTCAGATGAAGGGTGCAGAGGTCTGCACAGCTGGGCTGCTGGGCTGAAAGCAAGATGCAGGTGAGTTGCTCCCCCTTTTTATAGGCAGTATAGGTGTCCTTTTGCATCCTCTAGGCATCCTCTAGGCATCCTCTAGACATCCTTAATATCCGAGATAGGTCCCCTCTGCAAACGTTTTTTCCGCTTTAAACGCTTTGTTTCCATGCTGCATCCATTCTGCATCTGTTCTGCATCTGTTCTGTGTCCGTTCCGCTACCTCCCTGCATCCGGGTGGATGCGAGTTGCGCGGATGCGCAGCGGATGCCAAGCGGATATATCGGATGCGTAACGGATGCGTAATGGATGCGTAGCGGATGCGTAGCTGATGCAGAATGGATGAACTGGATACATTTTCCGTGCAAAAGTTTTAGGCAGCCCAAAACTTTCTGTGCGGATGAAACGTCAATAAACGGATGCTGGACGGATAGAGAGGAAGCAAAACAGGCAGTGAGTACATCGCGTTTTCGAATAATGACAAGGTTTTTTGTCCGTTTTACATCCTCTTTGCATCCGTTGGTTTAGTGTGACTTGGGCTTAAGTCCAAGGCACCAAAAAATGTCAAGCCAGAGGCACCCAAGTCCAAATATATGAATCAACTCAGGGCTATTTTTAAAAGCCCAGTTTTATAATTAGTATATTCATATTGAATCATATGGTATAACATAAACACTCATTTTCTCCATGGCTGTTATACACTATGTACTCTTAGACATAATCTCTAAATCTAATGCTGTCATGACAAGCTCAGTTTGAATGAAAGAGTGTTTGTAAATCTAGGTAATTTACAGTAGCAAAATTAAACTCTTTCTCAAATGCCTTTCTTGCTTACATATATCAAAAAAATTACCTCTTGTGCAAATGCACATCTTAATTGGAATAATCCACAAAATACTCCTGTGGCCTCTAATTAGAATAGAAAACAGAGAAAACATGTAGAGCATGACTTATGGATTCCCCCCCCCTACTCTCTGGAAGGCATTTGTCATAGGTGGCTCAAATATTTTCTTCAAGAAATGAAGTAGATGTTGTTCCTGCTTCCTCATGTTCAAGTCAGTCTGTACATAGGCAATCTGGAAGTGATCTGGGTCATGTGACCAAAAGGGGACAGGGGCTGAGAAAGGAGCAGTCAGAATTATCCTTTGGAATTGTCCCATTGCTTCTCATGAAAGAATGCATTAGGAAATTCCGCCTCTCCATTTTTATAGAATACTTTTTTTACACAGCCCCAAGAAACAAAACACATTTTGACCTCTCTTTCTTTTTGCTAGCTGTTCCCACTGTACCAAATTTGATTTTATTCTGTCCCATTTTCAGAGATGTATTTTGCCAATGGATAGATTAAAAGAGACCCAGTTCTTTTACATAACTGATTTCCAGCATTTCAATGCTTAGAAGGAATAATAAAGCAAAAATTCCACAAATAGGTAGCAGTATGCATTAGCAAGCGGCCCATCTTGGTCAATTTTTCACTTGTGAGTTATAAATTCTCTTTATTTGCTAAGTCAGCCAATTTATATGCTTGCAGATGTCAGGAGAATTGATAGCTTGTCTGTAAAAAAATCTATTGTGGAGCAGTTTAGTAGGTCCATATCTTTAGAGCTCTGTGCAATCTCCCCCGCTCACTCACACACCATTTTTTTTTGTTCTCAAAATTATCTCGGGGTAATTTTTGTGAGGTGATAATATGAGTGACATGAACAGCATTAGCCTGGATTTCTTATTTTCTTCATTGTCTCCAAAATATAATTTTCTTAAATAGTATTTTATTAAGTCAAGCAGACTTTTTAACTTTTCCAAAGTTTAATTAATGTCAAGTGAATGTCAAAGAATATAGATATGTCAGCAAATTAATTGAATGGATAAAAAATTAAAATAAAATCCAATCATGCCCAATTATAAAGGCTAATTCTATACATATGGATCAGGATACAAACACCCTGCTGAAAATTTTACACACAAACACACACACACATATATACATATATACATATTTAAAACTTTAAATTTAAATTTTAAATTTAAAACTGAAGTGGCTGTGAAGGTCTGACTCACAGACGAACACAATACAGAAACCTGATGATGGCACATGAGATTCTGCCGAAACATTGCTACTTTAAAAGCACAACAACAATGATATGGGAAAATACCCGAACAAAGCTGAATATCATACACATATATATAAGAGTCCTGTAAGCTATAACTTTAAAAGCACAACTATAATGATGTGGGAAAATACCAGAACAAAGCTGAATACCATACATATAAATACCTGCAAAAACTTAAAAATGTATATATATATATATATGTGCTATTTAGCTTCCTTCGGGTATTATCCCACGTCATTGTAGTTCTGTTAAA
>BLBF01000019.1:30981630-31007263 GCA_015471245.1 Laticauda colubrina
TATCTATCTATCTATCTATCTATCTATCTATCTATCTATCTATCTATGCTGTTCAGCTTCCTTCGGGTATTATCCCACATCATTAAAAGTTGTGCTTTTAAAGTTGTAGCAACGTTTCGGCAGAATCTCATCTGCCATCATCAGGCTTCTGTATTGAGTTCGTCTGTGAGTCAGGCTATCACAGCCATTTCAGTTTTAAATTTGAGGCTAGCCTACTGTTGAGCCAGAATGGTTTTTTCCAGGTCAATTTTGTCTTTGGGGTTTCTAAGGATGGCTGCTATTTTTTTGTCTGTTTTGAAGGCAGTCTTGATGTGATGCCTGTGTAGTATCTTACTGATTTAGTCTGTAGTACCTCTTATGTAGGGCAGGACAGCTGTTCCATAGGTCTGTTCATCTTCTGGGTCTGACCTGGGTCTGTTCTGGGAACAGACCTATGGAACAGCTGTATTGGGACGAACACAATACAGAAGCCTGATGATGGCAGATGAGATTCTGCTGAAACGTTGCTACAACTTTAAAAGCACAACTACAATGATGTGGGAAAATACCCGAATAAAGCTGAACAGCATACGTATAAGTACCCGCGAAAACTTAAGAAAACATATATATATATATATATATGTATATTTATATATATATAAATAAAACAGTCTGAATTAAATTCAGAAAACTGGCCTGGTCTCTCTGGCTTGCTCCCTTCCTAAATTTGGGGTTAGGTTCTTTTTTCAAAAAGAATAAAAATAAAAATAATGAAAATGTAGAATTTTGAAATAATAAAGTTATTTGAAATATTTGTTAAGAAGCAGATTGTTGTGATCAACAATATAAGAAAAAATAACATATATAAAATTATGTATAATATAATTTACATCAATATGACCTGTATATTATACAAATGGAACTATGCTAGTTGATTTTCAAGCTTTTGTTCAAATAAAAAAGTGGATTATATCAATATTATTGGCAAAAAGCCACAGATAAGAAAATAAAATCAATGTAGAAAATGTGAGACTCAAGAAACAGAGAGAACACAGAACTTTAGTGGAAAAGATTTGAAAATTAGTTTAATTTCAATAATTTCATTTGTTGTTGATATTCTTTATGCCATGCAATTCAAAGTATGATTTGTGATAAGCCATTTGGGACATTGCTTGACTGAAAAAATATTACATAAAAATTACAAAAGACTGCAAAGATCTGAGGGATTTTTTGCATTCAATTCCCATAGAACACAATATGGCATTTCCTTAGTCACAAAAGTAGACCAACGTAGAAAATACAACACCTATATTTATTGCTGACTGGAAACCCCCTGTAGACTTTTCGTATAAAACAGAAGAAGCAAATGTTTGATTTATGATGAATAAATTAAGAAAGAAGATAGCTAAATTGTAAACATAGAGCTTGAGAAAGGTAGTAAGTATAAAATGTCATCATGAACTTTAGATCTAACCTTTTGTTTTCTGAAACCATGTTTTTTTGTTCTGTAGTTTTAGAATAGAACCCCATGGTAATGAAGGCATTGAGTTAAATGAAGTTCAAGTATTTTTTTTAATTTGCATTCCTTAATTTAGAATATATTTAAATTGAAGTGGGAGATGGTTGTTTGGAATAAAGTTTACAACAAATTAAGCATCTAAGTTGGAGGTCAATCTTAACTCACGGACAATGATGTTCCAAATAGCATATAACATGGTAGAAAAAGCTCTGTGCCTGCATTGTATCAGATGACATTCCTTGATAGATGGGACTTGTATTATGATCCTCTCATGATGGGACAATTGGATGTAACTGAAGAGAGACAGTCCCTCATTCCATGCCATGTTATTACCAGCTTGCTGAATTGGATCAGGAAGCAATGCAGCTTGCAGAACTGTAGTGTAACAACATACACTGATTGAGGGTTATGGGAAGTAGAATGATAGAAGATAACTGAAAAAGTAGGTGAATGAAATTAAAGTGGAATTAGGAATAACCTTGGGAGAACTATAAGGTAGTTTTAAAGACAGGTAAAGATGTGAACAATTGTCCATACTATTATCTAATTAACTGTAATCTCTATAATGCTGTAAATCTGTTCTCTTCTAATCTCCTGAGAACATTAAGAAGATCAAACAGATAATCAGAGTTGAAAGGGACCTTGTAGGTCATCTAGTCCAACCCCCCATCCAAGCAGGAGACCCTGCACCATTTTTGACAAATGACAGTCCAATCTCTTCTTGAAAGTCTCAAATGATGGCATTCCACAACTTTTGAGGGAAGCTGTTCCATTGGTTGATTGTTCTCACTGTCAGAAAGTTTCTCCTTATTTCCTGGTTAAATCTCTCCTTGTTCAGTTTCCATCCATTAATAAGAGTTTTTCCTGGATTTTCTGTTGAGATAATTTAGTTCTTACCAAAAATATCATGACCCATCATATAAAAATTGTTAATCAGAAAAACATGCATTGAAGTCTACAGAATGACAATTCATTTGTTAAAATTATGACAATAGTCATGTAATGCTATCTGAGAGATTTTAATTTTCCACTCTGAAATACAGTGTCTATATCAAAACACTTTCATAGATGTTTTTCAATTCACCCTCTTATACTGCCTCATTCTCTCCAAAGAGCATTGCTATCAAACCCTTTGATTATTGGAAGATTATTTTCAACTGCATTAGGACCTCTACCCTACATAATAATATGATGGACAATTCATATCAGGGATATTGCTATTATTCAAGCCAGAATATTTTTGAAAATGGCTGATCTTTTCTATTCTAAAGGGTTTTAAAAAAAAAGTTAGGTTAAATTGGATTGTTGTATTCTTAAATGCAGATCGAGGACTGAAGGTGGGGAAAATTAGTATGCTTCATCCCAACATTTTCTCTTTTAACATGCAGTTGCAAGCTTTAAAAGTCCTGTTTAAGTATCTCTTTTTAAAAGATAAATACCTATTAAGTAATGTATATGCACAAGCTGAAATGTTAAATGGTTTGTTGAAACCTATTAGAATACACAAGATGATAAACATAAATTATAGCTAATATACTGCACCAGTGATTTTTAAACATAAAAATTACTGACACTGTAAAAACACACTTGAGTCATCGTAGCAGCATAATAGCACTAATCCATGTTTATTCAACCGTGCACTTTTCAAAAACAACACAAACCTCTAATAAATGCTTTGGCTTCACCTTGACAACTTATATCGGTTATTGCCTCGTTCATGCCTGGATAACCATGTGTTATGACTTAAATGTTCTTTAATATCAATTTATGCCTTGAAGAAAAAAGATTGAATAACATAGTGTACATATGGTTCAATTTATTACCACAAAACAATCATTTTAGTCAGAAGATATTTTCTCTTGATACATATCACAGAAATCTTATTCATAGAACTCCCAATAAACCAGATTTTTTATGTTACAATAAATGAAACTAATCCAGCTAATTGTTCCGGAGATTCTAAATAGATGAATCTAATATTGCTATTGCCAATCAAGAAATAAACACCTTTAACACTTGTCATTCTGAACTCTAATACCTCTAAGCAAGTTTACATTACCTGATTAAGGACTTCATAGAATATAATTTTAGGAAATGTAAAGAAATTTTAGGTTGCCAGTATTACAGGAAAAACTGACAAATAAGGAACAGAGTAAAATCTGGTTTCCACAACAGCAGATCAGAACCTGATTCAAAGGTTCCATTAAATATATTTATTTCATTTCCATATAATAATATGTAACAATAGTTTGCTAGTTCATTTTACTGACTTCACTAATACACAACAGACTTTCACAAATGAAACTCTGTGGATAAGAATGTCATTTGTTAAGTCTGTTGTGTATTAGTGAAGTCAATAAAATGAACTAGCAAACTGTTATATATTATTATGTGAAAATGCAATAAAATGTAGAGTTGCAGCACATGAAATCATACTAAACAAAGAAAATATAATAATCTCCATGGAGTATTTCAAATATATGAGAAAAGGAATATATTTCATTTTATCCTGAACATTAGTATATTATAGTCTATTTTTTTAAAAAAATAATATTTATTTCATAGCCTGATGATACATTTTTAATAAATAAGACAAAGGCGGAGGCACAGATGTACAAAAGGTTTTACTATTAAAACTGACTCCAAAATTCTGCTATAACATAATCATAAACATAATCAGTTTCATTATAAGGATGAACTGTCTGGCTCCATCTTTTACTAAATGCTATTATTATAGTTCATCACAAATTCTCTAAATGCAAAAAAATGCTCTTTAATTAGCAGTGCCTCTTTTATTTAGAAGGGCCCTTTGATATGCTTGTCTAAAAATGTATTCTTGCTTTACTGCCTATTGAAAGGTAAACTCTGAAAGTTTGACGGAGAAAATTCCTTCCCTCTTCCCAGGAAACAAATTCAACATTCAGCATCTTTATTTGTTGTTCTAATTTAGATTAGTCTTCCCTGAAGCTATTTATTTATTCTAAAGCAGAATGTGTGTATTCACATAAAGATCCATGCATTGGCTACATATATCAATTGATTGGTACACACCTGAAATTATAAGTAATCTTAACTTTGAAAGCATTTGTCTATCAATTGATTTCATGCCACTGCACTTTTTTCTTACTTCACTCTATTCATGTCTGCCACAATACTTGTGATCAATTCTCTGATCCATAAAATCTTGTAAGATGAGTTGTTACCCATATGTAATATGAAAACTTTGTTTTTAAACTCAGGATGCCTTAAATCATGGTTTAGTCATCATTTTCATGTATGACATAGAAAATAAGTCCTTGACAGGTTCATGTCTATAATAATAGCTGATGAAAGGACACCTTTCTGCAATGATGAAATCAATTTTCAAGATTTTATTTATTGCATTTTCTTCTATAACCTAGGCAATATCCCTTAAAAACATGAAATCTTTCAGACATTTCCAAAATTCTATATGGCCGACATTCAGGAATAGTATAAATTACAGCCTTTCATTGAAAGTAGACTAGATACTTCTAAGAGCCATTTCACATGCAGGTCTTTTAGAAATCCATATTTATGTTATTCATCTTCCTTTCATAATGTTGTGGGGACTATACTAGTAAATTAGTATCAGTGGCTATTTTTAAGGGCGACTTACAAGATATTTATTTGTGAGGATAAAATAAGGAGATTCTCATTGAGCTGAAGAAATGAATGTCAAAATATAAATAAAGCAAATAGAAATAGAAATAAAATAGAAAAATTTTGCACAGAAACATAAGCCTTACTTTCAACTTTCTACTGGTCATCTCAGACCAGTAAAGGTTTAAAACAAAATGTTAAATTAGTGAGAAAAGCATAAATGGTTCTTCACTACATATACAATAAAAACTCAAAATTGTTTTTTTCCCCATTGCATGAACAGTAACTAATTACATTTAAAATGTACTCTGAGACATACTTTTCTATCATGGAGTGTCTTTGTGAGAAATTATTCATCTGAGTTTTTAGGAATCCCTTCCAAATCTGTTAAATTGGGTTGTAAAATTAAGGTTTGTTAAAGTATCCTGCTGGAGAAGATATTGATATCTGTAGCAAAACAGCAAACAAATACTCTGCTTTTTGGATACAAATATTTCTTTCAATGGAAATAACTACTGTGGAATCAAGCTGTAGTGCTTGATTCTTATGATATCACATTTTCTATGAAAAAGCTGAAAGTATAGATTTTTCTTTTATTATTTAAATGAGAACACAACTCAGGCAGTTTACAGCAACAATAAAACCTAGAACCAATAGAAACCCTAAAATAGCAAAAAAAATAAGAATGTGGTACTTTAGCAATCTTTCTTGGATACCTTCAACAAAACTCATCCTATCCCAGTGTTGAGGCAACACACAGATTTTTCAAAGCTTCCCAGAAGGCTAAATGAAAGGAGGGACTGTGGATTTCCTGGGAAAGTGTGTTCTACACAGGGCAGGGGACACCACAGAAAAGGGACATTTTCTAAGCCCCATTAGACTATTAAGGTGAGGGACCTGGAGCATACCCATTTGTTTCTAACTCAACTTGTAGAGAAGACCTAGGGAAATTGGAATTCTGTATAAAATGGCAGTGTGTATTGGAAAAATAAAATGAATCTTATTAGTAAAAATAATTTTCAGATGGAAAAAGAAGCTCACAATATCAACTGAAACAACAAGCATTATCTTCTTAAGTTGGATTTTACTACTCACTCAAGAACATCTACATTTTCAAATCCCACACAGGAAATCACAGTGGGAATATCTTCTTAGCATATTTTTCTAATTAGATTAGCATCCTCTAAACTGATAAATAAAGTTTAAAGAATATAGAAAAAGTTATTCTGGAGATTATATACTTTGAAGAAAAAATTAATAGCCAGACACTGAACTCCTTAAAATAATGGGTTACAATGGGAATGTGTTGTAGCTTTAATTATAACACAACAGTATTATAAGAAAAATACTGTTCCATACCGTATAATGAAGCAAGATTGCAAATTCTTTTGAACAGCTGCAAAGGTGGTATGAGAGATAAAAGATAGTGTGTGATGCTTGCATATTTCCTTTCATCCAAATCTAATTATAACATACTTTATGAAAAGAAAAAGAGAAAAGGGAAAATATATGCTAACTGTAGACAATAGTAATTCTAGTATAATTCCAGTGCAAAGTAAGATTGAAACATATTATTTGTTAAGTACAACTAACACCACCCTAAGTTTCATTATTTCTCTCTCCCCCCTCTCTCTCCCTTTCTTTCCCACCTGCCAGAGAGAGAGAGAGAGAAGGAAGGAGAGGGGAGCAACTGAGGGAAGAAGAGAAAGAGGAGGGTAGATATTGCTTATTTTCTTCACACTGATGAATGGTAGTTAAGTCCAATTCTTAATGATATGTTTAGGATGTATTTCTTTCAGAGGTTAAAATTTTGGAGACACTGTTACTACTACTACTACCACCACCATCACTACTAATTAATATTATCATAATCAAAAAGAGAATATCTTTGGAAGTAAATTTTAATAGTAGGACATTAATTCCTTCCAGGAATTAAAAGAGACTTGCTCTCATACTAGTTTCATCTTGACTAAAATGCTCATAACAACTTGTCTATTTCCCACACACACACACGCACAAAATCAGAATAAGACTTTTCTGTCTCACTGTTACCAAACACACATCACAGAAAAGGCTTTCTCTAGCACATGTTTATCTGAAATGAATGTTGTCTGAGACTGGCATGTCTATATACAGAATACATGTACAATTGCAGTTCTAGAATTAAAAACCTGATCTAACATTTAAACTAAAATAAAACACATCATGCAACACAAGTAACTTGTCTCTGTGTTGTGGCTTTTTCTCTTTGTAATAACAGATGTACGAGATCAGGACCATGGAGCATGTGAAGAATATTAACCTTTTGTTATTGCATTATGATTATCTAAAAATGGACACACACAAATTTATCTTATCAATATCTAAATAAAAACAATAGTTTTTAGTAAAAATTGAACTAACCTATAATATCTATATTATCTTTTTATCTGATAATTTTTCAGACAATTTTTGTCATAAGAACTAGGATTTTCCTGGAATCTTACACAAAAAAAAGTCCCATGGAAGCTTAAATTTATATAGTATGTATAATGATTGAATCTTTCATTTTAAAAACGTTTCTTAATTTGCAAAGCAGGTAATATAATTCTGATGGATGGATTTATGCAGGAACTACAAAGAAGCAGACACAATGCATTTCTTTCTCTTCCTGATGACCTAATGATTCCATCTCATCCTTGAAGTGATTCCTCTAGTGAATCTTGTAAAGAAACAAGCTACCTTTAGGTCCTTTAATCCTACTAACATTTTAAAAAAGAGATCCAAATTAGTTTTGCTCATACCAGATGTTTTCTATGCAACAGGGGATACCTCTCCAGAGGTTGAAATAAATCAGATAAACTCAGCTTTCCCTTTGGAAAGCTGCATAATTTACAGAATCCAATGTTTTGTTTTGTTTTAAAGTTGTCATTAAAAACATTTTTGCTTCCTGATATGCAAATAAGTGGATGGCTTTTTGTAAGTTTTATTTTTATAGTAACTCTGCCTCTTAATGTTGTATTAATGATAAAATAAGATAATTCATCACAGAATACCTAAAAATTCTTATAGGCAGACTGGGCACAAATGGGATCAGTAAATAAAATTGTTACTTTACACTGTGTATGTACAGTAATATTCTCTAATTTTAATACTCAGATTAAATCTGTAAAAACATACTTCATTCTAACAAATCTATTTAGTTTCCTATCTATTTTCTTGAGTGTTATTATTTTCCCCCTCAACTGCATAACATATCAGTGCTAACTTTGATCTGGTTTTGTGATAATGTCTTTGAGAATACATGTAAACAATTTAAACAAAAACAATAGTTCAGAAGGAGCCTCAAGAATTTTGAAGGGAGAATCAATAATCCAGAGTATCTAAAATAGCTTTAATAACATCTTATTAATACCGGGGAGATTTTTTTAGCCACAATTTGTAATTTGTTCAGCAAGGAAAATAATATGGAGGCAGTATGCCATAGTGAGCAGCAGCAGCAGCAAGTTTTGCTAATTTTGAAAAAAAAAAAAAAAAAAGCAGAACTGAATATGATTAGGACTTGGATGAGAGACTACAAGAAAAGGCTGATAAATCAAAATATCATTCCAAAATGAAATTCAATGTGATAAAAGTAAGAGTTTTACATTTAGGCAAGAAAAACCAAATGCACAGAATAGCATACAGAATACATGCTATCCTGGAATCTATAGTAGTAACTGGGAGAGGAACCAAGGCCTCCTAGTGGACAACCACTTAAATATGAGCCAGTGGTGTTCTTCAGCTTTCAAAAAACCTAATGCAGTCCTAGGCTACATTAACAAAAGGATAAATCGGAATCACATGAAGTGTTACTGTCCTTTTATAATGTTTTGGTAAGTTCATACTTGGAATATTGCATCCAGTCTTAGTTGCCACAATATCAAAAAGATATTGAGCTTTAGAAAAAATGCTGAAAAGAGCAACAAAAGTGATTTAGGGGAGACTGAGGAGAATAATTGGTAGAGGAAGCATGCAGTAGAACAAACTTAACCGAAACCATCTTATACCCTATTACAAGCCTTCAGTTAATTGCACAAATGTGTGAACGAGACTGTGTTCTATAGGTCCATTGATTGTAACTTAGAAATGCTCCTCTACCCATTGCATAATACCTTATGCCACCAGACTTGAAATTCTAGATGTAGAAAACCGAGAACTACACTGCCTTCGGTCCGATCCAAGTATAGTATATAAAATCATACATTGCAATGTCCTACTTGTCAGTGAATACTTCAGCTTCAACCATAACAACATTAGAGCCAGGTGTAGATAATGAAGGGAATCAGGGCCCTTTCCTCCCCCATAAGCCATGCAACCCATGTTGCTCTCTTCTCCATTCCTCCATGCATGCCCTAGGTTGAAGAGGGGGTGGGCCTGGATTTTCCTCTGAACTCCCTCTCCCTTGTTCTACCTCTTCCCTGCTCTGCCCAGCTGGACTTTGCCCTTCCCCAGTTTTCTCCACAGCCAATGGAGCCACACTCCCACTGCCTGTCAGTTGTTCATCTTCTTTCTCAGATTCTAACTCCAACAGGGGCATGACACTAACGTTGTGTGATGGAAAGAAGCTAAAGTCCATGTTACACTGGCCAACAGATGCAAAACGGACACAATGGACAAGAAAAATGTTCCATCCGTTGTTATCCGCTCTCAAAAGGGGCAAAAATTTGCATAACCGGAGCGGATAACACGGACGCGGGGAGGATGCAGGGCGGTTGCAAAGCAGATGCAGAATGGAAGCCCAGTGGATGGGAGCGGATGGCGCAACCGCAGGGCTTCCGGGGAGCCTCAGCGAAGTGGACGTGGAACGGATACAGCGGATGTAGAGCGGACTCTGAACGGATGAAGCTGATGCACAGCGGAAGCCTAGCGGATAAAGCGGAGGCACAGCGGAAGCCTAGCGGATAAAGCGGATGCACAGCGGAAGCCTAGCGGATGCACAGCAGAAGCGGAACGGATGCTGACCGTTAATTGCGCATGTGGGGGGGAAGTATTACGTAAGCCCTCCGGACATAAAGGGAAGCAGCTCGCACGTGGCCAGCATTCCGAGGAAAGACCTGCTGCTGGACACTTCGAGTTCCTTGCCTGCCCTGCCAGCCTGCCTTCCAGCCAGCCTTGGTGCCTGCCTGCCTGCCTGCCATTCTGCCAGGCTTTCTGCCAACCTTCCTGCCAGGCTTCCTGCCAGCCTTCCTGCCAGCCTTCCTGCCAGCCTTCCTGCCAGGCTTTCTGCCAGCCTTCGTGCCAGGCTTCCTGCCAGGCTTCCTGCCAGCCTACCTGCCAGCCTTCGTGCCTGATTGCCAGCCTTCGTGCCTGGCTTCCTGCCAGCCTTCGTGCCTGCCAGCCTCCCTGCCAGCCAGCAACCCCACAACCATGGGGAGGAAGCGAAAGCCTCAGCAACCTGCCGCCATCCCTGGAAAGAGGGACAGGGCCAACCTCCTGCCCCCTGCCCCTGACTCTGCTTCTGCTGGGGCTTCTGCTGAAGCTGCTCCTGGTGGTGGTGCTTCTGCTGGTGCTGGGGCTTCTGCTGGTGCTTACTCTGTTGAAGCTGCTCCTGGTCCTGCTCGACCTGCTCGTGCTCCGGGACTTGCTCGTCCTGCTCGTGCTCCTGGTCTTGCTCGTCCTGCTCGTCCTGCTCATGCTCCTGGTCCTGCTCGTATTCCTGGACTTGCTGGCCCTGCTGGTGCTTACTCTACTGCTGCTGATCCTGGTCCTGCTGTTCCTGCTGCTGCTGCTGCTGCTGCTGATGATGATGATGATGATGATGATTATGATCCTGCTGGTGAGGATGATGATGGTGATTATGATCCTGCTGGTGAGGATGATGATGATGATGATGATGATGATGATGATGATGATGATGATGTTTCTGCTGGTGCTGCTGCTGCTGGTGGTGGTGTGGAGGAGCAGCCCCAACTACCTGGGACCCCCTCTGATGAGGGCCCATCTGGTCCTGCCAAAGGGAGGAAGAGGCATATGCGACAACGGGAGAGGAGGCAATACTCCATTGAGGAGGCGCACGAGGATGAGGTGCTGGAGTGGCTGAGAGAGAACGACTATCTGTGGCGGAAGGGACACCGGCTGTACAGGGACACCAAGCGGAAGCAGGCTGCTTGGAGATAGAGGGCAGAGAGTATGGGTTACACTTCGGAGGTGCTCCTCGGCTGGTGGAAGCACATGCACACCTGGTACAGGAAGCTGCACCTGAAGAAATCTGGCCAGGCCACTATGAAGCTGACAGACAGAGAGACCTACATCATGGCCAGGGACAGCTTCCTGGAGGGTGAGGTCCACCACCGAGGAGCAGCCCCTCTCCACTCTCAGCTGGTCCACACCCACTCCTCATCCTCCAACCACAAGCCCTTCCTCACCTACGTCAACCAGACCCTCAAGGAAATGGCGAATCCACAGTACCAGCAGGTGAAGGACCGGATCACCAAGGTGCTTCACAACCCTCCAGACCCAGAGGAACCTGCTCCCACCCAGTCCAGGCCTGCTCCTCCACCCCAGGTGATGTCCCTCCCATTCCAAGGCTTCCCACAGACCCTCACCTACCAGGGCTATAGCTACCAGGAGGTTCAGCAGCACAGGCAGCAGCCCTTCCCAGTCCAGGCACAGAGTCATTGGGTGACACCGTTGCCACCTGTTTCACTGATGCCACCAATGCCACCCACGCCAATGATGCCACCGACGACAGCGATGCCACCCACGCCAATGATGCCATCGATGACAGCGATGCCACCCACGCCAGTCCTCACCCAGCTGCAGAGCAGACAGCCCCACTACACTACTCCTTCCTCCACCCCACAGCCAAGCCCGGCCTCAGTACATCTGTCATCAGTACTGGGGCTGACACCCAACGGCATGGAGGAAGGATCTCTCAGCATCACGGGGCTGAGCCAACTGTCCGAGACCTTTCTCAACATACCGTCCCCTGTTGTCCTCTCGAGGCCAGGCACTCCAGCACCCATCACCACAGCACCTGGACCCTTCACCCCTGAGACTGGGCACACCTCCGAGTGACCAAGAAGAGTGCCAGAGACCGGGTAGCTGGCTACCTGTGGACTTTATTTGGACACTTGACATGATCATTTTTTTTTTACGGCTTGTTGTTCAATAAAGTTTATCTTTGATTCACACAATTGCTTCATTTCTTTTTTTTAATAAAGTCTTGGTGGAAACTTTTAGAATTGGCTTAAGCCTTTGCATGCTTGTGGGATGGGTTTAGATAGCAGTGGGGTGGGCAGGGACACCTGTGGAATGAGCAGGGATACCTTTGGGATGGCTAATAGCTGTGGGATAGATAAACCTCCAGTGCAAGCATAATGGGACTGTATGGTCCACCCTCCCAGGTGCCACACCTATGGCCCTTTATTATCAATAATAATGTAATCAATCATCCACACATATCAACATAAACACAACTCTTTATTAAACGCCCTGTTTATTGTAGGCCCACCCAACATACATGGCCCAATCTCATCCGTGTGATGAGATAGGCTGAAGGAAGCATCCATTAAGCATCTACCATCCTGTCTTGCCACTCCACCGCTCCAGCTGGGGAGTTGCACCAGTGTTTCAGGAGGTTGCGCTGCTTCTTCCCTTCCTGTGAGGCTCTGTTGTGGCCTTGCACATCCTGAGTGTCGATCAGGTTTCGCCCTTGCCTCCATTCCCCAGGCTCCATGTCCCCATTGCCTTGTTGATGGTCCACGAGCCTGTTCTGCAAGACTGGGTAGCGGGTGCGCATGAGATTGTGCAGGATGCAGCAAGCTTCCACGATCCTCCTCACGGTCTCTGGGCGGTGGTGAGAAGTACCTGGAACCTGTTGGCCAGGATGCCAAAGGCGTTCTCCACCACCCTCCTTGCCCCGGACAGCCTATAGTTGAAGATCCTCTCTTCATGGGTCAGAAGTCTGGAAATGTATGGCTTCATGAGGTAGGTTCTGAGGGAGAAGGCGTCATCCCCCACGATGAAGTAGGGCACATCTTGCGTGTCGTTGGGCAGGGGGTCTGGATCTGGGAAGCCCAGATGAGGTTGCCTTCCAGCCCCTCCTTGTGGTGACTGGCGTTGTATACCTGGGCAACTGAAGATGAGCCGTAGCCTGAAGCATCGATGTACATGAACTTATAGTCAGCATCAACCATGGCGAAGAGGATGATGCTGAAGAATCCCTTGTAGTTGAAATAAGTGGACCCCGACTTGGCTGGAGCTTTGCCATCGATGGCTCCAACGGTGTGTGGGAAGTTCCACCTCTGATACCACTGCTCTGCAACTTTCTTCCAATCCTTCTTCATTGGAGGTGCACTGGAGGAGCTCCTCCAGGTATTCTTCGATGATGGCCTGCACCACTTCTCTGACCACAATGCTGATGGTGTTGTGTGGCACCCTCCAGCCACACACTGTAGGTGGTCCCTGAGACCAGGTGGTGCAGAGTGAGTGCCACCTTGAGCCCAGGTTCCAGGCTGGGCCGGAAGTTGGTGTTTGCCTTGGTCAACCTGGGTGTCAGGCGCTGCACAAGTTTGTCAAACATGGCTGGAGGCATCCTCATGAAGTTCTGGAATGCCCGAGTGTCTTCTTTCCTGAGCTCCACCATCAGCTTGTTGTACAGTCCGTACTCTGCTCTTCTCCTGATCCATTTTTGGACCCAGACGCTTCTTGGCCGCCTCTTTTTCTTCCCGTAGTAGAGTTCACAGAGCCTGTAGATGGCTTCGCACTGTTGCAGAATGATGGTGGCTGCCAAAAGAACTTTTTTACGATCCACGGTGGACATGACTGGATGCTGTGGAAGAGGAAGAGTCAGATGAAGGCTGCAGAGGTCTGCACAGCT
The DNA here is from genome assembly GCA_015471245.1 of Laticauda colubrina. Taxonomy (NCBI): domain Eukaryota; kingdom Metazoa; phylum Chordata; class Lepidosauria; order Squamata; family Elapidae; genus Laticauda; species Laticauda colubrina. The sequence continues at coordinate 30,995,592 of BLBF01000019.1, forward strand.
GGGCTGCTGGGCTGAAAGTGAGATGCAGATGAGTTGCTCCCCCTTTTTATAGGCAGTATAGGTGTCCCTTTGCATCCTCTAGGCATCCTCTAAACATCCTTAATATCCGAGATAGATCCCCTCTGCGAATGTTTTTTCCACTTTAAACGCTTTGTTTCCGTGCTGCATCCATTCTGCATCCGTTCTGCATCTGTTCCATGTCCGTTCCACTTCCTCCCTGCATCCGGGTGGATGCGAGTTGCACGGATGCGCAGCGGATGCCTAGCGGATATAGCGGATGTGTAGCGGATGCGTAGCAGATGCATAGCGGATCCTTAGCAGATGCAGAATGGACAAACTGGATACATTTTCCACGCAAAAGTTTTAGGCAGCCCAAAACTTTTGGAGTGGATGAAACGTCCATAAACGGATGCTGGACGGATAGAGAGGAAGCCAAATGGAGGCAGTGAGTACATCGCGTTTTCGAACGGATGGCAAGCTTTTTTGTCTGTTTTACATCCTCTTTGCATCCGTTGGTTCAGTGTGACATGGGCTTAACCTGTATGTCTCTGCTAGCCAAAGACTGAAGGTTTTAAAGCACAGCCAATACCCCAGTTGCCTGGTCACTTTGGATTTCTGAAGAATCTAGCAAGGAGGCACCTAGCAAGGAGGCAATGTAGAGAACTATGTAAAAAGCTATTCCACTTGCACTGCCATTAAAACTTGACCAGGAAAGTAAGCTGGTCTACACCAACCTATGGTTGACTCCAGCTGGCCATGGGAGAAGATCGCCATGGATTTTATAGCTGAACTTCCAGAAAACAGGGGAAACACTGTCATTTGGACAATGATTGACTTGTTCTCTAAGCAAGCTCATGTCGTTGCTTGTTCTGAATTACCATATGCTAAAAAACTGGTGAGAATCTTCATCAAGAAAATTAATAGACAGCATGGAGTGCCTCACTGGATCCTTTCCAATTGGAGAGTCCAATTTATACAAAGTTCTGGAGGGAGTTTCTACGATCCATTGAATCCTCTCAAGAACTGAGCTCTGCTTTTCAGAGCATGAGCAGGGCCTCAGAATGAATGAATGCCATGGTGGAGCAGTACCTGAGATGTTATCTGGACTGTAAGCAGGACAATTGGACTGATTTGCTGCCATTCGTGGAAGTAGCATACAACAATGCAATCCACAACAGCATCAGACTAACTTCTTTCCCAATCACTAGTGGGATGGACTTCGTGCTCATGTCCAAGTTATTCCTCCATCCTCAATGTCCCTAACTGAATGGATGGACTCATTAAAACAGGGGTGGGAAAATACCAAGCATGCTCTTGCCCAAGCTGTGGAGAAATACAAATGTCAAGCAGACAAGCACAGGTCTCCTCAAGCCCCCCTTAAAGTGGGAAATCAGGTCTACCTGTCCACTAGGTATCTTAGGCTAAGGTTGCCCACAAAGAAACTGGGTCACAAATTGCTAAGGCCATTTCCCATCGTGAAAGTAATAAACCCAGGAACCCATGCAACTGAGTCTCCCTTGCTTGTTGGGGAAAGTGCATCTGGTGTTCCATAGTAGCTTACTGAAATTGGCTACTCACTCACAGAGAACTCCTTTAGAACTTTTTAGAACTCCTGAATCCTGATTAATTATAGCCACACATTTCCTATCAATCCTTTTTATTAAAAAAAAAAAAAAGGGGGGGGGATGTATTAATCCTCCTATAGGATTGACGCATCTGTCAAGATCAAAAGTATTCCATAATACCAAAAGGAAAGAGATTCTAGATCAATGCTTTCCAAACTTGATTACTTTAAGCAATATGCACTAGTTAGCTAAGGAATTCTGGGAGTTGTAATCCACACATCTTAAAAGTCCACACATTATTTTTAAAAAGTTGGTTGGGTAGAGAAATAAAGAACTATTATTTTCTCAATATTCTTCAATATATAATATAAAAGACTGGGGAGGGAAGGGCTTTGAAGTTATATATTTAGTAATTTGCCTCCTGATTTTCAAATTGACTTTTAAAAAGAAAATATTAGAGTCTGAAGTAGTGGAACAGTTCAAAGCTGGATAAGCTTCACATACCAGTTATTTAAACAACACCTACAATTATACTAGTTTTAAAAGCCATTTATTGCACCACAAGCGACATCAACTTTAATTAATAATGCAATTATTAATTAAGATTGATGTCATTGGAGATACAATTATTATTGTTACAAGATTATATTTTGGACAAGATGGTGAAAGGTTTTTAGAGAAGTGCTGGGGGGGGGGTGAGAGACAACAGGCGGTCTTATTCCTCTCTCCCTTCTTCTAATGAGTTCTCTTCAATGTTGCAGGCTGTGAGCCAAAATCCCTCTGGAATCTATGCGTTATTTATAGGCAATTCTTTAACATAGCAAAAAAAAAAAAAAACTGCTTCTTTTGAAGAGAAATGTAGTTTGAATACATATGTGTGAAGCCAATCACTTTCAATATTTAAAGTGGCATATGGACATAGGAAGTATAGGACCTACATTGACTCCTAAAAGTTAAGAATTCCCTGATGAATTCTCTAAGGTAGAGGCCTTATCTCACTAGTGATAGCCAGTATTCCTCCATCTGGCTGAGCAGAAGCAAGGATGTTTTCTGCTCTTCCATCTAATTAAGAGGAGTACAATTCTGGAGTTCATTTGCAGCTCGATACTAATGAGTGTGTTTCACAATAACAACAAAATAAAACATTCAATTTTAAAAATATTAATGACTTATTTTTCCCAGTCTGGTCAGTGATTGACAGTAAAGAACTTAGGTTATATAAGAAGTTACTGTTGCAGAGAAATCCATCTGCCTTGGAAAAGACTTAGCGTTGCTTACCAAAATAAAATTCAAAAGAATTAAATTCTTACTAGTTTGGCCCTTTCTCTTCTTATTATGTATTTGAGAAATAAAACACTAATCCTATTATTTCAAAACAATAAAGATGGGTTTTCTGTTTATCTTCATAGGTAGGTTGCAATGTAGGTTGGAGTTAAACTAGAATGAGCCATGGATCAATCACTATTATGTCTGAGTGGTGCTTTGGGTTGGACATTCCTATTATTACTTTACTTTGATAATTATATTGCTTGGTTCTGATTGTATTACAAGAAGAAATGAAATATAAGACCTACACTGACCCTCAAAAGTTAAGAATTCTTGACAAATTCTCTAAGGTAGAGACAAGAAGAAAGGAAATGAAACAGCATTACGTCCTTCACTCCTATAGACACTTACCTAGAAAGAGAAAGAATAGGAAGGTATTAGTGGGATATCATTTCTTATTGTTAAATATGAATTCTGTCATTACACACATAAACACACACACAAACACACCTGTTAGAAAGGACAAAATATTCACATTAAAATTATTGAAGAGCACTTAGATGAGATCTATTTGTTGAGCTCTATCAGATGAATTAGATTCCTGGAGAGGATGCATGTATTATTGAATTGGATGTGATATGTGCAAGTTTTTTAAAGACATGGTTGAATCTAATGCATTTACTGAATTTCTATCAATGGGGATTTTCTCTGAACAAAAAAATATTACCATGTATTTGCAGGACTTGGCAGATTTTCTTCCATCTCCTCTTCCTGGTTAGAAGGCTTGTCTAACTACCTAACAATCAGATAATCATACAACAGTGCATGGCTAGGTAATCTTTTCAGCCAAGGAGATGACTTGACCATTATATAAGCTGGGGGTAAAAACTGGAGATAGAAATCCATCATGCCAAACAAGTGGACAGAACCAAGTGAAAAAGATAATAAAGCAGGACTATTAACCAATGGTCAGTGAGATCAAACAACTCTCACCCCATCCCTCTTTAATTTCATAGGAGAAGTATTCTTGGACATGCTTTTGGCCTGGCATTTAATACAAAGCAGTTTGCCATATTAAAAAGCTATATGTGCCTATACAGACTGTTGCTCAAGTGCTAAATTATGATAGACAAAAATCAAAGCTTTTGCTGTATTTTATCATGTTCCTTTGTCTTTTAATCAGACTTGACAGCCTTTCAAATAGAAGGCATTTTCCAAGAGAGGTTGGTCCTTGAAAAAAACAGCACAGAAGGCAAGACATCAGATGTTCATTCTTTTTTAAGAACATAGCAAAGTATTTTGCTTAGAATTAGTACTGGTCATTTTTTTTAGGCCATTTGTTTATTTATTTAGTCCATTTTCAAAGCTGCACACTCAAGAAATAAAATATTTTTGGACATTCTTAGAGTCACAAATTAAGAGAATAAGCTTATAAAGAGTCCCTTGATTGATGATGTATTAGATATGGAATCAAATAAATAAATATATGGATATACCATGCATATGACTAAAGGCCCTGTCACACTGCCCAATGGATGCAAAACGTTTGTAAAAAGGACACAGCGGACGAGAAAAATGTTCCATCCGTTGTTATCCACTCTCAAAAGGGGCAAAAATTAGCATAAACAGAGCAGATAACACGGAAAGGAACGGACGGGGGGAGGATGCAGAGCGGATGGAAAGCAGCTGGTGCTGCTGCTGCTAGTGGTGTGGAGGAGCAGCCCCTACAACCTGGAAGCCCCTCCGATGAGGGCCCATCTGGTCCTGCCAAAGGGAGGAAGAGGCATATGCGGGAACGGGAGAGGAGGCAATACTCCATTGAGGAGGAAAACGAGAATGAGGTGCTGGAGTGGCTGAGAGAGAATGACTATCTATGGTGGAAGGGACACCGGCTCTACAGGGACACCAAAAGGAAGCAGGCTGCTTGGAGAGAGAAGGCGGAGAGTCTGGGCTATACATTGGATGTGCTCCTCGGCTGGTGGAAACATATGCACACCTAATACGGGAAGCTGCACCTCAAGAAATCTGGCCAGGCCATGGTTAAGCTGACGGACAGAGAGACCTATGTCATGGCCAGGTGCAGCTTCCTGGAGGGTGAGATCCACCACCGAGGAGCAGCAGCAGCCCCTCTCACGACCCTCTCTCTCAGGCAGCCCGCTGAGAGCCAGTCCTCTTCCGGCTGAGAGTCAGTTCCTGTCTCCAGGCAGGTTTCTGTGGAGCGTGCCACGGCAGAGAACCCACGGACAGCTGTTTTAACCATGGTGGAGCGCGTGGAGGACTCCCTGGTGCAGTGGGAGAAAGTAGATAGCACGTCCACCACAGCCCTACCCGCATCCACCCCCAGCTCCACCTCCACAGAAAGGTAGAGAGCCAGACAGGAGGGGCAGAGCCACACTGTCCTGCTGGAGATCAGGGACATCATCCGGAGCAGCATAGATATCCTCTCTTAGCTGGTCCACACCGACTCCTCATCCTCCAACCGCAAGCCCTTCCTCACCTATGTCAACCAGACCCTCACAGACATGGAAGAACCCCAGTACCAGGTGGTGAAGGACCAGATCACCGAGCTGCTTCACAACCCTCCAGACCCAGAGAAACCTGCTCCCACCCAGTCCAGGTCTGCTCCTCCACCCCAGGTGATGTCCCTCCCATTCCAAGGCTTTCCACAGGCCCTCACCGACCAGGGCTATGGCTACCAGGAGGTTCAGCAGCACCGGCAGCAGCCCTTCCCAGTCCAGGCACAGGCTCATTGGACGCCACCATTGCCACCGGTTCCACTGATGCCACCGATGCCAACCACGCCACTGGATGCCACCGATGCCACCGATGCCACCGATGCCACCCACGTCACCGATGCCACCCACGCCAGTCCTCACCCAGCTGCAGACCAGACAGCCCCACTACACTGCTCCTTCCTCCACCCCACAGCCAAGCCCGGCCTCAGTACATCTGTCCTCGGTACTGGGGCTGACACCCCATGGTATGGAGGAAGGAGCTCTCAACATCACAGGGCTGAGCCAGCTGTCTGAGAGCTTCCTCAACACACTGTCACCTGTTGTCCTCTTGGGGCCAGGCACCCCAATGATGCCGCAGACCAGCACTCCAGCAGCAGCCACCTCCACAGCACATGGACCCTTCACCCCTGAGACTGGGCACACCTCCAAGTGATCGATAAGAGTGCCAGAGACTGGGTGGCTACCTGTAGACTTTATTTGGACACTTGACTTGGGTCATTTTTCTTTTACAGCTTGTTATTAATAAAGTTTATCTTTGCTTCACGTACTTGCTTCATTTATTTTTTTCAATAAAGTCTTGGTGGAAACTTTTAGAAATGGTTTAAGCCTTTGCATACTTGTGGGATGGGTTAAGATAGCAGTGGGATGGGCAAGGATACCCTTGGGAAGGGTAAGGATAGCAGTGGGATGGGCAGGGATACCTTTGGGATGGGTAATAGCTGTGGGATTGATAAACCTCCAGTGCAAGCATGGTGGGATTGTATGGTCCACCCTCCCAGGTGCCACACATATGGCCCTTTTTATCAATAACAATGTAATCATTGATCCATACATTTCAACATAAACACAACTCTTTATTAAATGCCCTGCTCATTGTAGGCCCACCCAACATACATGGCCCAATCTCATCTGTGTGATGAGACCGGCTGAAGGAAGCATCCATTAATCATCTATCCTCCATCCTGTCTTGCCACTCCACGGCTCCAGCTGGGGAGTTGCACCAGTGTTTCAGGAGGTTGCGCTGCTTCTTCCCTTCACGTGAGGCTCTGTTGTGGCGTTGCACATCCTCAGTGTCTATCAGGTTTCACCCTTGCCTCCATTCCCCAGGCTCCATGTCCCCATTGCCTTGTTGGAGGTCCACGAGCCTGTTCTGCAAGACGGGTAGCGGGTGCGCATGAGATTGTGCAGGATGCAGCAAGCTTCCACGATCCTCCTCACGGTCTCTGGGCAATGCTGCATGGTGGTGAGAAGTACCTGGAACCTGTTGGCCAGGATGCCAAAGGCGTTCTCCACCACCCGCTTTGCCCTGGACAGCCTGTAGTTGAAGATCCTCCCTTTACGGGTGAGGCATCTGGAAGTGTATGGCTTCATGAGGTAGGTTCTGAGGGAGAAGGTGTCATCCCCCACGATGAAGTAGGGCACATCTTGCGTGTCGTTGGGCAGGGGGTCTGGATCTGGGAAGCCCATGATGAGATTGCGTTCGAGCCCATCCTTGAGGTCACTGGCGTTGTATACCTGGGCATCTGAAGCTGACCCGTTGCCTGAAGCATCGATGTACATGAACTTGTAGTCAGCATCGACCATAGTGAAGAGGATGATGCTGAAGAAGCTCTTGTCGTTGAAATAAGTGGACCCCGACTTGGCTGGCGCTTTGCAGGCCATGTGCTTCCCATCTATGGCTCCAATGGTGTGGGGGAAATTCCACCTCTGATACCACTGCTCTGCAACTTTCTTCCATCCTTCTTCAGTGGAGGGGCACTGGAGGAGCTCCTCCAGGTATTTTTCGATGATGGCCTGCACCACTTCTCTGACCACAATGCTGATGTGAGTCCAGGGTCCAGGCTGGGGAGGAATTTGGTGCTCTGCTTGCTCAACCTGGGTGTCAGCCGCTGCACAACTTCGTCAAACATGGCTGGAGGCATCCTCATGAAGTTCTGGAATGCATGAGGGTCTTCGTTCCTGAGCTCCACCATCAGCTTGTTGTACGGTTCATACTCCGCTCTTCTCCCAATCCATCTTCGGACCCAGATGCTTCTTGGCCGCCTCCTTTTCTTCCCGTAGAACAGTTGAAAGAGCCTGTAGATGGCTTCGCACTGTTGCAGAACGATGGTGGCTACCAAAAGGACTGTGTTACGATCCATGGTGGACAACAATGGATGCTGTGGAAGAGGAAGAGTCAGATGAAGGCTGCAGAGGTCTGCACAGCAGGGCTGCTGGTCTGAAAGTGAGATCCAGGTGAGTTGCTCCCTTTTTTTATAGGCAATATAGGTTTTCCACTATGTGTCCCTTTGCATCCTCTAGGCATCCTCTAGACATCCTTAATATCCGAGATAGGTCCCTTCTGTGAACGTTTTTTCCATTTTAAATGCTTTCTTTGTGTGCTGCATCCACTTTCATCCTTTCTCCGTCCGTGCTACTAATGCTGCCCGTCCATTCCGCGTCTGTTCCGCTTCCTCCCTGCGTCCGTTTACTGCTGGAGCGGATTTGAGTTGCGCGGATGCGCAGCGGATGCCAGCGGATATAGCGGATGCGTAACGGATGACAACGGATGCAGATTGGATGTCCCCCGTATGCCTAGCGGATGCAGAACGGACGCGTTGGATACATTTTCCACTCAAAAGTTTTGAGCAGCTCAAAACCTTTTGAGTGGATGAAATGTCAATAGACGGATGCTGGACGGATAGAGAGGAAGCAAAACGGAGGCAGTGAGTACAGAATGGAAGCATCGCGTTAACCAACGGATGGTAAGTGATTTTCTCCATTTTACATCCTCTTTCCATCCGTTGGTGCAGTGTGACAGGGGCTTTAAATACATGCCGAGTGATTGATCAAGTCAAAGTTATAGCAATTTTAAAGGTATTAACTCGATACTGGTTTTACTCAAAACACTAGAGCATTTAAATACCATATTTATTTTTTTATTTTATTTTTTATTTTATTTGGTTTGTCAATTGCTTACAAAATACTAGGTATATAAGTAAAAACATAGTTATTAATACATGGATACATATAAGAAAAAATAAAGGAAACAATAGGACAGGGAGGGTAGGCAAGTTGGTGCGCTTATGCACACTCCCTACAGACCTCTTAGGAAAGGGGTGAGGTCAATAGTAGACAAAGTTTAAAGTTTTGGGGGTTTGGGGAAAAAAACACAGAGTCAGGTAGAGTATTCCAGACACTGACCACTCTGTTGCTGAAGTCGTATTTCCTGAAATCAAGTTTGGTGCAATTAACCTTTAGTTTGTATCTATTGTTTGCTCTAGTGTTGTTATGGTTAAAGCTGAAATATTCATTGACAGGTAGGACATTGCAATGTATGATTGCATATACTATACTTAGATTGGACTGAAGGCGGCGTAGTTCTAGATTTTCTAGGTCTAGAATTTCGAGTCTGGTGGCATAAGGTATTATGCAATGAGTGTAGGAGCAGAGAACTCTTCTTGTGAAATATTTCTGAACTTTCTCAACTGTGTTAATATCAGATATGTAATGTGGGTTCCAGACTGATGAGCTGTATTCGAGTATTAGTCTAGCAAATATTTTGTATGCTCCAGTTAGTAGTGTAATATTACCAGAGAAAAAGCTATGTAAGATTAGGTTAACAATTCTTAATGCCTTTTTGGGTGTGAAGTTACAGTGGGCTCTAGCACTTAGATCATTAGAGATGAGTATTCCAACATCCTTGACAGAGTGTGGATCATCAACAAGGTTTTGATTATTCAGCCTGTATTTTATTTTCTGATATTTTTTTTGCCATTTTGAAAGACAGAGCATTTATTTGTTGAGATTTGATAGGATGCTCCCAAGTTGCCATTTGTTTGACTATTTTGATACATAGTCAAGGTCTTTTTGAAGGGTAGCAGAATTGCCTGTGGTGTTGAATAGCTTACATCATCAGTGAAGAGAACACAGTTGCTCTGAATATGATCACAGAGGTCATTTATGTAGAGTATGAAGAGAATTGGTCCTAGAACACTGCCTTGCCAGACACTACTGTTGACAGGTACAGATTTGATAGGACGTTCCCAATTTTGACCATTTGTTGTCTGTTTGACAGGAATGCTTCTATCCAGTTATGCAGGTGTCCACAGATTCCGTAAGATTTTAGTTTTAGGAGTAGTTTGCTGTGTACCACTAAATCAAAGGTTTTAAAGAAGTCAATGTAGATTGCGTCTATTGCTTTGCCCTGATCGAGTTTTGTAGCCCATATGTTTTTGCAGTGTAAGAGTTGCAGATTACATGATAGTTTTTTCCTAAAACCAAGTTGTTTATTGGAGAGTAGGTTGTTTGTTTCTAAGTGGAAGATGATGGATTGGTTAATAATTGATTATGATGATGCAGCATAAAGCGATTGGTCTGTAATTTTCAACTAGGCTGGGGTCTTCCTTTTTGAAGATGGGGATGACCATGGGTTGTGACCATAGTTTTGGCAAGGAGCTAGTCCTGAAAGATTTTTCAAAGATTATGCTTAGAGGTTCGGCTTTGGCAGTGGATAGCTTTTTAAAGAAGTAGGCACATATTCCATCTGGTCCAATAGATAGAGATGGTTTTAGATTGTGTAGTGCTTTTTCAGCATTGTCTTCTGTAAAATCGATATGTATTAGATCATTGTAGTTGTCTGTGTTTCGACTAGGAAATACTGGGCATGATCCATTGCTGTTTACAAATACTGAGCCAAAAAAATGTGTTAAAGAGGTTGGCTTTAATAGTGTGGTCATTGCAATCTTTACCATTAGTTCCTTTCAGGGGTGGGATGGACCTTGAGTCTTTTAGTTTGTTATTTACAAAATTGTAGAAAGCACGGGTGGAATTTGTGTGTAAAAGGTTTTCTTCTTGTTTTATGTGATAATTGGTACATTCAGTCTTTATCTGGTGGCATAAATTTTTGTACCGACTTTTGAAGTTGGCAACATGACCAGATTGGTTTTTCCGCCAAAGTGATCTCTTTTTGGATTGAAGCTTCCTTATTTTTATGGGTAATCTGTTTGTTTCTGGTTTTTGGAGTTGTTATTGGTACATATAGTTTGATGACTCTTTAGACTTCAAGTAAAAATATGTTGTAATCATCTTCAACAGTATTGCATCCAGTGAATAGAAATTGCCAATCAAGGGATGAGAGATCATTGTCTATAAGATCATAGTTGCCTTTTTTGAAGTTATAATTGGGGATCACATCATTGTGTTGATTTTTGTGTGGGTGTACGTTAAGACAAAAGTCAATCATACTGTGGTCACAGTTGAAAAAGGGTTCTTTAATTAGTATTCTGTAAATTGAATTCAAACTATTGCAGAAGATGAGATCGAGGCAGTTGTTAAGTCTAGTATTGTTGGTTACTCATTGTTCCAGTCCCAGGTTTGTTACAGCATTGTAGAAGGTTGCATGTATGGGTTCAGTTTTACATTCATTTAGGGTCCAGTAATTGTGAGGTAGATTGAAGTCACCAAGAAAGATAAAAATGTGTGGGCAATTTGTTCCCCATGTTAGTTGTGAATTTAGCTTGTTTACATGTTCAATGTCATAATCAGGGGCTCTGTAACATAGGAAGAACCAAAATGTGATATTTAAAGACAGTTCACAGATGATAGTCTCAGCAATAGTAAACTCCTAGGTAACTTGGATGTTTTGTAGATGTAAGGATTTTTATAGAAGATAGCAACACTACCTCCTCTATGGATTTCACAATCTGATTGGTAAACATGACAGTTTCTTACTGTAGTAATGGAATCAGGAAGAGATGCATTGAGCCATGTTTCAAAGATAAATATGATGTCAAATTTAGCCATAATTAGTAAGAGGAGAAATTCACGTATTTTATTCACAAGGCTTCTTGCATTGAGTAGCTTGAATTTAAGGCCAGTTGTAATTGGAATTGAGGTAGTTAGAGGTGTGCATGCCTAGTTTTGAGTGATGATGGGTTGGATAAGGAAGGGTTGGAAGTGGAGTTGTGGGTTGGGTGACTTACTTTGGTACAGTCAGTGCAGTAGTCAATGTACTACTAAAAGCATTTAGCTTATTTAATTTGGGTACTTACATGTGTGCTGTTCAGCTTCCTTTGGGTATTATCCCACGTTATTGTAGTGCTGTTAAAGTTGTAGCAACGTTTCA
>BLBF01000019.1:31007663-31033996 GCA_015471245.1 Laticauda colubrina
TTTAACAGAACTACAATGACGTGGGATAATACCCGAAGGAAGCTAAACAGCACACATGTAAGTACCTGCGATATATATATATATATATATATATATCTTTGGTTATTCGGGTTTTCTCTCGCGTAAATTTGGAAGTATCTAGGTGATGTTTTGATGAAGTCTCATTCATCATCTTCAGACTTGTGTTTTGGCTTTCTGTTTCTCGGAATAATGTGAGCTTGCAGCTGCTTCTTCCTTTTAACTAGTGTTAAAAGGGGTATTTTAACTAGTGTTAGTGGGGATCTGACTTGATTGGGTGAGGGCTTGGCTGTGTTCTGATTGGGTGGCAATGTGTTCTCATTAGTTGGGGGTTTGGCTGTGTTCTGATTGGTGGGGATGTTGGCTGAGTGTTGATTGGCTGGGGGTGTGTTTTTTTCAGGTGGGGGCTTGGTTGTGCTCAGGTTAGTCTCAGTTGCTGGGGGATTTGAACTGATGAGCTGTGATCCTGTTGTTTGGCTTCACGTTCGTGGTCATGCCACATCTTCATGGTGGGTGTCAGTTCACTTCATGTATGGGTTGGAGGGGTTTGAAGCGGGTAGTAATGCAGCTGGGGTATGGCTGGTAGACTACAGACAAAATCAGCAAGATCCTCCAAAAACACAACATTAAAACAGCATTCTGCACAAACAGAAAAATATCCACCATCCTTAGAAACCCTAAAGACAAAATTGAGTTAGAAAACCAAGGAGTATACAAAATCCTTTGCACCGCCTGTTCCACCAGATACATTGGACAAACTAACAGAAGAATAAGTGCACGCATTGAAGAACACAAGAACTCAGTCAAAAAAGAACTGACCTCTTCCCTGGTCCAACACCTCAAAGCCACAGGACATGAGATTGACTTTAAAAATATCAGAACTATCGCCAAAACCAAACACTTCAACAACAGAACAATCAGAGAAGCCATAGAGATAGAAAAACACCCACATAGCATGAATAAACAAGATGATACCTCCCCGCCTACCAGCCATTTGGTAACCCACCCTCATTAACAAACGAGTGCCTAACATGAAGAATGACACCAGACCCATTCCCATGAGGGCCACACAAGATGCTACCACCACCTTCATGTAGAAAGCAGACTCATACCCACACAGGAGATGAGACATGACCACGGACCAGAAGCCGTACCGCAGCTGCATTACTACCCACTTCAAACCCCTCTGACCCATACATGAAGCGAACTGACACCCACCATGAAGATGTGGCACGACCACGAACGCAAAGCCAAACAACAGGATCACAGCTCACCAGCTCAAATCCCCTGGCAACTAAGACTAACCTGAGCACAACCAAGCCCCCACCTGAACAGAACACCCCCCACCCCCACTAGCAGTTAAAAGGAAGAAGCAGCTGAAAGCTCACATTACTCTGAGAAGCACAGAGCCGAAGAAACAAGCCTGAAGATGATGAATGAGACTTAATCAAAACGTTGCCTAGATACTTCCAATTTTATGTGGGAGAAAACCCGAATAACCAAAGATACACACACACACACACACACCAAAGACAAAATTGACCTGGAAAACCAAGGCATATACGAAGTTCCCTGTGCATCATGCCCGGCCACATAAATTGGACAGACCAATAGAAGAATAAGTACTCGCCTGGATGAACACAAAAATGCAGTAAAAAAGCTGGAACACATCTCCTCACTAGTCCAACACATTAAAACCACAGGTCACAACATCAACTTCAATGGCACTAAAACCCTAGCCACTATAAAACCCAACCACAGAATCATCAGAGAAGCCATAGAGATTGAAAAAAGACCTGAAAGCATGAATAGAAGAAATGATTCCACCAGACTGTCAATCATTTGGAAGCCTGCACTCGCAACAATTTTAAAAGCACAACTATGATGACGTGGGAAATACCGAACAAAGCTGAATACCATACATGTAAGTACCCGCAAAAACTTAAGAAAACAATTATATGTGAGTGTGTGTGCGTGTGTGTGTATTTTAAAAAAACCACATCTTTGGCGGTACAATTGTAATTGACACCTAGTTTCTGATGAAGAACGTTTATTGTTTAGGAAGAAACAAATCAAATGTTGAGAGATCTATGGGAGTGTTTATAAGCAGGTAAAAGATGTAAGTCTTTAAAGTATTTCTCTGAAACATTGCATGAAAGTTTTAAGGAAATATATGAACATATATGAAATACATGAACATTGGATAAAAAGACCAATAATCGTATTTGTGTAGAATTGTTTAAAAGCTCATAGGCAACTTTGTTTAAAAAAAATCCAAAGTACAGTCATATTTAGTTGATACTTGGATCATTAACCATTAAGAAATCCCTGGGTTATAGATTTTTTTTGCAAGTACACAAATAATTTTAAGGTATTTAAAATAAAGAGGGACAGTAATAAATTCTGAAAAGACAAAGGGGGTTTTATATAAGTAGGTGAAAAGAGATGTACTTTTAGTGAAATTTTAACTTCAGGACTGGCAGTGAAAAATAAAAGTGAAACCTTTGTTCAGGGACATTAAGAAAAATATCAAAATAAGACTTACATCTTCATGTTTTTAAAAATATCTGGGATGAAGAAATACTAGTTATAATTACCATGTCACCATGAAAAAAAAAATCATAGGACAAGCAGAAAGCTAGAGAAACTTTCTGGGAAGTAAGTTTATGTTTAGGACTCTATATTAGGAAAGACAAAAGTTAATTTACTAGAATGATTATTTCCACCACAGTTCACAGTACAATTGGAGATTACAAACCCGAGTTTGCTACTGACTTCTGAGCTTCCATTTTGGTATCATATAACTCACCGTGGGAATGCCAAAGTAGCTAGCTTTTTTTATTTAATCAGCCAGAGCTTTTCTTCTGTTCTTATTTTAAATGCTTCTTTTAACTGAGGCAAAGGAATCTGAAATATTTTGCAATATCTCAGTGAACACATGACTTTGATTTTAATATCTATGAAAAATACCCAAAATTCTCTTCTAAAATATAAAAATGCATTGATCCTCTAAAATGCATTGATCCTGGAAAAAAAGAGCCTTTATTAGACCAAATGGCCAATAAATATGTTAGCACTATGCTTATAGTGGACAAAGATTTTGAGAGCCACAATCTGTACATTTTCAACAATATTATTCCATCTGACAATATATATGTGCACATATGCCAGTATACAAATTCTTTCAATTTGAAGGCAATCTAAGTATTGCAGCTGGCTAAGCTCTATTATGTAAAATATTCTTCTCAACTGGGAATGCCATGGTAATCTTAACAGAAACAAAATCACACTAGTATAAAAAGATCACAAGAATATATTTGGAAATATACAACTATGCAAACATTTAGAGAAACCAAACATGGCTACATTTTCTTCACAATCAGGAAATGCTGTGATCAGTTTTATACGACACTAGGATTGTCTACATTGTCTACATTGTCAGAGGATTGGCTGATAAAGAAATGTATGTATAGCAACACATATCTGTTATCTCAGATGCTGGTATAACCCATAATACTAGATTTAAATTTATCACTTTTAGAGCCAAAAACATGCACATGTGCAACATGATGAATTTGTTAGCCTTATTTCCTAGTTATAAAAATAATAATACCTTAGAGGATGAAAGAAGAATAATCCACAACTACAGAATGAGAATAAAATTGGTTACTTTGAATGTTAATGTGAATTTACTAAATTAGCAAATTCAAACAAATGCAAGAAACAAGTACCTTATTCTTCAAAAGTCGCACTGAGAGATTTTTTTTAAAAAAATTAGAGACCACCAACCAAGAGTATTTCCTATGTTTCTATGGAGGCTTTTAGGATATAAAAAAAATCTAAACAAACTAATTTCTTAACTTGTACTTGTACACTTATCATTAAACCTTTACATTATATTATACCTATACTAATGGCTACATATCCATGCTATGTGTGCATCCAACTCTATGTGTGCATCCAACTTTTCCTCATTCATTGCAAAAATTAATAAAGTATTTTCTATAACCAAAATTTAACCACTTTGCAGTTAATTGCCTTTTGTTGCTATTAGCTAACATTATCATATTACATGATGCAACTTTAAAACACATGAACTTCCGCAGCATACTGGGGAACTCTAGAAATCAAAGCCCCCTATATTATAAAATTATCAAGTTTGAAAAACACTGTTCTAGATTGCTGTTGATGCATGGGATTTGTAGACTTTCAATCTAAGTTGGGGAAGGGGAGGAAGGAAGTTTACTTCACCAGCTGCTGGCTGGCTTTATGCTGTCAGCAGCTCTGCTGGAATAGAGAAGCTGGAAATGTCTGGTTCTTCTTTCAACTCTTTGGCAGTTGCTTTGTTGGACCTATGCCCAGACTTCTTTTATTGTCAGTCACCTGCTATGCTGCACTATATCCTGATAGCTGTTCCACACACAATGCTGCAAATTCTTTCTGTCCACTCTCCTAACAATCAGAGGTGCCACACTGAGGTGCCACACTGAGGTGCCTCCTTTTCTAATTGGAGACCAGATGTAGACCAGTTCAAAATGCCTTAAGTCACATGGGAGAGAGGGAGAGAGAGGGGGGGGGGAGGGGGATATATTCTTCAACAAATTCCTTTTACATATTTTTCAGTGTTTGACATATGATACATGTTTGCATATACACACAAAATAATTGCATTATTGAAAATAATTGGCAGACAAAGCCAAGGAACAAAACCAAGGGAATGATCAGATAAAAGGCAATAGACCACAACAGGAATGTGAGTGAGGCAAGCAGCTCAGAATAGATCTTCCTAGTTTTGTGGGCCAGTGGAAATGGGGGAAATATGTACTTTCAGACTTGCAAAATTGTCTGCCTTGCAAGGCAGATTAGATAGGAAACACAGCCAAATGAGCAAATTCAACTTTATTGAATCATGCAACTCTTGTTCTTATTTATTCTGTTGACATTTCTGTGCCTAAAGCCCCTGTCACACTGCACCAACGGATGGAAAGAGGATGTAAAATGGACAAAAAAGCTTGTCATCCGTTGGTTAATGCGATGTATCCGTTCTGTACTCACTGCCTCCGTTTTGCTTCCTCTCTATCCGTCCAGCATCCATTTATTGACGTTTCATCTGCTCAGAAAGTTTTGAGCTGCTCAAAACTTTTGAGTGGAAAATGTATCCAATGCGTCTGTTCTGCATCCGCTAGGCATCTGCTAGGCATGCGTTCTGCATCCGTTATGCATCCGCTATATCCGCTAGGCATCTGTTCCGCATCCACGCAACTCGCATCTGCTCGGACGCAGGGAGGAAGCGGAACAGACGCAGAACGGATGCAGAATGGATGCCTAGCGGATGCAGCATGGAAAAAAAGCATTTAAAACAGAAAAAACGTTCGTAGAGGGGACCTATCTCGGATATTAAGAATGTCTAGAGGATGCCTAGAGGATGCAAAAGGACACCTAGGGGAAAACCTATACTGCCTATAAAAAGGGGGAGCAACTCATCTGGATCTCACTTTCAGCCCAGCAGCCCAGCTGTGCAGACCTCTGCAGCCTTCATCTGACTCTTCCTCTTCCACAGCATCCAGTCATGTCCACCGTGGATCGTAAAAAAGTTCTTTTGGCAGCCACCATCATTCTGCAACAGTGCGAAGCCATCTACAGGCTCTGTGAACTCTACTACGGGAAGAAAAAGAGGCGGCCAAGAAGAGTCTGGGTCCGAAGATGGATCACGAGAAGAGCAGAGTACGGATTGTACAACAAGCTGAAGGTGGAGCTCAGAAATGAAGACACTCGGGCATTCCAGAACTTCATGAGGATGCCTCCAGCCATGTTTGACGAAGTTGTGCAGCAGCTGACACCCAGGTTGACCAAGGCAAACACCAACTTCCGGCCCAGCCTGGAACCTGGGCTCAAGGTGGCACTGACTCTGCGCCACCTGGCCTCAGGGACCACCTACAGGAGCATGCAGTACAGCTGGAGGATGCCACACAACACCATCAGCATTGTGGTCAGAGAAGTGGTGCAGGCCATCATCGAAGAATACCTGGAGGAGCTCCTTCAGTGCCCCTCCACTGAAGAAGGATGGAAGAAAGTTGCAGAGCAGTGGTATCAGAGGTGGAACTTCCCACACACCGTTGGAGCCATAGATGGCAAGCACGTGGCCTGCAAAGCGCTAGCCAAGTCAGGGTCCACTTATTTCAACTACAAGGGCTTCTTCAGCATCGTCCTCTTCGCCATGGTCGATGCTGACGACAAGTTCATGTACATCAATGCTTCAGGCAACAGCTCATGTTCAGATACCCAGGTATACAACGCCAGTGACCTCAAGGAGGAGCTGGAACGCAACCTCATCGTGAGTTTCCCAGATCCAGACCCACTGCCCAACGACAAGCAAGATGTGCCCTACTTCATCGTGAGGGATGACACCTTCTCCCTCAGAACCTACCTCATGAAGACCTACACCTCCAGATGCCTCACCCGTGAAGAGAGGATCTTCAACTACAGGCTGTCCAGGGCAAGGCGGATGGGGGAGAACGCCTTTGGCATCCTGGCCAACAGGTTCCAGGTACTTCTCACTACCATGCAGCATCGCCCAGACACCGTGAGGAGGATCATGGAAGCTTGCTGCATCCTGCACAATCTCATGCGCACCCGCTACCCAGTCTTGCAGAACAGGCTCGTGGACTTCCAACAAAGGAATGGGGACATGGAGCCTGGGGAATGGAGGAAAGGGCAAAACCTGATCGACACTGAGGATGTGCATGGCCCCAACAGAGCCTCATGTGAAGGGAAGAAGCAGCGCAACCTCCTGAAACACTGGTTCAACTCCCCAGCTGGACCGGTGGAGTGGCAAGACAGGATGATAGATGGTTAATGGATGCTTCCTTGAGCCTGTCTCATAACACTGATGAGATTGGGCCATGTATGTTGAGTGGCCCTACAATGATCAGGGCATTTAATAAAGAGTTGTGTTTATGTTGACATGTGTGGATGATTATTACAGTATTATTGATAATAAAGGACCATAGGTGTGGCACCTGGGAGGGTGGACCATACAGTCCCACTATGCTTTCACTAGAGGTTTATCTATCCCACAGCTATTACCCATCCCACAGGTATCCCTGCCCACCCCACTGCTATCTTAACCCATCCCACAAGCATGCAAAGGCTTAAACCAATTCTAAAAGTTTCCACCAAAACTTTATTAAAAAAAAGAAATAAAGCAAGTGTGTGAATCAAAGATAAACTTTATTGAACAACAAGCTGTAAAAGAAAAATGACCTCTTGGTCACTCGGAGGTGTGCCCAGTCTCAGGGGGGAAGGGTCCAGGTACTGTGGAGGTGACTGGTGCTGGAGTGCTGGTCTGAAGCCCCACTGGGATGCCTGGCACTGAGAGGACAACAGGTGACGGTGTGTTGAGAAATCTCTTGGACAGCTGGCTCAGACCCGTGATGTTGAGAGCTCCTTCCTCCATGCCATGGGGTGTCAGCCCCAGGACCGAGGACAGATGTACTGAGGCCGGGCTTGGCTGTGGGGTGGAGGAAGGAGCAGTGTAGTGGGGCTGTCTGGTCTGCAGCTGGGTGAGGACTGGCGTTGGTGGCATCGGTGGTGTGGGTGACATCAATGTCATGAGTGGCATCATTGGCATTGTTGGCATCAGTGTCATGGGTGGCATCGGTGGCATCAGTGGAACCGGTGGCAATGGTGTCGTCCGATGAATCTGTGCCTGGACTGGGAAGGGCTGCTGCCTGTGCTGTTGGAGCTCCTGGTAGCCATAGCCCTTGTAGGTGAGGGCCTGTGGGAAGCCTTGGAATGGGAGGGACATCACCTGGGGTGGAGGAGCAGACCTGGACTGGGTGGGAGCAGGTTCCTCTGGATCTGGAGGGTTGTGAAGCAGCTCGGTGATCCGGTCCTTCATCACCTGGTACTGGGGTTCCGCCATGTCCACGAGGGTCTGGTTGACATAGCTGAGGAAGGGCTTATGGTTGGAGGATGAGGAGTCGGTGTGGACCAGCTGAGAGAGGAGATCTATGCTGGTCCAGATGGTGTCCCTGATCTCCAGCAGGACAGTGTGTCTCTGCCCCTCCTGCTGTCTGGCTCTCTGCCTTTCAGTGGAGGTGGAGCTGTGGGTGGATGCGGATACGGCTGTGGTGGACGCGCCATCTCCTTTCTCCCACCGCACCAGGGAGTCCTCCACGCACTCCACCACAGTTGCAACACCTGTCTGCATGTTCTCTGCCATGGCACACTCCACAGAAGCCTGCCTGGAGACAGGAACTGACTCTCAGCTGGAAGAGGACTGGCTCTCAGCAGGCTGCTGGAGAGAGAGGGTAGACAGAGGGGCTGCTCCTCGGTGGCGGACCTCACCCTCCAGGAAGCTGCACCTGGCCATGATGTAGGTCTCTCTGTCTGTCAGCTTGACCGCGGCCTGGCCAGATTTCTTGAGGTGCAGCTTCCTGTACCAGGTGTGCATGTGCTTCCACCAGCTGAGGAGTACCTCCAAAGTGTAGCCCATACTCACCGGCTTCTCTCTCCACGCAGTATGCTTCTGCTTGGTGTCCCTGTACAGCCGGTGTCCCTTCCGCCACAGATAGTCATTCTCTCTCAGCCACTCCAGCACCTCATCATCATGTTCCTCCTCAATGGAGTATTGCCTCCTCTCCCGTTGTCGCATACGCCTCTTCCTCCCTTTGGCAGGACCAGATGGACCCTCATCAGAGGGGCTCCCAGGTAGTAAGGGCTGCTCCTCCACACCACCAGCAGCAGCAGCACCATTAGGATCATCATCATCATCATCATCACCAGCAGGATCATAATCATCATCATCATCAGCAGCAGCAGCAGGTTCATCAGCAGCAGCAGCAGCACAGCAGCAGCGGCAGCACCAGCAGGATCAGCAGCAGCAGCAGCACCAGCACCAGCACCAGCAGCACCAGCACCAGCACCAGCACCAGCAGCACCAGCAGGACCAGGATCAGCAGCAGCAGAGTAAGCACCAGCAGAGCCAGCAAGACCAGGAGCACGAGCAGGTCCAGCAGGACGAGCAGGACAAGCAGGACGATCAAGACCAGGAGCACGAGCAGGACCAGCAGGACGAGGAGCATCTTCAGCAGAGTAAGCACCAGGAGAAGCACCACCACCAGGAACAGCTTCAGCATAGTAAGCACCAGCAGAAGCACCACCGCCAGGAACAGCTTCAGCATAGTAAGCACCAGCAGAAGCACCACCACCAGGAGCAGCACCAGCAGAGGCTCCAGCACCAGAAGAGTGAGCCTGAGCAGCAGAAGCCCCAGCAGAAGCAGAGTCATGGACAGGGGGCAGGAGGGTGGCCCTGTCCCTCTTGCCAGGGATGGTGGTAGGTTGCTGAGGCTTTCGCTTCTTCCCCATGGTTGTGGGGTTGCTGGCTGGCTGGGAGGCTGGCAGGGAGGCTGGTAGGCACCAAGGCTGGCAGGAAGGCTGGCACCAAGGCTGGCAGGAAGCCTGGCAGGAAGCCTGGCAGGAAGGCAGGCAGGCAGGCAGGCACCAAAGCTGTCAGGCAGACTGGCTGGCAGGGAGGCTGGAAGGCAGGCTGGCAGAGAGGCTGGCAGGCAGGCAGAGAGCAAGGCTGGCAGGGAGGCTGGCCAGGAGGCTGGGAGGCAGGCTTGGAGGCAGGCTGGCAGGAAGGCTGGCAGCAAGGCTTGCAGCAAGGCTTGCAGGCAGGCATGCAGGCAGGGCAGGCAAGGACTCGATGTATCCAGCAGCAGGTCTTTCCTCCGAATGGTGACCTGCTTGGGAGCTGCTTCCCTTTATATCTGCGGGGCTTACGCAATGCATCCCCCCCGCATGTGCAATTAACACTCGGCATCCGTTCGGCTTCCGCTGTGCATCCGCTAGGCTTCTGCTGTGCATCTGCTTCATCCGCTATGCATCCGCTGTATCCGTTCCACGTCCACTTTGCTGAGGCACCCCCAGAAGCCTAGCGGATGTGCCATCCGCTCCCATCCGCTTCCATCCGCTGGGCTTCTGTTCCGCATCCACTTTCCATCCCGTCTGCATCCTCCCCCTGTCCATTCCTTTCCATGTTATCTGCTCTGGTTATGCAAATTTTTGCCCCTTTCGAGAGCGGATAACAACGGATGGAATATTTTTCTCGTCCCTTGTGTCCTTTTTACTAACGTTTTGCATCCGTTGGGCAGTGTGACAGGCCCTTTAACCAGAAGTGTACATAAACCAGAAATGAGGCACCCATACAAGAGGTGATTTTTGAATCAATTATTGTCCAGCTCTATTTTGCTTTTGTAACATATTTGATTGCTTGATATCTGGATTCTGATTGTTTATTAAGGCAAGGGAAGGAGCAGAGAGTTACTGGTTTCTGATTAGCTATCAGTTTTGAAAGAATAGAAGTCTCAGAAGGGCATGAATAAAAACATCTGACTAACCTTGATTAGACTCAAAAGCAAAACTGTCCAACTGTGTCAGATGACATACTTTATGTAAATATTAAGGTTGTAGCATAAAAGGGGAAAAATCCTGGAAGAAGGCAAATTTAAACTATTTTTATATACAAAACAACCTTGTAAGTTCAGCAACTACTTGACTTTATCTCTAGGGAAATGGGGTTGGGGGGAAACCCAAAGTGTAAAATCATGATGGGATATCTTTGTCTTTGATATTCCCATGTTCCTGGTACTTCTACAAATCTTTGATGTGATTATGGCAGTTTTATGAAAGTGGAGCTATGTTCAACTAAACACATTAATGCAAATTTCTTTTTGCTGGAAGCTGAGAAAAGACCTTAGTATTCAATATATGAAGATAAGTAGAGCTACCAGAGACACAGGGACAATAGTCCAGTTTGCACATGTACTGACTGCCAACATGAATTTGTTTTTCTCATTTGCAGTCTGAATACCTGTGAAACTAAAAGAAGAGATTGAATGGATAACAATGGGCCATGAACAGCCTGGCAGAAGTTTCTTACCATTGAAATAAATTGCCAGAAAGATGTATGGCTACTTTTCAATTGGCAAGATGACATTGGAAGAAGGAATCTTGGTCTAACAGTCTCTATTTACTACCTTTTTATTAAACAAATTAATTGGGAGGTTTAAAGGGAAGGAAGGTTTAAACCCAAATTTTGGATAAAACAATGCCACAGCAGCTACTCTCTGAAAAACTCATTTAAGGCACACTTTTATATGCAATACATTGGTCCACTCTATGGCTCTGCCAAATTATCAATATCTTTTTGTTAAAACTGTGAAAAAGTACCTTATTTTGCCAGCATATGTTCATTCATTTACATCCCATGCACTCAAGAATGAATTATTTCATTTCTTATTGCCTTAACCACAGACATTTCATTTTTAAAGTAGCTGTCCACCAAATATTTATTGTTCTGAATATTTTATTAAAATACTCTGAGTAAATTGATCAAAGAAGAATTAATTTTCTATGCCATGTGTTTTCTTCTCTCTCGTTCCTATGTGTGAACATTTTATCCTGTCATATAAAAATGCTAGCACATATGCAAGATTATAACTGGGAGAAACAGCCCTAGTGAAAGCTGTGGTTTGTAATTGCAAAGTTAATTATCTTTCCTAAACCATCAGTTGTCACTTAGATAGACCAGATTCTAGCAGGCTCTCCAGGGACTGACTTTATTTCATTCCTAATGGCTTGGGACCCACCATTTTGCTGTCTCTGAACATTTGGTCACTGAATGCACCATTTATGGAGTATTGTTTAATTAAGGACAAATTAAGAGAACTGTGCATAGAATTTAATTTCATATACTGTGTAAATTCTTTTAAAGAGTGTGCTAACTACCGGCATTACAACTTTTCATTAGCCATTGCTTCTACAATATATTGAGAGTATATTGTTTGCAACAGTTACACTTTGTTTACTCTTTGGGGATTTTTCAGGCACTGAAGAATCTGCACATCATGATTTACCAACCCGTTATCTGCCACACACAGTTCAACATCTAGCCACAATTTGCAAAAAGCATCAGGGCACACAGCGTATATTTGCAAGACTATAGAAGAAAATGCACTCTTCAACACAGCCCAGACTCATTTATCCATGTGTCCTGGGAGAAAGAGAGAGAAAGAAAGCCTACTATGATCAGAAGAAAGTCTAATAAATAATTCAGAGCAGCTGGATAAATGGGTGTACAACTTAAACACAATTATATCAATATTGGTTATATGATCTTTCCAAATCAAACTTGGGAAATCCTCAGTGTTTAGAATTAACTGCATGGAATTTAATTGGCCCCTCTGCTGAATGCCTCTGGATAGGAGACCTGTTCATGTGCTTCAGGGGTTCTAGCATGCAACAGCTCATTTGTCAGAGACAAAAAAATGATGTAGTCAAGAAATGGGGTTTTTAGGGCAGTGTATTTCTAAGGGAACTTCATGCAATGGAAAACAGCAACAATGCTTCACTATGAGCTCAGAAGACCCCTATTCAAAATGTCTTATCCAATATTTTTAGTGATTGTGCTCTTATGAAGAAAGACTTAATATAGTTGGAATGTTTTATTAGAAACGGAACTGCCAAAGGGACCTTAAACAAAATGTTGATTCATGATTTACTACTCCAAAGTTACAGAAGATAGCATGGTGGTCCAACCTAGTCCTACCTATCAGGATTCATCAAATTGAAGTGGTCTTGCTTACTTTTCAGAGATATTTCCATTCTGATCATTCTAAAGAATCCCCTTTAGAGTGATGTTTCAGGGTAGAAAAGCAAGATGTTCCTCAACTTCAATACATTGAATCAAAAGCCCACAGAGAGATGGAATTTTACCTGACCATTCTACTTCAGTAAAATAATGTCCAAATAATGTGAAACAACTTATTTTACACAGCACAGTGGAACCCATACACTACCTCAAATGGGAGGGGGAAAGTTCATTTTGCAAAGCCATAGCAAAAATGATTGTCAATGAAACCTTGTTCAAGCTTGGCAGATTCAGCATGGGTTTGTTAAAAACATATCATGCCTAACAAATCTTATAGCCTTCTTTAACAAAGTGATTAAATTAGTGAATCAGAGAAATGCTGTGGATGTAGTTTTCTTATATTTCCTAGGTTATTTGACAAAGGACATCACAGCCTACTTCTTGGCAAGATAGAACAATGTGGGATAGACACATTGTTGGATTTGCTACTGGCTAACCAACTATACCCAGCATGTAGTCCTCAGTGAAATTACATTTACATGGAGTGAAGCATGAAGGATGTATCTCAAGGTTCTGTCTTAGGTCCTGAAATGATGTAGATGAGTGAATATAAGGGAAACTCGTTAAATTTTCAGATAACACCAAGCTAGGGAGAATAGGTAAAGCCCATGTCACACAGCACCAGCGGATGGAAAGAGGATGTAAAATGGAGAGAAACACTAGCCATCCGTTGGTTAACGCGATGCATCCGTTCTGTACTCACTGCGTCCGTTTTTCATACTCTCTATCCGTCCAGCATCCATCTACTAAGATTTCATCCGCTCAAAACATTTTGAGCTGCATAAAACTTTTTGAGCAATAAAGTATCCAACGCATCCGTTCTACATCTGATACGCATACGGGGAACAACCGTTATATGTCCGTCGTCATCTGTTACGCGTCTGCTATATCCACTAGGCATCCGCTGTGTATCCACGCAACTCACATCCGCTCCAGCGGAAAACGGACACAGGGAGGAAGCGAAATGGACACGGAACGGACACACAGAGTTAGTAGCACGGACATAGAAAGGAGGAAAGCAGATGCAGCTCGCATATAAAGCATTAAAATGGAAAAAACGTTCGTATAGGGGACGTATCTCGGATATTTAGGATGTCTAGAGGATGCAAAAGGACACCTAGCAGAAAACCTATATTTCCTATAAAAAGGGGGAGAAATCACCTGGATCTCACTTTCAGTCCAGCAGCCCTGCGGTGCAAACTTCTTCAGCCTTCATCTTGCTCTTGCTCTTCCACAGCATCCATTGATGTCCACCATGGATCATAAAACAGTCCTTTTGGTAGCCACCATCATTCTACAACAGTGCGAAGCCCTCTACAGGCTCTTTCACCTGTTCTACGGGAAGAAAAGGAGGTGTCCAAGAAGTGTTTGGGTCCGAAGATGGATCGCGAGAAGAGCCGAGTACAGACTGTATAACAAGCTGATGGTGGAGCTGAGGAACGAAGACCCTCGTGCATTCCAGAACTTCATGAGGATGCTGCCAGCCATGTTTGATGAAGTTGTGGAGTGGCTGAGACCCAGGTCGACCAAGGCAAACACCAATTTCCAGCCCAGCCTGGAACCTGGGCTCAAGGTGGCACTGACTCTGCACCACCTGACCTCCGGGACCACGTACAGGAACATGCAGTACAGCTGGAGGGTACCACACAACACCATCATCATTGTGGTCAGAGAAGTGGTGCAGGCCATCCTCGAAGAATACTTGGACGAGCTCCTCCAGTGCCCCTCCACTGAAGAAGGCTGGAAGAAAGTTGCAGAGCAGTGGTATCAGAAGTGGAACTTCCTCCACACCGTTGGAGCCATAGATGGCAAGCACGTGGCTTGCAAAGCTCCACCCAACTCAGGGTCCACTTATTTCAACTACAAGGGCTTCTTCAGCATCATCTTCTTTGCCATGGTTGATGCTGACTACAAGTTCATGTACATCGATGCTTCAGGCAATGGGTCAGCTTCAGATGCCCAGGTATACAACACCAGTCACCTCAAGGAGGGGCTGGAACGCAACCTCATCATGGGCTTCCCAGATCCAGGCCCCCTGCCCAACGACACACAAGATGTGCCCTACTTCATCATGGGGGATGACGCCTTCTCTCTCAGAACCTACCTCATGAAGCCCTACACTTCCAGATGCCTCACCCATGAAGAGAGGATCTTCAACTACAGGCTGTCCAGGGCAAGGCGGGTGGTAGAGAATGCCTTTGGCATCCTGGCCAACAGGTACCAGGGACTTCTCACCACCATGCAGCATAGCCCAGAGACCATGAGGAACATCGTGGAAGCTTACTGTATCCTGCACAATCTCATGCGCACCTGCTACCCAGTGTTGCAGAACAGGCTCGTGCACCTCCAATAAGGCAATGGGAACATGGAGCCTGGGGAATGGAGGCAAGGGCGAAATCTGATAAATACTGTGGATGTGCAAGACCCCAACAGAGCTTCACATGAAGGGAAGAAGCAGTGCAACCTCCTGAAACACTGGTGGAACTCCCCAGCTGGAGCAGTGGAGTGGCAAGACAGGATGGTAGATGCTTAATGGATGCTTCCTTGAGGCTGTCTCATCACACGGATGAGATTGGGCCATGTATGTTGAGTGGCCCTACAATGAACAGGGCATTTAATAAAGAGCTGTGTTTATGTTGAAATGTGTTGATGAATGATTAAATTGTTATTAATAATAAAGGGCCATAGGTGTGGCACCTGGGAGGGTGCACCATACAGTCCCACTACCCTTGCACTGGAGGTTTATCTATCCCACTGCTATCCTTACCCATCCCACAGCTATTACCCATCCCACAAGTATCCCTGCCCATCCCACTGCTATCCTTACCCATCTCACAGCTATTACCCATTCCACAGGTATCCCTGCCTATCCCACTGCTATCCTTACCATCCCACAAGCATGCAAAGGCTTAAACCATTTCTAAAAGTTTCCACCAAGATTTTATTTACTAAAAGAACTGAACCAAGTGTGTGAAGCAAAGATAAACTTTATTAATAACAAACTGTAAAAGCAAAATGACCAAGGTAAAGTGTCCCAAGCAAAGATAAAGTCAACAGGAAGCAACCCAGTCTCTGGCACTCTTCTCAGTCACTCTGAGGCATGCCCATAGTCTCAGGGGTGAAGGGTCCAGGTGCTGTGGAGGTGGCTGCTGGTCTGAGGTGCCATTGGGGTGCCTGGCCCCGAGAGGACAACAGGGGATGGTGTGTGGAGGAAGCTCTCAGAGAGCTGGCTCAGTCCTGTGATGTTGAGAACCCCTTCCTCCATGACATGGGGTGTCAGTCCCAAGGCCGATGACAGATGTTCTGAGGCCGGGCTTGGCTGTGGGGTGGAGGAAGGAGGAGTGTAGTGGGGCTGTCTGGTCTGCAAGGTGAGCGAGGTGAGGCATCGGTGGCATCTGTGGCATCGGTTGCATCTGTGGCGTCGGTGGCATCAGTTGCATCGGTGGCATCGGTGGCACCGGTGGTGTACGATGAACCTTTGCCTGGACTGGGAAGGGCTGCCTGTGCTGCTGGAACTCCTGGTAGCCGTAGCCTTGGTAGGTGAGGGCCTGTGGAAAGCCTTGGAAGGGCTGTGACATCACCTGGGCTGGAGGAGCAGACCTGGACTGGGTCGGAGCAGGTTCAGCTGGGCCTGGAGGGTGGTGCAGAAGACCTGTGATCCTCTCAGGATCACCTGGTACTGGGATTCGGACATGTCCATGAGGGTGTGGTTGACGTAGGTGAGGAAGGGCTTTCTGTTAGAGGATGGTATGTTGGTGTGTACCAGCTGAGAGAGGAGATCTATGCTGCTTTTGATGGTGTCCCTGATCTCCAGCAGGACAGTGTGGCTCTGTCCCTCGGGTCTGCCTCTCTGCCTGCTTTCTGTGGAGGTGGAGCTGGGGGTGGGGGTGGGTTGGTCTCTGGTGGCAGCGGCCTCTTCTTGCTCCATCTGCATCAGGGGATCCTCCACGTGCTCCACCACAGGGAATGCAGCTGTCAGGGGGTCTCCATCGTGGGGTGCTCCACAAATACCTGACTGGACACAGGAGCTGACTCTTGCTCAGAAGAGGACTGGCTCTCTGTGGGCTGCCTGAGAGAGAGGGTTGACAGAGGGGCTGCTTCTCAGTGGTGGACCTCACCCTCCAAGAAGCTGCACTTGGCCATCACATAGGTCTCCTGGTCCATCAGCTTGACCGTGGCCTGGCCAGATTTCTTGAGATGCAGCTTCCAGTTCCAGGTGTGAATGTGCTTCCACCAGCCGAGGAGGACCTCTGAAGCGTAGCCCAGGCTCTCCGCCTTCTCTCTCCAAGCCACCTGCTTCCGCTTGGTGTCTCGATAGAGCCTGTGTCCCTTCCGCCAGAGGTACTCATTCTCCCTCAGCCATTCGAGCACCTCATCCTCATTTCCTCTTCGATGGAGTACTGTCTCCTCTCCCTATTGCGCGATTGTCTCTTCCTCCCTCTGGCAGGGCCTTCTGGGCCCTCATCAGTAGGGCTTTGAGGTTCTAGGGGCTGGTCCACCACACCACCAGCAGCAGTAGCAGCAGCAAAAGCAGCACCAGCAGGACCAGCAGGACCAGCAGCACTAGCAGCACCAGCAGCACCAGCAGCACCTGGAGCAGCGCCAGCAGAGTAAGCACCAGCAGAAGCACCAGCACCAGGAGCAGCACCAGCAGAAGCCCCAGCACCTGCAGAGTCAGCCCCAGCAGCAGAAGCCCCAGCAGAAGCAAAGTCAGTGCCAGGGAGTGGCCCTGTCCTTCTTGCCAGGGCTGGCAGGAGTAGGCACAGGTTTCCTCTTCTTCCCCATGGTTGTTGGCTGGAGATGTGTCTGGCAGCAGGTCTTTCCTCTGAATGGTGACCTGCTTGCGTGCTGCCTCCTTTTATATCCACGGGGCTGATGCAATGCATCCTCCCCGCATTCGCAGTGAATGCTTTGCATCTGCTAGGCATCCACTAGGCATCTGCTACGTGTCCGTGATGCATCCGCATCATCCGCTAGGCATCCGCTCTGCATCCATTCCTTCCACTGCGCATCCGCTTCTCTGTGCTCCCCCGGAAGCCCTGCGAGTGTGCCATTCACTTCCATCTGCTTCCATCTGCTTCCATCCGCTAGGCTTCCGTGGAGCATCTGCTTAACATCCTCGCTATGTCCTCTCCCCGTCCGTTCCTTTCCATTGTTGTCCGCTCTGTTTATGCAAATTTGGGGCACTTTTGAGAGCGGATAACAACAGATGGAACATTTCCTTGTCCACTGTGTCCTTTTTTCATACTTTTTGCATCCGTCGGCTGATGTGACAGGGCCTTAAAACATTGGAGGATTAATTCAAGATTCAGAAGGATCTTGACAAATTTGAACACCGAATACTATCTGACAAAATACAGTTCAGCGATGATAAAATTAAGGTTTTACATTTAGACAGGAAAAACCAAATGCATATACAATAGATGGTACTTGGCTCAACAGTAGTAACTATGACAGGGATCTAGTTGTCCTAGTGGATCATTACTAAATATGAGCTAGTAAGGTGCTGCAGCTGCCAAAAAAGCCAATACAGTCCTTGCATCAACAAAATTCTGGCCACCACAATAAAAAAAAGATGCTAGAAAAGCGCAGAAAAGAGCAAAAAAGATTATAAGAAAGCTGGAGGCTAAACCATATGCTGAATGGTTGAGAGGACGACGTATGTCTAATCTAATAAAGAGGAAGATCAAGGTGACAAGATAGCAGTCTTCCAGTACTTGAGAGGCTCTCATAGAGAAGAAGGAAGTTGACCTGCTCTCCAAACCTGAGGGCAGGACAAGAATTAATAGGGGAAATCATTACAGGGAGATCCAATCCAGAAGCAAGAAGAAATTTCCTGACAGCAAGAACAATTAATCCGTGAAATGCCTCCAGAAAATCCAGATCACAGGAGCTTTCCAAGATTGGACAACCATTTATCTGGAATAATATAGGGTCCACAGCTCAACAGGGGGAGCCAGTACTTATTTGACAATTCTGTACCAACATTAGGTTTATAAAGCAAGTGAATTTGAGTGAATTTCCTGGGGGAAGACATTTTAACAAAATTCTTTCTGGGGCAAATATGCAATTCAGCTAATAGAAGCTCAAGAAGTCTCTATATGTGATCACTTTACACTCTTAACAAGAGTGAATGTTTTCTCCCCAACCACCTTCTGGGTAAGACAGAGACAGACAGAGAGACAGACAGAGAGAAAGAAAGAAAGACAGACAGACAGACAGACAGGAAGAAGAAGAGAAAGAACTCATTTTGGAGCTTTTCATTTTTTCTTTACAGGGCTATTTCAGTTCCTGACCTTAAACAGTATTCATGTAGTGGTTCAATAAATACTCAGTTATACATTCAACTTCACTGTTGTACACAGACTTAGTAGGTTCCTGAGGTTGGCATCAGTTACTTAGGATTGAGCTATTTGTCCAGTTATTAAAACTAATGATTCAGAAATTATAGCTCTGGCATCTAAGAGAAACTTGCTCTGTATAATTGGGCAATGAAATCACCTTTTGATTCCAAATGGCAGATATAAAGGCATCAGCAGTAGCTTCAACTTGAACTACTTCTCTTGAGCTCGGGTTTCTCACCCATATTAACTTTTACAAAGGCTGCCTATATCCTTCAACAGCATTTTTTTTTTTGTTCCAATAGGTTTCCATTTAGTTCTCTTTTCAAAGCAGCTGCATCAGTGATGGTATGAACTAGGGAGTTCTTTATGAAAAAAAAGTCCTGGAAATCAGGTAAAACGTGCAAATCGGGTGTGAGTCTTTTTCTGTATTATCGTTCTTTCAATAATAGCTGAGTACTATATGAATCAATTTGGTGTAGTGGTTAAAACACCAGCCTGGGAATCATAAGTGCATGGGTTTTAATTCCAAATTAGATATGAATCCAACCTAAAGATGAGGAGAGAAGGAGAGATTTACAGCCTCTCCCTCTCAGCCCTAGGAAACAGGCAATGGCAAACAACTTCTAAAAAAACTTTGCCAACAAAACTGCAAATACTGGACTTGATCACGCAGTTGTCAGGAGTCAATACTGACTGAAAGAGACAAGAAAAATAATATAATATAAATATAAATCACTCTAAATATAATATGAATTGTGTTCAATGACTTGTATTTGCTGTTAAAAAAAGAGATCAACCCAAGAACATAAGGATAAATGTAATGGAAGCATTACCCTTCCATATCAATTTAAATTTATGTAATCTGCATGAGATTTTACTTTGATCAAATTCAGTCCTTATACTGTTAGATTTAGATGATGTTTAATTTGTAGAATTGTGTTTATCAGTACAGTGCATTAATAAATACATGGAATAAAAGACCCACCTTAGTCTAATTTAGGGACTAATGTCATTTTCCTCTCCCAGCTTCACCCCAATCGATGGGAAACTAAAATTACAAATATGCTGAAACCTGACTCTCATTTTTTCAAGGCTTTCCCCACTCCTAATCCTGAAAAATGGGCTTGTTTTTCTATCTTATTATTAGGGTACATTTGAATTTCTTCAGCCTTTCTTTGGGTGGTATTTTGGAGATTAATGTTGCAAAGCGATATGGAAACTGTGATTGTTGCTTTTTACTGAAAATCTCTCCATCTCTCTCCAGCTTTGTGGCTGTCCAATTCTGATCGGAAAAAATCCTCATAGGACTTTTCATTTTGATAACATTTCTTAGGATTTAAATTGATATATGGAAAATTTTATGTATGTATGGCATTTAGGTTTCTTCGGGTATTTTCCCACATCTTAATAGTTGTGCTTTTAAAGTTATAGTGACATTTCGGCAGAATTTCATCTGCCATCCTCAGGCTTGTGTATTGGGTTTCTTCCTAATTGTGTGGGTCAGGCTTTAGCAGCCATTTAAGGCCACATCCCACTGCACCAACAGATGCAAAGAGGATGTAAAACAGAGAAAAACTCTTGCCATCCATTGGAAAATGCGATGCATCCGTTGTGTACTCACTGCATACGTGTTTCAAACTCCATCCGACGAGCATCCGTCCACTGAGATTTCATCTGCGCAATAAGGTTTGAGCTGCACAAAACTTTTTGAACGGATGAACTTTCTGCCACGTACAATGTACGTCCACGACACATACGGGCAACAAACGTTCTACATCCATTGTCA
This sequence comes from Laticauda colubrina, assembly GCA_015471245.1. NCBI lineage: Eukaryota > Metazoa > Chordata > Lepidosauria > Squamata > Elapidae > Laticauda > Laticauda colubrina. The sequence continues at coordinate 31,028,527 of BLBF01000019.1, forward strand.
TCCGTTACACGTCCGCTGTATCCTCTTGGCATCCTCTGGACATCCTCGCAACTCACATCCGCTGCAGCTGAAAATGGAAAGAAGAAGGAAGTGAAAGGTACATGGAACGTCCACACAGCGTTAGTAGCACGGAAATAGAAAGGATGTAAGCGGATGCATCTCGTATATAAAGCATTAAAACGGACAAAACGTTTGTATATGGGACGTATCTCAGATATTTAGGATGTCTGGAGTATACCTAGAGTATGTGGAAGGACACCTAGTGGAAAACTGATATTTTCTATAAAAAGGGGGAGGAAATCACCTGGATCTCAGTATAAGTCCAGCAGCTGTGGTGTACAGACTTCTTCACCCTTGGTCTTGCTCTTCCACATCATCCATTGATCTCCACCATGGATCATAACACAGTCCTTATGGTAGCTGCGATCATTCAACACCAGAACCAAGCCATGTTCAGACTGTTTCACCTTTTCTACACAAGGAGAAGAAGGAGACATTCAAGAGCTGTGTGGGTCCAATGATGGATCGGGAGAAGAGTGGAGTTTGGACTGTATGATAAGCTGATGGTGGAGCTGAGAAATGAAGACCCTCGTGCATTCCAGCACTTCATGAGGATGCTACCACCCATGTTTGACGAAATTGTAGAGCGTCTGAGACCCAGGTTGACCAAGCCAAGCACCAACTTCCATCCCAACCTGGACCCTGAACTGAAGGTGGCACTGACTCTGTGGCACCTGGCCTCTGGAACCAAATACAGAAACATGCAGTATGCCTGGAGGGTGCCACACAACAGCATCAGCAAAGTGGTCAGAGAAGTGGTGCAGGCCATCATCGAAGAATACCTGGAGGAGCTCCTCCAGTGTCCCACCACTGAAGAAGGCTGGAGGAAAGTTATAGAACAGTGGTATCAGAGGTGGAACTTTCCCCAAACCGTTGGAGCCATAGATGGGAAGCACGTGGCCTGCAAAGCTCCAGCCAACTCAGGGTCCTCTTATTACAACTACAAGGGCTTCTTCAGTATCATCCTCTTTGCCATGGTTGATGCTGACTACAAGTTCATGTACATCAATGCTTCAGGCAATGGGTCAGCTTCAGATAGCCAGGTATACAATGCCAGTGACCTCAAAGATGGGCTGGAACGCAACCTCATCATGGGTTTTCCAGATCCAGACCCCCTACCCAATGACACAAAAGATGTTCCCTACTTCATCGTAGGTGATGACGCCTTCTCCCTCAGAACCTACCTCATGAAGTCCTACACTTCAAGATACCTCACCCGTGAAGAGAGGATCTTCAACTACAGGCTCTCCAGGGCAAGATGGGTGGTGGAGAACGCCTTTGGCATCCTGGCCAACAGGTTCCAGGTACTTCTCACCACCATACAGCATCACCCACAGACTGTGTGGAGCATCGTGGAAGCTTGCTGCATCCTGCACAATCTCATGCGCACCTGCTACCCAGTGTTGCAGAACAGACTTGTGGACTGGGAACAAGGGAATGGGGACATGGGGCCTGGTGAATGGAGGCAAGGACAAAACCTGATAGACACTGTGGATGTACAAGGCCCCAACAGAGCTTCACATGAAGGGAAGAAGCAGCGCAACCTCCTGAAACACTGGCGCAACTCCCCAGCTGGAGCAGGGAGTGGCAAGACAGGATGATAGATGGTTAATGGATGGTTCCTTGATCCTGTCTCATAACACTAATGAGATTGTTCCATGAGTGGTCCTACAATGAATAGGGCATTAATAAAGAGCTTTGTTTATTTTGAAATGTGTTGATCAATGAATAAATTGTTATTGATTAAAAAAAAGGGCCATATGTGTGGCAGCTGGGAGGGTGGACCATGCAGGCCCACTATGCTTGCACTGGAGGTTTATCTATCCCACAGCTATCCTTTCCTATCCTACAGCTATCCTTACCTATCCCACAACTATCCTTACCCATCCCATAATTATCCTTACCCATCCCACAAGCATGCAAAGGATTAACCATTTTTTTCAAAGTTTTCACCAACACTTTATTAAGTAAATAAAAAGAACCAAGTGTGTGAAGCAAAGATAACCTTTATTAATAACAAACTGTATGACTTTATTAAAAAAGCAAAATGACACAAGTAAAGTGTCTTTTAGCAAAGATAAGGTAGATAAGATGGACAGGTAACAACTCAGTCTCTGGCACTCTTTTCAGTCACTCTGAGATGTGCCCATGGTCTCAGATGTAAAGGGGCCACAGACTGTGGAGGTGGATGTTGCTGGAGTGCTGGTCTGAGATGCCATTGGGATGCCTGGCCCCGAGAGTACAACAAGAGATGGTGTGTGCAGGAAGATCTCAGAGAGCTGACTCAGTCCCGTGAGGTTGAGAGGCACTTCCTCAAGGACCTGGGATGTGAGGTCCAACACTGATGACAGATGTTCTGAGGAAGGGCTTGGCTGTGGGGTGGAGGAAGGAGGAGTGTAGTAGGGCTTTCTGGTCTGCAGCTGGGCAAGGTGAGGCGTCTGTGGCGTGCGATGAACCTGGGTGAGGATTGTGAAGGGCTGCCTCTGCTGTGGGAAGTCCTGGTATTCATAGTCTTGGTAGGTGAGGGGCTGTTGAAAGCCGTGGAAGGGCTGTGACATCGCCTGGGTTGGAGGAGCAGACGTGGACTGGGTCAGAGCAGGTTCAGCTGGCCCTGAAGGGTTGTGTAGAAGTGCTGTTATCTTCTGCTTCATCACCTGGTATTGGGCCTCGGGCAGGTCTATGAGGGTCTGGCTCACATAGGTGATGAAGGGCTTCCGTTTCAAGGATGGTATGTCGCTATGGACCAGCTGAGAGAGGAGATCTGTGCTGGTTTTGACTGTGTCCCTGATCTTCAACAGGACAGTGTGGCTCTGGCCCTCCAGTCTGCCTCTCTGCCTGCTTTCTGTGGAGGTGGAGCTGGGTGTGGGTGTGGGTTGGTCTCTGGTGGCTGATGCTTCTTTCTCCATTTGTGACAGGGGATCCTCTTCGTCCTCTGGCATGGGGAGTCCAGCTGACAGGGGGCTCTCTGCCATGTGGCCATCCAAAAATACCTGCCTGGACATGGTAGCTGTCTCCTGGCTGGAAGAGGACTGGCTGTCTTTGGGCTGTCTGAGGGAGAGGGTTGTCAGAGTAGCTGCTCCTCGGTGGCGGACCTCACCCTCCAGGAAGCTGCACTTGGCCATGATGTACATCTCCCGGTCAGTGACCTTGACAGCGGCCTGGCCAGATTTGTTCAGGTGTAGCTTGCCATACCAGGTGTGCATGTGCTTCCACCATCCCAGAAGTACATCTGCAGTGTAGCCCAGGTTCTCTGCCTTGTCTCTTCAAGCTGCCTGCTTCCTCTTGGTGTTGCGATAGAGACTGTGGCCCTTTCTCCAGAGGTACTCGTTCTCCCTCAGCCATTCCAGCACCTCCTCCTCATGCTCCTCGGAAAGGGTGAACTGTTTCCTTTCTCCCTTCTCCTTCCCTTGCCTCTTCCTCCCTCTGGCAGGGGCTTCAGCAGCAGGGCCTTCAGGGGCTTCAGCAGCAGGGCTTTGAGGACCTTGGGGCTGGTCCACCACAGCAGCACCAGTAGCAGTAGTAGCAGCACCAGCAGTAACAGCAGCAACACCAGCAGCAGCAGCAGGAGAAGGACCAGCAGCAGCACCAGCAATACCACCAGCACCACTAGCAGCAGCAGCACCACCAGCAGCAGCAGAAGCACCAGCAGCTTCAGAGTCAGTGCCAGGGGGTGGGATGGTGGCTCTGTCTGCGGTAAATGCTATCCCGCATCAGATGGGCATCTCATGATAGGGAGCGAAGAAGAAAGAAACGACAGGAGACGAAGTTCCTCGGGATGAGTGCGCCCAGAATGTCTGGGTACACGCTCTTTTATTATGCTCCTTCAAAAGGGGGGGGTCACTATCATTGTTTATTCAGAGCCTAGGTCAAGCCCAGGTCAGACAGGATATGCAAGACTTAGATAAGGCAAAATACCAAGTCAGACAAGATGGCACGATCTACAATTTGATCAAGACATTCCTTACAAAGCTGCATGCCAGACGATGTAATCACAAAGTGAATGCTTGAATCCTTGTCTCTGTACGTGCCCTGTAAAAGGTCATTGAGGAGACAGAAGTTCAATGATTACACGTGAATGATACAATGTTGCAAATGCCTGAATGATACATAGTTGTATTGATACACAGTTGCAAACACATAAATGATACATAGTTACAACATCTGTCCTTCTTGCCAGGGCTGGCAGGAGTAGGCACAGGCTTCCTCTTCTTCCCTGACTGATGAACCATGGCATATAAGGCATATATGAAGTCCCCTGCCACATACATAGGACATGCCCTGCCACATACATAGGACTAACCAATAGAAGGATAAGTATCCGCCTTGAAAAACACAAGAATGCAGTAAAAAAAACTGGAACACACTTCCTCACTAGTCCAACATATGAAAGCCACAGGTCATAGCATCGACTTCAATGGCACCAAAATCTTAGTTACTATAGAAATCCCAGCTACAGAATCATTAGAGAAGCCATAGAAATTGATAAAAGAACTAATACTATGAATAGAAGAGATGACACCACCAGACTATCAACCATCTGAAAACCTGCACTCACAAACAAAAAAATATCTACACCACAATTTGAATGATTTTTTTTTCTTCATCCTGATTGGCTGGGAGTCTAGGTCTGTGTCTATTGGTTTTCAAGTTGCTGTGTTCTTGATTAGCTGGCAAAGTGTTTATGTATTGGGTTTTTTTTTTAGTGTAGCTTGGTTTCTTGTGAATGGCCAACAATCGTTTAGTACAAAGCTAGGTTTTATTTGGGTAGCTGGCTGGGGCATGTTTGAGTTGGAGATATTGGGGGGGGGGTGTCTGTTTGTCTCCAGGTGTTTGGATTGTGGTGTAGATATTTTTTTGTTTGTGAGTGCAGGTTTTCAGATGATTGATAGTCTGGTGGAGTCATCTCTTCTATTCATAGTATTAGTTCTTTTATCAATTTCTATGGCTTCTCTAATGATTCTGTAGCTGGGATTTCTATAGTAACTAAGATTTTGGTGCCATTGAAGTCGATGCTATGACCTGTGGCTTTCATATGTTGGACTAGTGAGGAAGTGTGTTCCAGTTTTTTTTACTGCATTCTTGTGTTTTCCAATAGACACAGACCTAGACTCCCAGCCAATCAGGATGAAGAAAAAAAAATCATTCAAATAATAAATCATGAAGCCAAATTCAAACAGAAACGGCTGCTAAAGCCTGACACACACAATTAGGAAAAAAACCAATACACAAGCCTGAGGATGGCAGATGAGATTCTGCCGAAACATTGCTGTAACTTTAAAAGCACAACTATTAAGACGTGGGAAAATACCCAAAGAAACCTAAATACCATACATATAAATAAATACCCGTGAAAACATAAGAAAAGATAGATAGATAGATAGATAGATAGATAGATAGATAGATAGATAGA
>BLBF01000019.1:31034006-31071744 GCA_015471245.1 Laticauda colubrina
AGATAGATAGATAGATAGATAGATAGATAGATAGATAGATAGATAGATAGAAAGATAGATAGACAGACAGACAGACAGACAGACAGACAGACAGACAGACAGACAGAGCAGATCATTATGAAATGAAAAATGGGACATTCTTCTATTCTTCTGTTTCTTCATTCCTTTGATAATTTCCAGAATTTCTTCAGCCATTCATAATAAATTATTTTCATATCAAAAGCAGTTTCTTTCTTCTTTTTCTTGTGAAGGAGCATAAAAATAAAATTCCAGTATAGAATGTGTTGGTAGCCTAATATAGAAAATGCAACTTTAGAAAAGCAGACTGCTGTTTTCGCCTTTTTTTCCCTAAAATGTCGTTGTAAAAGGCAGAGGTGAGACAACTCTGGGACAAAAGCAGAATAAACACTTCCCAGTAACAAAGAAGATGCTTCAGATATTTTTGGAATCCTAGGACATTTAGTTGTTGTTGAATGAATGGAATCCATATTTCTGATCGTATATAGACACTTCTAAGTATGTTTAGATTATCTCCAGTGTGTGATTAAAAACACCAGGAACTTAAAAATGGGTCTCTATTATTCCCAGCCTCCCTTGCCACCAGTTTGTCTTCCCCATAGTCTCAGTAAAGTACACTAGGGAACCCAGAAAAAGGAGATAAATGAATGGCAGGGAAATTGCAGACAGATGGCATTGGCAGGGAGTTTGGCTCAGTTCAGAAACACTCTCCCCTTGGTCCCAAGTTCAGCATCATACCAATGAAAATACATTTTTTAAAAGTTTAGCAATTACAGATTACTGTGTATTAATATATAATGCCTTTTCCCCAAAGTTTTAAGCAGAGACATTGCATGCCCTTCTTGAAGGTAGCTTAATTAATACAAAAGATAAATTATTTCATGCCATTTTCTATTATCAAAATGTATTATTTTGAATCTAATCTAGCTATATTAAATGTGTTTCCTATTTGGGAAGTTACGTACAAGTAATTGTGTTTAGGATAACAAAGAAGCACAGCTTAATCTTTTTCATGTTTGTAGTTTCAGCTACTGACTCTGAAAGCATATTTATTAATTAATACCAGCATTTCAAATGCTCATCCTTAGTGCTCATCCCAAACTGCATCGGGTACATGCAAATCAGGTGCATTTACCTATTTTTACATTTATATTTTGGTTATTATTATTTCTATTATTTCAAATTTGCAGATTTGCCTATTCTGAAATCAAGTGCAGATGGGTGTCTTTCTTCATGCTAGTGAATGACAATGCCACTCTATCTGAAATATCAAGCACATTATGGATTAGCACAATTTTCATTTATTTATGGAGAAATTATAACAAATTCGAATTAGTAGAACAGTGAACAGTGTTCTGTAGAACAGTGTACTGTGCAAATATTTCTAAAAAAGTATTGAATAATGCTTGGCCATAGTTCATATTTTTCAAATGGTTAAAGCTCCTGCATCTTTTTCCAAGTTTGTGAAGCTGCTTTCACAACCAACTTCTGCATCTTGCAAGTATGTTCATTAATATCCATTAGAAAAATGATGCACCTGTTTAACAACTAAAAATATCTGTCCTTTGAATTCCTACATGCCAAAGAACTAGCATAACTCTAGTAGGCCACCTTTTGGTGTAAATATTTAGATGCAGAGACCATGTTGAAGACATTTGCAAAAATGGCTGTCCTGGATAGTTTCCTTTCTCATGAAGTGGCTGTTCATGATGGGCACTAGTCTTCCTAAATAGACCAGAACAGGAAAGCAACTCTACAGGAAAATTAAAACAGCAGAATCTTTCCAAGGTGATTGTGCTGTACTTTCTCTTCCTTATAATTGAATGAGTTAAGAAGTGACTGCATTCACTGCTGACAAACATTATCTTGTTGCTGTGGATTTAAAAAATGTTTCAGCCTAGATAACATATCTAGTTCCCACATATTTCCATAAAGGACATCTTCCTTATTCTTTACGTGCCCAATATCAAAGCATAGTTTTTCAGGGTGTTCTTAATCACACCTTTGACTTTTTTCATTGCAGATAGGCCCAATAAAGTAGTGCCTGCAGCTATTTAACATCTTTTCTCTAAAAGCCTTTGAGGCCAATGTGAAACATGGGGTATTTCCTAAACAAAGATAATGTCAGGTACTATACTTTGCTTTGCACCTTATATTTATGTATCTATTTGTAACTAAAATTATCTAAAATTATCTAAAATCAAGTGGACCAGGAAGCCTGGCATATACTGCCAGCAAACTGATCTGCAAACTTTCATTGGAAGTCTGCCTATCCTGACAATATCTGTCATAATCTGGTGATTTAGATAACATTTTCGAAGCTAGAGGACCATTCAGAAGACTGGATCAAGTGCTCTTTTCCTTCACTTTTTCTTGAAACCATTCTACACATTATAGAGACATGTATGGTCAAAATGAAGAAAGTTGAGTTGCCTAGTCCATATAATTTTTGCTTAACCTCCATTTATTCAGTGACCATTTGAAGTTACAACAATGTTGAAAATATGGACTTGAGATTCGTCTTTGAACTTACAGTTCAGGAGTGTCCATATAGTCTGGTTGTACCTTCACATACCCTCACTCACCTAGCAAAAGAACCCCCAGACTCACCTGCCTCACGAGCCATTCTTTTTTTGTTGTTGTAATCAAGTTTTTTTATTTCAGTCTACACATACACATCAATACATAGACAGTGTGGCACCAATATCTCATATATTTTAGTACAAGAAAAATTAATAAAACTAACCATATCCCTTAATACACATATTCACATTAAATTATAATCTTTCATTGCTTAATTTTTCAACATTTCCATACACTCTCCTAGTGCCAAACACCATATCATTGAAACATACCGAATAATTTCATTATTCAATTTCCTCTTCTATTTTTCATTTTTTTAAAATAAAAGTTCTCATTTGGCAAGCAGTGTGGTTCCAGATTTCACATCTCAACACAAACATGACCATAGGTACTATTCATCTTACTTATTAAGTAAGTAAGATCATATCACATCACAGTTCATATTATCATTCATTATCATTAGTATTCTCATATCTTATTTTACAGTATTATTAAAATTCTGTTTCATTTCTATATTCATATCCCATATTATCTTTATCTGTCATATTTACAATTTTATCAATCTTTATGCTATTAATTCTCCCTTTTGGTATTAATTCGAGCTTACCACTTTCATTCTACTTAATAACAATATTTCCCTATTACTACATATCAGGTATACACATATTTTGCATCAGATTCCTTATAACATTTTCTCAATCACCATATTTATCATCTATACATTACAAATGTATTAATCTAATCTATTAATTATAGCAACTAATGTTAATCTTTCCATAATAATTCTCATATTTTACACATCGCTATAAGATTCTTGTTATAAATTCCCATTTTCATATTTATTTCATTGAATTCCATATGTAATGTAGCAATAATCCTTTAATAAAAAAGAAAAACAAAGAAAAAAAGAAAAAGCAATTTCAGTTACAATCTTGTCTACTTTCAGTCATATATCACATTACCTTGTGAAATCTCCTTCTCTATTCTTATTTCCCCATTATCTCTCACTCTCATAACAATATAATTTTCATTCTTGTTTGCTTCCTGTTTTTTTTCTAATCCTTTCTCTTGATTCCCTTTTTTCCCATTATAATTCCCTTCCATTTCTCATTCCAGTTATTTATTTTTTTCTCCCTCCCTCTCTCGATCTTGCTTTTTCCCTTCCCTTTTTTTCATTTGCTGAACACTTCCCCCTTTTATGTTCACATCAAACCACTTAATTTTAATTCCTTTTTCCCTTGTTTAAATGATTGTTGCTTCACTTGGACTTCAAAGCTGGTTTGCTCTTTATTTGACTCCTCCCCCTCTGATTTTCTTTCTTCTTCTACAAGCTGAGTTGCCATTTCTAATTTCTGTAATATATTGTGGCACATTTCCAGTTTCACTTTCATCATTTCCTTCAGATATTGTAGAGCCAATCTTATTTCAGCAAATAATTCCCCCATTGTGTCTGTTCCTTTTTTCCTTTTTTTGTTTTCCCCTCTTCCTTAATATATATGTCCAATCCACAAATCCAATATGTTATTTCAACCAGCATCTTTTATATTTATTTTCAACAATCAATATCCATAAGTCTTTATTTCTAGGTCTTCTGGTAGATCCTTTTCCACCTGTTTCCCGAAGTCACCGGGTGGTTCTTAGATGATCTTTTCAAATATCTTTCCCATTATAATATTTTGGTATTACTTTTAAGGGTTTTTATTTTGTTATGATGGAGTTTCTCTTATTTTCTTTTAAATTCCAAAGTCCAATTTATTAGAAAGACCAAGCACTTTTCAAACAGTCACTGAAATTTTTCCTGTACCATCAGGTGACGCTCTTGAGTCTTTTTCCACAATCCATTCTTTCTTTTACTTTACTTTCTTTTTATAATTATGCATTTTCATTAAATTTGCTAATTTCAATTATTAGCTATTATTTCTTTTCAACAAATTCAATTCCAGCATTTATTTATGCCTATTTAGTGGCCATTTTAGACCACCGCTGCAACTTGCCTTCAGAAGGGGTTTTTCTTGTCAGGGAGGAGAGTTGTAATTCTCCTCAACCCTCCAAGTGATTTCCCCTTTCTTCATCACCCCTCCAAGGTGATTCAAGTCCTGACCAGGACCCCCCAACAAGTGAGCTCAAAGCAAAACCATGCATGATCACAGATTTCGTTCCAACACCAACAATGAGCAACTGGATCCTCACTAGCCATTCTTGAGCACCTCTCCCATCCAATAGCAACCTGACAGCCTGCTTTTACAAACACCCTGGAATTTGCAATTTCCTGCTAGTTTCCCCATTGGTTTGGGTTGTTAGAAATCAACAGGAAGTTATAAAGAACTCTTCACTTAATTACCCACAATTGTCAATTAATGATGGCAGTGAGAACTGCAGCGATTATCTTCACTATGTGATGTGTTTACATAATGTCTCACTTCAGAACTGCAACACTTAGCAAAAGAAATTCTGGTTCCAACTACTGTTATTAATTGAAAACTATCAGTACTGCTTGATGTCAATAACAGAATCATTCCCTACAGGGAAGAAATTAACATAGGAAATAAGAAAATAATTTTAGCAAGAGGTAGTAAAATTTGCCAATGCCTTTTTAAATAGAAAATGAAAATCAAAAGGACAATAATAAGTCAAAAGATTGCTACATTAAAAGTGGCTATACTGAAATGGCATAGCATTCAAAATCTGCCAAAAAAGATTTAGGAATACAGTCCATAATCAAAAATATCCTTCATTGGATAGCTGTCTATAATGCCAATAGAAATGGTATAACTGTTCATATTAGAACATCTATATGCTAAGGGCAGCACATCACTACCGAGTTGTCATTTGTAACTTCAGCCTTATTTATTCTCAAATAAATATTCCATACTATATCATCATTTACAAAATACAATGGAGCTGTTGTGATATTCTTCTGTGAAACAACTTTGACTACACTGTTAATTGAAAAACAAGTTTTTTTTTATTTTTATAGTCTGCTCCTTCACTGCATCTGACTTTTGATCAAATGACTGTAATTATCTAATTATTAACTCTGAATGTTTTCATCTTATCTTCCTGCAAAGAAAAAAAATCACACTAGTTTGTGTTTTGGTTGTTGTGGGGTTTTTTCTGCTCTGTGTATACTTTTTTTAAAAAATGAGTCATATGTATATCACTGAGCAATGCAAGTTTGTTAAATTACCAGTTCCCTATATTCTTCCAGAGATGTTCAAATTGGAGATAAATGACCAACACACTCCATCCACATTTTATTTGAACTGACCAAATTTCACATGCAGAAACAGACAGAAAGACAGCATATAGCATAGAAAACATTAAAGGTTATCATACTGGAGAATAAATGTAGGACCGTAGGAAAAGTAGGACCATAGAAAAAGAATACGCAAAAATTTTAGGACACATAATGCACACAAGTGCAGATCCATAAACTAAGTGGAAATACAGTAGAAAAAAACAAAAATGAAAAATAAGGAAAGTGAGACTGGAAAGGATGATGGAACAAAGTCAAAGAAGCTTAACTTTAGAAGGCCCATTAAGACCATTGAACCTAATTTCATATTCAGTTCAAGAATCCACATTAAAAGCATTCCTGCCCAGCCTCTGCTTGAATGCATCTGGCAAAAAAAAAAAAACAACCAACCCTCTCCTGCACTCTAGTTATCTTGATATTCTAATAAAACTACCCTTGTTATTAAAAGTATTTACAATATTCTGCCTTTCTGAAACATAATCCATAATCAATATATTGAAGAACAGTGAATAGATTTTGAACTCTCAACTGATAACCTTTCAGTATTGTTCTTCTTAAAGCTAAAAATGCCGAGTTCTTTCCATCTGTCTTCATAGACTCAACTTCTAATCCTTTGATCATCCTCATTGTCTTTCTCTGAACCTGTTTCAGTTTTTCTGAATCATTAACAAATAGTATTAAGTTCTGAACACGAAATATGATAAGATATCAGAATGAAGCTGAAGACTTAGTTCTAATGACTTAATTTAGCTGTGTCAAATTCTGTAGATATAACTAAAATTTTTGGGATCTACATCACACTGATGATTCATACTATATTGTAACTTTGTAACTACTAGTATCTTTTTTCAGAAGTTACAAAGCTAATGGGATTTTATAAATGGTAAAACTTCAACAAATTATATCAAAATCTGTCAACAGTGGTGTCCCTCAAGGCAGTGTTCTAGGACCAACTTTCTTCATACTCTATATAAATGACCTCTGTGATCATATTAAGAGCAACTGCATCCTCTTTGTTGATGATGTAAAGCTATTCAACTCCATAGACAATACTGCTACCTTTCAAAAAGACCTCAACTATGTATCAGACTGGTCAAACAAATGGCAACTTCAAATCTCAACAAATAAATGCTCTGTCTTACATATTGGCAAAAAAAAATCAGAAAATAAAATACAGGCTGAATAGTCAAGACCTTCTGGATGATCCAAACTCTGTCAAGGACCTTGGAGTACTCATCTCTAATGATCTAAATGCTAGAGCCCACTGTAACTACATAGCCAAAATGGCATTAAGAGTTGTTGACCTAATCTTATGTAGCTTTTTCTCTGGTAATATACTATTATCACTAGAGCATACAAAACATTTGCTAGACCAATACTCAAATACAGCTCATCAGTGTGGAACCCACATTATGTATCTGATATTAACACAGTTGAGAAAGTCCAGAAATATTTCACAAGAAGAGTTCTCCACTCCTCTACTCGTTGCAAAATACCTTATGACACTGGACTTGAAATTCTAGACCTAGAAAACCTAGAACTACGCCGCCTTTGGTCCGATCTAAGTATCGTATATAAAATCATACATTGCAATATCCTACCTGTCAATGAATACTTCAGCTTCAACCATAACAATACAAGAGCAAACAATAGATACAAACTCAAGGTTAATCGCACCCAACTTGATTGTAGGAAATACGACTTCAGCAAAAGAGTGATCAGTGTCTGAAATACTTAACCTGACTCTATGGTTTCTTTCCCAAACCCCCAAAACTTTAACCTTAGACATTCTACTATTGACTTCACCCCTTTCCTAAGAGGTCTGTAGGAGGCGTGCGTAAGCGCACCAATGTGCCTACAGTCCCTGTCCTGTTGTTTCTTTTATTTTTTATTTTTCTTATATGTATTCAAAACTGTTTTTACTTATACCTATTATCTTGTAAGTAATTGACAAACCAAATAAATAAAAAAATAAAATAAAAACAATTATAAACCTAAGTATCATCTACATTATAACTGTACACTTGATCAGTTTCTAAGTCAGGAATTTTGTGTTTATCATGATTAAATGTCATTCTGTTTGTTTGTTTGAATTTCATATTTCTAAACTGCCCATTTATCTCAAAGAGGGATTCTGGGTGGTATACAACAAAATATTAAATTATGAAAACAACATATAAAACATTGAAATTGTGAAGTTAACATTGGGATTAAATTTTTAAAAAGTTATAATTTTTAAGGAGGCAAAAATAAGTTAACTCTGTTAAAAGTTGTTTAACAAGCATTAGGGTTCTCATGGCACTAACCACCCTATGATTTCCTGCTTGCCATGCAAGGCTGCAGAGTGATGTTTGGAAAGCCAGGGGAATGGGGAGCTGCCTCAATTCTGTGGGAAAAATATTCCATAGTGCAGGGGAAATGGCAGGTAAGGTTTTCTTCCTACACTCAAAATCAAAATTCTTTAACTGACAGCATCTACAACATATCTTCCTTGCCTAACCAGATGGAATTGTTACTTATATGCTTCATTTTCAGCTCATTTCTTTGACTTATAAAACTAATCTGAATTTTATTTCAGTGTTCTAGGGGATTAAGTATCCTACCCAATTTGTCCCAATTTGTCCAAAAATATGACAAGAATCTATGCCTCTTCATCAAAGTTCAGAACCAAAGACTGAAATTTGTGAGTCAAGAAGCTCTTGGAATTTGATTTTTCAAGCTGGGTATGTATCGATTCAATTTCTATGAATCCAATATGTAGTCAGCTTGAAGGCTAACAAGAGTTAGAGTTGTTTTCAGCATTCCCAGAATCTAAGAAAGGAATTACTCAAAGAAATAAAGTTAGTTGATTAGTTATTGACTAATCTTTTATGACTTTTGTTCATTGGTACATTACAGTTAAAGTGTTTACAGATTGATCTATTAATATTTACTCTAGAATTTCCCCAAATATCAAAGTCAGATTATGTTGTCAATTTTATGGATCTTTTGGAAAACAAATGTAACATTTTCCCATCTCAGCAACCTAGCACTTATACTGTTCGCCAGGATTGAACACAGCTAGAAAATTCAGTAAACTAGAATGCAAACAAGGATGGCCTTAGTGAAGTCCATCCCATGTCAGTAGTTCTTCACTTGCATAACTCATATCACACTTCCAGAACTCAATTTCTTCATTGGCACTACTTGTGTAGCCAGTCTTTCATTTGTGCTATTGTATTATCCAGTTATCTTTAATAGACTGGAAGAACTGGATAAGCAATATATCTAAGCCCTAGAAAGGGATTTCAAGTCCATAAAATTTCACTGTCTGTGGAAATACAGGAAATATGATTTGTGTCAGATTCTACAGCAGTAAATCTCTGCTTACCAAACATTTAACCTCTTCTTCAGCACTAAGCTCAACTTCCTGAGATAACTTGATTACTTAAAAAACCTTTACTTGCAGACAAACACAATGGTTCAGTCTACTACTGCAGTGCAAACATTTCAAACCCCTCATATACTTTTGTGGTCCAGAGAATGAACTCTGTTTTTCTGAGTAAATGGATATTTGGCCAGCAAGTGGACCCTGCCATGGTGCAGGAATAATGCTAGGAAAAAGAAGGAGGATATTTGGCCAATCTCTTGCTGGGTGTTGAGAGGCAGCTGATGAAAGTTTACCCAATGGTTCTCTCAAGCTCTGGAATTATTGGGGTGGATCTACCTAGCCACTCTTAGTATCTGCATAAATTAGGGGAAATTGTTGATGAAATTGATAAAACTTTCCACAAATCAGTTGGTCCATTTGGCATATATAGTATTTATTTGTCTCTTTATAACAATCCATAACCACTTACCACAATTTTTCTTCCCTTATTGTAGGGCATAGTTGCATCCTCTTTGCTCTACAGAAATCCAACATTCTATTTGTGAAGACTCAAAGCTGTGTATTTTCCTCAGTAATCATGAAAAAAAAAATTGAGTTTCAATAGTGCAATATCTTCCCTGCTTCTGGGAAATAATTGACATTCCTGTTGACCAGACTTGCTTCTTTGATTGTCTTCCTTAGGGATAGTTATAGCTTGTCTTAGCTTCATTTGTAACTCTTTGTTCCTGATCAGCCTCTCTCTTCTCTCTCTGGCTGGAAGATGCTTCAGTCCTCTGAGTTTTTCTTCAAACTCTACTGTAAGCTTGCAATTGGTATATGCCAAAATTTATTTCTAATTGTTGCTTTTTCTGATTAACCAAGCAAAGAAGAAAAAAAGAAAAAAAATGCTAAAGATTTCTCATTCCTCCTTTCTAATTATGTCACCACTTTTTCCTGTTCACTCATTTAGTGAGCTTGTTCCCTAAAATCTGGCTGCCTTATGTTCCTTGTTTCTCTAGTTACTAAGCAGGAATCAGTCACTCTATTGCTCATAGAACAGTAATCAAGATACACCCTTGCAATTAGCTGCTATTCAAATGTTGAACTTTTTACCCCAGACAAATAAAACTCAATCCCTTAGATTCTCTACTAATTCTTCTCTCTCCCTTGTTTGTGTTCCTACTGAACTCCCAGTTACGCTCTCTGTTCATTTGTTTAGGAAGCCTATCATCATTTATATTTTTGTTTGACTGAATCTGCTCCCTAAAAAGGACTTCAGTATTAGAAATTAGCTAATTTTTTTTACACACTTTCAAGTCAGATTTTATTCTTTGGGATCAAAAGCTTTGTTTTTTGTATGCAAACCAATGCACTTTAAATGGCACTTTTTCACTCTTAAACAGTATGTTGATTTTTCACTCTTAAACAATATGTTAAGTAAGTAATTTATAGATTTGGAAATTAGGCAATACCCCAAAATTGTTGGAACAAAGAAATCTATAATCTCTGTGAAATGTCCAATCCTAAAAAATCTATGAAAAATGAAAATAAAAAAAGACTTATTAACTGTATATCAGAGAGAAGGAAATAAAAAAATCTCATAGTAATATCTAGGCTGTTTCATTTTACAGGTTACATTATAACATTATTTCTTGGTTTGATACATTATTTGAAAGAAATAGCCAGATTTTGATAAGTAAAACAGTGATTAAGTAAGTTATCATACACCACTGTAATTAATTGCAAAACTTACTATTCCCAGCAAACCATTATTTTGCTTTGATAATTTGGTGTTACAGAATTATAATCCAATTTTAATGAAGGCTAAGATGAAGATCAAAAGTAAGAACCAATTTAATACTATACGAGCCTTTTATTGTCAGAAAGTTTAAAATTGTTAGCTAATCCAAAATCCTGCTGCTCAGGAGTAGAACGCTACTGATTTAGTCCAGTTCAATAGAACCTGTAGCTGTGAAAAGCAGCTGAGCCTACCTGCCTGCCTGGACTCTAGGCTGTCCTTTATTTCCTGCTTTTCCCTACTCAGCTGCTTTGCACAGCATACCTTAGGTTGAAAAAGCAAGAAACAAGAAGATTTTTAAATGCTGTGCACCCGAGCGCAGTGCTTGTTGGCTGTCCAGGCAGCATAGTTGATAATTTCTTGCAAACATGCAAACACATGTGTGTTATGATTGTCTGCAGTTTGGAGAGCTGGCAAATCTCTCCACTGGCTGGCCCCTCCCCTCCCCTCCCATTCACTCCTTACCTGGCATGCAAGCCATCCAGCTTGCCTGGTTTGGTAAGTTGCTATTTTTCCATTTTTCCCCCCAACCATCAGATGTTCTGCTCTGCCGGGAGATTTAGATTAGCTAGAAAGCAGGAAATCCTTGGATTTATTGCTTTCTAGCTAATCTAAAAGCAGAGCCAAACCTTCCATAGGACTGAAGCTTTTCAGTGCAGACTAAGGTAGCTGATTGCAGATAGATAGAGATCTCTAAGTGAATCTGTGATTCTGTGAGCAGCTCAATCTTCCTACCTGTTTTGCCTGATTTTTGATACAAATTGATCTTTTTTTATAAAAAAAGTTCAATATTTACATACATGGTGTGTTGTGAGTTAATTTTGAGTTTGCCTGCTAGCAAATTTTTTGAGTTTGCTTGCAAGAAAATTTTATGTGACAAACTCAGGTAGCCAATTGCAGATAGACAGAGATTTCTAAGTGAATCTGTGATTATGTGAGCAATTCAATCTGCCTGCCTACTTTGCCTGCTTTTGGGTAAAAGTTGCTCTTTTTTATTAAAAAATCAATATTTACCTAAATATTTATAATATTTACATACAAGCTATGCCCACCCAGTCACATGACCACAGGCCACATCCACAGAACCAGTCGTTAAGAAATTTGAATCTCACCCCTGCTGCTGCTTAAGCCCATGTCACACTGCCCAATGGATGCAAAAAGGACACAACGGACGAGCAAAATGTTCCATCCGTTGTTATCCGCTCTCAAAAGGGGCAAAAATTTGCATAAGCAGAGTGGATAACACGGAAAGGAACGGACGTGGGGAGGACGCAGAGAGGATGTATAGAGGATGCAGAGCGGATGTATAGAGGATGTGTAGAGGATACATACAGGATGCGTACAGGATGCAGAGCGGATTCGTAGAGGATGCGTAGAGGATGCAGAGCAGATGCGTAGAGGATGCAGAGTGGATGCAGAGCGGATGCAGAGCGGATGAGCTGCATCCGCTTTCATCCTTTCTCCATCCGTGCTATTAACACTGCACGTCCGTTCTGCTTCCTCCCTGCGTCCGTTTACCGCTGGAACAGATTTTAGTTGTGCGGATGCACAGCGGATGCCTAGCGGATATAGCAGATGCGTAATGATGCAGAACGGATGTCCCCCGTATGCCTAGAGGATGCAGAACGGATGCATTGGATACATTTTCTGCACAAAAGTTTTAGGCAGCCCAAAACTTTCTGAGCGGATGAAATGTCAATAAACGGATGCTGGACAGATAGAGAGGAAGCAAAACGGGGGCAGTGAGTACATCGCGTTAACCAACGGATGGCAAGCTTTTTTGTCCATTTTACATCCTCTTTGCATCCGTTGGTGCAGTGTGACATGGGCTTTATGGACTTCCAGTGAGGGCATGGCAAACTGAAGATATTCCTGGAAAATGTCTGAAATTATGGCTGAAATTTGTGGTCAGGTGCAGTATTTCAAATTATCAAAATCTCTCTAGAGAAAAGAGAAATCTGAGATTGCCTACATATATGTTGGAGAGTTACTCCTTGTTAGTAAATTGCAGGAACTAATTATTTTTGTGGTCAGCTAAAATTGAGGGATTCTATGCAAGACTATAATCATAATGTAACCTTTCAGATGACCCTCATTTCTTAATCAATGTCAAATTTATTTTCATTGCTTTTTAAGTATTGATAGGCTCTATTTTTCATTGGTATTCATTAGAAGAATTTTCTTCAGTCCTTAACAAAAGAAGTTTTAACTATGAATTTAATAATCTAAAAAATATTTTTTTAAATTAACAGAAAAGGGTAATTGGAGTGTTGTTTTTAGAAAGTTATAAACAGACTAAGGATTCGGAATAATTAATATAATAAAATAATAATGAATTTATTAAAATTAAAGATTCACTTTATTGAGAAACTAGCCATGTTTTTGCATTCAGAAGTAAAACAAAATGATAATATAGAATTTTGAAGTTTGGACATGAGAAGGCACCAGAGGAAAACAAAACAATGGATATATTGAAAAATATTGTAAACAAATAACTGACCAAATATTGTTTAAGATCTCTGCCATTATTCATACAGATGTTGCTATAAAAATTTACTCTAGATCTAAAAATTACAAATTATAAAAAGGATATGGAACAAGATCAAATTTATAAATGATATTGGCTAATGTTTAACTAAAACTGATATACAAATAAGATACATGAAAAATAATTTGGAAAAATTTTCATGTTGGATCTGCAGAATAGTCTTGTTAATATTGTCATTGACTGTGAGATGAGACAAAAAGAAAGCAAACCATTTGTCAAGATAACATTTGAAGGGATCTAAGATCAAGCTTATGGGGAGGAATGGCGAGGAATATAATGTGAATCTATTTGAGTTAAAATAAATAAGCTGTTATTTTGGGTGCTTTATTTTTTTTCTCATCAAGATGAGAATATGATATTTTAATGCTTTGATTTAATGTACAATAGTTATATGGGAAAGAGATTTTTTTGTAATGTTTTAAACCTGATTAATGTTAAGAAAGTTATTTTATTGGTCATTTATTGATTGTACTTGAAAGATGAGATTTAATGGATTTGTTTAAAATCAGTAAATGAGATATAAATGTAAAAGGAATAAATTCCAGGGAATTCATGAGATTAAGCCTGTAACTTAATGGTTAAACATGATTATTTCTGGCCAAATTTAAATAACTTTTGTGGACTATAATGGATGATGAAGCTTGAAATATTTGTTTTGAGAGAATGAAGTGAGACTAGGCACGAAAGCCTATTGGATGACTTTGGACCATACACTGTCTTTCAAACCCACCACATAGGATTGTTATGGAGAAACTAGAAAGAAGGAGTATTAGGTATGTTTACTACCATGGGTTATTTATAAAAATAATAAAAGTGGAATAAAATGAAGGACAATTGTATTTTAAGAGGGATAAGTTGTTAAAGTTGTTAAAGTATCCTTGCAGGGGCGGAGAGGAAAGTTACTACTTTTCTCCTTTTTAATTTTTTTTCTATTTTCTCTTTTACCTTCTGTACGTGTATAGTTTGTATTACTTTTATCTGCTTCGTGTATTTTCTGCATGTATGATTAAAAAAAACATTTTAAAAGAAGATAAAAGCTAGCCCAGGGCTCAGGTAATATATCCAAAAGATACTGTTCATTCATTTCTCATAAACTTAGACAATGCCTTACTTCAGATATGAATTCTTTTGTGGGATCTTTGTTGTATAACACTTTTATTAAACTAATATCTTGAGAATCAATTTCAATTTTAGAAGAAAACCCCCAAATTCTACTTTCTATCTAATTAATGTAGGTGCTATTCAAGTGATAAACCAAATATAGTAATAATAGTCATACTGCCCATGTCTTAGCAGTTTTTTTGATGTTTTATGAACCTTATTTGTATTTGGTATACTATCATTAGATATATTAATGTATTTATTTAAAAATCTTAATTTATTTACTTGTGACTTTGATAACCATTCTTGATTTGTTTTATATTTTTATCTTATGTTAATTTTATTCATTTTACAGTTGAATGCAGAATTTGCTAAGTATCAAATATATTCTTCTGAAAATTAAACATGGGTCATTGAGTAAGTATTGGTACTTTGCTTGAAAGTTCCCATTAACAGAAAGAATTGCTTGTGGATATTCCTTTGTTTTCCTCAGATGGCTGAAGTGCATGGAAGCATGGGCTGGTGAGTGGCAATGGATTTGTAAATCAAAACATTAAAATATTTCTTTCCAGAAATATTTAAGTTAAGTAATATAGTTAAACAATAGAGTATCTCCCAGAGTTTTTGAGTAAACCCTTTTATAATTCCCAACAATCATGGCCAAAAAGAGAGTGAAGCTGGGGGAATTTCAATTTTAGCTAGTTATTAAAATTCCATATAAACAATTCTATGTATTGCACATATAATATGCAAAATCAAAGTGATACCCAACATACACACACACATACACACACACACACACACACCACTTTTAGTTAAAATTATAAATTCTTAGTAATATAGCTTAGCATATATAGATAAATGTAACTGGCTCTAGCAGTAAAATGCATTTAATTTTAGCCATTTCATCTTAATTTTAAAGAATATTTCAACCCTACAGTTTTTCTTGAACACTGAGTTTTAATAAAAAGAGTTCTAAATTCATTTCAATTGAACTATGAAAAATTGTGATTTTACAACAATGCTATAACCCTGTATCCTACTTGGAAAACTAATATTCTGCAAAAGAAAAAAACTACCACCAATTGTAATTTCCCACAAAGTTAACATGACACTTTTACAATGTAATCTGTTGGTTTGCTTTTTAAAAAATTTGTATTAGAGATTTTACACAAGGCTTTATCAAATAACAAATACCACTTTTTCTAAATAAAAAATGGAATGTGCTTTTAATACCAAGTGTTTATCACTTGTGAACTCTTTACCCATTTTTCAACCATTCAACATAACTCAGTTGATATTATCTTGAATGTTTTTCCTACCCTTTCTTTTGCTGTCTTTCTAATTGGTCTTTTAAGAATTAATTTTCTAGATATCCTCATGAAATGACATTGTGTCTTATGATTATTATCTGCTGATTAAACCATTTTTTGGTTTTCACTTAACATTTCAACAATCAAAATATTTGATGGTATAAGGCATAACCATGGGCATGAACCAGCAACCATTTCATCAGATTGAAGAAAGGAAGGGCAGTAAGAAAAATTGAAGCAATAAGCAGTGTCATTTTTAAAAAAGCAATAAGACAAAGTACAGCCTGTGATAATTATCCTTAAATGTGTATAAAGTCATTACATGAAAATTCTAACTATTTCATCAGACTGAAGAAAGGAAGGGCAGTGAGAAAAATTGAAGCAATAAGTAGCATTATTTTTTAAAAAGCAATAAGACAAAGTACAGCCTGTGATAATTATGCTTTAATGTTTATAAAGTCATCACAAAGATAATTCCAGAGGATAATTCCATTCAGCAGGTTCTGTCCACTTCTGGAGAAATGACAGCGGAAATTCTGAGTAGTGTGGAGAACTGGCAAATGCCACCTCTGATTGGAGGTTTTACAGTATCCTTCCCCTGCCACACTCACCAAGCCATGCCCACAGAACTGGTAGTAAAAAAAAATTGAATCCCACCATTGGATAATTCACAATGTAGCATTGATAACACAAACAGCAAGCATTGGTAAACTAACAAACATAAGATAAAACTGAGGTTTTTCAGTTGAGTTGCTATGAGAACCTGGTAGAATTTTGTGAGAAGCTAAGTGAGAAAAAAAAAGTAACTTAAACAAAATTGATTTTCAAACACGAGAGTTTTTCTAGATTAGAGGTTCCAGGAATGTTTGTTTTTTACTTAATAAGTTCCATGGTCTCAGAAAGTCTGGAAATCTTGGGACAAAATAAAAAGTACTTCATGTGGAACATTGGATAAGTTAAGTTAAATTTCCTGATATATCATAAATCACTAATTGAAATAATGCTTTAACCTAAATAATATTTCTCTGGGGCTAAATTCAATATTAATACATCAGAAAAAAATCCATTATTCCATCCTCTTAACATAGTTCTGCTGGACATTCCTATTGTTTTGCTGAGACTGCCCTATTGAGTAGGTTTGCAGAACAGCATTTTTTAATAGCAACAGCATAGGTCTAGCGAGGTCTAGTGCAAATTTATGCTCAGCCAGATGTAACTAACAAGAGTTGACCCAGCCAATTTGGCACAATGTTCTAATTGTCTCGCAAATCTTAGGGAAGACAGAGATCATGCATACAATATGCTTCATTCCAAGTCATATGAATTTGGCAGTATAGCTTGAGCGGGGGAGGGGACACCTTTAAGTATAGATTAAAAATATCTGAACATAGGAATGCTTTCTTCAGAAATATTTAAACACCAAGATCAAAGGCATCACTTAGTAGTTATTAAATTAGAGAGAGCCAAGTCTGTTTTATGGGTGTGGTATTCACAATGGAATTTCAACTGCTTTTGCCTTGATTTGATAATTCACTGATTATAAATGGGGAGGGTAAAGGGAAAGCTCTGAAGGAAGACGTTATCATTCTTGCAAGATATAATTGCAGTGAGAAACAAACAACAGTTATAATGATTCTTTGTATTCGGCATATGTTTGCTATAGACTAGAGCAAAGGAAGTGAGGGAAGTGAAAGACTCATGAATAAAGAAGAATTCAAGAATATCATGGGCATTTTGTAAAGACACTTGATCTGATAATTCTACCTCTGCCACAGCCAGATTGAACCAGTTTTGACTGCATGGATATAGAAAAATATAATTAGGTATGTGGGATTCTTTGGAGTTCTTTACAGGGTGATCTAAATTTGTATGTTGTTTCTTTCACTCTAATGCTGAAATACACAGCCCATAAGAAGTTTCCCAAAGCCTTGAAGTCTGCTTATGAAACCCTAAAAGATGTGTCTGAGTGTTATAACAGGCTTTTTGTTTTATGAAGAATTTGGCACCAGCCTTTTCTTTCTTTTCTATGACTGTCTTTCTCCTCCCTCCTCCCACAGGTTGCTATGGTGGCATTCTTCATTCTTCTCCCATGGGTACAAGCAACCCACTACAACAACTGTGATTGTCTCCAGTCTTAGTTGTCTTTCCTCTGCCTTTCATGATTACTGCTGTGCCATGCCATGCCATTCCTTCTTTTCCCTTCATATTTCTTCCCTTTTAACTCTCACTTCAGGAGGTCCTCCTTTTATGTAATCTGTGTGCCAATTGCCTGGCTCTTCTTTTCTCTCTTTTTGTTCTTCTCTACTTCCAGTCCTTTCTTCTTAAATAATGTCATATGCCATGGGACTTGCCATTTCCTCTGCTGTAGATCTTTAACTATTTCTGAGCAAACTGATTGTGCTGGGTGGACAGAGTTAACTGATACGATGCCACTGAAATCAGCAAAACCATTCTGTAGATTTCAGTGAGCAATTATTTTTTTCTGTATTTTTTCTGCATAATTTGAGAAGACATAGATGTGTCAGTCTTCAAGATCTTCTGCTATTGCTTTGCATCTTTTCAACTGCCATAAGTAACGGGGGGTGGAAAAGGGAGGTAGGAATAGTTGGGGAAGTGAGCTGGAGGAGTTACATTCGTCTGATGTATAAATGGAAGGGGGGAGCATAAAATAGAGTTAGGTTTCTATTTCTCGCTTAGCTTTCTTCTCTCTGCGCAACTGCAACCCGTTATCAAACTATGCCAAGGTCAACGGACAGAGGCCTCATCATCACCTGAAGATGCCCACATGATCATATCCACAACTTCTAATTGGAAGTGTCATTTGAACTATTAGGGGTGGGAACATTTCCATCACTTTCTATATGTGAATTGCGCGCCTAAATTCTCAGATTCAGAATTCTTTGGTTGCTACTTCACTTTCAGTAAAAGATATCTTTTCTCTAAACTAAAGAGTCTAAGTATTTCTTTCCTGGATTTTGAATGGAGCTCTGCCTGACATTATTCTGAATATCTCCCCACCTGCCCACCTGGAGAGAATACTCAATTTTCTTCTGAGGGGGCCTGGACATTATGTCATCTTCAAATAGTGACCAGGAGGATCTGGGAGCCATTGGAGGCCAAGATTCTTTGCTGGTGCAGGAAGCCCAATCGCTAGCAGAGCTCAGTCTGGAAGAGGATCCAGCTGTGAAGCCCAGATGGTCGGTGGGAGTTGGTTGGAAAGATCCGGAGAAGGACCCCCCCCTGGGGTCACAACTACCCACCGGCGTGGAAAAGAGGAGCCTTGGCAAGAGAAGGAAAAGAGGGAACTCTTGCTGGATCAAGCCAGGAAACTCCTGAATGAAGCCTTTGAACAACCTCAAGCTCCACAAAGGTATGAAGGGGGAGGGGAAGCAGCCCCAGCCAGAAGAAGCAGAGCAACTCCCTCTCCCATAAATCAACCTGATCCAGCAGCAGCCCCGGGGCCTTCGGTGGGAGGTGTGATTCCTAGAAGGCGTAGAGCTCCTAGGCTGCCTCCGTTAGAAGTAAAATACGGAGGGGATCCCAAAGCCTTGGGATTTTTCTTAGCTCAAGTATGGAGCCATATGGAGGAGTATGGGGAGGATTTTCCCTCAGAAGCAGCCAAAGTGAGGTGTGTTACCAGGGCTCTGGAGGGAATAGCGGCAGAGTGGATGGTGACTTTGCATAATGATAATGCTCCTCAGTTGCTGAATTATAACCTATTTATGGCTGCACTGCGGGCTAGGTTTGAGGACACACTGGCGGAGCGCAAGGCCCGAATTAGGATGAAAACCATAAAACAGGGGTGGAGGTCTGTGGCTGATTACACTCAAGAATTTAGGCAGTTAGCAGGCCATTTCCGAGGCTGGCCCCAAGAAGCCCTGATAGAACTGTTTAAAGATGGTTTAAATGAAGATGTGTACCAGAGATGCACTGCTAGAAGAGACCCCAATAACTTGCAGATGTGGTACCTGTTGGCAGAAGAACTGGAAATTGATTTAATCCGAAGTAAACGGCGGGGAGGTTATGGGTGGAGCAAGTTTTCCCCCTCGCACTCTCAAGAGGCTCCTAAACCTCAGAAGGGAGGAGTGGCGGCAAGACCCAACCCCTCAGCCTGCTTTCGATGCGGGAAAGAAGGTCACCGGGCTGTGAACTGCAGAGTCAAGTTGGAGCCAAAGAGGGCACCAAAGGAAGGAAAGAAACCTGAAAAATCCCCAGCGAAGCCTCGCGAAACAGCACTAAAGTCGAAAGAGACAGCAGAGGTCGCCCGTCCCGCAGGAGAGGAATCAGAAGCCCCAGTGACCCCTGAGGAGGAGGATTCTGACTCGGAAGACCACTTCCTCATAAGTCCAAGTGTGGGCCCTATGACCATTCCGGTGAAGTTGAGGGTACCCAATTCAGGGGTCGAAGGGGAAATGATAGCCCTGTTAGATTCTGGGTGCACCAGGTGTATAATAAACACGGAAGTAGTGAAGAAAATGGGCCTAAAGTTAAAACCTTGGAAGATGCCCATTTCCTTTTGCCAACTAGATGGATCAGTGGCTGGAGGTTGCCCTGCACGTTTTGTCACGGAATCTATAGAAATGGTCATGGGAGATCATGATGAAACCCTGCGTTTTATTGTGGTCCCTGGGATGGAGCAACCATTAATACTGGGATTGCCCTGGCTCCGGAAATGGAACCCCCAGGTTAACTGGAGAAAGGGGTTGTTGCTCATACGCACAAAGCAGTGACCAGGAGGAGGGGCCAGATCTCAGCCGAAGCCTGGGGGCCTAATTGAAATAGCTTCCACAAGTACTGAGCCCGTAAAAGATGAGGAGAAAATCCCTAAAGAGTATTGGGATTTAAAAGAAGTGTTCAGTGAGAAGGCCTCGGATGAGCTTCCGCCTCACCGACCAACAGACTGTGCTATTGAGATTTTGCCTGGGGTGAAGCTCCCGAAACCAAAGTTGTACTCAATGACCCCACGGGAATTGGAAGAGCTAAGATTGTTTATTGATAAAAATTTGGAACGTGGTTTCATTCAACCTGCTAGACCCCGGGTAGCGGCCCCAGTGTTGTTCCATGAAAAGAAAGATGGTTCCAAACACTTGGTGGTGGATTACAGAAATTTGAACGCTATTTCTGTGGAAAACGTGTACCCCCTTCCTTTGATGAAGGACATGTTGGCCCATTTAGCGAAGGGAAAGATCTTCACGAAGTTGGATTTGAGAGAAGCATACTACCGGATTCGAATTAAGGAAGGGGATGAGTGGAAGACCGCTTTTAACTGCCCGATAAGATGTTTCCAATTCAACGTTCTTCCTTTTGGTTTACAAGGGGCCCCAGCTGTATTCATGCAAATGATCAATCAAGTGTTACATGAACATTTATACAGGGGGGCTTTGGTTTATCTTGATGATATCCTTATCTACACAGAGACCCTGGATGAACATGTGAAGTTAGTGTGGTCGGTTTTACAGAAACTGTGTGCCGCTAAGTTGTATGCTAAATTGTCAAAGTGTGAATTCCACCAAGACAAAATTGACCATTTGGGATATCGCATTTCATCCGAAGGCATAGAGATGGATCCAGAGAAGGTGCGTGCCGTTCTGGAGTGGGCTCCACCACGAAAACAACTTCAAAGCTTTTTGGGATTTGCAAATTTTTATCGGCAATTCATCCCGACGTTTGCTAAGATAGCAATGCCCATCACAAATTTCTTGAAAACAAAAGGGGAGGTGAAGCCAAGGCCAGGAAAGCCGCTGGAGTGGTCCATGGAGTGCCAAGCCGCTTTTGAAAAGCTAAAATGACTGTTTGCTGCAGAACCAGTGCTGAAACACCCGGATATGGACACTCCTTTCGTGATTCAAGCTGATGCAAGTGATGTAGCTATTGGAGCGGTATTACTTCAAATCAACGAGAAAGGGACCTTACAGCCTTGTGCGTATACCTCCCGTAAACTGTCTGAAACAGAGAGAAAATGGGCCGTCTGGGAGAAAGAAGCTTTTGCAGTTTGTTGGGCCTTGCTGACCTGGAGACATTTCCTGGAAGGAGCAAAACACCCGTTTGAGGTATGGACTGATCATAAGAATCTGGAAGCCTTAAAAACACCCCGGAAGCTGCCCCCTAAACAAGTTCGCTGGGCCCAGTACTTCAAGCGATTCAATTTCTGATTGAAGTACATTCCAGGCGGGAAGAACTTCATGGCGGATGCTCTCTCTAGACTACCTCAATATAATAGTTTGCGTCAGGAGGTGATAAGCCCAATTATCTCAGCCAAACACCTAGCTGCCCCAGTGGTCACCAGAGCCCAAAGGAAGAACCAAGAAGTGGTTTTATCGAATGACCTTACCGAACAATTAAAAGAAGCTTTAAAACTGGACGAATGGTTCCTGGCTCATTCAAGTGACTATACAATTAGAGATGGTTTGGCTTGGGTGGGGGCCAAGTTGTATGTGCCACAGGTACTGAGAAGCCAAATACTACAACAGGCTCATGATTCTAAAGCAGCTGGCCATTTCGGATTTGTGAAGACCTTACATCTGGTTAAGCGGCAATTCTGGTGGCCTACTTTAAAGAAGGACATTGAAGCTTATGTAGCTAGCTGTCCGATTTGTGCTTCAGCAAAGAGACCTCCTGGTAAGCCAGTAGGATTGTTACAAAATGTAGCTAGACCAACGACTCCTTGGAAGGAAATCTCTATGGACTTTATAGTAGAATTACCGGAAAGTGGTGGAAACACAGTCATCTGGGTAGTGACTGATTTGTTTTCCAAACAAGTACATTGCATACCTTGTTCCAAGATTCCCTCTGCTAAGACGCTGGCTAAACTATTTATATCACATATCTATAGGTTACATGGTGTCCCGGAATGCATAATCTCTGACAGAGGGGTCCAATTTACCTCAAATTTTTGGAAAGAGTTCCTGAAGTTAATAGGCTCCTCCCAGGGGCTAAGCTCTGCCCACCACCCCCAAACCAATGGGGCCTGTGAGAGGACTAACTCAGTGTTAGAACAATATCTCAGATGTTACATAAATTATCAACAAGATAACTGGTCCAAATTACTACCATTTGCCAAAGTGGCATACAACAACTCCGGACACAGCAGTACTGGATTTACTCCATTTAAAGTGGCTTCGGGACAAGATTTCGTTCCCATACCTGAACTTCCTCGTGAAAAGCCCAACATCCATTCGTTGGATGAATGGATAACTCAACTCCAACTTAACTGGCCAGTAACACGCAAAGCATTAGATGAGGCCCATCAAGCTCATAAGAAATTTGCAGACAAGAAAAGATCCCCACAGAAAGAATATAAAGTGGGCGACAAGGTTTTCCTGTCCACCAGATACCTGCAAACCACTCAAAAGTCAAAGAAGCTTGGTCCTAAATACGTTGGTCCATTCACAATTGAACGGATTATAAATCCTGTAACGGTCCAGCTGAACTTACCCAAAACTCTTCGACGAATTCATCCAGTTTTCCATGTTAGTTTGCTAAAACCTGAGCGTACTTCTGACCTAAGGCCCATCCAGACTGACTCTCCCATACCAATATTGATTGAAGACGAACAACATTTTGAAGTTAAAGAAATTCTGGATTCTCGCAAATGGAGGGGTCGACTCCAGTATCTTGTAGCCTGGAAACATTTCCCTTCTTCACAAGCCGAATGGGTTAATGAAACCGATGTTAAAGCCCCTAAGTTGATCAAAGCATTTCGTTCCAAGTACCCTGATAAGCCTTAGGAGTGTATTGTTTTGAAATTGTCTAATGATTAATAATTGTCTTTATATTCTCTCCTCTCTCTATCTTCTAGGACTTCTAGGACTGATGATTTCCCTTTTTCTAGGAGGGCCGAATGTCAGTCTTCAAGATCTTCTGCTATTGCTTTGCATCTTATCGACTGCCATAAGTAACGGGGGGTGGAAAAGGGAGGTAGGAATAGTTGGGGAAGTGAGCTGGAGGAGTTACATTCGTCTGATGTATAAATGGAAGGGGGGAGCATAAAATAGAGTTAGGTTTCTATTTCTCACTTAGCTTTCTTCTCTCTGCGCAACTGCAACCCATTATCAAACTATGCCAAGGTCAACAGACAGAGGCCTCATCATCACCTGAAGATGCCCACATGATCATATCCACAACTTCTAATTGGAAGTGTCATTTGAACTATTAGGGGTGGGAACATTTCCATCACTTTCTATATGTGAATTGCACGCCTAAATTCTCAGATTCAGAATTCTTTGGTTGCTACCACTTCACTTTCAGTAAAAGATATCTTTTCTCTAAACTAAAGAGTCTAAGTATTTCTTTCCTGGATTTTGAATGGAGCTCTGCCTGACAGATGCTATATAATCCCTACATTATTAAACTATTTCATAAAGCAAAACAAACAGAAACCTATCATATAGTGCAGAGGAATGCACATATCCCTCCTCCAATAACCAAGATACTGAATTTGACACCAACTAATAATTTAAAAAGTATTGCTTTATCATACTGCTGCCAACTACTTTGAATATCCTGATAGTGTATTGTAATGTCTCTACAATACAGAATCATTTAAAATTCCCATTCATAAGAACTCTAATTATAATCTAATTGTTCAGATTAGCTTTGCTTTGGTAGCAACTCTCATTCAAAAAATAATATAAAACAATAGGTTGCAGATATCATTTCATTGTTAATCAGAAACAGTTTGCTGAAGTTCACTCTATCATTTGAGAGCAGTTACAAATAGAACATGAAAATTGGAGTTCTACTCCTGACAAAATTCTACTCCTGATAAAATGTCCTGGTAAAGGAAAATCTGTTACAACCTTCTCTATTTAATGTGTGGGCTTTGCCTCTGATTTAATCTGTCTCTCTTGAGGAATCTTATCTTGAAATCTAATTATTTGAACTGGCTTCTGCCAAAATTTTATTTTGTTAACTTGTCCAGAAAGGATAATACTTGCTTTTAGTTCAAAATGCATTATTAAAGGCCTAGGGAAGTGATCAATCTGGTTTCTTATTCCCAAAGTTTAACTAGTAGACTTCAGTAGTATAGCTTGCTAAACAAGAGGAAAATAAATTGTGAATTAAATCAGAGCAATTTTTTGTTTCTGAATGACCCCATGGGGGAGCCCAGTACTGAAATAAATGAGTAAAATGACTGAGAGATTTTAGTAAATTTGATTTCTTTGCTTTTACTTTCAACTTAAAGGTAAAGTCAGAAGGTTAATATAATTATCCTTCAGGGGTGTATTTAATTCTTCTCTTGGTTTTTTTTATAGGTTTTTTATGGTCCACGCTGAAAGTTTTGGGGAACTTTTATAATGTTTATGATGAGCCACAAAACCTGATAGATATTTTAATCAATTTTTCTGTTATCTGTATCAAGAAATATCTAATATGCATAGTTCAATGTATAAAACAATCTTAAATATTAAGACTCATTTTAGTGGTTGGGCAAGTAGTTGGAAAGATAATGGCACTAAACAATATATCTGATAACCTATCCAGACATATTTCTGTAACTATTATCAATTACATGGTCAAAATCAAAGAGTTTCTGTCTTCGGATTAGGGATTAATATATAAAATGTATGGAGAGAATGCATCCACAGTGCTATTAAAATCATCACACACACAAATATAGCAAATCTGTAGTTTTTCTCTTTAACTGCCCCAAAATCTACAGAAATCAAACATTGATTGCACGGGATTATTCCATTCTAGGAAATCTCTATATTCTTGCCAAAATAGAAGCTGTTATGCCTTTGGCAATTAACTTGAGTTTCAATGATATTGCAGTTTCATAGTTAATTTCAAGAGATCTTTTTAAAAAAATAAATCAAAACAACTTCTTTTCCATTGTAAAATCAAGCAGAGTCACAGCTTTCTCTGACTTTCTGAATGGCATGATGGCTACAATTCTCTTTTAAGAAAGGGAATGTGCTGTGGCCAAGTTCTCATTGTTTAAAAGTAAATAAGCTTTAGTTTGGTTTAGACTGGAAAGTCTGGTACCTTTCATCTTTAAGTATATTTTGTAGGTGGCAACGAAGAACATGATGACAATGCAATGGTGTTCGCTTCCATTTCTGGAACTTTTTCCACCACAGCGTTATACTACTGACCAGCAGATGGAGACACAGTCTTGTCTTCTTGGATATACTTCATGTGCAATGTACCCTACAAGTGAAATTTCCTCTTGAATTCTGCAAGATAGATAAGTAGATTGATTTGATCTCATTATTATTATTGATGCTGCTGCTCTTTTAACTATATGAGTTGCTTTACCAGTGTGCCCTTCATTTTGCCAGCTGCTGTGCATTTTCTTCCCAGATGTGAAGAACCATACAGAATATAATGTGCTTAACCCATTACAGAACCCAGTTGCTGCTTAACCATTTTAGAAGATGACAGCTAGTGAACAGTGATAATCCAGAATTATTCAGTTTAGTGCATTTCCCAAACAATTCCTGGATTACATCAAGCTATGAATTGTTTATATGAATGTAAATATTAATAATGTCTCTTTGCCTCTTTGCACACTTGGTAAAATATTGGAAAACTATAAAACAATCATTCCCAGCCTGATCTTTGAGACTACCGTGATTCTCAGCCAGATCAAATGGGCTATTCTAATGCTATATCACAATCTATTGTTTTTAGGATGGCTTTCTTAGATTGTATTGAAACAATTTATCCCAATAGACTCTGCATCAAGTAGTAATTGATTTTCCTACAGTAACATGTCACTCATAATTTCTTACCAAAACAAGTGCTAAGTTTGATTAAGTACATCTCGTTTTTACACTTCTGACTTCCCATGTAAGTATAACTTCTCTATGGCTGACCCTCCCCTCTGGAACTGCATTCTCTCTGATATTTATCCAGTTTATTTATATCATGTTTTGGAAAACCTTAAAGAAAACCTTGCTGGGTTTTTCAGCAAGAGTCAGGATACATTGTCAGTATACTTTTGAAAGTATGCTTTTGATAGCATGGAAGAAAAACTTAGTTTCTCTGGTGTGGGTCTTAGCAATTTCATAATTTATGTTTCCCTTTTGTTTCATTAATTATCAAAATAAACTACTTAGTGTTCCAGTCACAACTGAAGCAACATATAAATTGATTAAAGTAACGAACAAATAAATAAAACATTAAGTTTTAAAGTCTCCATACCCTAAAATTAATAATATAAGTGAAAACCCAGGCAGCCAGAAATAAAACAATATTGAGTAATACTATGTAATGGTGGAAAGTTAATATCCACTCAAAATCTGGCCATCAATCTCATGTTAAAGCAAGTAAATGGCATGCCAATACATTTGACTGGGCTTGGGTTATAATACACCTGTGTGCCAGTATAACAGATTTTCAGCTCCATGAGGAAAATATTTCTCTGTTACTTTCTTAACATTAGAATTCTTTTAGTTAAAATATCCTTCCAATTATTGGTTTCATTTAAATATAAAATGAAGACCTACATTATTAGTTTTATATAAATATAAAGTTAGCTGAACCATTCTACTTCAGAGAAGTAGCTAAATATATACTGAATGGAATAATCTGAATTAAACATATCAGAAGAAAGCTTGATCCTTGCTGTTTTTAACCCATTTCTTGGACTAACTCACTAAAATATCATCCTCTTTAGTTTTACTACCTTGAGTTCTTGCTCCTCCTTACCCCAGGGGAGTCGCATGTCACAATAAAATAAGTATTCACATAACTATCAAGTCGACAAAGTATTAATAAGATTTATTTGCCAAAAATATACTGCATTTCAGCAGATATTGGATAGAGACTGCCTATTTTCAAATATCTCTGTAGTTGATAATAAAAGATGCATACATATTAATGCTTTTTGTTTTACAGTAGTCTCACCACTTAAAGAGAGATATACATTCATTCCAAACATGGAATATAACCTTGTATTCAGCTGATAGCAATCATGGCATTTTACAGATATAAAATTCAGAGCCCAAATTCTATACCCCAAATGTAACCCAAAAATCCAGCAAGATATTTTACAAATCACCTAATTTTTGTAACAAGTGTAACATTTAGTGTATCATACATCTTTTCACTATATCAGATCATGCAGGGTCTCACTTTCCTATAAAGTGAACAGTACAGCTAAAAGTACAACCAATCCCATTCCTTTCATT
The DNA here is from genome assembly GCA_015471245.1 of Laticauda colubrina. Taxonomy (NCBI): domain Eukaryota; kingdom Metazoa; phylum Chordata; class Lepidosauria; order Squamata; family Elapidae; genus Laticauda; species Laticauda colubrina. Next base: position 31,062,110 of record BLBF01000019.1, read on the forward strand.
CTAATCTGGCATGCATGAATAATAGGTTAAGTTGCATTCCTTCCCCCTCCCAAAGTGTCTAAATTGCATCACTAAAAATTACAATTAGTCTTGTCGGTTAAGGCAGCAGCTAGAAACCAGGGGAGTGTGAGTTCTAGTCTCACTTTAAACATGAAAGCCAACTAGGTAATTCTCAACCCACAGTAACTCTTCTTGCTCAAGTAAGAAGCCAGTTCCTGTCCCAAATAATGTATCAACTCACAAAAAAGTAGATCATGCAATTGCGAGGAAAAAAATAAAAAGGAGGGGGGAAATCAGCTATGTCAACCTAAAGATTTCAAATTTCATCTGGAATAATGCTGATCTTTGACCACAGTAAAGATTTGATTTGATTAATCTGGAAGAATCCCATAAACGAGCTTGCTGAGACTATTATGCCTGATGTTCATTGATATACTGCAATTAAAATGATAGCATGTTTTATGAATATTCTCCTCTGGAAAATGCATCCTTTTCTTTTCAGCCAGACATGTAGGAGTATGGCAAGGATGAATTCCATAATATACTTAGACAATATGAGATTCCTATTATTGTAGACAACAGCAATTTTCCAGCAAGAGATATTGTCATGCCCCTGTCAGAATCTGATTCCAGGAGAGAGGCCAAGCAGCTGACAGGGAGTGGGAGTGTGGCTCTGTTGGCTGTGGAAGAAATTGGGGAAGGGCAAAATCTGGCTAGGCAGAGCAGGGGACAGGTAGAGCAAGGCAGAGGGAATTCGGAAGAAGACCCAGGCCCACCCCCTCTTCATCCTGGGGTACACAGGGAGGAATGGAAAAGGAAGCAATGTGAGTTGCATGGCTTAGAAGGAGAAAAGGGCCCTGAATCCCTTCATTAGCTGCAGCGGGGAACACAGTGTTTAAAAAGGGAAGTTGCGCACAGCCAACTATTGAGAGCAAATAGTGAATTATCTGGTGTTGTCGAGGTTTATCTGGGTTCCAGGCATCTTCCCAACTGTGTGTGTTTTGCTGGCCTTTCAAGTCTGCAATTCCTTTCAAGTGTCAAGTTAATTATTGCAGCATGGTTTGTGTGGATTTTTATTTACAGTTTGTATGTACTTTGTTTTCGGACTGAATTTCCTCCATTTAAAGACTGTTCTTGGGAGAATTTTTATGATATTTTTATGAGTTTTTATAATAATAAATAAAAGAAAATGAAGATGGTAAAATGATTTGGGACTTTAAACTTCAAACAGAAAAGAATCTGTCACATAAGGCCTTCAGAGTCAATACTGCACAGGAGAAAGCCAAAAAAAATATTTATTTATTGGAATTTGTCAAACAAAAATGCGAACAAGAATAAGAGAAGAAAAATACAATGACAGGGACGATAGGCACATTAGTGTACTTATGCATGCCCCCTTTACTGACCACTTAAGTATGAAGTAAGGTCCCCGGAAGTCAATTTGTGACTGAAAGTGTGAAAATGTGTAGCTGAGACAACTGAATCAGGTTGACAACTTTATTACAGAAATCATATTTTTTACAGTCAAGTTTAGAACGATTTACATTGAGTTTAAAGAAGTTTTCACATGTTCATTATTACAATTAAAACAGAAAAAGTTATTTACAAGTAAACCTTACAGCCTGAGTCGATTAACTCCCTCTATGAAACTGTGTTTCAGCCCCAAAGTGGCACATGCAAGCGTAGTAAGCTGGTGCATGCATGCGCACTCACGACCAGCAAACCCCTTGCCAATGAAAGTGCACCCCGCTTCTGATTATATCCCCATAATGATATTGATTATACCTGCCTTGCAGAGATGAATGCAGTTCTTTCAAGTCAAACAAACAGTTGGAGGGGAAAGATATATTAGCTAATTATATAAAATTATATAAAAGACAGTCAAGTTCAATCACTGAGGTAGATTAAAAAGTGGAGCTTACTGAATCTGCAGAAAATAAAACATGAATATCAAAATAAAGTATTAAAAAAAAAAAGAATAGAATTCTGGCAAAGAAAAGCATTAAATGGTTTCTTTCTACAAATGGTTAAGGGGATAGTGAATAAAACAATAAACCTAAGAAGGTTAGATTTTTTTCGCAGCATCCTATCCTTTTGTAAGAGCCGAAAGACCTGACTCTACCAGTTGGGCTGGAGACCCAATATAGAAATTTTACTGTGGAGGTAGCCGCTAGATTGAGAACAGCCTTCACCCTCACGTCCCCCCCACCACTCTCTGCTCCCCACTTGCCATTTGTTTTTAACTAATCATATTGCTGTGATTTCTTTTCTTTTTTTGGTTTATTTTGTTGTTCTATTGTGTTATTTTATTGTCCTATTATTTTACTATAATTTTGTTCACATTTCCTTTTTATTCCTTCCTTTGTTATTGTTGTAAGCTGCCTAGAGTAACCCTATGGTGAGGCAAATAAATTTAATAATAATAAAATAACATGGAACTTTAAAAAAAACAAACTGAAGATTTTGATTGCTCAAGAGCATGCTATTTGAACTAATACAATCAAAGCCAGAATTGAAAAATCACTATTCGATTCAAAGTGCACATTGTGCAAAGAAGCACAAAAATCAGGATATCATATACTCAGCTTTGTGCAAGAAGATTGCACAAGCTGATTATAAACCATGTACAATTGCTAAAACAATTCACCTTTTCATCTGTAAATGTCCCAGTAATTAAAAATTGGTGAGAACATATAATTGAAAAAGTAGTTAACATGAGGAGGTGAAAATTTCTAAATACAAACTGATAAAATCATGGTGCAAATCATATCACTTTTAACTATGGTTTTGAAACGTACTTAATTTATATGGCAATACCAGAAGGTATTAGAAAACAAAGAATTTGAGAAAATTACTAAGTATCAAAATCTGAATATCAAAGGCATAAACAGACTATGGTAGTCTCAATGGGTACACATCAAAACCTCTTGAACAATATTTAGAAAATTGGTGCCTTGACAAAATTTCCACCTGTCAATTACATTGCTTGGATCTGCACATATGGTATACCAATGCATATGACATCTTAGGTTCTTGGGAAGAAACTGATGTGCTTGATACCAGTTAAAGAATTGGCAGTTGTAATGTGTATTAATATCCCAGATCCCTAGGAAGCACTTGACAAAAATACCATATCCATTCTAAATATTTGGATGACTTACATGAGCAATCATAATCTTAGAAATGTATAAAGTTGGGTGGTGTGCAACAAAAGTAATAATAAAATTGCCATTAAAAAGCTAAATGTCAGAAGAAATGCTTTGGGCACTCTTTCCAGTGCCCAGAAGTTTCGCCATCACTATCCTATGCCATGAAACATATTGCCATATATGTTACTATGCATATTGATTTATTTATTTGATTTGTCAATCGCTAACAAAATAATAGGTATAAGTATAAACATGAGTAAGAATACAGAAAACAGGTATGATTAAATGGGGACAATAGGACAGGGACTGGAAGCACGATGGTTCACTTATGCACGCCCCTTACAGACCTCTTAAGAATGGGGTGAGGTCAATAGTGGATAGTTTGAGGTGAAAGGAGTGGGGGTTTGAGAATGTAAAGCCCATGTCACACTGAACCAATGGATGCAAAGAGGATGTAAAATGGACAAAAAAGCTTGCCATCCATTGGAAAACGCGATGCATCTGTTGTGTACTCACTGCGTACATGTTTCATACGCTCTATCCATAAAACATCCATCTACTGCTATTTCATCCGCTCAAAAAGTTTTGAGCTGCACAAAACTTTTTGAGCGGATGAACTTTCCGCCGTGTACAATATACATCCGCGACACATACGGGCAACAAACGTTCTACGTCCGTTGTCATCCATTACACGTCCGCTGTATCCTCTCGGCATCCTCTGGACATCTATGCAACTCACATCCGCTCCAGCAGAAAGCGGAAAGAGGGAGGAAGTGAAAGGTATGTGAAACGTTCACACAGCATTAGTAGCACAGACATAGAAAGGATGTAGTGGATGCATCTTGTATATAAAGCATTAAAACGGACAAAACGTTCGTATATGGGACGTATCTCGGATATTTAGGATGTCTGGAGGATGTCTAGAGTATGTGGAAGGAAACCTAGTGGAAAACCGATATTTTCTATAAAAAGGGGGAGGAAATCACCTGGATCTCCGTATCAGTCCAGCAGCTGTGGTGCAGACCTCTGCAGCCTTCATCTGGCTCTTCCACATCATCCATTGATCTCCAATATGGATCATCGCACACTCCTTTTGGTAGCTGCCATCATTCAACACCAGAACCAAGCCCTCTTCAGACTGTTTCACCTTTTCTACGCAAAGAGAAGGAGAACTGTGTGGGTCCGACGATGGAGAAGAGCGGAGTTTGGACTGTATGACAAGCTGATGGTGGAGCTGAGGAATGAAGACACTCGTGCATTCCAGCACTTCATGAGGATGCCTCCAGCCATGTTTGATGAAATTGTGGAGCGGCTGAGACCCAGGTTGACCAAGGAAAACACCAACTTCCATCCCAGCCTGGACCCTGGACTGAAGGTGGCACTGACTCTGCGCCACCTGGCCTCAGGGACCATGTACAGAAACATGCATTATGCCTGGAGGGTGCCAAACACCTTCAGCAGTGTGGTCAGAGAAGTGGTGCAGGCCATCATCAAAGAATACGTGGAGTGTCCCACCACTGAAGAAGGCTGGAGGAAAGTTGCAGAGCAGTGGTATCAGAGGTGGAATTTTCCCCACACCGTTGGAGCCATAGATGGGAAGCACGTGGCCTGCAAAGCTCCACCCAACTCAGGGTCCAATTATTTCAACTACAAGGGTTTCTTCAGCATCATCCTCTTTGCCATGGTTGATGCTGAATACAAGTTCATGTACATCGATGCTTCAGGCAACGGGTCTGCTTCAGATGCCCAGATATACAATGCCAGTGACCTCAAGGGTGGGCTGGAACGCAACCTCACCATGGGTTTCCCAGACCCAGACCCCCTACCCAACGACACAAAAGATGTGCCCTGCTCCATCATGGGTGATGATGCCTTCTCCCTCAGAACCTACCTCATGAAGCCCTACACTTCCAGATACCTCACCCATGAAGAGAGGATCTTCAACTACAGGCTGTCCAGGGCAAGACAGGTGGTGGAGAATGCCTTTGGCACCCTGGCCAACAGGTTCCAGGTACTTCTCACCACCATGCAGCATCGCCCACAGACCGTGAGGAGCATCATGGAAGCTTGCTGCATCCTGCACAATCTCATGCGCACCCACTACCCAGTGTTGCAGAAAGGCTTGTAGACCGTCAACAAGGCAATGGGGACATGGAGCCTGGTGATTGGAGGCAAGGACTAAACCTGATAGACACTGTGGATGTACAAGGCCCCAACAGAGCTTCATATGGAGGGAAGAAGCAGCGCAATCTCCTGAAACACTGGTGCAGCTCCCCAGCTGGAGCAGTGGAATGGCAAGACAGGATGGTAGATGCTGAATGGATGCTTCCTTCAGCCTGTCTCATCACACTGATAAGATTGTGCCATGCATGTTGAGTCGCCTTACAATGAATAGGGCATTAATAAAGAGTTTTGTTTATGTTGAAATGTGTGGATCAATGATTAAATTGTTATTGATAATAAAGGGCCATATGTGTGGCAGCTGGGAGGGTGGACCATACAGTCCCACTATGCTTGCACTGGAGGTTTATCTATCCCACAACTATCCTTATCCCACAGCTATCCTTTCCCATCCCACAGCTATCCATCCCACAGCTATCCTTACCCATCCCACAGCTATTCATCCCACAGCTATCCTTACCAATCCCACAAGCATGCAAAGGTTTAACCCTTTTTTCAAAGTTTTCCCCAACACTTTATTAAGTAAAAAAAATGAACCAAGTGTGTGAAGCAAAGGTAACCTTTATTAATAACAAACTGTATGACTTTATTAAGAAGCAAAATGACCCAAGTAAAGTTTCTTTAAGCAAAGATAAGGTAGATAAGGTGAACAGGTAACAACTCAGTCTCTGGCACTCTTTTCAGTCACTCTGAGGTGTGCCCATGGTCTCAGATGTAAAGGGGCCACGGACTGTGGAGATGGATGTTGCTGGAGTGCTGGTCTGAGATGCCATTGGGGTGCCTGGCCCCGAGAGTACAACAGGAGATGGTGTGTGCAGGAAGCTCTCAGAGAGCTGACTCAGTCCCATGAGGTTGAGAGGCACTTCCTCAAGGACCTGGGTTGTGAGGTCCAACACTGATGACAGATGTTCTAAGGAAGGGCTTGGCTGTGGGTGGAGGAAAGAGGAGTGTAGTGGGGTGTCTGGTCTGCAGCTGGGTCAGCTGAGGCATCTGTGGCGTCTGAGGAACCTGGGTTTGGATTGTGAAGGGTTGCCTCTGGTGTGGGAAATCCTGGTAGTGGTAGGGTTGGTAGGCGAGGGACTGCTGAAATCTATGGAAGGTCTGTGATATCACCTGGGGTGGAGGAGCAGATCTGGAGTGGATAGCAGCAGGTTCATCTGGGCCTGGTGGGTGGTGCAGAAGAGCTGTGATCCTCTCCTTCATCGCCTGGTACTGGGCCTCAGGCATGTCCATGGGGGTCTGGCTCATGTACATGATGAAGGGCTTGCAGTTGGAGGATGGTATGTCAAAGTGGACCATCTGGGAGAAGAGATCTGTGCTGGCTTTGATTGTGTCCCTGATCTCCAAGAGGACAGTGTGGCTCTGTCCCTCCGGTCTGCCTCTCTGCCTGCTTTCTATGGAGGTGGAGCTGGGTGTGGGTGTGGGTTGGTCTCTGGTGGCTGCCTCTTCTTGCTTCATCTGAGACAGGGGATCCTCCATGTCCTCTGGCACGGGGAGTGCAGCTGTCGGGGGGGTCTCTGTCATGGGGCCCTCCAAAGACACCTGTCTGGACACGGTAGCTGTCTCCTGGCTGGAAGAGGAGTGGCTCTCTGTGGGCTGTCTGAGGGAGAGGGTTGACAGAGGGGCTGCTCCTCGGTGGTGGATCTCACCCTCCAGGAAGCTGCACCTGGCCATGACATAGGTCTCCCTGTCAGTTAGCTTGACCGTGGCCTGCCTGGATCTCTTCAGTTGCAGCTTGCTATACCAGGTGTGTATATGCTTGCTATACCAAGTGTGCATATGCCACCCCAGGAGGACATCTGAAGTGTAGCCCAGGCTCTCCGCCTTCTCTCTCCACGCTGCCTGCTTCGACTTGGTGTCGCGATAGAGCCTGTGGCCCTTCCTCCACAGGTACTCATTCTCCCTTACCCATTCCAGCACCTCCTCCTCATGCTTCTCGGAAATGGCGTACTGTTTCCTCTCCCCCTTCTCCTTGCCTTGCCTTTTCCTCCCTCTGGCAGGGGCTTCAGGGCCTTCAGCAGCAGGGCTTTGAGGGCCTTGGGGCTGGTCCATCACAGCAGCAGCAGCAAGAGTAGCACCAGCAGCAGCAGGAGAAGCACCAGCAGCACCAGCAGCACCAGCAGCACCAGTAGCACCAGCAGCACCAGCAGCACCAGCAGTACCAGCAGGAGAAGCACCAGCAGCACCAGCAGCAGCACCAGCAGGAGAAGCACCACCAGCAGCAACACCAGGAGCACCAGGAGCAGCAGCACCAGCAGCTTCAGAGTCAGCACCATGGGGTGGGATGGTGGTTCTGTCCTTCTTGCCAGGGCTGGCAGGAGTAGGCACAGGCTTCCTCTTCTTCCCCATGGTGTTCTCTCAAGATGTCTCTGGCAGTAGGTCTTTCCTCTGAATGCTGACCTGCTTGCGAGCTGCATCCTTTTATATCTGTGGAGCTTACGTAATTCCTCCTCCCCGCATGCTCAGTGAATGCTTTGCATCCGCTAGGCATCCGCTATGCATCCTATAGGCGTCATCCGCTACGCATCCGCTATGCATCCGTTCCTTCTGCTATGCGTCTGCTTCGCTGTTCTCCCCTGGAAGCCCTGCGGATGTGTCATCCGCTTCCATCCACTTTCATCTGCTAGGCTTCCTACGAATGTCCGCTTTACATCCCCCACTACATCCTCCCCACATCTGTTCCTTTCTGTTGTTGTCTGCTCTATTTATGCAAATTTGGGGCACTTTTGAGAATGGATAACAATGGATGGAAAATTTGCTCGTCCGCTGTGTCCTTTTTACATATATTTTGCATCCGTCGGCCAGTTGACCTAGCCTTAACTACAGAGTCAGGTTGTGCATTCCAGACATTGACCACTCTGTTGCTGAAGTCGTAATTTCTGCAATCAAGTTTGCAGCAATTAAGACTGAGTTTGTATCTGCTGTGTGCTCTTGTATTGTTGCGACCAAAGCTGAAGTAGTCATTGACTGGTAGGACAATGTAGCAGATAATTTTGTGTACTATGCTTAAGTCCAACCGTAGGCTTAATTCAAGATTGTCCAAGCCCCAAATTTCAAGTCTGGTGATATAGGATATTCTTTTACGAGCAGAAGAGTTTAGTACTCTTCTCATGAAATACTTCTGGACTCACTCAATTGTATTAATGTCTGATATACAGTGTAGATTCCAGATAGATGAGCTGTATTCGAGTATTGGTCTAGCAAAGGTTTGTATACCCTGGTTAGGAATTCAATATTTCCAGAGGATAAGCTTTGTAAGATTAGATTTACAAATCTTAATGCTTTTTTGGCAATGCTGTTACAGTGAGCTTTGGTGCTTAGGTAATTAGATATGAGTACTCCTAGGTCCTTGACAGAGTGAGGCTCCTCAATGAGATCATATCCGCCTAGTTTGTATTTGATGTACTGATTTTTTTTTTTTTTTTACCAATGTGTAAGACAGAGCATTTGTTGGTTGAGATTTGTAGTTGCCAATTGTTGACCATTCATACATATAATCAAGGTCGCTTTGAAGGACAGTAGCATTGTCGGTAGTGTTGAATAGTTTTACATCATCCACAAAGAGGATGCAGTTGCTTATAAGGTGGTCGCAAAGGTTATTTATATAGAATATAAAGAGTGTGGGTCCTAGAACACTGCCTTGGGGGACACCACTGTTACCTGGAGCAGGGTTTGATATAGAGCTTCCTATTTTTACTATGTGTTGCCTGTTTGACAGGAATGTAGTAATCCACTTATGAAAAGATCCAGAAATGCTGTAAGAGTTTAGTTTTAACAGTAGTTTGTCATGTACCACTGAATCAAATGCTTTGCAGAAGTCTATGTAAATTGTGTCTATTGCTTTACCCTGGTCGAGTCGAATAGTCCGTATGTTTTTGCAGTGTAGGAACTGTAGGTTGCAGGACAATTTTTTCCTGAAACCAAATTGTGTTTTGGAGAGTAGGTTGTTTGACTCTAAGTCAATAAGTGTCATATGCCACATATGACAGCCAATTTGGGCTAGTGGTTAGTGGCATCAGGCTAAAAAGTAGGAGAGTCCCACCTTAGCTGTGAAAATCAGCTGTGTGACTTTGGACCAATCACTCTCTATCAGCCCATTCCACTTCACAGGATTGTTGTTTAGAGAAAATTAGAGGAAGAACATGTGTTGGATATGCCACCTTGTGTTATTTTTTAAAATAATAATAACGGCAGGAAATAGATAAGTAGAAGATAGATAGATAGATAGATAGATAGATAGACAGACAGACAGACAGATAGATAGATAGATAGATAGATAGATAGATAGATAGATAGATAGATAGA
>BLBF01000019.1:31090444-31230572 GCA_015471245.1 Laticauda colubrina
ATAGATAGATAGATAGATAGATAGATAGATAGATAGATAGATAGATAAACTGACAGGCAAATATATAGATTTAGATATAGACAAAGAAAGACAGATAGATATAGATATATCTAGAGATAGAGACAGAGAGACAGACAGATACACTTGGGAAATGCAATTCATTTGTAGCAAAAAGTACCTCCCTAATGACATGTTCTTCATTCAATGGAAACAAAGGAAAGCTATCAAAGACTATCTTCTTTCATCTTCCTCAGGTTTCAGTAATTGAAATTACTGAATTAAGGATCTCCATTACTCAAAATAAATGAATTGTGTACCAAATTTTGATAAATATGAGTATATCTGTCCTCAAAATGTCTTTCAAATTCATCTCAGCAATTTGTCTCAGGACAAATTGCAAAAACCCATGCCCAGCATTCAGAAACAATTCATCAGATGGCACTGAGAAAATGACTCATCAAAGACCCAGTGACAAGTTCTCATATGTTCAATTGGATTCATGCTGATTTTAACTCAAGGAACATTTCAACCAACCTTGTCCTCCTCAACAGCATTCCAGGAATAAAATTAATTCATCAGACATGAGAACAGAAATGCCAATAGATGCCATTTTTCTACATTCAAAGAGTAATTTGGGTAGCATTCACGAATCTCTTGAAATGGATCAATCTTCTAAAATAGGGTAGTTTGGCTTGCATGAACTTAGAAATATCAGAGATCCTTTGGGATATTATTACCTAATATATTTAAAGGACAAGTGATTTCAAACCATTTTTACAAACTACTTTAAGATATCTTTGATATGTTCTGACGTTTTTGTTTTGAAAATTTTCATTGTGAAAGCAGCCATAGAGCCAATTATTGTAGCATGTGCAAAAATATATCCTTATTGAATTAATATGATGGTCAGATCTTGACTGCAACAGTAGCATACAGCACAACTTTAGGATTTATTTTTTAAGAGTTGTTATCATAATTATGGGGTGACAGAAAGGAGAAGAGAAAGATATCATAGTAATTTGAAAAAGACAACAGCAAAGGGAAATAGTACCATAAAGCAACTGTGAACAAGTCCCTAAAAGAAAAATGTTAAAACTTTTTGAAGAAAAAAAAATATTCTCCTTTCACAAAAGTTCTATTTTTAATCTGAAAATTGAAATCAGTTGAACATTTGGCATAGCCCTATTATTAGGATATGCCATAAATAAAGTATGAAGCACATATTCCAAAACAATTCTCCATTACAAAGCATTTTAAAAATAAATGTATAGTATCTATTTCTTCAATTGTACAATAGACTTTTCAGCAATGCTGTGTTAGGAAATGCTTATTAGCATTTTCTGCCCTTGTTCTCCCATGTTGTGACAATACCATGATATCATTCTTACCTTGAAACTTGTATCTTTAATTTAAACTATCTCTAGCCCAAGATAATGCAGTGCTATGCAATACATATGGCCTATTTTTGAGCTTCCTCAAAATGTTAAATAACACAGGTGCAGGCATCTTAAGTGATTTAGAATTTGCCAAGGTGCATACAGTGATGGTTAATTAAATTACTGCAATGGGAATAAAAAGAAACCAAACAAATATTTCATCCTGCCATCTCAACTATAAAATTAAATTTTATTGTTGCACAATGTTTAGCAGTTTAACACATTTGTATTAATACATAATACAGTACTTATTTTAAACATTTGATCAGAATAAAAATAGAAGATTCACTAACATGTGGGTTTCCACAATGTCAGTTACAGCACAGAAAACTACCTAACATCAAAGACCTTTCCTTTTCAGCTAGTAAGTGACCCCATTGAATGGAGGTCAGGAAGATGGATAAAGAAATGAACCAAAAGAAGCCTTGGTTATATTAACTTTTTTTTTGTTTGATGTAAAGCATTTCTTCTAGATTCAGTTCAATGTTAACTTCAAGCATAATCACTGTTTATTAGCATCAAATAAGGTGTGCTCAGTCAGAAACTCTTATACTTACAAGCTTCACAGATATTGGTGCTAAGTTCCAAACTGACTGATGCTCCTCTAAATGGATTAACAGGATCAGTGTAAACTCTTGAAGCTAAAATAGGCAGAAAGAAGTAAAAGTTTTGATGAACTTTTTTCCAGGTCTCTCCCATCCTGTTTAGTTATCATTTTGCAACTGCTTCTGATGGATTTATCCTTATCTCTACAGTCTCCTTTTTTCTTTTTGTTCCAACAATTCTTAAAGTCAGTGATCATAAAAAGAATGCAAGATGATGGGTGAATCTGAAATGGGAGAACAAGGAGAACAAATATTGTTGGATTAAAGGAGAACAAATATTGGTCAGGCCATGTGAAGCACAAATGCAGAGAAATAGACCTAAGCTAGGTACTTTAATGTCAATTATTCTATAATAAATGAAATAGGGAATTATATTAACATACATTCCTTTTATAAGGAAGAAGTCTTGTATTTGCCATTCTTGTAAATTGTTGAATTGCTGTGAAATGGTTACATTAATCTTAGAAAAGAGAAAAGGACACTAATTCTACTTTGAAACATCTGAAGATTTGTACCTTCCAAATCTATTAAACTGTTGAATGGAAATAGTTATAGGTAATCCTTGGGTAATCTTTCATTCAATGTTTATTTATTTTATTTTATTTATTTATAAGAATTTGTTAAACAAAAACTAGAACAAGAATAAAAAATAAAAATACAATGACAGGGACAATAGGCACATTACTGCACTTATGCATGCCCCCTCTATGTCTATTCAATGTTACAACAGGGCTGAATGAGGAGGAATTATGATGGGTTTGCAGAGTTCCAACCACCACACCAGTGTCCTGTTGTTATGTGGTTGCTAGTGATTATGTCACAGCAAATCACAATCACATGATCATGATTTCCAATATTCCCTGCCAGTCCCTCAATAGCAAAGTCAATGGGAAAGCCAACAGGAAGTTGGAAGTTGTGGTCACAAGAGGTCCTTTAATGACCCATGCAGTCATATTTTAATAACAAGTGACATCATCACAAGAGGTCATGTTTTATTACATCTTTTAATTACAGAGTTCCCAGTCCCATCTCTGATAATATTACACTAATAACTAGTGCATTCAAAATGTTTGCTAGACCAATACTCAAATACAGTTCATCAGTCTGGAACCCACATTACGTATCTGATATTAATACAGTTGAGAAAGTCCAGAAATATTTCACAAGAAGAGTTCTCCACTCCTCTACTCCTTGCAGAATACCTTATGCCACCAGACTCAAAATTCTAGACCTAGAAAACCTAGAACTATTCCTCCTTTGTTCTGATCTAAGTATGGTATATAAAATCATCCATTACAATATCTACCAGTCAATGAATACTTCAGCTTCAAGCATAACAACACAAGAGCAAACAATAGATACAAACTCAAGGTTAATCACACCAAACTTGATTGCAGGAAATACGATTTTAGCAACAGAGTGGTCAATGTCTGGAATATCCTACCTGACTCTGTGTTTTTTTCCCCAAACCCCAAAAACTTTAGACTGCCTACTATTGACCTCACCCCTTTCCTAAGAGGTCTGTAGGGGGCGTGCATAAGCGCACCAATGTGCCTACCATCCCTGTCCTATTGTTTCTTTTATATTTTTTAATTTTTCTTATATGTATCCATGTATATAAAAACTATGTTTTTACTGATACCTATTATCTTGTAAGCAATTGACAAATAAAAAAATAAAAAAATCATTACTTGAGGATTATTATATATTACAAGATAATCAGGGATGTGATTCTTTCTCATTACCTCACTTCTCAGAAGAGAAATTTATCAATGATTTGCTTCTGGATAACAGTCCAATAGCTATAGGATTGTAATCAAATTAATTTAGAAAAAAGTATTAAAATATTTTTTTTATTTTCTGCAACATGTTTTAACATAATTTTAGACAACCTGTACTTCACACCATCTATGCTACTTAAGTATGGAATCTAACATAGAAAACCTTATTCACTGGCCTCAAGTCAGAATCATATTATTTCCTCCAACTCTTTTTTAAAGTCTTCTTTAACTTAAAATTATTTTGTTCTCTCAGACCAGATCTCAGACCTAGATAAGACTAGAAAGCAAAGTATAACATTGGTTTGCTTATCATAATTATCAATGTACTTGTCTCTCAGAAATTTCCTGTGCTAACAGAAAGGAAACATACTATAAATAGACAGGAAATGCATGTTTTGACTTTGCTTGTTGCTCTGAACAATGAATCACTGAATCATAGATTGTAGGAACTGAAAGGACATCTAGTCCAGCCTCTACTCATTAGCAGTTCTTAATGTCCATTTAATGTTTAGCCTGATTCCAGGGGTGGGATTCTAATTTTTTAACAATTGGTTCTGTGGGTGTGGCTTAGGTGGTAGGTGTGACTTGGTGGTCATGTGACTGGGTGGACATGGCTTGGTGGTCATGTTATTGGCTGGGCATGGCCAATTCAATAGCACTCACATCAAGGCACACATGACCTCGCCTGACCTCTCATGACTATGGGATGCTGCAACTGTCATAAGTGTGAAATATAGTCATAAATCACTTTTTTCAGTGCCATTATAACTTTGAATGGTCACTCCACACAAGCAAAGTACCAGCAAAGGAGGGGGGGAAAAACTCCAGAGAAGCTCCTGAGACAGGAAGTCTAGTCCTGCCAAGCATGTAATAAGGGGTAACGGAGAGGCAGTTTCTGTAAGCAGCACCAGAATGTTTCCTTCCTGGCTTCCTTACAGGATGAGGCCAGTAATTTCTTCTAACAACCGGTTCTCCAAACTGTTTAGAATGTTAACAACCGGTTCTAGTGAATAGATGCGAACTGGTAGAATCCCACCCCTGCCTGATTCTCCTTCCTTTTGATTTTAACCTTTTGGTTCCATCTATGGTAGTTCTCCTGTGATTCTATCCCTAGTTGTTCTATGTACCTTATATAGCATTCCCAGAATAGGACATAATATCCCAAGTGGATGAAGTTATTATTTTCAATAATGTAGTTAGCAAAGCTCTGTTACTTGAGAACCAATTTGTTGTAGTGGTAAAGGTCCTAGCCTAGAAAACAGGAGAATGCAAATTCTAATCCTGCCTTAGGCATGAAAACTAGTTGGGTGACTTTAGGACAGTCACTCTGTCTTAGTCCACTCAATCCCACTTGTTATGTGAGAGTATAAGATAGCTAGATAATTTAGAGTATTGCATCCAGTTTTCATCACCACACTATTAAAAAGATGTTGAGACTCTAGGAAAAGTGCAGAGAAGAGCAACCAGGATGACTAGGGGACTGGAGACTAAAACATATGAAGAATGGTTACAGGAACTGGGCATGGCTAGTCTAGTGAAGAGAAGGACCGGGGAGATAGGATAGCGCTGTCCCAATATTTGAGAGGCTGCCACAGAGAGGAAGGGGTCAAGCTGTTTTCTAAAGCATCTGTAGGCCAGACAAGAAATAATGGATGGAAACTGAACAAGGAGAGATTCAACCTGTAAATAAGGATAAATTTTCTGACATGAAAACTATCAACTATTGGAACATCTTGCTTTCAGAAGTTGTGGGAGTTTCATCATTTGAGACTTTCAAGAATAAATTGGACTGCCATTTGTCAGAAATGATATAGGGTCTCCTGCTTAGTCAGGGAGGTGGATTACATCAGGGGTTGCCAACCTTTGGACCTCAGAAACCACCATAATGTCAAATCCTGGGGACCACTAATGTGAATTTTGACTGATGGTGGCTTGCTGACATTGGTGGGAAAGTCGGTCCCATATTTCAGAGCTGCAGTGGTCACAGGACTGGAAGCTCCTGGATAACCAAAGGGTTAGTCTTGTGACTACTGCAACTCTGGAATACCACCCCCACCCTGTGGTGGTGTTTGAAATCTCCACCGTAGGGGCTGGCACTGTAATGTGTAAATTTGCGGGTGGTACAATGTGCAAAAATCCATGCAGCCCTCACCGGCCAGGATGAGGTAATGGTGCTGTTGCATCAAGGGGGGGCTGGTGGCACAGGTGGGCTGAAGCAGTGGTGGAGATGGCCAGAAGGTGCAGGAGTGCCACACTCCTTGCATTTACCCAGTGCTTCTGCACCTTCCAGCTTGCATTTCCTGGCCTGGGCTCTTCCTTGATGGTTGAGGACTGTAGGGATGGCCCAGGGCAGGAAAAGTACCAGCTGGTGGTGGTGGGAGGGAGCAGAGTGGGCAAGTCTGCATTCACCATCCAGTTCAGAGGCCTGGAATGGGGCAGTGGCAGCAGTGTCAGTTTTCTCATCTCTCTTTGCGCTCTGTTCTGCTGCCCCCCCCCCACATGGTCCCAGCCGTCACTGCTCAGGGAAGGCACAGGAAAAGCGAGCAGAAACATATCTCTCACTTGGGTGAAATACCAGAGATTGAGGAAGAGTGTTGCCTAGTTATTAGGAGCCCATCTTCCTTGGCACTCTTTTGGTTTGGGTATCAAACCTTTGCTGCTGGCTTGTTGCATTTCCAAGCCCCATGGGGAGAGCCCAGCACATGCACGCTCTGGGGAGAGACTTCAAGGCCAGGAGGGAGGGACCCTTCTCTGCTTGGAAGTGCTGACCGACAGTGAAGATTGGATGCCCAAACCAACCGAAGCTGCTCCTGGATGACCAAAGGGCCAGTCCTGTGACTATTGCAGTTCTGGAGTATGGGACTGACTTTCCCACCAATGTCAGCAAGCCACCCCGGGGGGGATTTTTCCTCCCCTGCCATTGGACTTACCTTTCAGTTCCAGCTCGCGTAGCTCTGTTCAAGGTAAGGTTTACGCTCGGCCAAAAGGTGGGGGCCAGCAGGTGGGTGGGCCCTGTGGCCAGTGCCTTGTGTTCCTGCACAGCCTGAATTGCTTTGGGGGGGGGGTGCTTTGGGAGGGGATATTTCTCTGCAGACCACCAAAATGTTCTTGCGGCCCATCAGTGGTCCGCAACCCACCATTTGACAACCACTGGACTAGATGACCTACAAGATCCCAACTCTGGTAATTTGTAATTTAGATAATTAGATAACTTCCCAGCAAGTTGGGGTTCATGGAGGATTCCATTTTTTACCCTTGTATTCTTCCAGGTATCCTTCCTTCCTTCCTTCTCATTCTAAATAGTTTCTTGTTAGTTTTTAATTCTGAATTAAAATTATAATAAAAGTTATTAAAAAACAAATAAATGAACCATTAAACAAATCAACCAAAAGTTCTCACTTGAGGGAGAAATGACTATGAATAATTGTACTTTGAATAAATAAAGCACATACCTAGCTCTCTGGAGAAGACTCTAATACTGGAAAGATGAAAGAATGGACAATAGGAGGATGAACTGACTTACAGAGGAGAAGGGTGCACAGTTGAGAGACCTGAAGAAATACATTCTTCTACAAGAATACAAGAAACTACAAGAATAAATCACTATGGAGATACTTTTTGAAATTGTAAAGCATTAACATTGACTTGATGGAATATGATTAATCTATCAATCAATAAATTGAACACTCCGTCCTTTCCTGCATAAATGTTGGATGAATGTGTTGAATTTATGTTTACCGACAAAAAAATAAAGGGAGACTAGTATATATCTATTTCAAGCTGTTTAGCTCTCATCAGATAGCCATACTCTTCTGGGATTTGAAACATAAATTCAACACAAAAATAGTTTGTCATGAAAGCAACAGCAGTAAAGGATTGGGGCTTGCGAAAGTAGAAGCAGTATGCTCCATCCCATAATTGGGTAGTTTTTACATTGCATTACGTGCACAATTGTATTTACATTAAATAATTTCTGGATAGATGGGGTGGAGTGAAATAATGGCATGGAATGGAACAGAATGGAACAGCACAGCACAGAACAGAATAGAATAGAACTTTTTATTGGACAGGAATTTGCCTCCAGTGCATAAATTCTCAGTGTACCTACAAGCAACAAGTGATAAATCATGATTTACCTACAAGCAACAAGTGATAATCATAAAATACATTGACCATAAATCATAAGATACAACAGTCAGTGATAACCATAGGATACATAGGATCAACATAAATCATAAGATACAAATATCAAAGTGATAGTCATAAGATGCTAAAAGAATAGGAATAGAAAACATGAGAAGTATAATAGTAATACCGCACTACTATGTGGTTTGACATCCTAGGGCATAAGACAGTGTTGTGGAAATTAATTGTTTAGCAAAATGATGACTGTGAGGAAAAACCTATCTTCATATCTAGTTGTTTTGGTGTGCAATGCCCTATAACATCATCTTGAGGGAAGAAGTTGAAATAATTTATGTCCAGTTTATGAGGGGTCTGAGATATTTTCAGAGCCCTCTTTCTGGGTCGTGCAGTATACAGGTCCTCAGTGGAAGGCAAGGTGGTTGGAACTGTTTTTTCTGTAGTCCTAACTATCTGTTGAAAAATGTGACTATCCTGTTTGTTTGGTTGCTGTGCTAAACCAGACATAGAGGTACAAATGAAAGACTCTATAATTCCTCTGTAGAACTTATCAGCATCTTCTTGGGCATTCTGAGCTTCATTGGTGTGCTTTTTTGATGATGTTTTTGAGGTGTCCACTTCAAGTCCTGGGAGATTATAGAACCCAGAAACTTGAAAGTCTCTACTGTTAATACTGTGTTGTGTAGTATTGTAAGAGGTAGTAGAATAGGACGACTTGTCTTCTTCTAAAATCTACTATCATTTGTTCAATTTTGAGTGTGCTCAGTTGAAGATTGTTCTGGGTGCATCACAGGACTCCTTTTTCAATTTCCCATCTGTCTGCAAACGTCAGTACTTTAACAGAGGGATACTTTGAGATGCAGTCAAAAACAGTGATAGCTTGGTGGCACCACACTTCTACAGGGTCATTTGCAAAAATGAATCAAGCAAATGAAAATTCATTTATACTATAAATTCACTCACCAAGAGCAACACCAACCATAAGAAACTCCATCCTCACCCTGACCTAACCTGACAGCAACATATATGATCCAGTGAACTACACTCTGAACGCAAAAGACTCCATGAACAAGGAAATACTAACCTAATCACTGATTATACACAGAATGTATCAAAAGCAAGACCTTCAACTTACATCCCAATCACCATCACCCCAACATCCAACATTAGGTATGCACCCTCCTTACTTCCTCCAGACCCACTACTATATATCTAAAATGCAAACTACTCAATGCAAGAAGCCTCTTAAACAAAATTCAAGAATTCCTCATCTTATTAAGCATGGCCACAGTTGACATTATATTTGTCTGTGAGATGTGGTTGAATGCATCTTTTCCAGATTCCATTACCACAATCCGAGAATATCACGCTTATCAGTCAGATCACAAAATCTGTAGAGGAGGTGGAGTTGTTATTTTCTACAAAAAGTCCCTAAATCTAAAAAAGATACAAATTACACAGGAACGTGCTCTTCCAGAGACCATCATCTGTGAACTGTTCTTAAATACCACAATCCACTTCTTACTATATTACAGAGCCCTTAATTATGACATAATTCATACAAACAAGCTAACTTTACTGCTAACATGGACTGTCTCCTTCCCACACCCTCTTATTTTCCTTGGTGACCTCAATCTACCTCTTATAAATTGAATGTACATCCAAACGAATGTACATACAAACCCATACATGCAATTCTGTATAATGACATAACTACACTGGGACTGGCTCAGTTAGTAACAAACAACACTAGACTCAACAACTGCCCTGACCTCATCTTCTGCAACAGCTCAAACTCAATATACGGCCTACAAATACAAGAAACCTTTTCAAACAGTGACCACAGTTTGGTTGATGTCTCAACTTACACCTTCACAAAGAGGATCATAATGATGGATCTCCAAAATATAACTCCAAAAAGCCACCTATGATCTTATAAATGCCAACCTACCATCTCTTGATTGGCACATGCTGTTCTTAGCTGTAATACTATAGAAGACCATTATAATAATATAAATATTAAATATAATAATTAATTAAAGCCCATGTCACACTGCACCAACGGATGCAAAGAGGATGCAAAATGGACAAAAAAGCTTGCCATCCATTGGTT
The DNA here is from genome assembly GCA_015471245.1 of Laticauda colubrina. NCBI lineage: Eukaryota > Metazoa > Chordata > Lepidosauria > Squamata > Elapidae > Laticauda > Laticauda colubrina. Next base: position 31,100,523 of record BLBF01000019.1, read on the forward strand.
CACGTGATGTACTCACTGCCTCCGTTTTGCTTCCTCTCTATCCGTCCAACATCCGTCTCTTGATGTTTCATCCGCTCAAAAATTTTTGAGCTGTCCAAAACTTTTGCGTGGAAAATGTATCCAATTCATCCATTCTGCATCCACTAAGCATCTGCTACGCATCCGTTCTGCATCCGTTACACATCCGCTATATCCGCTAGGCATCCATTCCACATCCGCGCAACTCGCATCCGCTCGGACGCAGGGAGGAAGCGGAACGGACGCAGAATGGATGCAGAACGGATGCAGAATGGATGCAGCACAGAAACAAAGTGTTTAAAACGAAAAAAACGTTCACAGAGGGGACCTATCTCGGATATTAAGGATGCCTAGAGGATGCCTAGAGGATGCAAAGGGACACCTATACTGCCTATAAAAAGGGGGAGCAACTCACCTGCATCTCACTTTCAGACCAGCAGCCTAGCTGTGCAGTCCTCTGCAGCCTTCATCTGACTCTTCCTCTTCCACAGCATCCAGTCATGTCCACCGTGGATCATAACACAGTCCTTTTGGCAGCCACCATCCTTCTGCAACAGGGCGAAGCCATCTACAGGCTCTGTGAACTCTACTACGGGAAGAAAAAGAGGCGGCCAAGAAGCGTCTGGGTCTGAAGATGGATCACCAGAAGAGCAGAGTATGGACTGTACAACAAGCTGATGGTGGAGCTGAGGAAGGAAGACACTCGTGCATTCCAGAACTTCATGAGGATGCCTCCAGCCATGTTTGACGAAGTTGTGCAGCGGCTGACACCCAGGTTGACCAAGGCAAACACCAACTTCCGGCCCAGCCTGGAACCTGGGCTCAAGGTGGCACTCACTCTGCGCCACCTGGCCTCAGGGACCACCTAGAGGAGCATGCAGTATGCCTGGAGGGTGCCACCCAACACCATCAGCATTGTGGTCAGAGAAGTGGTGCAGGCCATCATCGAAGAAGACCTGGAGGAGCTCCTCCAGTGCCCCACCACTGATGAAGGTTGGAAGAAAGTTGCAGAGCAGTGGTATCAGAGGTGGAACTTCCCACACACCGTTGGAGCCATAGATGGCAAGCACGTGGCCTGCAGAGCACCACCCAAGTCGGGCTCCACTTATTTCAACTACAAGGGCTTCTTCAGCATCGTCCTCTTTGCCATGGTCGATGCTGACTACAAGTTCATGTACATTGATGCTTCAGGCAACGGCTCATGTTCAGATGCCCAGGTATACAACGCCAGTGACCTCAAGGAGGGGCTGGAAGGCAACCTCATCATGGGCTTTCCAGATCCAGACCCCCTGCCCAATGACACGCAAGATGTGCCCTACTTCATTGTGGGGGATGACGCCTTCTCCCTCAGACCCTACCTCATGAAGCCCTACACTTCCAGACACCTCACCCATGAAGAGAGGATCTTCAACTACAGGCTGTCCAGGGAAAGGCGGGTGATGGAGAGCGCCTTTGGCATCCTGGCCAACAGGTTCCAGGTACTTCTCACCACCATGCAGCATCGCCCAGAGACTGTGAGGAGGATCGTGGAAGCTTGCTGCATCCTGCACAATCTCATGGGCACCCACTACCTGGTCTTGCAGAACAGGCTCGTGGACCTCCAACAAGGCAATGGGGACATGGAACCTGGGGAATGGAGGCAAGGGCGAAACCTGATAGACACTCAGGATGTGCAAGGCCCCAACAGAGCCTCACGTGAAGGGAAGAAGCAGCGCAACCTCCTGAGACACTGGTGAGATTGGGCCATGTATGTTGGGTGGGCCTACAATGAACAGGGCATTTCATAAAGAGTTGTGTTTGTGTTGACATGTGTGGATGATTATTATATTATTATTGATAATAAAGGGCCATAGGTGTGGCACCAGGGAGGGTGGACCATACAGTCCCACTATGCTTGCACTGGAGGCTTATCTATCCCACTGCTATCCTTACCCATTCCACAGCTATTACCCATCACACAGGTATCCCTGCCCATCCCACTGCTATCTTAACCCATCCCACAAGCATGCAAAGGCTTAAACCATTTCTAAAAGTTTCCACCAAGACTTTAATAAAAAGAAGAAATGAAGCAAGTGTGTGAATCAAAGATAAACTTTATTGAACAACAAGTTGTAAAACAAAAATGACCCAAGTCAAGTGTCCAAATAAACTCTACAGGTAGCTAGCTACCCAGTCTCTGGCACTCTTATTGGTCACTCGGAGGTGTGCCCAGTCTCAGGGGTGAAGGGTCCAGGTGCTGTGGAGGTGGGTGGTGCTGAAGTGCTGCTCTGTATCGTCATTGGGGTGCCTGGCATTGAGAGGACAACAGGGGACGGTGTGTTGAGGAAGCTCTCAGACAGCTGGCTCAAACCTGCGATGCTGAGAGTTCCTCCGATGCTGAGAGTACTGATGAGAGATGTACTGAGGCCAGGCTTGGCTTTGGGGTGGAGGAAGGAGTAGCGTAGTGGGGCTGTCTGGTCTGCAGCTGGGTGAGGACTGGCATGGGTGGCATCGCTGTCATTGGTGCATCATTGTCGTGGGTGGCATTGGTGACATCAGTGGAACTGGTGGCAATGGTATCGACCGATGACTCTGTGCCTGGGCTGGGAAGGGCTGCTGGCTGTGCTGCTGGACCTCCTGGTAGCCGTAGCCCTGGTAGATGAGAGCCTGTGGGAAGCCTTGGAATGGGAGGGACATCACCTGGGGTGGAGGAGCAGACCTGGACTGGGTGGGAGCAGGTTCCTCTGGGTCTGGAAGGTTGTGAAGCAGCTCCGTGATCCAGTCCTTCACCACCTGGTACTGGGGTTTCTCCATGTTCTTGAGGGTCTGGTTGACATAGGTGAGGAAGGGCTTGCAGTTGGAGGATGAGAAGTCGGTGCTGACCAGCTGAGAGAGGAGATCTATACTGGTGCGGATGGTGTCCCTGATCTCCAGCAGGACAGTGGGGCTCTGCCCCTCCTGCTGTCTGGCTCTCTGCCTTTCTGTGGAGGCGGAGCTTGGGGGGTGGATGCAGCTACGACTGTGGTGGATTCGATGTCTCCTCTCTCCCACCACACCAGGGAGTCCTCCACACGCTCCACCACGGTGACAACAGCTGTCCGCGGGTTCTCTGCCATGGCATGCTCCACAGAAACCTGCCTGGAGACAGAGACTGACTCTCGGCAGGAAGAGGACTGTGTCGCAGCAGGCTGCTGGAGAGAGAGGGTAGACAGAGGTGCTTCTCAGTGGTGGATCTCACCCTCCAAGAAGCTGCACCTGGCCATGACATAGGTCTCTCTGTCCATCAGCTTTACTGTGGCCTGGCCAGATTTCTTCAGGTGCAGCTTCCCGTACCAGGTGTGCATATGTTTCCACCAGCCGAGGAGCACCTCCGAAGTGTAACCCATACTCTCCACCCTCTCTCTCCAAGCAGCCTGCTTCCGCTTGGTGTCCCTGTACAGCCGGTGTCTCTTCTGCCACAGATAGTCATTCTCTCTCATCCACTCCAGCACCTCATCCTCGTGTTCCTCCTCAATGAAGTATTGCCTCCTCTCCCGTCCCCGCATACACCTCTGCCTCCCTTTGCCAGGACCAGATGGGCCCTCATCAGAGGGGCTCCCAGGTGGTAGGGGCTGCTCCTCCACACCACCAGCAGCAGCAGCACCAGCAGGATCATCATCATCATCATCATCACCAGCAGGATCATAATCAGCATCATCATCATCAGCAGCAGCAGCAGCAGGATCATCATCAGCAGCAGCAGCAGCAGCAGAAGCAGCAGCAGCAGCAGCAGCAGGATCAGCAGGACCAGGATCAGCAGCAGCAGAGTAATCACCAGGAGCCCAAGCAGCACCAACAGCACCAGCACCAGCAGCCCCAGCAGCACCAGGAGCACCAGCAGGACCAGGAGCACGAGCAGTACGAGCAAGTCCAGGAGCACGAGCAGTACGAGCAAGTCCAGGAGCACGAGCAGTACGAGCAAGTCCAGGAGCACGAGCAGTACGAGCAGTACAAGCAAGTCCAGGAGCACGAGCAGGACGAGCAAGTCCAGGAGCACGAGCAGGACCAGCAGGACCAGCAGCAGCTTCAGCATAGTACACAGCAGAAGCACCACTGCCAGGAGCAGCTTCAGCAAAAGCCCCAGCAGAAGTCAGGGACAGGGGGCGGGAGGGTGGCCCTGTCCCTCTTGCCAGGGATGGTGGCAGGTTGCTGAGACTTTCGCTTCTTCCCCATGGTTGTGGGGTTGCTGGCTTGCAGGGAGGCTGGCAGGCACCAAGGCTGGCAGGAAGCCTGGCACCAAGGCTGGCAGGAAACCTGGCACCAAGGCTGGCAGGAAGCCTGGCAGGAAGGCTGGCAGGAAGGCAGGCAGGCAGGCAGCAAGGCTGGCAAGCAGGCAGGCACCAAGGCTGGCAGGCAGACTGGCTGGCAGGGAGGCTGGAAGGCAGGCTGGCAGCAAGGCTGGCAGGCAGGTAGACAGCAAGGCTGGCAGGGAGGCTGGCCAGGAGGCTTGGAGGCAGGATGGCAGGATGGCTGGCAGCAAGGCTTGCAGGCAGGCATGCAGGCAGGGCAGGCAAGGACTCGATGTATCCTGCAGCAGGTCTTTCCTCCGAATGCTGGCCATGTGCAAGCTGCTTCCCTTTATATCCGGGAGGCTTGCACAATGCACCCCCCCCCACATGTGCAATTAACGCCAGGCATCCGTTAGGCTTCCGCTGTGCATCCGCTAGGCTTCCGCTCTGCATCCGCTTCATCCGCTGTGCATCCGCTCTGCATCCGCTTCATCCGTTCCGCGTCTGCTTTGCTGAGGCCCCCCAGAAGCCCTGCGGATGTACCATCTGCTCTCATCCGCTTCCATCCGCTAGGCTTCCGTTCCGCATCTGTTTTCCATCTGCTCTGCATCCTCCCTGCGTCCGTGTTATCCGCTCTGGTTATGCAAATTTTTGCCCCTTTTGAGAGCGGATAACAATGGATGGAACATTTTGCTCATCTGTTGTGTCCGTTTTGCATCCGTTGGGCAGTGTGACAGGGCCTTAATATAAATATTAAACAACTTAGATGAAGGAATAGAAGGGTAACTTACCAAGTTTTCAGATGATACTAAGCTGGCAGGAATAGCTAACACCCAAGAAGATAGGCTTAAGATCCAGAGGAATCTTGACAGACTAGAACTTTGGGCCATATCTAACAAAGTGAAATTCAGTGTAGAGGAAAGTAAAGTCCTACACTTAGGCGAGAAAAACCAAAAGTACACATGTAGACTGGGTGAATCCAGGCTCAATAGCAGTAACTGTGAGAAGGATCTTGGAGTCTTAATGGACGACCAACTAAATATGAGCCAACAATGTGCAGCAACAGCCAAAATAGCTAATGCAATCCTAAGTTGTATTAACTGAGGGATACAATCAAGATCAAGGGAGGTACTAATATCACTCTATAAAGCCTAAGTAAGACCATACCTAGAGTACTGCATCCAGTTTTGTTCACCACATTATAAAAAAGATGTTGAGACTCAAGAAAGAGTACAGAGAAGAGCAACCAGGATGATAAGGGGAATGGAGACTAAAACATACAATGAATGGTTGCAGGAATTGGGCTTGGCTAGTCTAGTAAAGAGAAAGACCAGGGGAGACATAATAGCAGTCTTCTAATATCTGAGGGGCTGCCACAGAGCCGAAAGGGTCAAGCTATTTTCTAAAGCGCCTGTAGACCAGACAAGGAATAATGGATGGAAACTGAACAAGGAGAGATTTAACCTGGAAACAAGGAGAAACTTTCTGACAGTGAGAATAATCAACCAATGGAACAGCTTGCTCTCGGAAGTTGTGGGAGCGCCATCGCTTGAGACTTTCAGGAAGATATTGGACTGCCATTTGTCAGAAATGGTGTAGGGTTTCCCACTTGAGCAAGGGGTTGGACTAGATGACCTACAAGGTCCCTTCCAACTCTGATTATCCATTATCTGTTATTATTATATATACCATTAATAACCCCCCAAAATGAAACAAAAAAAACAAATTACCCACAACAATAAGGAAACTTCAATTTTAAAAAATTGCTATGGCGTAAAAACAAAACTAACTATGTAGCAAACTTTAAAAACTGATGCAACACTTTATGCCAACAGATAAAGGCAGAATGCACAAATTACCACCACAAGCAAGAGGAAAGCCTCCTATGTACAAAATCCATCTACAATTTTGTAAACACCAAACTTAAAGACTCAAAACCATCCCACCCCTAAAAGGACCAAATGGGAAAGACTGCAGTGATATAGCTGTTAAGGCCAATCTCTTCACCACATTCTTCAGTTCAGAATTTATAAACAGCAATGGCTCATGCCCCACATTTCCTAGTTGTACCACAACTTAACTATAATGATCTACTACAAAATGACTTTACAGAAGATAACATAGAAAAGACACTATGTAATCTAAAACCATCTTTATCTATTGGCCCCAGTAGATTATGTGCATACTTCTTAAAAAAGCTCTTTTCTGCCATAGCAGAAACATATGAGATATCATTCAGAACCAAGTCCTTACTAAACCTATGGTCCTTAGCTACGGTCATCCCTATCTTCAAAAAAGGTAAGCCCAGCCTGGTTGAAAACTACAGACTAATCTCACTGTATTGCGTCTTGTGCAAAGTCATGGAATCAATCATTAACCAATTTATCACCCTCCACTTACAGTCAAACAATCTACTCTCCAATTTGGTTTCAGGAAAAAAATATCCTGCAATCTACAACTCCTGTGCTGCAAAAACATATGGACTACTCTACTCAACCAGGGTAAAGCAATAGATGCAATTTACATAGATTTCTGCAAAACCTTTGATTCAGTGGTACATGACAAACCACTGTTAAAATGAAACTCTTATGGCATTTCTGGATCTCTTCATAAGTGGATTACTGCATTCCTGTCAAACAGGGAACAAAGAGTAAAAATAGGGAGCTCTATATGAAACCCTGCTCCAGTTAACAGCGGTGTTCCCCAAGACAGCGATCTAGGACCCACACTCTATACTCTATATAAATGCCCATTACAATCACCTTATAAGCAACTGCATCCTCTCTGTGGATGACGTAAAACTATTCAATACCAACGACAACGCTATTGTCCTTCAAAGCTATCTTGATTATGTGTCTGAATGGTCAAACAATTAGCAACACCAAATCTCAACCAACAAATGCTCTGTCCTAGACATTGGTAAAAAAAATCAGTACACCAAATACAAGCTAGACCTCATCAATGACCCTCACTCTGTCAAGGACCTAGGAGTACTCATATCAAATGACCTAAGTGCCAGAGCTCACTGTAACAGCAGTGCGAAAAAGACATTAAGAGTTCGAAATCTAATCTTATGAATCTTCTCCTCTGGAAATATTGAATTGCTAACTGGAGCATACAAGACTTTTGCTAGACCAATACTTGAATATCAGACATTAATACAATTGAGTGAGTCCAGAAATTTCATGAGAAGAGTACTACTCTGCTCGCAACAGAATACCCTATTACCAGACTTGAAATTTGGGCTTGGACAACCTTGAATTATGCCGCCTACAGTTGGGTTTAAGCATAGTACACAAAATTATCTGCTACAATATCCTACTAGTCAATGATTACTTCAGCTTCAACCACAACAATACAAGAGCAAACAACAAATACAAACTCAATGTAAACCACTCCAAACTTGATTACGGAAAGTATGACTTCAGCAACAGAGTGGTCAATGCCTAGAATGCACAACCTGACTCTGTACTTACATCGCAAACCCCCACTCCTAAGAGGTCTGTGAGGGGTGTGCATAAGTGCACAATCATGCCTCCTGTCCCTGTCCTATTGTCCCGATTTATTCATACCTATTTCCTGTATTCTTACTTATGTTTATACTTATACCTATTATCTTGTAAGCAATTGACAAATCAACTCAAATAAATAAATAAAGTATAGAGATACTTCTTATCTTCAAATAAATTCTTAAAGACTTGCTGTTCAGTTCTGATAGTAAAAATCCATAAAGGGCTACCAGAAATAATAACAGATGTATTTTAAATTTCATCAAATAAACTAACTTCATAAGCTTCCTTTTATTTTATTTTTTTGCATGTCTCTATTTACATTGTTAACAATCTTGGATTATTAATAATATATTTACATTTATTCCGATACATTAATTCTTATTTCTGTGGTCTACCATCTATCCCAAACACATAATATTCCAATTCATCCTTGCCTTTTAATTCCTCGATTATCCATCTCAGCACAGTCCAGTATTTTTTGTATCAGGTTCTCTTTGGATATCTTTTCTGTTTTCTTGCACTGTGCAAAAACTATCCTCACAGCCATTATTATATGTAGAATGATGTGTTGGATTTGTTTGCTAAATTTCCCTTTAATTATTCCTAATAAAAATATTTCAGGTTTAGATTTTATTTGGTGTTCTGTAGTTTTTTGTAACCATCTTTGTATCTTCATCAATATTTTCTAGCTTTTGGACATTGCCACCACATAGGAATTATCTGAAAATAATACAATAATTTCAGTAAGACATTCATTTTTATCATAGCTATCCTTCCTAATAGAGATCATTGTAGTTTTTCCCAATTTATTAAATCTTTCTTTATCTGTTATATTAACTTTTTATAATTGTCTTCTTTTATAGAAGAACATCTCCCAGTTAGTCAAATTCCCAAATATTTGATCTTTTTTTTTCAATTTGCAGTCCCATCTCTCTAACTTTTTTTTTTTGTTTTTCTGTAAAGTTTTTGGCTAATATTTTTGTCCTTTCTTGATTGATTTTTAATCCTGCTACTGCCCCATATCTCTCTATTTTGTGTATCAAATTATTCCCTATCTCTATTGATTTCTCAATAAAAAAAACAGCAAATCATCCGCAAATGCCTGTACCTTATATTCCTCTTTTTTAATCCTCAATTCTTCTATTTCTGTATTTTGTCCGATTTGGGTTAAAAGCATTTCCAGCATTAAGATAAAAAGTAGAAGTGACACTGGACATCCCTGCCTCACTCCTTTCATTATTTCAAACCTCTCAGTACTATCTCCATTTGTGATCACTCTAGCTTTTGATTGGAGTATATTATATCTATTATTTTTCCAAATTTTGTTCCAAATCTCATATCTTTCACCTGTTGAATCAAAAACTGCCAATTAAGATTGTCAAATGTTTTTCGAGCATCCAAGAAAATCAATGCTGCCTGCTTTTTCAGATGGCCTTCATAATATTCTGGGACATTTAACACCATTCTTGTATTATTTTCTATCTATCTGGAAGGTAAAAAAACATTCTGATCTGGTTGTATTATTTCATTCAATACTATTTTCAACCTTTCAGTCATTATTGTAGTGAAAATTTTATAATTTGTGTTTAATAGCAAAATTGGCCTGTAGTTTTTAATTTGTTTATGATCCATATCTTCTTTTGGGATTAACAAAAGATGTGCTTTGGTCCATGATTTGGGTAATTTAGCTTGTTCCAATACATTATTATACAGATCTAACATCACCGGTTCAAAACATTCATATAAACATTTATAAATTTCTGCAGGGTGTCCATCAGGCCCCGAAGTTTTGTTGTTTTTCTGTTTTTGCACTGCTTTATCCAATTCTATGGCTGTTATCTACTTAAGGCTAGGTCCCACTGGCCGACAGACACAAAACTTATGCATAAAGGACACAGCGGATGAGCAAAATTTTGGGGGTGGCTCCATCCGTTGTCATCCACTCCAAAAAATGCCGAACATTTGCATAAACAGAACGGAAAAGAACGGAAAAGAAGGGACGGTAGTATGTAGCGAGGATGTTAAACGGATGTTCATAGAAAGCCTCGTGGATGACAGCGGATGGAAGGAGATGGCACCTCTGAAGGGTTCTGGGGGAGAATTGCGAAGAGGACGCATAGCGGAAGATGCGGATGCATAGCGGATGACGCAGATGCATCAGGGATGCCTATAGGAAGCAAAGCGGATGCCTCGCGGATGTATATCAGATGCAAAGCGTTCACTGCGCATGCGGGGAGTATGAATTGCATCAGCTCCGCAGATATAAAAGGATGCAACACGCATGCAGTCAGCATTCAGAGGAAAGACGTGCTACAACATACATCTCGAAGGAACACCATGGTTCATCAGTCAGGCAAGAAGAGGAAGCCCATGCCTACTCATTCCAGTCCTGGCAAGAAGGACAGAAACAGCATCCCACCCCCTGGCACTGACTCTGAACCTGCTGCTGGTGGTGTTGCTGGTGCTGCTGGTGCTGCTGGTGCTGCTGGTGCTGCTCCTGCTCCTGCTCCTGCTCCTGCTCCTGCTCCTGCTGCTGCTGCTGCTGCTGCAGTGGTGGACCAGCCCCAAGGCCCTCAAAGCCCTGCTGCTGAAGGTCCTGCTGCTCAAGCCCCTGAAAGCCCTGCTGCTGAAGGCCCTGCCAGAGGGAGGAAGAGGCAAGGGAAGGAGAAGGGAGAGAGGAAACAGTACACCATTTCCGAGGACCATGAGGATGAGGTGCTGGAATGGCTGAGGGAGAACGAGTACCTGTGGAGGAAGGGCCACAGACTCTATCACGACACCAAGAAGAAGCAGGCAGCTTGGAGAGACAAGGCAGAGAGCCTGGGCTACACTGCAGATGTACTCCTGGGATGGTGGAAGCACATGCACACCTGGTATAGCAAGCTACACCTCAAATAATCTGGCCAGGCCACTGTCAAGCTCACTGACTGGAAGATGTATGTCATGGCCAAGTGCAGTTTCCTGGAGGATGAGATCCGCCACTGAGGAGCAGCCCCTCTGACACCCCTCAGAGACACCCCTCTGACAGCCCACAGACAGCCAGTCCTCTTCCAGCCAGGAGCCAGTGAGCCTGTCCAGGCAGGTGTCTTCAGAGGGCCCCATGGCAGAGAACCCCCCGACAGCTGCACTCCACATGCCGGCGGACTTGGAGGATCCCCTTCCTCCACAAATGGAGGAAGAAGCAGCAGCCACCAGAGACCAACCCACTCCCATCCCCACCCCCAGCTCCACAGGATGCAGGCAGAGAGGCAGACTGGAGGGCCAGAACCCCAGTGTACTGTTGGAGATCAGGGACACAATGAAGACCAGCACAGAACTTCTCTCTCAGCTGGTCCACTTGGACAGAGGATCCTCGGGCCACCACATCTTCATCACCTATGTGAGCCACACCCTCAGGGACCTGCCCGAGGCCCAGTACCAGGTGATGAAGGAGAAGATAACAGCACTTCTGCATCACCCTCCAGGCCCAGCTGAAGCTGCTCCTACCCAATCCAGGTCTGCTTCTCCCCCAGGTGATGTCACAGCCCTTCCACAGCTTTCAACAGCCTCTCACCTACCAAGGCTACGACTACCAGGACTTCCCACAGCAAAAACAGACCTTCCCAGTCTAGGCCCAGGTTCATCGCACGCCAAAGATGCCACACCTCACCCAGCTGCAGACCAGAGAGCCCCACTACACTCCTCCTTCCTCCACCCCACAGCCAAGCCCGTCAATGGACAATCTGTCATCAGTCTTGTGCCTCACATCTCAGGTACTTGATGAAGGGCCTCTCAACCTCACGGGACTGAGTCAGCTCTCTGAGAGCTTCCTGAACACACCATCCCCTGTTGTACTCTTGGGGCCAAGCACCCCAATGGCGCCTCAGACCAGCACTCGAGCCACAGCCACCTCCACAGTCCCTGGCCACTTAACAGCTGAGACCATGGACATGACTCAGAGTGACTGAGAATAGTGCCAGAGACTGAGTTATAAAGGTTATAAAGTCATAAAGGTTACCTAAGAAACTTAATAAAGGTTATCTTTGCTTAAGACACTTGGTTCATTTTTTTACCTTAGTGAAGTGTTGGTGAAAACTTTTAACAAATGGTTAAGCCTTTGCATGCTTGTGGGATAGATAAGGATAGTTGTGGGATAGATAAACCTCCAGTGCAAGCATAGTGGGACTGTATGGTCCACCATCCCAGCTGCCACACCTATGGACCTTTTTTATCAATAACAATTTATTCATTGATCAACACATTGCAAAATAAACAAAGCTCTTTATTTATGCCCTATTCATTGTAGGGCCACTCAACATACATGGCACAATCTCATCAGAATTATGAGACAGGATCAAGGAAGCATCTATTAATCATCTATCATCCTGTCTTGCCACTCCACTGCTCCAGCTGGGGAGTTGCACCGGTGTTTCAGTAGGTTGCACTGCTTCTTCCCTTCACGTGAAACTCTGTTGGGGCCTTGTACATACACAGTGTCTATCAGGTTTCGTCCTTGCCTCCATTCACCAGGCTCCATGTCCCCATTCCCTTGTTGACAGTCCACAAGTCTGTTCTGTAACACTGGGTAGCGGGTGTGCATGAGATTGTGCAGGATACAGCAAGCTTCTACGATGCTCCTCACAGTATGTGCCTCATGCTGGATGGTGGTGAGAAGTATCTGGAACCTGTTGGCCAGGATGCCAAAGGCGTTCTTCACCACTCATCTTGCCCTGGACATCCTGTAGTTGAAGATCCTCTCTTCATGGGTGAGGTATCTTGAACTGTACGGCTTCATGAGGTAGGTTCTGAGGGAGAAGGTGTCATCACCAATGATGAAATAGGGCCTTTCTTGTGTGTCATTGGGCAGGGGGTCTGGATCTGGAAAACCCATGATGAGGTTGCATTCCAGCCAATCCTTGAGGTCACTTGCATTGTATACCTGGCTAACTGAAGCTGACCGATTGCCTGAAGCATCGATGTACATGAACTTGTAGTCAGCATCAACCATGGCAAAGAGGATGATACTGAAGAAGCCCTTGTAGTTGAAATAATTGGAGCCTGAGTTGGGTGGAGCTTTGCAGGCCACGTGCTTCCCATCTATGGCTCCAATGGTGTGGGGAAAGTTCCACCTCTGATACCACTGTTCTGCAACTTTCCTCCAGCCTTGTTCAGTGGTGGGGCACTTGAGGAGCTCCTTCACGTATTCTTCGATGATGGCCTGCACCACTTCTCTGATCACTTTGCTGATGGTGTTGTGCACCCTCCATGCGTGCTGCATGTTCCTGTATGTGGTTCAAGAGGCCAGGTGCCACAGAGTCAGTGTCAACTTCAGTCCTGGGTCCAGGTTGGCACGGAAGTTGGTGCTAGGCTTGGTCAACCTGGGTCTCAAACACTGTACAAGTTCGTCAAACATGGCTGGTGGCATCCTCATGAAGTGCTGGAATGCACGAGTGTCTTCATTCCTCAGCTCCACCATCAGCTGGTCATACAGTCCAAACTCCATTCTTCTCATGATCCATCCTTGGACCCACACAGCTCCTGGACGTCTTTTTCTTCTCCTTCTGTATAAAAGGTGAAACAGTCTGAACAGGTTTTGGTTCTAGTGATGAATGATCGCAGCTACTATACGGACTGTGTCATGATCCATTGTGGAGAACAACTGATGATGTGAAAAACCAAGACCAAGATTGAAGAGGTCTGTACACCACTGCTGCTGGACTCATAGTGAGAGCCAGATGATTTCCTCCCCCTTTTTATAGGAAATATCAGTAGTCTGCTAGGTGTCCTTCTACATACTCTAGACATACTCCAGACATCCTAAATATCTGAGATACATCCCAGATACAAACGTTTTGTCCGTTTTTAATACTTTTCTATGAGATGCATACGCTTACATCCTTTCTATTTCCATGCTACTAACGCTGTGTAGACCTTCCGTGTACCTTTTGTTTCCTCCCTCTTTCTGTTTTCAGCTGCAGTGGATGTGAGTTGAGGGGATGGCCAGAGGCTGCAGAGAGGATACAGCGGATGTTTAATGGATGATAACGGACATAGAACGTTTGTTGTCCATATATGCCATGGATGTACATCGTATGCGGCAGAAAGTTCATCCGCTCACAAAGTTTTGTGCAGCTCAAAACTTCTTGTGCGGATGAAATCTCAGTGGACGGATGCTCCAGGGATAGAGCATATGAAACCCTTATGCAGTGAGTACACAATGGATGCTTAGCATTTTCCAACAGATGGCAAGCTTTTTTTAACGTTTTACATCCTCTTTGCATCCGTTAGTGCAGTGGGACAGGGGCTTTATTTAACATTTCTCTCTGTTCGTCTCTTATTTCCAGTAGACCATTCTCCTTTGGGTATTGTTCAACATTATCTTTATTTGCCTTTTCCTCCTTATATAATCCTTCAGAATAATTCTGCAGTATTCTTTTCTTTTCTACCATTTGATGCTGTAAGTTTCCATTTTCATGCCTGAACTCCTGTAATAACCTTTTCTCTCTTTCTATTTTTAATTTATAGTTAAGAATTTCCCTGGTTTGTTGGCATATTCAATGAAATTCTGTTTCACCATTGTCAGGTCCCTTGCCCTTTCTTCCTGATCTATCACATTTAATTTATGTTTGGCTAAGGCCATTTCCTCCCTTACTTTCTCATCCTGCAGTTTTCTTTGGAATCTAATTTCTAAATTTTTGATCTCCACCTGTAACAAACAAACATAGTTTGTTGCTACTGTTTTTCTTTATTTCTTTTTGCCATATATACTATCATTATTCCCCTTAAGTATGCTTTGGTTGGATCCTATAATATCTGCAGCGATGTTTGTTGATTTAAAAAATAGTTCCATTTCTTTTTTAATTCTTAAAAAAATATTATTTTTCTTTTACAATTTGGGAATTCAGTGTCCACATTCTCCTTGTTTTTTTCCCTTCCTTTCCAAATACATTTTGTATTCCAAATACATTTTATATTTCCAAATACATCTTCCCATACATTTGTCATAATTTATAGTTTCTACCTGATTTTCTATTTCTCCATTCATGCATACCATGTACCATGAAATGTGGATTCGAATAAATAGTGTATTCTTTTTTTCATGGTTTAATCTCCTCCACTGATCCAACAAGTTTAATTCCTATATCATATCAAAGAAGGATGCTAGCAGTATTTTTATGATGACCCATAGTCTCTCAAAATAACGCAAAACCCAAAACATATATTAAAGTCCGTTAAAGCCTTCAACTTAACTTCACTGTTTTATAAGGCACAGTTTAAAGTCACAAAAGTAAATAATGAGGCAAACAGAAAACCAAAACAAACCGCATTGATGAGAGTTCCGAAGCAAGCCAAGATAACTAATTATAAACTCCAGGAAAATAACTGAGAAAATCCATGGGAAGAACGCCAGCAAAGATAAACCTCTTTCACGGTGAACACTAAATTGACTCCTGCAAATTCTAACTGCACAGTTGCAAACTTATATACATAGCTCCCACCTGCAAGCCACGAAGAGGATCATGGAGGTCTACTCCTCTTGAGTAGACCTCGCTTTTCCCTGATCCCCTCCCTGCGTGATCTAGGATGGATAAAGGATGGGCCTGGATCCTCCTGAGGCTCAGCTGGCCTCTGCCTTTCCCCAGTCTCCTCTACCACATCTGGAACCACACTCCCACTCCCTGTTGGCTGTTCCTCCTCTTCCTCAGAGTCAGACACCATTAGGGACATGACAACTTCCTTTTCCTTTTTTGTTATAAAAATCTGATAAAAATCTGTTTTTATGTCCCCTACTGCACTGTAATCCCCAACTTTACATATATTTGTCTGTCCAATTTCTAAAATTTTTCATGCAATTTTCTATAAAATTCACTTTGATTTTCGTTTGGGGCATAAATTGTAACTAATAACATTTGTTTCTGACCTATCACTAATTAAGTCATAAAAACTCGTCTATTCGTATCAGTATATTTATATACTGCCTTAATTCCTTCTTTGATGTATACTGCTATTTCTCTCTGTTTCTGTTCTGCCAAGGCTGTGTGTTTTATCTTCCTAGTTTTGCATATTCTAAATATTTCCTATATTGTTCTTTAATGTGTACTTCTTGTAAGCACACTATTTCTACTTTTTGTTTTGCCAATCTTGTTAATATTTGTTCTCTTTTGGCGGGTGAATTCAATCCATTAATATTTAATGATATTAGCCTAATTTCTTCTCCCATCGTCCTACTTGCAACATGGTATCTGTCTTCTATTAATTCTTATGTCCCTTTGTGAGTGTGTTCTTAATCTTACTCTTTCTTTCTCCCTTTATTTGGTCTCTTCCTTGCTTCCTCCTTCCTGTTCTATTTTTCCTACCTCCTGTTGCTGGCTTCCAGTCTCCAATTCTTTCTTGCTGCTACTTTCTTTTTCCACTCCCACAATTTGGTTGTACAAATCCTGTGCCCTATCCAAATTGTTTAAACTAATCCTCTTCTCCTGCCATGATACTAGCATCCCCTCTAGAATTACCACCTAAACATTATATTTCTCTTAATCGCCTGTGTTGCAAGAAATTTGTAGTCTCTTCTCTCTTACTTTCTTTGGGATCTGTTTTAGGGTTTGTATCTCTATCTTTGTATATCAGGAGTTCATCTCTCATTATTTTATATATTATACCCCTTACTTTTAGCAAATCTAACATAGACTTCTCATGGTAGTCTGTTGTGTCTTGGGTAACTGATATGGATTCTGTAGACTTCATCAATTTTGTGTAGGATTTCTTGTCTGTCTCTCTGTAGTGCTTATTCTATCATTATGGTACCCAGATCTTCCTCTTTACTTTCCATAACATTCTGGAATTTCAAGTAGAATGCTATGTGATCCACCTCCAAAAGAATAATTTGTTCCTCTAATACCTTGTTCATTGTCGTCATTTTTTGTCCACTAGCTCCAATTTCTTCTCATTTTGTTCTGATCTAATTTCCACCACCTGTAATTTTTGTTCATTCATCTCGATGGCTTGTTGTATTGTACCTACTTTAGTGTCCAATTTATTAATGTCTTCTTTCATTTCCACATTGTTTTTTGACATATTTTTCTGCATCCTTATCATGATTTCTTGAATCACCAAATGCATTGTCTGCATTGCTTGTATATTAGATGTTACAATTTGTTTTTCCATACCAAATATCCCCATAATTGTCTTTTGGCCAGATGGAGATTAAATTCTCAATGATGGATTAGATGTTGTCTTCTTTGCTGTTTTCAAGGTTGTTGTTTTGGCACATGTCATTTTTTCTAAGACTTCTGCCCGTACCACCATCCACTTTGTATTTTATTAGGAGTTGACTTATATTGATCTCTTTTCCCTGCTATTCACTCTACTTTTTATTTTCAGTGTCTTCTTCTATCTAATTAGTTAACACAAGCTTTTAAATTCCTCTTATTATTTAAATAATTTAATCTTTCAGCTTCAATATATTTCTATGTATAACAGAGATTATAAATATTACAAATATTTGCTTTTCACTCCAGCTTCATCAATAAATACTTATCTTATATATAATATATTTCTTAATTCTTTTTGGTCTATTATTAAATGCTGTTTGTTTAATTCTATTGAGTAATAATCAAATTAATAATTCAGTAAATAAAGTAATTATTCAATAGTAATTTATCCAATTTATCTATTTATAGGTATAGGCTTAAAAATATAGAAGTATAAATATAGTATAAATATATGAATATAAATATATAACTGCAGATTCTGGCATGTTCAGATCTTTTCCCATGTAAGATTGAGAGTATCTTGGTGACATTTTGATGAGGTCCCATTTGCCTTATTCAGGCTGGTGCTTTCAGGTTCATGCTTGTGCAAGTACAGCCAGTACCTCAGCCACACAGGTTCTTACGAAAAAGCCAACCAATCTGCAAACATCAACTCCATCAACCAATGAAGAAATAACAACACAGCCAACCAGCCCACTTACAATAGAGCCAGCACACCAAACCTCCCCACAAGTATTTATAGAGAGATGGCAGCGCCAATCACGCTTTGCTCACACAAGCACGAAGCCAAAAGCACCAGCCTAAAGATTGCGAGTGGGACCTTGTCGAAATGTTGGCAAGATACTCTCAATCTTACATGGGAAAACACCTGAATACACCAAAACCTGCATACCTGCATCCGTGAAAATCTACGAAAACAAATATATAACTGTATCTGTAAATGTTTTCAATTAATATATAGTTTTATGATTACAATAAGAATATATCTATGTATTTTTCAGATTCTCTTAACTTCCCTTAAGCCCATGTCACACTGCACCAACAGATGGAAAGAGGATGTAAAATGGAGAAGAACGCTTGCCATCCATTGGTTAACGCGATGCATCCATTCTGTACTCACTGCGTGCGTGATTCATACATTCTATCCATCCAGTATCCATCTACTGATATTTCATCTGCTCAAAAAGTTTTGAGCTGCACAAAACTTTTTGAGCGGTTGAACTTTATGCCACGTCCGTTCTACATCCGCTACACATACGGGGAACAAACGTTCTACATCCACTATATCCACTTGACATCTGTGCAACTCGCATCTGCTCCAGCGGAAAACGGAAAGAGGGAGGAAGCGAAATGGATGTGGAACGTCCGCACAGCGTTAGTAGCACGGACATAGAAAGGATGAAAGTGGATGCAGCTCACATATAAAGCATTAAAACTGAAAAAACATTCGTATAGGGGACGTATTTCGGATATTTAGGATGCCTGGGGAATGTCTAGAGGATGCAAAAGGACACCTAGTGGAAAACCGACATTTCCTATAAAAAGGGGGAGGAAATCACCTGGATCTCACTTTCAGTCCAGCAGCCCTGGTGTGCAGACCTCTACAGCCTTGATCTTGCTCTTCCTCTTCCACATCATCCAGTCATCTCCACCATGGATCGTTGCACACTCCTTTTGGTAGCCGCCATCATTCTACAGCAGTGCCAAGCCCACTTCAGGCTCTTTCACCTGTTCTATGCAAGGAAAAGGAGGTGTCCAAGAAGTGTGTGGGTCCGAAGATGGATCACGAGAAGAGCGGACCACCATGCAGCATCGCCCACAGACCGTGAGGAGCATTGTGGAAGCTTGCTGCATTCTGCACAATCTCATGCACACCCGCTACCCAGTGTTGCAGAACAGGCTTGTGGACCATCAACAAGGCAATGGGGACATGGAGCCTGGTGATTGGAGGCAAGGACTAAAACTGATAGACACTGTGGATGTGCCAGGCCCCAACAGAGCTTCACATGAAGGGAAGAAGCAGCGCGACCTCCTGAAACACTGGTGCAACTCCCCAGCTGGAGCAGTGGAGTGGCAAGACAGGATGGTAGATGCTTAATGGATGCTTCCTTCAGCCTGTCTCATCACACTGATGAGATGGTGCAATGTATGTTGAGTGGCCCTACAATGAACAGGGCATTTAATAAAGAGTTGTGTTTATGTTGAAATGTGTTGATGAATGATTATATTGTTATTGATAATAAAGGGCCAAAGGTGTGGCACCTGGGAGGGTGGACCATACAGTCCCATTATGCTTGCACTGGAGGCTTATCTATCCCACAGCTATTACCCATTCCATAGCTATTAGCCATCCCACAGCTATTAGCCATCACATAGGTATCCCTGCCCATCCCACAGGTATCCTTACCCATCCCACAGCTATCCATCCCTCAGTTATCCTGATCCATCCCACAGCTATCCTTACCCATCCTACAAGCATGCAAAGGCTTAAACCATTTCTAAAAGTTTCCACCAAGACTTTATTTAGTAAAAGAACTGAATCAAGTGTGTGAAGCAAAGATAACCTTTATTAATAACAAACTGTAGGACTTTATTAAAAAAGCAAAATGAACCAAGAAAAGTGTCCCAAGCAAAGATAAAGTCAACAGGTAACAACCCAGTCTCTGGCACTCTTCTCAGTCACTCTGAGGTGTGCCCATGGTCTCAGGAGTGAAGGGTCCAGGGGCTGTGGAGGTGGCAGTGGCTGAAGTGCTGATCTGAGGCGCCATTGGGGTGCCCGTCCCTGAGAGGACAACAGGGGATGGTGTGTGCAGGAAGCTCTCAGAGAGCTGGCTCAGTCCTGTGATGTTGAGAGGCTCTTCCTCCAGGACATGGGATGTCAGTCCCAAGACCGATGACAGATGTTCTGAGGCCGGGCTTGGCTGTGGGGTGGAGGAAGGAGGAGTGTAGTGGTCTGCAGCTGAGCGAGGTGAGGCGTCAGTGGCATCTGTGGCATCAGTGGCATCTGTGGTGTCGGTGGCATCTGTGCTGTCGGTGGCATCGGTGGTATCTGTGGCATCAGTGGCACCTGTGGTGTGCGATGTACCTGTGCCTGGACTCGGAAAGGCTGTCTGTGCTGCTGGAACTCCTGGTAGCCTAGCCTTGGTAGGTGAGGGGCTGTTGAAAGCCTTGGAAGGGCTGTGACATCGCCTGGGGTGGAGGAGCAGACCTGGAGTGGGTCAGAGCAGGTTCAGCTGGGCCTGGAGGGTGGTGCAGAAGACCTGTGATCCTCTCCTTGATCACCTGGTACTGGGCTTCGGGCATTTCCATGAGGGTCTGGTTCATGTAGGTGAGGAAGGGCTTTCTGTTAGAGGATGGAATCTCGAAGTGTACCAGCTGAGAGAGGAGATCTACGCTGCTCTTGATGGTGTTCCTGATCTCCAAGAGGACAGTGTGGCTCTGTCCCTCCGGTCTGCCTCTCTGCCTGCTTTCTGTGGAGGTGGAGCTGGGGATGGGGGTGGGTTGGTCTCTGGTGGCAGCGGCCTCTTCTTGCTCCATCTGCATCAGGGGATCCTCCATGTGCTCCGCCACGGGGTGTGCAGCTGTTGGGGGGGTCTCCGTCATGGGGCGCTCCACAGATACCTGTCTGGACACAGGTGCTGACTCTTGGCCAGAAGAGGACTGGCTCTCTGTGGGCTGCCTGAGAGAGAGGGTTGACAGAGGGGCTGCTCCTCGGTGGCGGATCTCACCCTCCAAGAAGCTGCACTTTGCCATGACATAGGTCTCCCGGTCGGTGAGCTTGACCACGGCCTGGCCAGACTTCTTCAGGTGCAGCTTCCCGTATCAGATGTGCATGTGCTTCCACCACCCCAGGAGGACCTCCAAAGTGTAGCCCAGGCTCTCCGCCTTCTCACTCCAAGCCGCCTGCTTCCACTTGGTTTCTCGGTAGAGCCTGTGTCCCTTCCTCCAGAGGTACTCGTTCTCCCTCAGCCATTCGAGCACCTCCTCCTCATGTTCCTCTGCACTGGAGTACTGTTTCCTCTCCCCCTTTTTGGGTGATTGCCTCTTCCTCCCTCTGGCAGGGCCTTCTGGGCCTTCATCAGTAGGGCTTTGAGGTTCTAGGGGCTGGTCCACCACACCAGCAGCAGCAGCAGCAGCAGCAGCAGTAACACCAGAAGCAGCAGCAGCAGCAGCAGCAGCAGAGTCAGCACCAGCAGAAGCAGCAGAAGCAGCAGCACCAGCAGCACCAGCAGCACCAGCAGCAGCACCAGCAGCACCAGCAGCACCACGAGCAGCAGCAGCAGCAGCAGGACCCGGAGCAGCACCAGCAGAGTCAGCACCAGCACTAGGAGCAGCACCAGCAGAAGCACCAGCACCAGCAGAGTCAGCACCAGCAGCAGAAGCCCCAGCAGAAGCAGAATCAGCGCCAGGGGGTGGGATGGTGGCCCTGTCCATCTTGCCATGGCTGGCAGGAGTAGGCACAGGCTTCCTCTTCTTCCCCATGGTTGTTGGTTGAAGATGTGTCTGGCAGCAGGCTTTTCCTCTGAATGGTGACCTGCTTGCAAGCTGCTTCCCTTTATATCTGCGGGGCTGATGCAATGCATCCTCCCCGCATGCACAGTGAACGCTTTGCATCTGCTAGGCATCCGCGAGGCATCCATGATGCATCCACGTCATCCGCTAGGCATCCGCTACACATCCGCTCCTTCCACTGCGTGGCCGCTTCACTGTTCTCCCCCAGAAGCCTTGCGGATTTGTCATCCACTTCCATCCGCTTTCATCCGCTAGGCTTCCGTTGAGCATCCTCTTAACATCCTCGCTACATCCTCCCCATGTCCATTCCTTTCCTTTGTTGTCTGTTCTCTTTATTCAAATTTGGGGCACTTTTGAGAGCGGATAACAACGGATGGAACATTTGCTCAACATAGCGCACGGAATATATTTGCTTGTCCGCTATGTCCTTTTTACATACATTTTGCATCCATCGGCCGATGTGACCTAGCCTTTAGTTTCAACTTAATAGGTAGTTTAATAGTCTTACTTAATCATTCACTGTCACCACCATCATTTCTTTCAATATAGTTCTCTTATCTTAGGTATTCCTTTCTTGTCTTCCTTCAAATCCCAACTTAACTTTCTGCTTTCCCTCTGCTACTTTCTGTTCTTTCTGCCACTCTTCTCTCCTTCAAACCAATTCCTTCTTCTGATCTTCTTCTATCTGATGTCCACCCAGTCATTTCTCTTTGTTGCCTTGTCATTCCTACTGTTTCCTTCCTTTTCATTTTGCTGCCCAGGATCTTAGTTTTCCTCCCTATGATCCTTCTCTTTCCTTCTGATTCCTCCCGTGTGCCCACTCATCTCTTCCTCACCTCATCTGCTCCTCCTAGATTTCTTCACTCAAAGTTCTGTATCCTCTCTTTTCTCAGTCTTTGTCCTCTGTGATAATTTGCTGATTCACTGCTCATTTCGCCAAATTGCCACCAGTTCTTTTGAGGATTCCCCCCTCCACAAATGGAGCTTCCTTTTCTTAATAAATATTTAGGACTCACCTTTATGGAAATCACCACCATTTCACCTCTGGGATTTTTGATCAGGTATAATGACAGAATCTGTTAAAATTATCTTCCTTATCCTATGTAGCTTGTCACGGCCTTGGGTCTACAAACTTTTGGGTTTGAAGAGTTTCCTTTCATGGCAGCAGGTGATCGCCTTTTACCTCGCTATCATTCAGGTTTCCCCTATATTCAGCATGGCTCTCCAGACTCTCTACAACCCCCGAAGGGTCCCCCCAAAATGAAAAGATCAGGGTCTAAGAATGGAGACCATTCTCTGTCCCCATTTTCACCATGATGTCACCACCAGAAGTCCTGCTTCCTTTTATTTTTAGTAGTCTTGATTTTTAGTCCCTTCAAATAATGTTTTAGAATTTGGTTTCATATTTTTTATCCTTTAATAATATTTTAAGTTTAAAAGAACAAAGTTAAAAAAGAATACAAATTAATTTTTTTATCCCTTCTCACATTCTTCAAAAAAATTAACCATTCCGGGGGGGGGGGGGACATGGAGCTGGTGTTGCGACAATACGGCATGCAATCTTGGGGGCCTGAGATCACTGATGATATCTTTGCTCCTGGATGGTCCAAATGGACCTAAACTATCCCAAAGAGACGGTGAATATAAAGAGCGCATCCTGTCAATCCCAGGGATATCGCAAAGTCTCTGGTAGATCCAGGAGAAGCTCCTTTTGCCAGCAGCAAAGATGCAGCCATTAAAGCTGCTGAAGTTGGGACAGCTCCGAAATGAAAGAGAACGAAAAGAGAAAGTGTGCCAGTTTGGTGAGAACTTTTTCCTTAATTTAAGACTTGAAAGTACACCCTAAGGGAAAGAAAGAATCTGTAAAAGTTTTGACCGAAGTGATTAAGCAGCTATTTTAAACAGAAATGTCAAAGTAATATTTTTATTTTATTTCTCATTGCTGGATTTTCTACACATGATCTTATATTTTGAAATTGGACTGGTTTTTTTCTCTTCTTTTTATCTATTCTTTTCTCCTTTTTGACTTTACAATATTCTAAGCCAGAGACTCCCTTTTATATTTTTTTCAATATCTTTTTCTTTTTTTAATTATATTTTGCTTGGAAAAGGAGGGGGAAAGTGAAAGCTAAAGAAACTTTGTAATGCTGCCAACTAGAGGCTAGTTATAATAAGAGCCTAGGATAATTAAACAAAGTGCAGTGTGCTATTTTTATTCTTTCTAAGCTGTGCTACCCCTCCTCATCAGTTTACTTTTTTTTTGTAATAGCTATTTAGATTTTTGGCTTTTTGGAACTTGTCTTTTTTTTTTTCTTGTCTTTGGAAGTTAAATTTCTACATCTGCTTTTTATTTTAAAGGAAAAGCTTTAGTATTAATGTTTCCCTTCCTTTTCTTTTTAAGGGACTAGCCTTTTTTTTTTCTCTCCCTTCTTGGTATTTTTGTCTTTTCATCTACCTTCCATATTGTTTTTTTTTTATGCATCTTTTTATACTTGAGACCTCTTAATTGGATTAAGGTGTTGAAGAACCTGAATAATTTTTCCTTTCTTTTTTTAGCCTTTTTCTTCACTTTCTCACCTTTTGTAGGATTTTACAACTTTTTCTTTTGTGTGTGTGTTTATGGTGTGTTTATGGTCTTTTTTGAATTTTCACTGTCATCTAACCAATTGATTGGATTAGGATATACAAGAATCTGAATAATGTTTTTCTTCTTTTTTTAATAATTATTAAATATTATTATTATTATTTGGCTTCTTTTTTTCTACTATTTTTATTTGGAACTGCAATTGGTTATTTCACAATTGGATTAAAGTTTAGAAGAACCTGAAGATTTTGAATTGCTCAAAATGAGTAGGAAATTAACAGCTTCTGGTTCTTCAACGTCTACTTCTTCCTTTCCACCATCTGGAGGACAATGTTCAATACAGACAATGTTAAGGAAAGAAAAAAAAACAAGAAAAAGTGACCCTGCAGATGATTATGCAAGGAATTCAAAATATTCAAACAAGATCAGAGGATATTGAAAGGAGAATAGAGAACACTGAAAAAAGAATAGGGAAAACTGATGAAAAAGTGGAGAACATCCAACAAATGATGATGAAGTATGATGAGAGACTCCCAAAAATTGAAGAAGATAAACAAAGAAGATTGGAAACATTGATAACAAATTAACTGTGGTTGAACAAGATAAAAGTGGTATGCTCAGATGGGAGATGGACAGATCAGAATTTTATCTTAGATTCCAAAACATTGAAGAAAAAGGACAAAATCTAGCTGAGATAATGATAGAAATATTGGCTGAAGCTTTGGAAATAACTGAAGAGAAAATGATAGATGGAATAGATGAGGTTTATCGAGTCTTCACAAGATATGCGATGAGAAATAGCTTACCAAGAGAAGTTCATATCAGATTTACAAAGAAAACCATTAAATCACAAATATTGCAAGTGGCAAGAGAGAAAACATTGAAATATAAAGATAAGGATATTGTGGTCTTGAAACAAGTACCTAGAAGAGTAAGAGAAATAGGAAGAGAATACTGATTTTTGACCAAATTGCTACTTTAAAAAGAGGTGAATTATAGATGGCTGATTCCAGAAGGTTTAATGTTCACATGGCAAGAAGAGAGAAATTTCACTAATTGAATTTCAAGAGGACTCCCAAATGACGACTGAAAAAGAAGAAGGTGCAGTAGGTGGAAAGGAGGAAGCCAAAGAACAATGTGAACCAAGATCCATGAGAGCTGTCAAACCTAACTACAAAATATAACCACAGAAGAGGAAAAAATTGATTATAATTAATATAAATAGACATAACTCATCCGTTAAAAGAAGGAAAACCTTTCAAAAATTTGAGAAATTAAAATTTGATATAATCTACCTACAAGAAATACATATTTAAAAACAATATGAACAATTGTTGATACAGCCAAAATTAGGGAAATATTTACTTTACACAATATAAGAAAAGAGGAGTGGTTTTATATATTAAAGGGACCATCCCAGCAAAATTGATTTATACTGATGATGGACAGAAGAATATTAATGGTGGAAATAATGGACACTAATACGAAAACACTCCTGATTGCAGTCTATGCCTCGAATGACAATCAAGAAGAATTCTATAAAAATTACATATGAAAATAATTGAACTGGGCTATGTTAATATAGCTATGATGGGATATTTTAATGGAATTGTAAATAATAAACTGGACTATATACCTTCTATTCAAACAGACATTTATCATAGTCCAGAATAGATATTATATGGATGTCAACAGAATTGTTAGCTAATATTGAAGAAATAAATATTGAAACAAATACTTGGGCAGATCACAATCCAGTGACAATTAAATGGAAAGGACAAAGAAGAAGATCTAGATGGACATTAAATAATACTATTTTAAAGAAAAAAGACACACAGTGGATGGAGGAAGAACTGGCCTTTTTCTTTAGAGAAAACAAAAAAGAAGATACATCAATCCAGAATGTATGGGATACAATGAAGGAATTTGCCAGAGACTTTATAAGAGACTACACAAGGAAAAGAAATACCATGAAAAGACTAACCTTTAAGGCATTAGAGGATGAGTATAAAGGACTTGAAAAAGAGTTACAGAAAATGCCACAGAAAAAGGATATCAAGTTAAAAATGGATACTTTGAAGATGCAAATAAACTAGATAGATGGTCAGCATATAAATTGAGAAAGGAGAAAGAATCAAGGAAAATATTTCAATTAATAGATGACCAAGGCCAAGTTTGCTATGGTAGTAAAGAGAAGAAGGAAATCATTCAAGACTATATGGGAAACTATACACTTAAGAAAATATTGATGAGGAAAGAGTTAAACAGTATTTACAGAATGCTAATTTACCCCAGATACTTAAAAAGATTGAAACAATGTTAGAAAGCAATATAACGATGATGGAGTTAACTGAAGCACTCAAAAAGCAAAATAATGGAAAGGCACCAGGCTCAGATGGACTTCCAGCAGAATTTTACAAAACATTACAAGAATCATTGAACTTCCCATTGCTAGAAGTTATGAATGAAGTTATGTTAAAGGAGAGGATACCTAAATCATGGTCAGAAGCTTATATCACACTTGTTTCAAAAGAGGAGACCGATCCATTACAAATCAAGAACTATAGACCTATTTCCCAACTAAACGCAGATTATAAAATCTTTGCTTCAATATTGGCAGAAAGACTTAAAAAATACTAAAATAATTTTATCCATCCTGATCAAAGAGGACAAAGAGGACAAAGAGACAAATTAAAGACAATATGAGAGTAATCTTGGACACTTTGGAATCCAACAATGTACATCCTGAAAAACAAATGGCTCTGATATTTCTAGATGCACAGAAAGCATTTGATAATGTGAACTGGCGATTCATGTTATTACAGCTGGAAGAGAGGGGCTTTGCTAAAACATTTATTCAAGCAATAGTAGCTATATATCATAAGCAGACAGCAAAGTAATGATAGAGGGAGAACTGACAGATTCTACTGATATAAGAAAAGGAGACAGGACAAAGGAACAAGACAAGGGTGCCCCCTAATTTTAATGAAAATTTAAAAGGAAGAATTTAAGTTGCAAGCATTTGCAGATGATCTGGTTTTTATCTGAGAAGACCCACTAGAAACAGCATCAAAATTGATAGAAAAGATAGAGGAATGTGGAAAGGTGGCTGGTTTGAAAATAAATAAAGATAAGACAAAGATCTTGACAAAGAATATGCTATCAAGACATAAGGAAGAACTGGCAGACCTATTGAAAATTCAGGTCACGAATAAGATCAAGTACTTGGGGATATACTTGACAATAAGATGCAGTACACTAAAAGAGAATGATTATATCAAACTTAAACAGCAGATAGCACTAGATTTGGTGAAATGGGAAAATTTACAACTGTCATTAATAGGGAGAATATCAACAATCAAGATGAATATACTACCCAGAATTTTATATTTGTTTCAAATAATTCCAATTAGGCTTGGAAAAGACTACTTTGAAGATTTAAATAAAATTGTGTTGAAATATATATGGCAAGGTAAGAAAGTGAGAATAAAGTTAAAATTTTTGCAAGATGCTAGAATAAGAGGAGGATTTGGTTTGCCTAATTGGGAGTTGTTTTTCCCAAGCTACAAATTTGATGTGGGTTAAGGAATGGATAACATTAAGAAATACAAGATTGTTGCCATTAGAAGAACATGATGTGTTGTTGGGGTGGCATGCTTTTCTATGGTATAAAGGAACTAAAACACAGGGGTACTTTAGAAGACATTATATACGGGAGTATCTGTGGTTAAACTGGGAGAAGATTAAAAGACAATGTTATTTGAAAATTCAAGTCTGGCTATCAACTATTGAAGCATTTTCTTATCCTATAATATTTAAAAAGGAACAAACAGTTAGATATGGTGAAATATTTAATGAAAAGAGTGAACTTAAATCTATACAAAAACTGGAGGAACAAGGAATAAAGATGAATTGGTTTTCATGTGCGCAAATACATTCAAGATATGATAAAGATTCTAAAAGAGAAGGTTTCTATGATAAACTGACTGACTTAAATAAGATAAGGTACTGATGAAAAGGTGATTAAAAAATTGTATGGATGTTTATTAGAAATTAAACTAGAAGAAGAACAAGTTAAAGAAACTATGATTGATCTAGGGAAATGGCAAAAATTGTGGTCTCAAAATTATAAAATGACAATGTCAACAGCATGTAAAGAAAATTTGTATAAGATGTTTTACAGGTGGCATTTCCCCCCGACAAGAACAGCAATAATTGTTCAAGAATAAATCCGAAAAATGTTGGAAATGTCATCAGACAACTGGCTCATATTACCATATGTGGTGGACTTGTGCGGATGCTAAAAAATACTGGACTAAAATCCACACGTGGTTTGAAAAATGACAAAAAAACATATAGATTTGAGTTATTTTTACTGAGATATTTTTATATCTCAATATAAAATTGATATATTTTTTATATCTCAATATAAAAACTAAATATAAAAATATTTACAGAGATATTTTTATTGGGAATTTTACCTGAAATATATAGTAAAGACTTGAAATACCTGATTGTAAATATTAATAGCGGCTAGGTTTGTATTTGCTAAAAACTGGAAAAATGAGAAAATACCATCACAGGAGGAAATCATTAAGAAAATATTGAAATGTGCTGAAATGAGTAGATTGACATTTGAAATTAGAGAACAAGATGACAAACAATTTCATAAAATTTGGAATCTATTCTATCAATGGTGAGACAATAAAATATAATAATGAAATATGTAGACTTTTAGAAAATAATAAATATGTAAAGATGTATTCTTTTATTATTATATCTACAAAATGATTCTAGGATAGATCTGGGATGATAATATGAATTATCATAAAACAAATTAAGTAAAATATGATCATTTTGTAAAACATGAATGAATAAAAGTATAGTCAAATGATTAATAATGATATCAATGTATTTAATATTTGATTGAAAATATGAGATTATATACAATGTAATTATAATTGAAGACTATGAAATGGAAGTACAAAACAATTTGTAAACCAACCGGCACACTGTATGTACATATATGGTAGATGACTTTGTTAAGCCTGGGTTCCCCAACCAGGGTTAGGTAGACAAGCTAAACAGAATGTGCAGCGTTAGTCAGATAGGCACACAGATAAATGAGTGAGCTAAGCTTGTATGTTTATTAACATACAGTAAAAATAACAGATACGCTTATGCTATCAAGAATATAGTTTATTCCATTATAAGTTCATGGCATAGTCAAATAACAGTCCAAAAGTCATGTACCATGTAGTCAGTCCATTCAGGGATATTCAGTTAGCAAAGTCCATGTAGAATATCCTATGTCAGTTCACTTACAAATCAGTCCTTTGTTGTCTCTCCCGTTTGAGCAATGCAGTCTTGATTCCAAGCAGTAATCAGGGATCATCAAAGCCAGAGAGAGTGCAAGCCGTAGTCTTGCTACTTTTATATTGTTTTCTTAACCACTCCTTTAATTGCTATTTCACAGTTAAAGCTGCATACACTCTAACATACACTAACTACGATTCATAGTTATTATTTCACCTAAACCAGTTAGGGTAAACAATGTTATCCCTAACAGACTTGATGTTTTTATGTTTTGTTTATGTTTATTTTAAAAACCAATAAAAATTAAAAAAAAAAAAACAACCAATCTTGAAGAACACTCAGAGACTTTAATGGTCCAGAATGCAGTGGCATATACAGTAGTGGCCAAATTGTGGAAACTTTTGGGAAAAGTGTATTTTTGAGGTTTGATGACTAATAACACCATTTTTTGGAGTAGTACCATAAAATTATATATCAATGGAAAGATAATTTAATCAAGAATGTAATGCATTAACTTTTATGAAGGATTTGCTCTAAGAATAGCAGATATTAAGAAGAAAAGTGAAACGTAGAAAAAATGAGATATACAAAAAAATACCATGTCAATTAATACTTAGTTCGGAATTCTTTAGCATGTCTTCCCATGGAATGAACCAAGTCTTTTAGTTCTGCAGCTGTTATAATGTGAAACCAAGATTGAATGATTGCTTCTATTACCTGGGTTTTATTGCCGGATTGCTTCTGACTAACATTTCTTTAGTCGGCTCCATAGATTTTCAATTGGGTTAAGGTCTGGGTTATTCCCAGACCATTCCTGCAGTGGAATATAATTATTTTGAAATCACTTTTTGCACACAGCAGCAACATGACATGGAGATGAATCCTGGTGAAATATAAATGTTTCATTGTCTTGGAAAAGATCATGCATGGAAGGCTTCAGTTTGGGCTCAAGTATTTCTTTTATATATTTTTGGCCATTTATATTCCCATTAATAGCACAAATTCTGCACACACCTTTTGATGTCATTCAACGTCAGATCATAACACTAACTGGGTGTTTCATAACAGATGTAATGCACTCAGGATGCAAATCTTCTCTGGTTCTTCTCCTTACACATTTTATGCCATCACTACCAAACAGGGAGATCTTGGACTCATCACTCCAAATAGCGTTGTCCCATTGTTCCTCTGCCCAAGTAACATGGGCTTTAACCCAGTTTAGTCTTTTCAAAAGTGGCTTTTTCATGGAATTCTAGATTTTAGGCCAAATTCCTGCAGTTTGCGCTGAACAGTCCTAGCATACCCTGCACTCAACTTTCCCTTGTATTTCATCTTATATACACCCAGATGATTTTCTTCTGTCACATAGGCACAGTCTCTTAATTATTCGATAATCACTTGCTGTTGTGCACCTTTTCCTGCCTTTAGCAGTGTGGTTTTGTAGTGACTGAGTCTCCTTATACCTCTTCAAAAGCTTAGAAATGCCATCTTTGATTAAGTTTCCACCAATTTTTCTTTTAATTTCTTTACAACTGTAGCCTTGTTCACTTAATAATACTATTTAACATTGCTTTCTGGGACACCAGTCAACTCTTTGCTCCATTATTTTAATTTTATTATGTTTTACAAACTCACTAAATGAAAGAACAAAAAAAATGCAACTAACTTGATAGCGATCACACAACACACTGACAAATGTCCTCCTCTCAACTTTAAAACATGACATCAATAACTGAATCCTATTGGAAGCCATATTCCACACTGCCACATAGCCTGGGGAATGGAAGTGGGGTGATTTAAATTAAGTAGCTCTAAGTAGACAAAATAAAATTCTTCTGTTAGTTCAAGGTAATTTAGTATGGCGCAGGATGAAATAAGGATCTTACTTTTGGATGGATCATGATTGGACCGTGTGATGTGATGATGACCAAGGAGGGATGGATTTGTAGCTTGAGAAATTGTGGAAAGCCAAAAAATCTTTTAGATTTTTGCTATTCTAATAAAGGTACTTTTCAGATATGTTTGATTGGAATAGAGGTTTGCTGGAACGCTGGCATTTATTGTGATCTGATTGGCTCATTGCCAAAACAACATGAAACCTGATTGGCTCTCTAAACATTTATGCTCATGGGCTACAATCAGATGAAGGAAAGCTACTATCAACCTAAGAAGTGCTTCCTTTTTCTGGTTATTTCACTATAACTTTTCATAGAATATAGATAATTGAACAAACTTTATTGCATTACACTCTTGATTAAATTATCCTTCCATTGATATATAATTTTATGGTACGACTCCAAAAAAGTGGTGTTATTAGCCATCAAACCTCAAAACTACACTTTTCCCAAAAGGTTTCCAATCTTGAAGAATACTCAAGGTTTTAATGGTCCAGATTGCAGTGACATATGTACTATATAAGTGTTATGGTGGGGCAGTGGTTAAAATGCAATTTTGCAGGCTATTTCTGCTGACTGCTGACTGTCTGCAATTTGGCTGTTCAGATCTCACCAGGCTCAAGGTTGACTGAGCCTTCCATCCTTCATTTAGTAAAATGAGGACCCAGATTGTTGGGAAAATTTGCTGACTTTGTAAACTACTTAGAGAGGGCTGTAATGCACTGTGAAGCAGTATATAACTCTAAGTGATATTAAAATTGGGCACATGTGTTTAACAATAAGGTATAAAAAAATTTCCACAATTTGGTAGATAGAATGATGAATCAAACTACCCCTTGGTAATTGGCCAGTAAGCTTATTGAATGAATTGTAAACCAAGAGAGCTAGAGGATTAGTTGAGGAATAGATATATTGTGCTGAAATTTTATGACAGAGATTGAGTTCATATCTTCATTCAGCTAACCCTAAAGCAGGAGTGAGCTGGCAAACCTTTGATAGTGCAGTAGACCACACTTATCTGTGATATTGAAGGATGTCATGGTGGGCAGAGTACCAAGTGAGTAAAAGTAGCTAGAATTATCTTCATTATATGGCTTTTGGTATTTTGGGTTTAGCAAGTAAACTTTAGCAAGTTTTTCAAATATTTCTCACCAGAAAATGGTGGGAAACTAAGTTGCCAGTTTCTGGTGGTAATTTTACTAGAGTTCAGCAGTGTAAGTGAAAGCAGGAGGAACCATAATGAGGGTTGGATATAACTCATGCCTGTAAAAGCTGTTAAAAATTTGGTGGGAAAAGCCCATATTCATTACCCTGAATGCATTGAGTATTTTTTATTTAAAAACTGAGATTACAATGTGACATTCATTACTGCAGTCATAGTTGAATTATTAGTAAACTTATCTAGGAGCAGTAAAAGACAGGTTGAAAATTTAAGAGGTTTGGCTAGAACATAGTAGAAAAAACAACCAAAAGATATCAATCATCATTATATCTCTTCCTTAAAGCTGAGATATTAAAGACAAACCTCAGTTTTTAGGTTTGTATGTGATAATTACCTACACTACTTTTTAAAAGTTACATCAGAGTGCAAATTAGCATGCTCATTTCCTAGTTTCCAGGCAAAGCTAATTCTCCTATGGGACAATATTGATTTTTTACATCAGAGAACACTTGCTTGCTTATTAGAATGAAAGGGGAGTTCAGTTCTCAAGAGGCTAGAGCAGGCTCCAAAGGAACATATTGATGAATGTTACTGGGCTGTGTGCCAGAACTGATATCTCTCCACCCCCCACTTCTTTGTAACACTTTGACTCTCTCATTCTTGTACATCAGTGGGCACAAACCACTGAACATCCAAAGAAACTGAATTACCTAAAAAGATAACTTTCCATTGTATCACACAAGGATGCAATCATGCAAATGATATTTTCACAAGTTCTTTTACAGGAAGTCTAAAACAGGAAATAGCTTCAGATAATCATGTCGTGACTCTACACAAATACAGTGAAAGCAGATAAAATTTAAAGAAATTTCTTTTAAATTATTGCAACCTGCAGGATTTCAGTACTCATATGAATACATTTCTGACTGAAGTTCTTCAAATCAGTGGGATTTGCATTCTAAAGCCCCCCTCCCTCTTTTTTTGCACTGATTCTGCTGTTTATATATGTGAGTGTCTTATTGTTAGTATGAGTGTGTGTTTGTTTATTCCTGAAAATCCAGCAGATATTCTTACGGGTTTGTTGTACACTTTGTAAAACTTGATTCCTATTTCTATTCCTTTTCTAATCTTGAATTGTATTCTAGAAACTGGCTTTGTACATTTTCCAAGGACAAATCATTTTTTTTTCTGAAACTTAAGATTAGTGCAAAAATGTCTTTCCAGTTCTCTCCCTTGAAATGAGACAATTGATTGCTAGTTGCCATGCTTCTTGAGTAAACAATTACAACAATTACCTGAAAAAAATGTAACAGATTCATAGCAAGTAGCATATTTTTGGATGATCATAAAATTGAACAGAGCAACATTCATTGTTTCTATGGGTTCCTATAGTTTCATTAACTAAAGGCCCTGTCACACTGCCCAATGGATGCAAAACGTTTGTAAAAAGGACACAACGGACGAGAAAAATGTTCCATCCGTTGTTATCCGCTCTCAAAAGGGGCGAAAATTTGCATAACCAGAGTGGATAACACGGAAAGGAATGGACGGGGGGAGGACGCAGGGCAGATGGAAAGTGGATGCAGAGTGGAAGCCTAGCGGATGGAAGCGGATGAGAGTGGATGGCACATCTGCTAGGCTTCCGGGGGACCTCAGCAAAGCGGACGCGGAACGGATACAGCAGATGCAGAATGGACGCCGAGCAGATGAAGCGGATGCACAGCGGATGCACAGCGGATGAAGCGGATGCAGAGCAGAAGCCTAGCGGATGCACAGCGGAAGCTTAGCAGATGCACAGCGTTCACTGCACATGCGGGGGGGATTTATTGCATCAGCCCTGTGGATATAAAGGGAAGCAGCTCGGAAGCAGGTCACCATTCAGAGGAAAAACCTGCTGCCAGACGCATTGAGTGCCTTGCCTGCCTGCCTTGCTGCCTGCCATCCTGCCAGCCTTGCTGCCTGCCTTGGTGCCTGCCTCCCTGCCAGCCTTGCTGCCTGCCTTGGTGCCTGCCTGCTTGCCTGCCAGCCTTGCTGCCTGCCAGCCTCCCTGCCAGCCTTGGTGCCTGCCTGCCTGCAAGCCTTCCTGCCAGCCTCCCTGCCAGCCAGCAACCCCACAAACATGGGGAAAAAGAGGAAGCCTCAGCCATCTGCTGCCAGCCCTGGCAAGAGGGACAGGGCCACCCTCCCGCCCCCTGGCCCTCACTCTGCTTCTGCTTGGGCTTCTGTAGCAAGGGCTCGCTCTTCTGCGGCTGGGGCTTCTGCTGCTTCTGCTTCTGCTTCTGGAGGAGCTGATGATGATGCTTCTGGCGGTGGTGCTTCTGCTCGTATTTCTGCTCATATTTCTCGTGCTCCTTGTCTTGCTCGTCCTACTCGTCCTGCTCATCCTGCTCATGCTCCTGGTCCTGCTCGTGCTGCTGCTGCTGCTGCTGCTGATGATGATGATCCTGCTGCTGCTGCTGATGATGATGATGATGATCCTGCTGGTGATGCTGCTGCTGCTGCTGATGATGATGATGATGATTCTGCTGCTGCTGCTGCTGCTGGTGTGGAGAAGCAGCCCCTATAAACTGGAAGCCCCTCTGATGAGGGCCCATCTGGTCCTGGCAAAGGGAGGAAGAGGCATATGTGGGAACGGGAGAGGAGGCAATACTCCATTGAGGAGGAACACGAGGATGAGGTGCTGGAGTGGCTGAGAGAGAATGACTATCTGTGGCGGAAGGGACACTGGCTGTACAGGGACATCAAAAGGAAGCAGGCTGCTTGGAGAGAGAAGGCAGAGAGTCTGGTCTACACATCGGAGGTGCTCCTCGGTTTGTGGAAACATATGCACACCTGGTACGGGAAGCTGCACCTCAAGAAATCTGGCCAGGCCACGGTTAAGCTGACGGACAGAGAGACCTATGTCATGGGCAGGTGCAGCTTCCTGGAGGGTGAGATCTGCCACCGAGGAGCAGCAGCAGCAGCAGCCCCTCTCACGACCCTCTCTCTCCAGTAGCCTGCTGAGAGCCAGTCCTCTTCTGGCCGAGAGTCAGTTCCTGTCTCCAGGCAGGTTTCTGTGGAGTGTGCCACGGCGGAGAACCCGTGGACAGCTGTTTTAACCATGGTGGAGCGCGTGGAGGACTCCCTGGTGCAGTGGGAGAAAGGAGACAGCACTTCCACCACAGCCCTACCCGCATCCACCCCCAGCTCCACCTCCACAGAAAGGCAGAGAGCCAGATAGGAGGGGCAGAGCCACACTGTCCTGCTGGAGATCAGGGACACCATCAGGAGCAGCATAGATCTCCTCTCTCAGCTGGTCCACACCAACTCCTCATCCTCCAACCACAAGCCCTTCATGGACATGGCCGAACCCCAGTACCAGGTAGTGAAGGACCGGATCACTGAGCTGCTTCACAACCGTCCAGACCCAGAGGCACCTGCTCCCACCTACCAGGGCTACAGCTACCAGGAGGTCCAGCAGCACAGGCAGCAGCCCTTCCCAGTCCAGGCACAGAGTCATTGAGCGACACTGTTGCCACCCGTTCCACCGATGCTACCAATGCCACCCACGCCAATGATGCCACCCACGCCAGTCCTCACCCAGCTGCAAACCAGACAGCCCCACTACACTGCTCCTTCCTCCACCCCACAGCCAAGCTCGGCCTCAGTACATCTGTCCTCGGTACTGGGGCTGACACCACATGCATGGAGGAAGAAGCTGTCAACATCACGGGGCTGAGCCAGTTGTCCGAGAGCTTCCTCAACACACCGTCACCTGTTGTCCTCTCGGGGCCAGGCACCCCAGTGGTGCTTCAGACCAGCACTCCAGCAGCAGCCACCTCCACAGCCCCTGGACCCTTTACCCCTGAGACTGGGCACACCTCCGTGTGACCAAGAGGAGTGCCAGAGACTGGGTGGCTACCTGTAGTCTTTATTTGGACACTAGACTTGGGTCATTTTTCTTTTACAGCTTGTGATTAATAAAGTTTATCTTTGCTTCACACACTTGCCTCATTTATTTTATTAAATAAAGTCTTGGTGGAAACTTTTAGAAATGGTTTAAGCCTTTGCATGTTTGTGGGATGGGTAAGGATAGCAGTGGGGTGGGCAGGGGTACCTTTGGGATGGGTAATAGCTGTGGGATGGGTAAGGATCGCAGTGGGGTGGGCAGGGATACCTTTGGGATAGATAATAGCTGTGGGATAGATAAACCTCCAGTGCAAGCATCGTGGGACTGTATGGTCCACCCTCCCAGGTGCCACACCTATGGCCCTTTATTATCAATAATAATGTAATCAATCATCCACACATGTCAACATAAACACAACTCTTTATTAAATGCCCTGTCCATTGTAGACCCATCCAACATACATGGCCCAATCTCATCAGTGTGATGAGACAGGCTGAAGGAAGCATCCATTAATCATCTATCATCCTGTCTTGCCACTCCACTGCTCCAGCTGGGGAGTTGCACCAGTGTTTCAGGAGGTTGCACTGTTTCCTCCCTTCAGGTGAGGCTCTGTTGGGGCCTTGCACATCCTCAGTGTCTATCAAGTTTCGGCCTTGCCTCCATTCCCCAGGCTCCATGTCCCCATTGCCTTGCTGGAGGTCCATGAGCCTGTTCTGCAAGACTGGGTAGCGGGTGCGCATGAGATTGTGCAGGATGCAGCAAGCTTCCACGATCCTCCTCACGGTCTCTGGGTGATGCTGCATGGTGGTGAGAAGTACCTGGAACCTGTTGGCCAGGATGCCAAAGGCGTTCTCCACCACCCGCCTTGCCCTGGACAGCCTGTAGTTGAAGATCCTCTCTTCATGGGTGAGGAGTCTGGAAGTCTAGGGCTTCATGAGGTAGGTTCTGAGGGAGAAGGCATCATCACCCACGATGAAGTAGGGCATATCTTGCATGTCATTGGGCAGGGGGTCTGGATCTGGGAAGCCCATGATGAGGTTGTGCTCCAGCCCCTCCTTGAGGTCACTGGCGTTATATACCTGGGCATCTGAAGCTGACCTGTTGTCTGAAGCATCGATGTACATGAACTTGTAGTCAGCATCAACCATGGCGAAGAGGATGATGCTGAAGAAGCCCTTGTAGTTGTGACAAGTGGACCCCGACTTGGCTGGAGCTTTGCAGGCCATGTGCTTGCCATCTATGGCTCCAACGGTGTGGGGGAAGTTCCACTTCTGATACCACTGCTCTGTAACTTTCTTCCAGCCTTCTTCAGTGGAGGGGCACTGGAGGAGCTCCTCCAGGTATTCTTCGATGATGGCCTGCACCACTCCTCTGACCACAATGCTGATGGTGTTGTGTGGCACCCTTCAGCCATACTGCATACTCCTGTAGGTGGTCCCTGAGGCCAGGTGGCGCAGAGTCAGTGCCACCTTGAGCCCAGGTTCCAGGCTGGGCCAGAAGTTGGTGCTCTTCTTGGTCAACCTGGGTGTCACCCGCTGCACAACGAAGTTGTGGAATGAAGTTCTGGAATGCCCGAGTGTCTTTGTTCCTGAGCTCCACCATCAGCTTGTTGTACAGTCCGTACTCTGCTCTTCTCCCTATCCATCTTCGGACCCAGACGCTTCTTGGCCACCTCCTTTTCTTCCCTTAGTAGAGTTCACAGAGCCTGTAGATGGTTTCACACTGTTGCAGAAGGATGGTGGCTACCAAAAGGAGTTTGTTACGATCCATGGTGGAGATGACTGGATGCTGTGGAAGAGGAAGAGTCAGATGAAGGCTGCACAGCAGGGCTGCTGGTCTGAAAGTGAGATGCAGGTGAGTTGCTTTCCCTTTTTATAGGCAGTATAGGTTTTCCCCTATGTGTCCTTTTGCATCCTCTTGGCATCCTCTAGACATCCTTAATATCCGAGATAGGTCCCTCTGCGAATGTTTTTTTCATTTTAAATGCTTTGTTTGCGAGCTGCATCCACTTTCATCCTTTCTCTGTCCGTGCTACTAATGCTGCGTGTCCGTTCTGTGTCCGTTCTGCTTTCTCCCTGCGTCCGAGCGGATGCGAGTTGCGCAGATGCGGAATGGATGCCTAGCGGATATAGCGGATGCAGAACGGATGTCCCCTGTATGCCTAGCGGATGCAGAACGGACGCATTGGATACATTTTCCGTTCAAAAGTTTTGAGCAGCTCAAAACCCTCCGAGCAAATGAAACGTCAATAGACGGATGCTGGACGGTTAGAGAGGAAGCAAAACGGAGGCAGTGAGTACAGAATGGAAGCATCGCATTAACCAATGGATGGCAAGTGTTTTTCTCCGTTTTATATCCTCTTTCCATCCGTTAGTGCAGTGTGACAGGGGCTTAAACTTTTGTTACAAAACTTATTTATCAAAAATCAGTTTAAAGAAACAAAACTAAAGCCTGCATAAATTTGCATTGGCCTTTTCTTTGGTTTCTCTTCAAACATAGATTTTTAAACATTTAAATATTCAGATTTTTAAAGAAAAGAACTCCAGTACTTAAAAACAGTATGCACTTCTCTTTAACTGTTTCAATCCTTATACTGTATTGCTTTGAGAGGGTAATTTGATAGGTTCTCTTAAAAAGTAGGGTAAACCAAATTCTCTGTCACCTTTATTATCTTGGGATATTATAGGACATATCTTTTCACATGAATTTTTTTATCTAATTGGAAGAATTGTGTGCCTTTAAAATAAGATTATGCAAGTTATTTTCAGTCAGGACCCATATTTCCAATTTCCTCAAGCAAAAGTTATTCTCAGAAATAAAGGCATACTAAGACAAAATAATAACAGCAAAACAAATATCAATAGTACTCATGTTCATTAACATTTTAATGTGACAAAACTTGTATCAACTTTTTTTGTATCAATTTCTTCTGAGATAAATGTCTTGAGTCTTACATTAAAATTGACCTCTTTTATAAAATTGACCTCTTTTAAAGCAGACCAGCATTCACAATAAAATCTAGTGGGAATTGAATCAAATCTAGAATGTTTTCAAAAGAGTTTTTATTATTATTACTAATACAGGTAGAGTAGTGTGAGTTGTAATAGTGTAAAAATTGATCTAGTGTAATTTACAAATTGATACCAATTTAGGCAAGCCACTGTTCAGGGAGTGCAAGGCTAGTTCATGTACAGTTGACAGTAGCATATGGACTATTGGGATTTCAGAGGTTAATTGTTTTATGTGCAAAATGGTGAAGAGGTTTCCATCCAAGCAAAACTAAAAAAGGGGAAGATGATTTTGAAGAACACAGCAGAGTACAGCAGATAGCATTGGATATGTGTTTATCCTTTTTTCTGTTACAGAGTGATCCATTAATAAACATGCAAAAATTTATGTTTAAAAATTTTAATTGCCTAGTTCTACTGAGTTGAAACCAAATATTCTATTTTCTATAGAAATATCATTTCAAATATTACAGATATGTATAATGCAACCATTTTGTTGGATTCATTAACCCCACTAATCGAGATCTACCTTATTATCAAATCAAATCAAACTGCTGACAGCTATTATTCAGCATGTCTTCAGCTTTTTCAATTGACTGCTATAATATTGTGAATATTATGTGCTGCCACATACCTAAAGAGCTGCCACTCTGACCCTGTGGTCAGGGAGAAAATAAAACCTTAGTTTGCTGTCTTTTTTTATATAGAAATTCAGAAGGGTCAGAGGCTGATTACCAGGGTGGGGGATTTAAGGTTTTATATTCCTTGCAATCATTTGGTTGTTAGCACTCTCTTTCTGAAAGTCGTTGAG
This sequence comes from Laticauda colubrina, assembly GCA_015471245.1. Classification (NCBI taxonomy): domain Eukaryota; kingdom Metazoa; phylum Chordata; class Lepidosauria; order Squamata; family Elapidae; genus Laticauda; species Laticauda colubrina. The sequence goes on from BLBF01000019.1 coordinate 31,140,725, forward strand.
ACTACTTGAGGTTTATATGTGCCCTTGAGGGTCACCTAAAATAGTGTAAATGGCTGTGGAACCATCTTGGAACTGCTGAAACATGGACTGATGGGTGGATGGATAGATTGATGGATGTGTGGGTGGGTAGACGGATGGAAGGAAATATTTCCAAACCAAATTTCTGAAATATAACTTCAGCCTCAATTATAGCAAATGCTATGTATGAATCTGAATGCAAAAGATAGCTTGTTTGCTTTAAAAAAAATATTAAAGAACATTCTTTAATCTCCTACCAATCTGAATGTGAGATGAGATGACTCACCAAAATTTAATAGTGACTAAAACAAAAAATAGTATTTTTTTCACATTTCAAAGCTATTTGATTAAGATATATCATCTTTCCAAATATTTACTTTGCTGCAAATTGGAGATACATAGAAGATACGAAATAGGATCTGAATTTTAAACTTCACCTTCTGTTCTGGTTCAGGTCCCTCAATAAGGTCTAGAGTTTGCTTCAGACAAAAAGACCTGAATTCTATCTTTAAAATTCAATTATATTGTGATTAAAAAGGTGGGGGTTCCTACCATTCAAGGGCTCATTATACGCACAAAAAGGGGATGTTCACAGAGGCCATTGAGAATTTTAAAGATTTATTTATGATGTATCACTGTAATTTTTAATTTAGACATGCAAATTTTTTAATTTGCACTGACTGCTTTGCCTTAATAGTTTTGATTAATACTTGGAGGTAGTGTTTGTGAAAGAGATTTATACTGTGATTCATCTGCAAAATAATCAAATCATTACCAGCTAATGACAAAGCTGTGAATAATGATGCAGATACTGTGTAACTTGCAGCTAATGCAGTTCATACAAATGTACCCCAATCCTTCCAGCAAACACAGACATGTGTTAATAACTGCTGGGAAGTTCGCTTTAGGTCCATTCTAATTTGGCAACAAAAACATTGATCTTAATAAAGCTGTCAGATAAAAGGAGCCATGATTAACATCCCTGAACTCTTTATTCAACTAAGATTGTCAAAAATACTTTTTTTATATGCTCTCTTTAAGAAACAGGATTTAACCATATTTTTCACTTCTGTTCCTATCTCACTTAACTCTTTGTAAAAAAGAATGTGTTCTGCATTAGAAATTTCAATTCTATTTTCATTGGGGTGAAGATGGAAAACTTTTTATAACAGTCTTGTGTAATTTTTTTTATCAACATTACCAGGTCAGTTTTCCCTTTCTTGGGTATGTTCCTTCAACTTGACTCTGTTGCTATGATGTCATCATTAGTTAAAGCCCATGTCACAGTGAACCAACGGATGCAAAGAGGATGTAAAACGGACAAAAAAACGTGCCATCTATTCGAAAACGCGATGTACTCACTGCCTCCGTTTTGCTTCCTCTCTATCTGCCCAGCATCTGTTTATTGACGTTTCATCCACTCCAAAGGTTTTGGGCTGCCTAAAACTTTTGCGCGGAAAATGTATCCAGTTCGTCCGTTCTGCATCCACTACGCATCCGCTACACATCCGTTACACATCCGCTATATCCGCTAAGCATCCACTCCGCATCCGCGCAACTCGCATCCGCTCGGACGCAAGGAGGAAGCAGATCGGACGCAGAACAGATGCAGAACGGATGCAGAACGGATGCCAAGCACAAACAAAGCGTTTAAAATGGAAAAAAACGTTAGCAGAGGGGACCTATCTCGGATATTAAAGATGTCTACAGGATGCATAGAGGATGCCGAGAGGATGCCGAGAGGATGCAAAGGGACATCTATACTGCCTATAAAAAGGGGGAGCAACTCATCTGCATCTCACTTTCAGACCAGCAGCCTAGCTGTGCAGACCTCTGCAGCCTTCATCTGACTCTTCCTGTTCCACAGCATCCAGTCATGTCCACCGTGGATTGTGACAAACTCCTTTCGGCAGCCACCATCGTTCTGCAACAGTGCGAAGCCATCTGCAGGCTCTGTGAACACTACTGCGAGAAGAAAAGGAGCCACCCAAAAAAAGTCTTGGTCCAAAGATGGTTTGCCAGAAGAGCAGAGGACGGACTGCACAACAAGCTGATGGTGGAGTTCAGGAGCGAAGACACTCGGGCATTCCAGAACTTCATGAGGATGCCTCCAGCCATGTTTGACAAAATTGTGCAGTGCCTGACACCCAGGTTGACCAAGAGAAACACCAACTTCCTGCCCAGCCTGGAACCTGGGCTCAAGGTGGCACTCACTCTGCGCCACCTGGCCTCAGGGACCACCTACAGGAGCATGCAGTATGGCTGGAGGGTGCCACCCAGCACCATCAGCTTTGTTGTCAGAGAAGTGGTGCAGGCCATCATCGAAGAATACAAGGAGGAGCTCCTCCAGTGCCCCTCCACTGAAGAAGGATGGAAGAAAGTTGCAGAGCAGTGGTATCAGAAGTGGAACTTACCACACACCGTTGGAGCCATAGATGGCAAGCACGTGGCCTGCAAAGCTCCAGCCAAGTCGGGGTCCACTTATCACAACTACAAGGGCTTCTTCAGCATCATCCTCTTTGCCATGGTCGATGCTGACTACAAGTTCATGTACATCGATGCTTCAGGCAACAGCTCATCTTCAGATGCCCAGGTATACAATACCAGTCACCTCAAGGAGGGGCTGGAAAGCAACCTCATGGTGGGCTTCCCAGATCCAGAGCTGCTGCCCAACGACACACAAGATGTGCCCTACTTCATCGTGGGGGATGACGCCTTCTCCCTCACAACCTACCACATGAAGCCCTACACCTCCAAATACCTCACCCGTGAAGAGAGGATCTTCAACTACAGGCTGTTCAGGGCAAGACGGGTGGTGGAGAACACCATTGTCATCCTGGCCAACAGGTTCCAGGTACTTCTCACCAACATGCAGCATAACCCAGAGACCATGAGGAGGATCGTGGAAGCTTGCTGCATCCTGCACAATCTCATGCGCACCCGCTACCCAGTCTTGCAGAACAGGCTTGTGGACCATCAACAAGGCAATGGGGACATGGAGCCTGGGGAATGGAGGCAAGGGCGAAACCTGATCAACGCTGAGGATGTGCAAGTCCCCAACAGAGCCTCACGTGAGGTGAAGAAGCAGCGCAACCTCCTGAGACACTGGTGCAACTCCCCAGCTGGAGCACTGGAGTGGCAAGACAGGATGGTAAATGCTTAATGGATGCTTCCTTCAGCCTGTCTCATCACACGGATGAGATTGGGCCATGTATATTTGGTTGGGCTACAATGAACAGGGCGTTTAATAAAGAGTTGTGTTTATGTTGACATGTGTGGATGATTGATTATATTGTTATTGATAATAAAGGGCCATAGGTGTGGCACCTGGGAGGGTGGACCATACAGTCCCACTATGCTTGCACTGGAGCTTTATCTATCCCACAGCTATTACCCATCACACAGGTATCCCTGCCCATCCCACAGGTATCCCTGCCCATCCCACTGCTATCTTAACCCATCCCACAAGCATGCAAAGGCTTAAACCATTTCTAAAAGTTTCCAGCAAGACTTTATTAAAAAAAAGAAATGAAGCAAGCGTGTGAATCAAAAATAGACTTTAATAAAAACAAGCTATAAGATAAAAATGAGTCTCTGGCACTCCTCTTGGTCGCTCAATCTCAGGGGTGAAGGGTCCAGGTGCTGTGGAGGTGGCTGGTGCTGGAGTGCATGTCATCAGCTCCTCCAAAAGCAGAAGCAGCAGAAGCCCCAGCCCCAGAAGAGTGAGCCCATGCTGCAGAAGCCCCAGCAGAACCAGAGTGAGGGCCAGGGGGCAGGATGGTAGCCCTGTCCCTCTTGCAAGGGCTGGCAGCAGATGGCTGGGGCTTGCTGTGCTTCCGCATGGTTGTGGGGTTGCTGGCTGGCAGGGAGGCTGGCAGCAAGGCTGGCAGGAAGGCTTGCAGGCAGACATGCAGGCAGGGCAGGCAAGGCAGCCAATCCTTCCGGCAGCAGGTCTTTCCTCTGAATGGCGACCTGCTTCCGAGCTGCTTCCGTTATATCCGCGGGGCTGATGCAATGCATCCTCCCTGCATGCGCAATTAACGCCAGGCATCCACTAGGCTTCCGCTGTGCATCCGCTGTGCATCCACTTTATCCGCTGTACATCCACTCTGCATCCGCTGTATCCGTTCCACGTCCGCTTCGCTGAGGCCCCCCGGAAGCCGTGCGGTTGCGCCATCCACTCCCATCCGCTTCCATCCGCTGGGCTTCCGTTCCTCATCTGCTTTCCATCTGCCCTGCATCCTCCCCGCGTCCATGTTATCTGCTCCGGTTATGCAAATTTTTGCCCCTTTTGAGAGCGGATAACAACAGATGGAACATTTTGCTCGTCCGCTGTGTCCTTTTTGCATCCGTTGGGCAGTGTGACATGGGCTTAAGATAAGAGTAGACAACTGTAAATCTTTTTCATTCTGTGGGTTGCTAAATAGATGAACACTGAGGGTCTCTTATTTGTTTTTATAGGTCAAAAACATTTTAAGAATTAATCTGTATCAATTTTCCCATCCTACTGAATTTTCATCTAGGATTTATCCTTATTTATGCAATTTTCATTAAAAAATGTAAATGTAATTATTTTGTAGACATATTTCAGAAACACATTTCTTTTATAAATTTCTTTTATAAAAGTTTTTTCACTCTCTCTTGTGTTAGATTAACTTCAAGTTGTTGTTATATCTGATCCATGTTCCTTATATTTCTACTCTAATGGCAGTCACAAATATAATTATAACAGAGGTGTTTCACTTCTGTTTTGAGCTTTTAACCAGGAATTTCATGTATATAAAGCCCATGTCACACTGGCCAACAGATGCAAAAAGGACACAGCGGACGAGCAAAATGTTCCATCCGTTGTTATCCGCTCTCAAAAGGGGCGAAAATTTGCATAACCGGAGCGGATAATACGGACGCGGGGAGGACGCAGGGTGGATGCAAAGCAGATGCGGAATGGAAGCCTAGCGGATGGAAGCGGATGGAAGCGGATGGGAGTGGGTGGCACATCCACAGGGCTTCCAGGGGGCCTCAGCGAAGCGGACGTGGAATGGAAAGAGCGGATGCAGAGCGGATGCCGAAAGGATGCCGAACGGATGAAGCGGATGCAGAGCGGAAGCCTAATGGATGCCTGGCGTTCACTGCGCATGCGGGGAGGATGCATTGCATCAGCCCCATGGATATAACAGAAGCAGCTCGGAAGCAGGTTGCCATTCAGAGGAAAGACCTGCTGCCGGACACATCGACTGCCTTGCCTGCCCTGCCTGCATGTCTTCCTGCCAGCCTTGCTGCCAGCCTTGCTGCCGGCCTCCCTGCCAGCCTTGCTGCCAGCCTCCCTGCCAGCCTTGCTGCCACCCAGTCAGCCTGCCAGCCTTGCTGCCTGCCTTCCTGCCAGCCTTGTTTCATGTCTGCCTGCCAGACTTCCTGCAAGCCTTGGTTCATGTCTGCCTGCCAGCCTTCCTGCCAGCCTTGGTTCATGTCTGCCTGCTAGCCTTCCTGCCAGCCTTGGTTCATGTCTGCCTGCCAGCCTTGGTACCTGCCTGCCTGCCAGCCTGCCTGCCTGCCAGCCTTGGTGCCTGCCTCCCTGCCAGCCTTTCTGCCAGCCTCCCTGTCAGCCTCCCTGCCAGCCTTCCAGCCTGCCTTGGTGCCAGCCTCCCTGCCAGCCTTGCTGCCAGCCTTGGTTCCTCCCAGCCTCCCTGCCAGCCAGCAACCCCACAACCATGCGGAAGCACAGCAAGCCTCAGCCATCTGCTGCCAGTCTGGGCACGAGGGACAGGGCTACCATCCCGGCCCCTGGCCCTTACTCTGGTTCTGCTGGGGCTTCTGCAGCATGGGCTCGCTCTTCTGGGGCTGGCGCTTCTGCTGCTTCTGCTTCTGGAGGAGCTGATGACAAGCACTCCAGCACCAGCCACCTCCACAGCACCTGGACCCTTCACCCATGAGACTGAGCGACCAAGAGGAGTGCCAGAGACTCATTTTTATCTTATAGCTTCTTGTTAATACAGTCTATCTTTGATTCATACACTTGCTTCATTTCTTTTTTTTAATAAAGTCTTGCTGGAAAGTTTTAGAAATGGTTTCAGCCTTTACATGCTTCTGGGATGGGTAAGGATAGCTTTGGGATGGGTTAGGATACGTGTGGGATGGGTAATAGCTGTGGGATGGGTTAGGATAGCAGTGGGATAGATAAACCTCCAGTGCAAGCATAGTGGGACTGTATGGTCCACCCTCCCAGCTGCCACACCTACGGCCCTTTATTATCAATAATAATGTAATAATTATCTACACATGTCAACATAAACACAACTCTTTATTAAATGCCCTGTTCATTGTAGGCGAACCAAACATACATGGCCCAATCTCTTCCGTGTGATGAGACAGGCTGAAGGAAGCATCCATTAAGCATCTACCATCCTGTCTTGCCACTCCACTGCTCCAGCTGGGGAGTTGCACCAGTGTTTCAGGAGGTTGCGCTGCTTCTTCGCTTCATGTGAGGCTCTGTTGGGGCCTTGCACATCCTTAGTGTCGATCAGGTTTTGCCCTTGCCTCCATTCCCCAGGCTCCATGTCCCCATTGGAGGTCCACGAGCCTGTTCTGCAAGACTGGGTAGCGGGTGCGCATGAGATTGTGCAGGATGCAGCAAGCTTCCATGATCCTCCTCACGGTCTCTGGGCAATGCTGCATGGTGGTGAGAAGTACCTGGAACCTGTTGGCCAGGATGCCAAAGGCGTTCTCCACCACCCGTCTTGCCCTGAACAGCCTGTAGTTGAAGATCCTCTCTTCACGGGTGAGGTATTTGGAGGTGTAGGGCTTCATGTGGTAGGTTGTGAGGGAGAAGGCGTCATCCCCCACGATGAAGTAGGGCACATCTTGCGTGTCGTTGGGCAGGGGTTCTGGATCTGGGAAGCCCACGATGAGGTTGCATTCCATCCCCTCCTTGAGGTGACTGGCATTGTATACCTGGGCATCTGAAGAGGAGCCGTTGCCTGAAGCATCGATGTACATGAACCTATAGTCAGCATCGACCATGGCGAAGAGGATGATGCTGGAGAAGCCCTTGGAGTTGAAATAAGTGGACCCCGAGTTGGCTGGAGATTTGCAGGCCACGTGCTTGCCATCTATGGCTCCAACGGTGTGTGGTAAGTTCCACTTCTGATACCACTGCTCTGCAACTTTCTTCCATCCTTCTTCAGTGGAAGGGTACTGGAGGAGCTCCTCCAGGTATTCTTCGATGATGGCCTGCACCACTTCTCTGACCACAATGCTGATGGTGTTGGATGGCACCCTCCAGCCGTTCTGCATGCTCCTGTAGGAGGTCCCTGAGACCAGGTGGTGCAGAGTGAGTGCCACCTTGAGCCCAGGTTCCAGGTTGGGCCGGAAGCTGTTGTTTGCCTTGGTCAACCTGGGTGTCAGGCGCTGCACAACTTCATCAAACATGGCTGGAGGCATCCTCATGAAGTTCTGGAACGCCCAAGTGTCTTCGCTCCTGAGCTCCACCATCAGCTTGTTGTACAGTCCGTCCTCTGCTCTTCTGGCGAACCATCTTCGGACCCAGACTCTTTTTGGGTGGCTCCTTTTCTTCTCGCAGTAGTGTTCACAGAGCCTGCAGATGGCTTCGCACTGTTGCAGAACGATGGTGGCTGCCGAAAGGACTTTGTTACAATCCACGGTGGACATGACTGGATGCTGTGGAAGAGGAAGAGGCAGATGAAGGCTGCAGAGGTCTGCACTGCTGGGCTGCTGTTCTGAAAGTGCGATGCAGACGACTTTCTCCCGCTTTTTATAGGCAGTATATGTTTTCCGCTAGGCATCCTCTAGGCATCCTCTAGGCATCCTCTAGACATCCTTAATATCCGAGATAGGTTCCCTCTGCGAACGTTTTTTCCGTTTTAAATGCTTTGTTTCCGTTCTGCATCTGCTAGGCATCCGTTCTGCATCCGTTCCGCATCCGTTCCGCTTCCTCCCTACGTCCGGGCAGATGGAGTTGCACAGATGCACAACAGATGCCTAGCGGATACAGCGGATGCGTAACGGATGCGTAATGGATGTGTAGCGGATGCAGAACAGACGAACTGGATACATTTTCCGCGCAAAAGTTTTAGGCAGCCCAAAACTTTTGGAGCGGATGAAACGTCCATAAACAGATGCTGGATGGATAGAGAGGAAGCAAAACGGAGGCAGTGAGTACATCGCGTTTTGCAACGGATACATCGCGTTAACCAACGGATGGCAAGGTTTTTTGTCCGTTTTACATCCTCTTTGCATCCGTTGGTTCAGTGTGACATGGGCTTAATATTTACATTACAAAAAGTTACAATGAATAAGCTCAGTATTAACTACCTTTAATGTTCTTGCCAGAGGATCTATAATACATATGTACTGTCTTTCAGTAAAGATCAAAATAACTTCACTTTCTAGTGGAAACTTTTGGATACAAATTATTTATTTATCTAAGATCTAAATCATATCAACAAAACATGAAACTTTATTTTTTTTAAAAAAAAATATCGTGCTCTATAGATTAACTTTTCCCATCTTGTTTCTGTGACATTGTCCATCATCACAAAAACACACTAAAAAGGGTAATATTTTTGGAATAAGACTCTTATTGTTCTATACATTATTTGTATGACATACAACTTTCTAAAGCTACTTTATAACTATGAAATATCTTGGTTTTAAGGAGAACACAGGAAGGAAAGCAATTTAACCAGTCAGCAATGCATTCAGATGTACTTTTCATAAGAAGTCCACAGGAATTTAAATATTGCAGTTGCTAGTGAGTCAAGGGGCTTGGGTGCCAAATGGATTTACAATATGCCTTCAACCACTGTGCAACCTTCACAGACAAAGCTTGTTGTGAAAACTGACAAAAGCCTTATTTCTTAAACATTTTATGATGTAATTAATTTACAACATAAGATATTCAAAATGACAGTGAATATTGAAGACTTTGATGAATTCAGGAAGAATTCTAAAAATCGTGAGAGCTTACAGTTATTATTCAACAAATTAAGCTTTAACAGAGGAAACAATGAGATGGAAATAAAGATATAAACTATACAAAAATAGAAGTGTTGAATTTGCAAATAAACTGGGGAGGCACACAAATTGTAAAAAGAAAAAAGAAATGTATTAAAATTAGTAGGAAGGAATATTATAATTATAGTTAATGCAAATATTCAAAAACTGTTTCATCAGTATTATACTACTTTATTCAAAGATCAAAGAATTTCTTCAGAAAAAGTGAGTAGAAATTACCAAAGATTACACACAGAGCCAAATTTTGAATGGATCTATAATAATAAGGAAACTGTGAAGCTACAAAAAGACTATAACAAGAAAGTTACCGAATCCAGATGAGTTGCTGGTCTCCTACTATAAATATTTTAAAGATGCACTTTTACAAGCTTTATAACAAATGATAAATATTAATGGTACATCATGTCAGAGAAATTATATACAATTATCTACATTTTAGCAGGCTAGATGGACATATAAAAAAAGCTTTAGAAATTAATCCAAATACATACTTTGATTCAGAGGATTTTAAAGTCAGTCAGTCTGTCTATCTATCTATCTAGTTTCGATCTCATAAAAAGTTATTCTGGGCATGTACATTAATCAAGTAAAAATCCACATTAAATCATAAATATGCAAACTCTAGGCAAAGAAAGGATAAGAATAGCTATCTCAGCAATGAAACCATCAAGGCATGCTTCTCTGGGAGCTACTGATTACCTAACTAGGTCTTAGGGGATTTGTGGAATGTCAAAAAACAGAGCTAATTTAAACTCAGAGAGAAGAATGTTCCATAAGGTGGGCACCATTATGGAGAATATGCTGGAACCCATTAAATGCATATCCCTAGCTGGGGGTACCCCCAACATGCCTTCTCTGTCAGATCTAATGGGATGAGTTGATATACCTGGTGAAAAATGGTTTCATATACCGCCTCATCCCAGATCATGAAAGATTTTAAAGATAAAAAACAGCACCTTGAATAGGACCCTGATGCAAATGGATTTGCAGAACAGAGATGTGACATGCATTCTTCTATGAGGTCACATAACTGTCATTGCCATTGCACTCTACAATAGCTGAAACTGCCAGATACTCTTCAAGATTTCTCAACTGAAATCAGAATTTTTTTTTAGGACTAGTAAATAAATAGAAAAAAATGCCATGGAAGATTATTTTAATATATGATTATTGAGGTGTAATTACTACAGTATATGCATAGAGAGATAAGATTCAGCATTGTGGAAAGATAGCTGGTGTCTGATTTTGCTGAAATGGATAAAATAACTTCTTTGATTAGAAAAAAGATACCATCTCCATTTACTGGTGGCTGGAAGTTCTGATAGGCTTCATTGCATAAAATGAAAAAAGTGAACTCATGATTATTTATAATTATAATTATTATAATTATTATTATTTCATAAATAAAACTTATTATTTATGTTTTTAATGCTAGATAGCATAGTTTATAGAAATAAGGGAAGTATCATGTAACTTTAGAGAATTAAAATATATTTGCATTTATATATGAAGATTGTCAAAATCCGATTTTTCTTTTCTATTTTTCTTCAACTTTTTTTCTTCAATTTTTTGTTTTGTCTTTGATTTCTTTCGTTTTCATTTTTCCTTATTTTATATTAGTTTGTAACCATTTTTACATTGTTTAAAAGGATATATGTGTATATATCTTATATATATATAAGCCTTGCCAGCCATCCAAAACAAATACAACCACCACCCCCAAGCACATCCTAGATCTGACCAACCACTGCCTATCCAATACATACTTCACCTACAATGGACAAAAATACAAACAAATAGAAGGAGCACCCATGGGATCACCCCTCTCACCTGTCATCGCAAACCTCTACATGGAACACTTTGAAACACAAGCTCTAGAAAAATACGATCACAAACCCAAACTCTGGCTCAGATACATAGATGACACCTTCATAATCTGACCACACGGGAAAGAAAAACTGAACAACTTCCTCACACACCTCAACAGCCTATACCCCAAAATACAATTTACCATGGAAACAGAAGCTAACAATCACCTTAACTTCCTAGATGTCTTAGTATACAAAAATTCCAATGGCTCCCAAGGACACACCATCTACCAGAAGAAAACACATACAAACCGCTATCTACACACACTCTCACACCACCACCTCGCATAGATCAATTCCATAGCCGAGACATTCGTCTCCAGAACAAAATGCTTAGCTGAAGAACAACACCTTAAAATCTAACTGCACACTCTCACTAATGTACTAACAGCCAATGGATTCCAAAGAAAGATTACCCACCTAATCCAAAAACAAACCCTAACCAAAATCCAAGATAGAGAACAAGAGAAGGGCAAAGCCCTCCTCCCATATATAAAAGGCACTACAGACAAAATCAGCAAGATCCTCCACACTACATTAAGACAGCATTCTGCACAAACAGAAAAATATCCACCATCCAAGAAACCCTAAAGACAGAAACAAGTAAGAAAACCAAGGAGTATACGAAATCCCTTGCACCTCCTGCACCGCCACATACATCGGGCAAACCAACAGAAGAATTGGTGCACGCATTGAAGAATACCTCCAACACCTCAAAGCCACAGGATATGAGATTGACTTTAAAAATACCAGAACTATATCCAAAACAGAACACTTCAACAACAGAATAATCAGAGAAGCCATAAAGATAGAAAAATGCCCACACAGCATGAATAAAAGAGATTATACCTCCCGCCTACCAGCCATTTGAAAACCTGACCTCATTAACAAACGAATACCTAACATGAAGAATGACACCAGACTCACACCCATGAGAGCCACACAAGATGCTTCCACTACAGCCAAGCCCCCACCTGAACAGAACACACCCCCAGCCAATCAGAACACAGCAAACCTCCCAACCAATCAGATCACAGCCAGGCCCCCAACCAATGAGAACACACCCCCAGCCAATCAGAACACAGCCAAGCCCCCACCCAGTCAATTCGCACCCCCACTGGCAGTTAAAAGGAAAAAACAGCTGCAAGCTCACATTATTCTGAGAAGCACAAAGCTGAAGACACAAGCCTGAAGAGATTTCGTCAAAACGTCACCAAAATAATTATAATTTTACCTGGGAGAAAACCCAAAGAACCAAACATATATATATGTTTGTTTTTTTAAGTTTTCGCGTGTACTTACATGAATGCAGTTCAACTTCCTTCGGGTATTATCCCACGTCATTGTAGTGCTTTTAAAGTTGTAGCAACGTTTCAGCAGAATCTCATCTGCCATCATCAGGCTTCTGTATTGAGTTCGTATGTGGGTCAGGGTCTCACAGCAGTTGGTTTTAAATTTGAGGCTAGCCTATTATTGTGGCAGAATGTTTTTTTCTACATCCTGATTGGTTGGGAGTCTTGGTCTGTGTTTATTGGACGTGGAGTTTGTTTGATTGGTGTTTCTGGTTTCTTCTGTCTGTTTTGTGGCTCTGATTGGCTGGCAACACTGTGTTCCTGTGTTGGAGGCTTTCAGTGCAGCTTGGCTTCGTGTAAAAGGACGGCTATTATCTATTAGGAAGCTAGGTTTCATCTGGGTGCCTGGTTGGGGTGTATTTGAGCTGGAGGTATCAGAGGAAGTCTGTTTGTGCCCAGGTGTTTGCCTGGCTTGTGATGTGGAGATCTTTCTATTTGAGAGTGCAGGCTTCCAAATGATTGACAGTCTGGGGGAATCATCTCTTCTATTCATGCTTTCAGGTCTTTTTTAATCTCTATGGCTTCTCTGATGATTCTGTGGCTGGGGTTTTCTATAGTGGCTCGGGTTTTGGTGCCATTGAAGTTGATGTTATGACCTATGGCTTTTATGTGTTGGACTAGTGAGGAGATGTGTTCCAGCTTTTTTACTGCATTTTTGTGTTCATCCAGGTGGGTACTTATTCTTCTATTGGTCTGTCCAATGTATGTGGCCGGGCATGAAGCACAGGGGACTTCATATATACCTTGGTTTTCCAGGTCAATTTTATCTTTGGGGTTTCTAAGGATGGCTGCTATTTTTTTGTCTGTTTTGAAGGTGTTAAGCCTGGGTTCCCCAACCAGGGTGAGGTAGACAAGCTAAACAGAATGTGCAGCGTTAGTCAGATAGGCACACAGATAAATGAGTGAGCTAAGCTTGTATGTTAATTAACATACAGTAAAAATAACAGATACGCTTGTGCTATCAAGAATATATTTTATTCCAGTATAAGTTTATAGCATAGTCAAAAACAGTCCAACATTCATTTACCATGTAGTCAGTCCATTCAGGGATATTCAGTTAGCAAAGTCCATGTAGAATATCCTATTGTCAGTTCACATAAATCAGTCCGTTGTTGTCTCTCCCGTTCGAGCAATGCAGTCTTGCTTCCAAGCAGTAATTAGGGATCATCAAAGCCAGAGAGAGAGAGAGCAAGCTGTAGCCTTGCTACTTTTATATGGTTTTCATAACCACACCCACAGTTGCTATTTTACAGTTAAAGCTGCATACACTAACTATGATTCATGGTTATGATTTCACCTAAACCAGTTAGGGTGAACAATGTTATCCCTAACAGAAGGCAGTCTTGATGTGATGCCTGTGTAGTATCTTACTGATTTTGTCTGTAGTACCTCTTATGTAGGGCAGGACAGCTGTTCCATAGGTCTGTTGATCTTCTAGGTCTCTGTTATGTCTTGGTGTGTTTTTGTGGATCAAGCTGGTGATTTTGTTTTTGTGGAAGCCGTTGGCTGTCAATACTTTAGTCAGGGTGCATACTTCAGTCTTTATATGTGTCTTGTCTGCCAGGTGTTTGGTTCTGGCCATTAGTGTTTTGGCCACGGAATTTATCTGTGCTGGGTGGTGGTGGGATTGGGCATTGAGGTAGTGGTTGGTGTGTGTTTTCTTCTAGTATACGGTGTGTCCTAGTATGCCATCTGTTCTTTTGTAGATTAGTACATCTAGGAATGGTAGTTGTTTGTTTATTTCCGTTTCCACAGTGAACTTGATTTTGAGGTGTGTGCTGTTTAGGTGTGTTAGGAAATTGTTTAGGTTTTTTTTTCCATGGGGTCAAATCACAAATGTGTCATTGATGTATCTTAGCCATAGTTTGGGTTTCTGGGTGCCATTGGGTTTGTGGGGTACTTGAGTGAAGAGAGATATGACATCAAACTTCACAAGTAGGTCATTGGGTTGTAGGTTTTGTTTCTTTATTGTTTCTATGAAGTGGAAGGAGTTTTGTACATGTGAAGTGATGGATTCTGTGTTGGGCTGGAATTGTTTGGTGAGAAATTAGACGTCCTAATTTACAAAAAAACCCAATGGCTCCCTAGGACACACCATCTACCGAAAAAAAAACATATACCAACCGCTACCTAAATGCACAATCCCATCACCACCCTGCACAGATCAACTCCATAGTCAAAACCCTCATCTCCAGAACTAAATGCCCAGCTGACAAAGCCCACCTGAGAACAAAACTACACACCCTCCATAGGTCCACGTATTAATTTCCAACAGATTCCAAAGAAACACTATCACCAATTTAATCCAAAAAGAGATACCCCCAAAAAAACCAAGACACAGAACAAGACAATAGTATTGCACTCCTCGCTACAACTTTAAAAGCCACTACAAATTTAAAAGCACAACTATAATGATGTGGGAAAATACCCCACTGGCTCAAGATTGACTCAGCCTTCCATCCTTCTGAGGTCGGTAAAATGAGGACCTATATTGTTGGGGGCAATATGCTGATTCTGTAAATTACTTTGAGAGGGCTGTGTGAAACATCACGAAGCAATATATAAGTCTAAGTGCTGTTGCTATTTATATTAATATAAATCAATGAAGAAATGAAAAAGAAAGAAATATACATAGTAGTTCTACTACTAATGTTTCATCCTAGAATTATTTTGTATAGTGGTTAAGTAATCAGCTAGAAACTGGCCGGCTGTGTGTTCTAGTCCTTACTTAGAGGTATAGCTAGCTGGTTGACCTTGGGAAAGCCACTTTCTCTCAACCTAGGAAGGAGGCAATGCAAACACTTCTGAAAATTACCAAGAAAATTGCAGGGATATGTCCAGGCAGTCTCCAAGAATCCAAGTAAAACAAAAACCAAAACATTCCATCCAGTTGGGTTCAACTGCATACTATGTATGTATGATTCATGAGTAAATATGAAGGTTAATATCATAGTTATTTTCGAATCATACATACATAGTTCAATGGAAGATAATTCTTGGAGACCATTATGTGAACTGAATTACCCCATCACCCCGGATAACTACCCAGACTTCATTAGCATTCTTGTGCAAACTAATCAGAAAACTATTTACAGTCCATCACAGTCTTTAAAAAAAAAAAAACCTGCCTTACAGAGGGATAAAACCACAATAAATGATGGTTATGTTTGAGATGCAAACATGAGAGACATTTGAATAATATTTGCTATTTATTAACCAATAGATGTGTGGTAGTGTTTCTTGTCATGACTTTTAGCTAGAACAAAAAAAAAATTACATGATAGATTTGCTAATTAGATTTTTTTATTTTAAAAAACACTGATTGGAGCTCAAATGAAGTGACACATGTTACTAGAATCCCAAAAACAGGCCCCAAACAGGCAAAAATGGGCCAAAAATGGCTCGTGTGGCTCATTTTCATCCAGCAGAGTGTTGCAGGAGGCCATGGAGGGTGAAAACAAGGTACAGGGTGCTGCAGGAGGTATCCACCCCTTCCACCCATCCCCCACTGCCCCACCCCACCGCCGGCCCACAGAGGAAAATTACAATCTGGCCCTAGAAGAAATCCAGTTTGACATCCCTGATATAGCTGAACCTGGTGTCAAAATTCCATATGAACTAATATATATTTACACCTAACTATTTGTGCCAGAATGCATGGGAATAAATAACTGACTATCCATTAAAATGCTCAGCTCACAGAAAATCAAACAAAAGTGCTAAACAAATAAATACACTTGAATTCACTCCTAGAAATTTTATCGATGTACGGCTGCAGTCTAATCTAGAGAAAGCCAAGTTACTGATCAATAGTTGACCTGAGACAGATTCATCAGAGATGTATAGCAGTCTTTACCCAATTCATATCCTTCAAAGATTTATGATTATAAACATCTATAAGACCAACCAAGCTTCTGGTGAAGGCTAAGGCATTAAGGACAGATAATATTCCACTTTAATATACATACATGATAAACCAGAGCTAAAGTAAAATAGAGTATTAAATTTGGATAATATCTATGGATATTTAATTAACCAATGCATTTGTAATACCAGCTTTTTCAAGTCCAACCATAAAAAGGCAGAAAAATTTTAAAACAGTATCACTGCAATACAGAATTATCTCAAACTAGCATTGATAATCTGCATAGCTAAAGATTCTTCCTGTTTGACAAATCACATTTTTAATATATCTGTTTACAGTCATTCATAAATAAGGAACTCAGCTACAGTAATTGGGTAATATCATAAAAATGGAGATTCATAGAAGAAAAAATAAAAAAGAAAGCAAAAAGTCATTAAAACCCAAACCTTCCAAATGGCAATTACAGTTGAACAAAGTTTTTCTGCTTCCATGGAGATATCAGTAAACTGATCTAATTTTTTAAAAAATATATTTTCAGTCTGGCCCAAATTCTTAAAAGGAACAAAGGATCAACCAGTATATAAAGAACAACATACCAACCTGTAGATCAGGGGTCCCCATCCCCCAGTCTGTGTGACCAGAATCAATCCACTGCATGATCCATGCAAACTAGCTAAGCCCCATCCATGGGATGCAGGCAGCACACAAAACCAATCCTTCTCCATTCCACAGAAAAACCTTTCTTCATGGATCTGGTTCCTGGTGCCCAAAAGGTTGGGACCATGGCTATAGACAACTATTTTAATAGCTTAAACCAAGCATAGACATGGACTCCAAAAATAGGATGTTATTGTATTCTAATATTCCAGACCTAAGTTATGAAACCTTATTAGTGTGAAGGATTATTTTTACTACAGTGATCATATGAGATATTACATGTAACATACGTTTCTATATTAATGGTTTGAGTCTTTCTCCTTTTAAATCCAGATCACATTTTCCTTGAAACTCTTCAAATGATTGGAAATGAATGAATGAAATAATGCACTGTTGGTCTTATTTTGAAAAAGCTAAGAGAAAAATAACTTAAAGAAAGAAAAATAATTTTAAAAATCTACTCAGTTTCAAACCAAATCCTTTTATTTAAAGGCTAAGTGTTGTGCTGTTACAGCATTTCTGGCAAAGGTAGCCCAAAGATAAATTACAGACCATGGTAACTATTGATTCAATTGTCACAGTGTTCTAGCCTCTGTAAAAGGTGAACTTCTGGGATGGGTCTATAATGAAATAAAATACACCAGCCAAAACGGACAAGTTCACCTTCGATGACACAGAGATAAAGTGTATGTTAAAACTGCAGCAGGAACACAGAACACAGAGATTGCATTTCAGATAAGAAGAGGGTTACTACAGAGCAATGTCATCTGTGATTGTTTTCCAAAATATTGCTAGCCCATTCTGGTATCAGGCAGTGTGGCTGAAACCTAAGTGTAAATTTTTGCCTGTTTTGACTGAGTCCATGATGTAAGTTCCACAGAAACACTTTCTAATGTTTAATGGAAAAAATGAAACTATTAAAATAAATTCAAGAATTAGTTTTAGTTATGATAGCAGTTACAAATGCATTGAAATCAAAATTGAATTATTAACCTTAATAAATGAATCTCAACATTATTCACCCATCTGCATTGGCTGAAAAGTGCTGATTTGTAATTCACCATGTTACAGCTTTCTGATCTGAGATCATTTGATGATGATATTGCATCATACTCATCCTTTATTATTTTGAAGAATAGCCTCAACCTTTGCTTTATTACAAGTGAGATATTCTTATGAACCAAATTATTAAAATGGCTTCATATTTGCTACTGGATACATTTGTCTGAAATAAATCTATCCAAGAGTAATAAGCACACCACAGATGTTAACTGCAACACACCCTAATTCAAGGTTGTGAGTCAAGCTCTTTGGTGCTGAATTCTCACTTCACAGTGCCAGCTAGCTTATCTGCAGCTATCATACTTTCTCATATACTGTGGTGCAGGGCCTTATCTAGGTTGACTCAGAAGTCACATTTAGTTTAAAAGGTATGCCTCTAAAAAGTCAGGTTAAAATGGCAAAGTTACAAAGGCAGAGCAAGGAACTCACTGTCTATGTATATGAGCTTTGCTGATAGCCACTCCCTGAATGCCAACTTCAACTGAAGGTGACTTCAAACAAAATACTGCTTCATTAAAAACAGCAGCATAATTATAATAATAAAAGTAGCAGTGTCATTGCACATTCTATTAATTATGTTAATTATCAAGACAATCTTTTGTTCACAAGGAATAATGAAGCGCCAAAATATTTTTGTTAAAGTTCTCCATTTTGTAACTACTGTAATCAGCAAAGCAGTGCCTCAGTTCCACATAAAATTGATTTAAGCTTAATACTGATCTTATGTCATACTTTGTGTTACTTATTCCTTTAAGCATAAGATTAACCAGTGATCAGGTCAATAAACTTTTTAATAATTTTGTTTTGCCCTGTAGATTCCCTTCCCATCAAAGCATGTAATTCATAAAGAAATCAATAAATGCCAATAATCATAAATATTGGTATGCAATCAAAATGTCATATAGAACACCATGAAATTGCTTCAATTCTTTCTTTCCATTCTATTTCATTAACATTCCTATCATTGAAAGGTAAGAAATTTAAAAAAAAATAAATTGCCTCACCGTGCACAATGAGGTGGGAGGATCAAGGGGCTTTGGTAAAAGTTCTACTTCCTTTTAGACCCTATTGAGTTTACAGAGATTTCTTGTCTAAACCCAAACTCACATTTAGCCAATTCACATGATAATCAGGTCAATGAGATTAAGGAGGGGGGAAAAAGATACAGCTCAAAAGAAAGTCAAAAGAAAAAGAAACAAGTCAAAAGAAAATTACTAAATGAAACAAGCTGTATTTCCTGTAAATGCCTACAGATATTAAGTGTAATTTTAGAATAATGTTTCCGCTTCAGTGTCTTTCTTTTGTGAAATATTGCACATTTACAGAAAGTTGTATTTATGTTTCATGCATTTATATATATAGTCATTTCAGAATTGAGCTGGTAACTCCATTTTGGGATTTTCTGCCATGAGAACTCATCATCTCCCTCTTTCTCAAATTCAGTTGTTTTTTTAATGGTAGCAAAGTTTCTTCCCAGTATAACTATCATTTACTAGCTATCATATGGAATAATTAAACAGGCAGGTTAATAATAGTTATAGTGATAATAGTTTTTCTAGTTATACTTTTCTTTCCACTCATTTCTTTGTGGTCTAGATTCAATGAACCAATCCATTTCAGTTACATTATCTGATTGCCTATTTCATCTTTAAAAATTATTTCTACATTATTTATTAATTACTACATTATTTATTTATGTACTTATTTATTATTTTATTTGTTTATTTTATTGGCTGTCCATCGTAACACAGAGTAACTCTAGGTGGCTTACAGTCATTAAAATGAATCTATACGTGTAAATTAAAACATAAATAAATTAAAACCAAACCTTAAAATTTAACATGTGATTAGGATGGAGAGAGGTGGGATCTATTGTTTCTTGATTAATCACCACAACACTCCACAGTTCCCCCATTGGGGTCCTAAGTCAACAGGCAGAGCCAAGTTTTACAAAAGGATAGGAGCTTAGGGCCAACCTCACATTGTGGGGCAAGATGTTTCAGAGGCAAGAGCAAGAAGGCCCTCCCCTTGGACCTGTCAGCCAGAATAATTGGGCTAATGGGACCTGAAACATACATCCTCTGCTGGCACAAGTGGGATGGACCAATCCCAATGGAATGAAATAGTCCCTCAAGCAGCCTGGATTTATGCCATGAAGGACTTTACAGGTGATTACCAGAACCTTAAATTGCACCTGGAAGCAGATTGGCAGCCAGTGCAGCTCGCATAGCAGTGGTGTTATAGGGGTTGTTCTTGAAGCCCCCAAAACAGCCTGTTCCATTGCACTCTGCACCAGCTGTAGCCTCCAAATGTTCTTCAAGAGTAGCTCCATGTAGAGCACATTACATTAACTAAGCTATGAGATTACTAAGAACTAAATGACTGAGTGCAGGGAATCCTGATCCAGGAAAGGCCACCACTGTGCATAACACAAAGTTGTGCAAAGGCTCTATTAGCCATGACTGCCTTAAGCAGAAGTTAAGAGTCCAAGAGAACCCCAAGTTGCAAACTGGATCTGTCTGAGACAGTTGTTGTGGTTCCCCAGCAGCCTGTGTAGACAGCAGTGGAATCGGACAGTGGGGAAGAACAGGGACCAGTCTGGTAGTCTGGAGAGGACTCGGATGAGGATCCTGTGTCTGATGCAGAGATGAGGCCAGGACCATCTGGGAGTGGTGTGCTGACTCCAGAGCCTCCAGAGTCTGCTAGCAGTAAGGCAGAAAAACAAGGGGAGCTTGTTTCCAGTGCGCATGTGTGCAGAGCTGCTAGAAGGCAAGAGCAGCTGAGACAAAAGGGCAACTCAGGAGTAAGGCTTGGAGGTGATTGCCCCTCCCTTAAGATATAAAAGACAAGCAAAGGTGAAGAAACCTTTGTAGGAAGCAAAGTCATTCGTTCTGTTCGGATTAATCCTTGAAGCTCTGTATGGACTTTGTACTTTGGTTGGTTTTTTATAGTTCATTTGGCACTTGAGTTATTGGCAGCAATTCAAAAGAGAGAAAAGTGGGTGCTTATCTCGAGGGACTGTTTGGGACTCATTACAGGCTGGCAATGGACATAATTCCCAGCGTTGAAATAAAACAAGAGTTGTTTTAACTAAGTGTGTGCTTAATTACGGTCTCAGAAGCCTTTGTCAGAACAGCAGTGCCCACAAGTTGCAAACTGGATCTGTCTGGGGCAGTATTACCCCATCCAGAGTCAAAGAGGAAAAGTCAGAGGTCCTGGAGTCCCATGTATGCAAAGCCATTTGGTCTTGCTAGGATTCAGTTGTAACTTGTTTCCCTTATCCAGGCTCTCACAGACTCCAGGCACTGTGAGAAGGCAGTCACAACATGACTTAGGTCATCAAGTGTGGAGGGTTTGTTTTTTTTTGCCTTACTTTTTTTTTTTTTTTGCCTTACTTTGCCTTACTTGTAATGATCATTTTTTTATTTTTTTATCATGTTATTTTTTCCCTCAAATTCTATCTTATCTTTTCTTCTAGGAACCCAAAGACCACAGATGTAGATCAATCCTTTAATGTTTAAGCCTGTAGGGTAAGTTCCGCTGAGAATGAATATCTGGTCTTCTCCCTAAGCATAGTAATGAATTTCTCTCTCAGAATGAAATTTTAACAGTGAAATATTTAAGAGCAAGACTCGGGTAAATAAGTCACTTTATTTTGATAAAATATTACTTGCAATACTTTTTAAGAACAAGTTTAACTAGTGAGCAATCTAGGAATCCAGCTGTACATTTTAAACCCTACCTTTTTTTACCTCATATTCATGGAGTTAACATAATAGTTGGTTTATTGTTTAATATTTCTGAGAGCACCTACATCATTTTTAGGTAATAGTTTTTCTGCTCTAAGACTCTCTACTTACTGGCTTTAGTCCTCATATTACACTTCAGGGTTGAAAGGAACTTGAACTGAATCTCCCTGGTTCTAATCCAAATCCTTTATGATTTTGTCACAGTGTTCTTCTCTCTGTGGTTCTCTCTGCTAATTTGGTTGATTCTGACGGTGGTTTGTTTTGGTTGGGAAGAGACAAAGAAGTGTAGCTGATGCAGACTCACAAGTTTGAGGCTCAGGATATATTCTTCCTTGGAGTCATTGATTCCCTACGTGCAACTTTGGTGTCAGAGTTTAGCTTGGCAACTCAGCCCAGAATGTGGACTTGGTCCATGGAGGATATACCTATTTCTTCTCCAAATTTACATCCATGCTTCTTACCTTTTTTTTTCTTTTTTTGAGAATCTAATTGATCATTCCAGTCAGAACTTTCTATTGTCTTCTTCTCAGTTCATTTACTATTATATTTGTTTTGCAGTTTGACCATCACCCTATACAATCAAATTATATCAATGTCCTTTAACTGGATGCTCATTGTTGTATTTAATCAACATCCATTTATCATTAATTCATTCTTGGTCCAGTTATCACTTCCATATAGCAAACTGCAAAAAATACTACGGACAACTGATTCCTTCAGTATGCATTCTTTTAAATAATCCACTGTTAATTATGTTTCTACTAGTATTTGCATATGTCAAAATTTCTTTATCCATTTTCTTATCATTAATAAGCATTGTACCAAGTACACAAATTCATTAATTTGCTATAATTTTTACCATGTTTATACAACTTGCAATCATTCACTATGTTTTCTGTATCAAATATATGGTCTTTAATAGCTTCATTTTCAGTTTGATACTTCTCATCATATGATATTATCTAACAATAACAAAAAAAATCATTTGGTTCTAATTTAACAACATATCATCACCTGCATTCCAAAATACATGATTGTTACATTCTCAACAAATGCATACCTATAATGTCATCACAAGTTCTTTACACATTTATCCATAAACACATTAAAGAAACATGGGGATATCACATATTCTTGACTTACCTCTTGAAGCATTCATTAAGCATTCCATGCTTAACTGCTATTATATTCATCTCTATATTTGCAAAAAACATTCCATCGCTGAAGACTATTTAGGTTATTGCATACTTTCCTAAATTAAATATTTTTTTTTAAAGTGCAGTTCTGAATAATTTATGGAGAGTAAAAATTATCTTGTTTTGCCAAAAACAAAAAACTTGTTTTGCCCATCTCTTAGTGTCACCTAATGGTTGTTTTCTTTAAAATTGTGCATAATACTTCTAAAACAAATTTCTGCTCCTTTATTATCAGTATTCACGAGAACATAGTTGGCAATTTTATTAAATTTGGTATTTTTAATTTCATATGTATGTTCCAACTATGACACCATACTTTCTAACATACAGTTTATCTCTTTGATACATAATTGATTCTATCTCATAATCATAACCAATTCTATCTTTAGTAGATTTGTTTGTATATTCATAAATTTTATTTCAAAAATCAGATCAGCTTCATTTATATCAACAATGTCCTTTATTTTATTTTCAAAAAGTGACAGCATGTATAATTTTATTTCTTTCATTTATTAACTAGACAACCATGTCACCAGTTGAGTTATCTTTGAAAGAAAGGTAGCAGAGTCTGAAGTGACCAGATTGAAATTTAAATTTTTGTTTGATCATTATTTTTTAACCCAACTCTGGAAGGACCTGTGATGATATAAGAAGTGTACTTATCATAAAAAAAAATAATTATGCTGGCAAATAAACTTCACTAGTATTTATTTACATAAAAAGATCAACAGAAAGATCACAGGGAGGCAAAAAAGCAGTTGGGAGCAGGATTGATATCTGATCCAAAAGTGCTTTTCCAAAGGCAACTGAACTGAATTGAACTGAAGAAGCTTTTTTGATGACAAGTAAAATGTCTTCAAGGAAAAAATTGGACTCAAAAAAGTCCAGTTGCCTTTTGATTTGGAACAACCATGATCTGGATGATTGAAATCTCCAGAGATAATTGACTTCTGACTTCCTACCAGTTTCCCCATTGTCTTTGCTTGTGGGAAGCTGACAGAGAGTGTCAGAAATAACAATCATATGACAGGGATTCTGCAATGGCCACAACTTTGCAATTAAAGCTGATGTAGATCCTATGGGAATTTCAATTTTACAGAAGTAAAATTTTTACTTTAATTTTGTCCTACATATTTTATGCATTTGTTAAGTTATCAGATTTTAGGTAATTGATACAAAAACTGTTGTGGTATAATGCATTATTTGGACTAACTTTAGGGTACAAAGCGACAAACAGATAATTACAGATAAATATAATTAGAGTTTTAATAGTATGTAGAGTTTTCTATTATCCTTCAATACTCTTACATCCATCTTTCTTATATCATGTTTGTCATCCAATGGACACATAGACATTAGACATGCCATCAACTGGCATTCCAGAAGAAGCCCTTTTCTTCTTTAAGCAGAAAAAAATAAAGTTCCTTTCCCAAGATCTCAATGGACCACAACCTAATGTGTTGTAGAAAGTCTTGAAGATCTGGCTCTTAATCTGTTCCTTTGGTAATTAAAGCCCTTTTCTGAGTAAAGTTTGGTAAGGCTCCAGTTCTTCCACCTGTTATTATTTTATTTTAACATTATATTTATTTTATTGTTCTATATGCCTTTTTCTGAGAATCATCCAGAACTACTGGGGCTAGAAAGGTATAACTGATTAAATAAATAAATATTTATCTCCTCCATTCATTATGTCATCATGTTTTTGATCAAGCAAACCTTGTGTGAATGTGTATGTATGTCTGTGGGCACGCCACAGGCAAAAGTAAAGGAAGTAGTATTCAGTTTGGGCACATTTTGGTCAGCATAATTCATATACAGGATTCATTAAATTTGGATTATAATATAAATAACACTCAATAATAAATCCAATTATTCTTTCCTTTTGGTCAAGCTGTCCATGTCATGGAGGGATTTATCATGATAGCCCAAATGCTTTTTTTTTAATTCAAGAAAATCTACTTCCTTAACTATAACTGGGAGCAGAGAAAGAATTGGCAAGCAAAGTGCCAACATCCATAAGTCATGAGCACTTTGGACTTTAAATGCTAGCATTTTATTAATTTATTTTTGGTTCAGGCGACTTCCTGAAGTTTTCTTGGCAAGAATTCAAATGTTCATTCAAAGAAGGAATTGCCTTCTTCCTGGTCTGAGAGAGAGTGATTGACCCAAGATCACCCAGATCAGCTTGTGCCTAAGGCAGAACTATAATTTTCAGAGTCCTGGTTTATAGTCTGATGCCCTAACTACTATTTCAAGGAGCACGATCGCTCACATGGTTAGAACACTGGTTTGGGACCTGAGTGTTGCTGTTTAATGGGGTGAGCTTCCATCATTCACTCCAGTTCTTTGACAGGAACATGAAAATAGCTGCCCACCAGATAAAGTTGCTGTCATTTGCTAATACCTTCAATCCAGAAGCACCTTACACCATGCCTTCGACATGAACATGAGAGGAACCACTATTCCAAATTGGCTAATATAGGATTTTAAATGTCTACACAGTGGTAGTTGTGTTAGATTTTAATTCCAGACTTTATAGACAGTTCTGCACCAATATACATTTGCTGTTGTTCTCAGAATATTGTTATCAGTTATTTTAAGGTAATGTCCTAAACCAGGTTTTTCTAAATTATGTTCACTCAGTGACTTGGTACTTTAATTATGTACAATTCTTACAAATCATGGCTATAGTGGACATTGTTCTTATAACATTTCTGGGGGGAAGCAGTATAGGGAAAATTTGCATTGAAACATTTGCATTCTTTAGACTTCAAATCAAAAAATTCACTAATGAATTAGCTTTTTTAGAAAAAAACAATTCAACACAAGTTGAAAAATAAAAGAACAGTTATAAAAAATAAAAAGACATAGATTGTACCTTAATTTTGAATCACTTATAGTTGATAACTTTAGAAGCATGCAGCTTTTTCCTGGTAGAGTTGCATGGAATTTAATAAAGTGCAAGAGTTGAATTGTTTTGGCATTTCCCTTTGCCTAGCTACTGTCAGTTAAAGTCAAATTCTTAATGTTAATCATAATTTCCTCTGAAATATTGCATGGTGGTAAATATAAATTATTAAAGCCAAATGCACACCAAGTGATTCATATATTCTATTAAATAAATATTTTTTATATGATGCATTCACAGTGGTATGAAATATTTATTTCAGGAGAATATAGATATATACATTTTCATAAAATAAAAAATATTGTTAGCATCTTTTAATGATAACTAAAACATAAAATATGTATGTGGCATCTATATCTCTAAATGTGAGTGTGTGTGTATATGCACACATGCACTCATGTGTTCACATATGAATATATTAAATTAATTCTCCTTTTGCCCCATAAGTTGATGTGATTTTTATAGACAGCCCTCATAAAAGTGCAAAACATATTTAGAAATTAAATATATTAAATAAAAATAAAATCTACTAAAGGGAAGTAATTGTAAATATTTAATGATATAATTAGCTCTTATTAATGTAATGTTCTTTATTTTTCAGATGAAAAATTCAAAAGACTTCATCTCTTTTATTTTAATGAGATGTTGTGTTTAACATAATTAATATGTATTTTCATTATCATTTGAAGAATATTAATAATTCAGAAGATCAATGGGCCTGATCCTGCTGCCAACTAAGTCAGGAAAGGACCAAAAATGTAAAGCAGACAAAATAAGGCTCGTGCAATTTTTAGTAGTAACAGCAACAAAGAAAACTGACTGTGTTAACGTTTCATTTTGTTTTGAGGCATCTTGGATTCACAAACTGGAAGTAAGCTCAATTCTCTTCATAGGAATCTTACAAATACTGAATCTTGATTGGATGGGTCTGGATCAATTATTGGATTAAATGAAAATATTTGTATCTAGTGCGTGGGTCACATCATCCACTCCTGTATAAACTTTATTTCAGGGTCTTTCCTTATTTCCAGAGTGAATTCTCTCAAGGGGGTAGTTTATTTTTCATCACTTCTAAAAATTGTAAAGTCAAATATAAATCTAGCTAGGGTATCATGTGCTTGTAGTTATCTTTAATGAGCTTTATTAAAATAAAAAACTGTAGCAAGGCCACAATGGCTTGATCAAGATGCTAGTGAATATGATAGATATCTGACTCCTTGCTTCACACTTTGGCATAATGTCAGGTCACAAGCTTTTGTGCTTTTCATTTGTATGGGAAGAAAATAGAAAGTCTAGTCTTCCCTGGACCATGGCAATTGTCAATGACTTCTGCTAGCTGAGCTGTGAAAAACTAGTGTCTTAGGAGAAGACCAGAAAGTCAAGTAGGGCAAGGTTGGATAAACAGCCTTCATTCTGTCTATGCCACATATCATCCAAAAGCATGACCAACATCATTTTCATCCATACCCAGGGGTGGTATTCAAATTGTTTAACAACTGGTTCTGTGGGCGTGGCTAAGTTGATGGGCATGGCTTGGTGATCATGTCATTGGCTGGGCATGGCCAACTTAATATCACTCACATCAAGGCACACATCTCCTCACCTGGCCTCTCATAACTCATGCTGCAACAGTTGTAAGTGTGAAAAATGGTCATAAGTCACTTTTTTCAGTGCCATTGTAACTTTGAATGGTCACTCCACACAAGCAAAGTACCAGCAAGGGAGGAGAAAAAAACTCAGAGAAGTTTCTGAGATAGGACGTCAAGTCCTGCCAAGAACGCAATAAGGGTTAATGGAGAGGCAATTTCTATAAGCAACACCAGAATGTTTCCTTCCTGTCTTCCTTACAGGATTAGACCAGTAATTTCTTCTAACAACCGGTTCTCCAAATTGCTTAGAGTGTTAACAACCGGTTCTAGCAAATAAGTGCAAACTGATAGAATCCCACCCCTATCCATACCTGAATCCAAACTGAATGGATCCAGATAACCCACTTCATTGAAGGTTTCTGTAGCTGTTGTACAGCCATCTTCTCAATCACCTTCTTTCCAAAGACAAGGTTAGATACTGGATGAAAATTGTCCAGGATGCTGGAGTTCAGTGATGACTTCTTGAGAAAAGGTGAACCCAGGTCACTTTAAGAGATAAAGGAACAATCCTTTCATTCAAAGAATTAACCCATTGCTAGAACCCATCATATGACATCACCACTCACCCCAGGCCAAAAGGGGCATGGATTTAAAGAGAAGCTGTCTTAATTCAGTTAAAGTCCCTATTCACTTCTTCAGATCCAGTAGATTCAAACCAATCACAGATAATGGGCAAGACATGCATCTCCTCTGGATGCATGTTATGGCTGGTGTCTAACTGTGAACAAATTCAAGTGACTTTTTCCAACAAATGATGAGCAAATGTCCTGCAAAAAATTATCTAGATCTCTTTAATCAAAGATTCATGTCACTTGAAACAAAGCTTCAGGGCAACAATTTGCAATAAGGACAGAGAAGTATGTTGCTTTGTTGCCCTTATCACTATAAGATAGGCCTTAATAGCAGCACTAACCCGCATTTTGTCATGTTCATCCTTAGTTGAACAGCAGAAACAGTCTAGATATTCTGTCTCTTATTTCATCTCCCTCAACTGCTCTATAAACTATGGGAAAAGGTTAGAGGTTGAATGGGTGCAGTCCAATCAAATACCTTAGAAAACCCATTGTTTCAGTTGTCCACCAAGGCTCTCTGACACATGTCTAGCTTCATCAGTAGCTGAGGGAAAACTGATCTAACAGGTTGAACATCCTTGCAGTGAATGTGGCACTAGAGAATCCCACGGAAATCAGGATGTGAGCTGATCATGATACCAAGAACCTCCCCAGATCTTATACTCATGTACTGGCAGGTACACCAAATCTGAAGTGTGATTACTGTTGCATATCAAATTCTGGATGACCTGAGATAGGCCCAGAGCTATCATGTTGACCATGAACTCTCAAGCCAACTTAGATCCATTCCTAGACTGAAATGTTCAAGAACTTTACTGGTGGCCCTGAAATAGCATCAGGGAGCTTCGTCGGGGAGGTTGTTATGCAGCAATGAGGTTAGAACAATAGCAATAGTCCTGACTGATCCTTAAAGCCAACCACCTTTCCAGTGTGCTGGCTGACCCTAACCCAAAATATCACTAGGCATATTTTTTCTTTTTTAATATTATTTTTATTTGTTCCAATTCCCAAAAAAGCTATATACAAATTTTAAACAGATAAGCCCTAGATTTACCCAAAGGGAGTTGTCAGATTTACTTTGGTAAAATTATTATACAGATTTATTTTAGTAAAATTATTCAACCCAAAAGCAAAGCGTTCTTTGCCAAAACTATACAGTAGTTTTTCTTATGTTCATTGCACAATCTTAAACAAAATATGTTCTGTCAAAACCAGCTTCAACACTCCAAATAACATTTTACAATTAAATTCACAAATGCTTTAGATCTTATCCCTCCTCCCACCCCCATCCCCATCCCTAAAGAACCTCAAAAGGTTTTCCATGTCAGGAATATTTTGGAAAACAGTATTTCCTATTCATTGCACCAGCCATTTTACAAGTCAACTCTCAGGAAATAATTTTTCCATCACTAGGCATATTTCTGAAAATGCTATCCCCATCTCGACTAAGCTAGATTTTGGTAATACATGTCAGATCAGCCCTTTTATTACTAATTAAATTAATGATCAGGAAGATCTTATTACTGACCAACAGTTTAAAGAACCCCAGTATCATGATCATTAACAGTAAACATTTTATAAACCTGAAGAACTCTTCGGCTAAGAGAAAAGTTTCCTGTAATTGGTATGCTTGAAATCTCCAGATAGCATAAGATGGTTTTATTAATCCCATGGCATTAAAAGAGGTGAACTGTATTAAATCCAAATTCTCAAGTTTAGATGTTTTATTCATCTGTCTAATAGAGGTTCACATGATAATTTTTTTTAATAGACTTTAAGAGTACTTAGCCAATATGAGAGACTAAGTACAGAGACAAGCTGTGTTTGTCTATGATGGTAATTGAATGAAGAATATATAGATTATGGACTATCCCAAATCTACATAGATGCATCCTTCTCAAAATTTCCTTTCATGGTTTAATATAATTTCGGTAAGGCAGGTTTATGCTTATGCTGATTTAAATGCACAGTTATTAGATATATTAATTTGAAAACTTTTGGATCATACTCAAAAGCTGAATAATCACATGAACCTTTTTTGTAGTTTACATCTTCTCTCACTTAATATATTGTACCTTTTCTTTAAAAGAGATCCATCAGTGCTCTCACTTGACTTGCTGAGGTTATATCACAATTATACTAGATCATTAATTAATTACACAGTACACCAATGACCAAAAGGCTTACAGAGGAAAGGGGACTATGTGGTGTATAACATATTGTTATTGTTGAACTATAAACATTGTTGAACTATAAATCACAGTAGTTCAAGTTGATGTGACCAATGAGAATGGTTGCTCAGAGTTATAGTTCAGCAAGAACTGAAGGGCAATAGCATCCTTACCCACAGATCCTCAAAATGAAGTCAATTAATACCTTCCAAAGAATGTTTGTGGACTTTCCCCAGACATTTGCATATCCACTGGTAAAACAGAAGGCTAAACAGATGCTTTTGTAACAGTGTTCTAATTGCATTCACAACTTATTTCTATCTTTTAGGGCTTGGAGGCAGAGGAGTATAAGCTATACTATAACACAGCTTTTAAAATAATGTACAACGTTCAAGCTCAGGAAGAGCAAGACAGATAAAGGACAATTGGAAACGAACATCTGATAAACCTCCACATTACCCTAATTTTTATTCCTAAAATTGTTTTAAAGCCACAGAAATCTTTGGAATAGCAGAATAATTAGATTTTCTGGTCCTACAACTGGGGCTGAGAAATGGAAAGAAATAAGTACAAGGGTTTAAAATAACCTACATCAAAAAAAAATTCTAAGAGTTGAAAACTGTGAAAATTAAAATGGATAAAAAGTTTGGCTGGATTGGGATTTTGCTTAGTTTTAAGTATTTTTGAACATACATGCATACATACACACACACACCACACACACACACACAGTATAGTATAGAACTTCATAGAAAAAAGGACTGTATTCTTTAAGAGAAATGATTGATTTTTCTAAATGGAGAATTAAGGGATTCTCTTTAAAGTTCATAGATTGTTGAAGGCATCAAACAGGATTAATGATTTAAGAATTTAGACAAAGAAAAAAGAAATAAAAAGAGGAGGATTTCCCATTTTATTGTTGCTTTCTCTTGTTGGACAAATAAAAGAGATGGCTATTATTAGGAAAACAGCAATC
Organism: Laticauda colubrina; assembly: GCA_015471245.1. Lineage (NCBI taxonomy): Eukaryota > Metazoa > Chordata > Lepidosauria > Squamata > Elapidae > Laticauda > Laticauda colubrina. The sequence goes on from BLBF01000019.1 coordinate 31,171,798, forward strand.
ACTAAAACAACAAACACCAAGAAAAGATATTACAACAGGGATATTACAAAAGATGTTTGTGCAATGGAGATGGAAATAACAACCAGAGAAATGAATGAAGATGTGGACATGGCATTAATAGGATTAAGAGAGGAAAAATAACTTTCTGAAACAAAGCAATTTTGAACCAACCTGGAAAAAAAGTATTAAAGACAGTGCTGTTTTAATAGTGTTTGTGGAATGGGAAGAAGAACCTGGGGGTACAGAAACAGAGATAGGGTGCCCAGAGTTAACACAAAATATGTAACAATAACAAATGTTTTAAGATATATACCTGTGCACTCTTAAAGTTAAGAAAATATTTACAGATCAAGTTATACAATAGTTAACACAATGGTGGGATTCAATTTTTTTTTACTACCGATTCTGTGGGCGTGGCTTGGTGGGCGTGGCAGGGGAAGGATACTCTAAAATCTCCAGTCACAGGTGGTATTTGCTGGTTCTCCAGACTACAAAAATTTTCTGCTACCAGTTCTCCAGAACTGGTCAGAGCCTGCTGAATACCGTCTCTGGTTTAACACCAGGTTAATTTTGCCCAAAGAAACTTGAAAAAAGGAAGATGAAAGAATACAAAATTTAAACAATAAATAAGATATTGATGAACTTTTTGCTTGAAATGATGACCTTGTGGATGTTTGTTTTTATAAATTAAAAGATTTTAATATGGGGTTAGGGGAAATATTTATATGAATTTTTAAATGGGGAAAGGAGAATAGGAGTTATTTGTACAGGAAAAAGAAAACTGTTTTTTTTCTGTTCTTTTTCATTCATTATTGGTTTCTTGCACTTCTTTTTCATCTTCTTTATTTATAAAAAAAATTGGGGGGGGTTATGTTACTTTTATTCATGTGTGTGTGTTTATGTGTGTGTGTGTGTGTGTGTGTTTGAAAGAGAGCCAGTTGAATGTAGTGGTTAAAGTATTGGCCTAAACCAGGAAGTTAGGAGTTTTAGTCCTGCATTAGGTGTGAAAAACTAGGTGACTTTGGGCCAGTCACTATCTTTCAGCCTATCACACCTCACAAGGTTTATTGTTGTGGAAAAAATAGGAATAAAATGTATTATGTATGTTTTATGTATTAAATCTGTATTAAATGTCAAAATAAATAAGTTGGAGGTTGTAACTGTCCTAAGATTTGAGCTCACACAACATGTATTTTTGACTCAAAATAATACAGATATCATTTCCTCAAAAATCCATTTTTATTTGCCTAAATTTTCACACCTAATAATATATTATTATCTGATTAAGGCCAAGCATATTTTTCACACTAAGAAAGAGCTTAGGGTGTGACAAGAAAATCACCAGGAAAGAAATTCCAAAGCAAACTGTTTAAATTTGCATTGACAAAGGTGTGAAATAATTTAGCCACACAATGGCATAATTAAAACAGTCTAGTTAATTGCTTCTGCCTCTGGCATGAAAGAGTTAATTCATAGGTACTGTCAAGACAGGTATTTTGCTGAAATATTAAGTGATTTCATAACCACATAGCAAGTCTGGTTTGGTCAGTTGCTTTTTCAAAAAGAGGCACAGTGTAAAAAAAAAGATGTAGACATCAAGAACAAACTGAGACTTTTTTTTAACATTAATTCATGTAATCCAAAATGTCAGTTGGTCACATTGACCAAGAAAAACACACTCATAAATGTAAGATATTGCTTTTGGTAAAGTCATAAACATGACTGTAATACTGACTCCATTACGATCTGTTAGTTCTCAAAACAGAACAGTCAGATTGGACGCACAGAAATTCATTTCGCAGATAGGACTGATACAGAAGGCTGAGTCATAATAACAATGTTTATCTTTGGAAAGCATGACTCAGGATGCTAAATGAAAATTTACTTCTAAATGATGATTAAACTGCTCCATTTCTTGGAATGTGTAATATAACAATACATTAAAACAGTCCTCTTCCATTTGTATACACTACATTAACAACGGCTATCATCTGCAGGCTCAAAATCTCTCTCTAACTTTAAAGTTGTGAGCAGACAGAAAAAAGGAACTTCCTCAACTAAAGAGCCTCTTTATCCTGATTCAGGAGAAGGAAGTGACAGTGGAAAAAAGAGGGCTCCCAAATCTTATACATAAATCAGAGAAAAACTAGTACATTCTTTTAATTCATTCAACCTACTTTCTTACAAGCAAGTTTCATAAATGTAAATTTTGAAAATGATAAAAGAAAATTCTAAAGCCAGCAATGAAATAAAGAGCAAAATTTATAGCAGCTGATTAAAAACTCATGGTTAATTTAAAAAAAAAAGCTAAGAGAAATATAACCTCATTTCTCCTCAAAGTTTATTCACTCTGGCATGCACCACTACCAAGAATTCCCTGCAAGATCTGTAGCCTGCTGTTATGATCATAGGACACAGCACAAATACCAGGTAGGCCTATGAAGCTGGTTTTTGATAAAATCTACCCCCCTGGCTGTTTATAAGCCAACTACAATATCTTGAAAACCAGCCAAAGCTTCAAAGCTTTCAATAACTTAATTGACAGTTGGTGAAGAAGTTTTCAGCTTAGCAATTTTAGGGGTACAATGATTTCACAGAGTAGCCAATCATAGCTGTCTATGCTAGTTGCACTTTCTGAGCTACTATAAAGGACAGCCCCATACAGAAGACATTACAAGAATCTAATGCTAAAGATACAAATTTATAATTACTCTGGTAAGTCTTTCCTTGCTTTGAAACATTGTCATTGTTTCATTGTTATGCACCTGGTATATCAATAATATGAGACAGGGAGCAATAAAAGATCTGAATTGGAAGTTCTGTGGCATCAGCATTAAGATAGGCTTAACCATTCCTTATCTTTAACCTGGAGTTCAGGAATACTACTGTCACTGTGTAGAAAGAGAGAAAGCTCAAAATATTATAGACTTCATTATCTGGTTCCTTAGGCAGGAGTGTGTGTTTGGAGTATGTGTCCGAAGATAAGCTATGACTCTCAAGTAATATGACATGGTAAACAACAGGTGGATCTATGTGAAGGTTTGGAATTTTAAAGATTTAAGATTCAGGTGCAGAATGACCTATGTATATCCATCATGCTATTCTTTTCAGGATAAACAATATTGTATCTAGGCACAGAGCAAGGGTAAGAAATTAAAAGCATGAGCGAAGAAAAAGAAATGGAAATATTTATTCTTATTTATTTATTTGATTGTCAATCGCTTACAAGATAATAGGTATAAGTATATACATAGTTATGAATACATGAAATGGGTACATATAAGAAAAATAAAAGAAACAATAGGACAGGGACGGTAGGCACATTGTTGCGCTTATGCACTCTCCTTACAGACCTCTTAGGAAAGGGGTGAGGTCAACAGTAGAAAGTCTAAGGTTAGACTTTTTTGGGGTTTGGGGAAGAAACCATAGTCAGGTAGAGTATTCCAGACATTGACCACTCTGTTGCTGAAGTCGTATTTCCTGCCATCAAGTTTGATGCGGTTAACCTTGAGTTTATATCTATTGTGTGCTCTTGTGATGTTATGGTTGAAGCTGAAGTATTCATTGACAGGTAGGACGTTGCAAGGTATGATTTTATATACTGTACTTAGATCAGACTGAAGGTGGCGTAGTTCTAGGTTTTCTAGGTCTAGAATTTCAAGTCTGGTGGCATAAGGTATTCTGCAAGGAGTAGAGGAGTGGAGAACACTTCTTGTGAAATAATTCTGGACTTTCTCAACTGTGTTAATATCAGATATGTAATGTGGGTTCCAGACTGATGAGCTGTATTTGAGTATTGGTCTAGCAAATGTTTTGTATGCTCTAATTAGCACTGTAATATTACCAGAGAAAAAGCTACGTAAGATTAGGTTAACAACTCTTAATGCCTTTTTGGCTATGTAGTTACAGTGGGCTTTAGCATTTAAGCCCATGTCCCACTGCACCAAGGGATGCAAAGAGGATGTAAAATGGACAGAGAAGCTTGCCATTCATTGGAAAACGCGATGAATCCGTTGTGAACTCACTGCATACGTGTTTCATATGCTCTACCCGTCGAGCATCTGTCCACTGAGATTTCATCCGCGCAAGAAGTTTTGAGCTGCACAAAACTTTTTGAGCGGATGAACTTTCTGCCGCATATGATGTACATCCGCGACACATACGGACAGCAAACGTTCTATCTCCATTGTCATCCGTTAAACGTCCGCTGTATCCTCTCGGCATCCACTGGCCATCCCCTCAATTCACATCCACTGCAGCTGAAAGAAAAAAGAGGGAGGAAGCGAAAGGTACACAGAACGTCCACACAGCGTTAGTAGCAGGGAAATAGAAAGGATGTAAGCAGATGCATCTCGTATATAAAGCATTAAAACAGACAAAAAATTTGTATATGGGATGTATCTCGGATATTTAGGATGTCTGGAGTATGCCTAGAGTATGTGGAAGGACACCTAGAGGACAACTGATATTTCCAATAAAAAGGGGGAGGAAATCACATGGATCTCACTATCAGTCCAGCAGCCGTGGTGTACACACCTCTTCACCCTTGGTCTTGCTCTTCCACATCATCCATTGATCTCCACCATGGATCATCACGCAGTCCTTATGGTAGCTGCGATCATTCAACACCAGAACCAAGCCCTGTTCAGACTGTTTCACCTTTTCTACGCAAGGAGAAGAAGGAGACGTTCAAGAGCTGGGTGGGTCCGACGATGGATCAGGAGAAGAGTGGAGTTTGGACTCTATGACAAGCTGATGGTGGAGCTGAGGAATGAACACACTCGTGCATTCCAGCACTTCATGAGGATGCCTCCAGCCATGTTTGATGAAATTGTACAGCGTCTGAGACCCAGGTTGACCAAGCCAAGTACCAACTTCCATCCCAACCTGGACCCTGGACTGAAGGTGGCACTGAATCTGCGGCACCTGGCCTCTGGGACCACGTACAGGAGCATGCAGTATGCCTGGAGGGTGCCACACAACACCATTGGCAAAGTGGTCAGAGAAGTGGTGCAGGCCATCATCGAATAATACGTGGAGGAGCTCCTCCAGTACCCCTCCACTGAAGAAGGCTGGAGGAAACTTGCAGAACAGTGGTATCAGAGGTGGAACTTTCCCCACACCGTTGGAGCCATAGATGGGAAGCACGTGGCCTGCAAAGCTCCAGCCAACTCAGGGTCCTCTTATTACAACTACAAGGGCTTCTTCAGTATCATCCTCTTTGCCATGGTTGATGCTGAATACAAGTTTATGTACATCGATGCTTCAGGCAATTGGTCAGCTTCAGATGCCCAGGTATACAACGCCAGTCACCTCAAGGATGGGCTGGAATGCAACCTCATCATGGGTTTTCCAGATCTAGACCCCCTACCCAATGACACACAAGATGTGCCCTACTTCATCGTGGGTGATGATGCCTTCTCCCTCAGAACCTACCATAATGAAACCGTACAGTTCCAGATACCTCACCCGTGAAGAGAGGATCTTCAACTACAGACTGTCCAGGGCCAGATGGGTGGTGGAGAACGCCTTTGGCATCCTGGTCAACAGATTCCAGGTACTTCTCACCACTATTCAGCATCACCCACAGACTGTGAGGAGCATCTTGGAAACTTGCTGCATCCTGCACAGTCTCATATGCACCCGCTACCCAGTGTTGCAGAACAGGCTTGTGGACCATCAACAAGGGAATGGGGACATGGAGCCTGGTGAATGGAGGCAAAGACGAAACCTAATGGACACTGTGGATGTACAAGGCCCCAACAGAGCTTCACGTGAAGGGAAGAAGCAGCGCAACCTCCTGAAACACTGGTGCAACTCCCCATCTGGAGCAGTGGAGTGGCAAGACAGGATGAAAGATGGTTAATGGATGCTTCCTTGAGCCTGTCTCATAACACTGATGAGATTGTGCATGTATGTTGGGTGGTCCTTCAATGAATAGGGCATTAATAAAGAGCTTTGTTTATTTTGAAATGTGTTGATCAATGAATAAATTGTTATTGATAAAAAAGGTCCATATGTGTGGCAGCTGGGAGGGTGGACCATACAGTCCCACTATGCTTGCACTGGAGGTTTATCTATCCCACAGCTATCCTTACCCATCCCACAACTATCCTTACCCACCCACAACTATCCTTATCTATCCCACAGCTATCCTTACCTATCCACAGCTATCCTTACCTATCCCACAGCTATCCTTACCTATCCCACAGCTATCCTCACCCATCCCACAAACTATCCTTACCCATCCTACAAGCATGCAAAGGCTTAACTATTTTTTCAAAGTTTTCACCAACACTTCATTAAGTAAATAAAATGAACCAAGTTTGTGAAGCAAAGATAACCTTTATTAATAACTGTCTTAAGTAAACTGTATGACTTTATTAAAAAAAAGCAAAATGAACCAAGTAAAGTGTCTTTAAGCAAAGATAAAGTAAACAGGTTACAACTCAGTCTCTGGCACGATTCTCAGTCACTCTAAGGCATGTCCATGGTCTCAGCTGTTGAGCGGCCAGGGACTGTGGTGGTGGCTGTGGCTGGAGTGCTGGTCTGAGGTGCCATTGGGGTGCTTGGCCCTGAGAGTACAAAAGGGGATGGTGTGTTCAGGAAGCTCTCAGAGAGCTGACTCAGTCCCATGAGGTTGAGAGACCCTTCATCAAGGACCTGGGATGTCAGGCCCAAGACTGATGACAGTCTGTGGGGTGGAGGAAGGAGGAGTGTAGTGGGGTTGTCTGGTCTGCAGCTGGGTGAGGTGAGGCATCTGTGGCGTGCAATGAACCTGGGCCTGGACTGGGAAGGGCTGCCTCTGCTGTGGGAAGTCCTGGTACTCGTAGCCTTGGTAGGTGAGGGGCTGTTGAAAGCCGTGGAAGGGCTCTAACATCGCCTGGGGTGGAGGAGCAGACCGGTTCGAGGATGGTATGTTGCTGTGGACCAGCTGAGAGAGAAGATCTGTGCTGGTTTTGATTGTGTCCCTGATCTCCAACAGGACAGTGTGGCTCTGGCCCTCCAGTCTGCCTCTCTGCCTGCTTTCTGTGGAGGTGGAACTGGGGGTGGGGGTGGGTTGGTCTCTGGCTGCTGCTTCTTCTTGCTCCATTTGAGACAGGGGATCCTCCACGTCCTCTGGCATGGGGAGTGCAGCTGTCGGGGGGTCTCTGCCATGGGGCCCTCCAAAGACACCTGCCTGGACACGGTAGCTGTCTCCTGGCTGGAAGAGGACTGGCTGTCTGTGGGCTGTCTGAGGGAGAGGGTTGTCATAGGGGCTGCTCCTCGGTGGCGGACCTCACCCTCCAGGAAGCTGCTCTTGGCCATGACATATCTCTCCCGGTCGGTGAGCTTGACAGCAGCCTGGCCAGATTTCTTCAGGTGCAGCTTGCCATACCAGGTGTGCATGTGCTTCCACCATCCCAGGAGTATGTCTGAAGTGTAGCCCAGGCTCTCTGCCTTGTATCTCCAAGCTTCCTGTTTCTTCTTGGTCACGCGATAAAGTCTGTGGCCCTTTCTCCACAGGTACTCATTCTCCCTCAGCCATTCCAGCACCTCCTCCTCATGGTCCTCGGAAAGGATGTACTGTTTCCTCTCTCCCTTCTCCTTCCCTTGCCTCTTCCTCTCTCTGGCAGGGGCTTGAGCAGCAGGGCTTTGAGGGCCTTGGGGCTGGTCCACCACAGCAGAAGCAGCAGCAGGAGGAGCACCAGCACCACCAGCAGCACCAGCAGAGCAGCAGGAGAAGCACCAGCAGCAGCAACACCACCAGCAGCAGCAGCAGCAGAAGCAGAAGCACCAGCAGCTTCAGATTCAGTGCCAGCGGGTGGGATGGTGGTTCTGTCCTTCTTGCCAGGGCTGGCAGGAGTAGGCACAGGCTTTCTCTTCTTCCTTGACTGATGAACCATGGTGTTATTTGTAGATGTCTGTGGCAGCACGTCTTTCCTCTGAATGCTGATTGCTTGCAAGCTGCATCCTTTTATATCCGTGGAGCTGACGCAATTGATACTCCCTGCATGCACAGTGAACATTTTGCATCCGCTATGCATCTGCTATGCATCTGCTATGCATGTGCTATGCATCCTATAGGCATCCGTGATGTATCTGTGTCATCTGCTACGCATCCGCTCTTTCCGCTATGCATCTGCTTCGCTATTCTCTCCCGGAAGGCTTATGGATGTATCATCCGCTTCCATCCACTGTCATCCGCTACGCTTCCTACGAACATCCCCTTAACATCCTCGCTACGTACTATTCCCATCCATTCTTTTCCGTTCTTTTTCGTTCTGTTTATGCAAATTTGGGGCACTTTTTGGAATGGATAACAATGGATGGAGCCACCCCCAAAATTTTGCTCGTCCGCTATGTCCTTTTTGCATACATTTTGCATCCGGAGGCCAGTGGGACCTAGCCTTTAGATCATTAGAGATGAATACTCCAAAATCCTTGAGAGAGTTTGGTTTATCAACAAGGTCTTGATTATGCAGCCTGTATTTTATTTTCTGATTTATTTTTGCCAATATGTCGGACAGAGCATTTATTTGTTGAGATTTGAAGTTGCCATTTGTTTGACCATTCTGATACATAGTCGAGGTCTTTTTGAAGGGTAGCAGTATTGATATAGAAGTATCTTTCCTTCCTTCCTTCTTTCTTTTGATAACTACCAAACTTTAAAGAATGTTCCTCCAAAGGGAGTAATCTTCAAACAAAAAAATCTGATCCATATAGTTTTTCAGAAGGGCTACATAGCAGTGGGGACCACTCCATCTGAGGAAGACAATTATCCAATCCCAGGATCAATCAGTCAATTCTTACTGACTCCCTCCACTTAGTCTTTATAAATTATAATATACAATTGTCAAGAAGGCATATATTTAGCAGCACCATCTTGGCATCATTTTCTAGCTGAATGTCTACATGATCATAGCTTTAAGATGTGGTAGACACAATAAAGTAAACTTTCTTTTCTACTTTTACTCCACCTGTTAGGCTACCAGAATACAACTATACACTGTAATACATGTAGTCATCCTTGTGGCAAATTCTACCTCAACATGTTCTAATTAGTGTATACATATCTTCTGGATTATTAGGAATATTTGCTTCTACAAAAAATGATGATAAATTTACATTCCTTTGTATTAGGTTAAAGATTAAAAATGCTCCCAATACTATTGCTTCCTGTGTATCATAATGGAAGTTTAGCTGAGGTAAGCAGTGGGACACAGAGGACAGAGCAACCAGAGTGCATCAAGCTTGAAGGTGATCCTTGACATCTGTTCAGTTCAGAAATTCTGTAGCCAAGGCTGGGGAACATACAAAGCCATTCGTTAAGGCTATTGGTTCACTATTGTCTTTTTCACCCAAGAGTTGCATTCCATTACAGGAAATAAATGTCTTATGATCTGCCCTGGCTAGAAGAGATGTATCAGAATAATAGGAGATATGTATTTATTTGATTACATAAATTTAGGGGAGAATGTTTAGCTCTGAGGGTTGTTTACTAATTTACTTGTAAAGCAAAGGTGCAGTGAAACAAGGCTGCCTCTAATATTGTAGTTGAACCAGGCTGTTACTGAAATGAAAGCAATAGCAATCTTTTTTCACATATTAATATCAGACATTCTGCTTTAGCTGCCTAGTGTGCTGAATTATTTTGTAAACATGTTTTTAAATATTCTGTTTTCAGTCCCTTATTTCCTTATCTTCCCCACTCTTGGGACCAAAGGATCTTTCCTTGACATTTTAAAGCATTAAATAGCTCCAGGGCTGAAGGAAACTTCTTTTTTCTGTAATCTTTGAAAAGTTTAGTTGTCAAGGAGACACAATTTGATGATCAAGTGTGAAGACCTAGTATAGAAACTAAAAATAAATAAATAAACTGAGAAAAGCAGGATCAAACCAACCAGTTGTCACCTGGAGGCAGGCCTGTAATATTCCAGAGCATCTAGCTTCTTTGGCACATCTTTTGCTACTCAATTATATATCCATTCATTGAATAGTGTCATTTTTTGAGGGAAGCATCATTAAAGCACCTTGCTCTGATGATATATTACTCTAATAACTTATCAGTTTAAGGTCCACTTTGGAAATACCACTCACAAGATCGCTGCTTTCCTGGGAAGGTAGGGTCCAAGAGTAGATTAGATGTAATTATAGAATAAATGACAGCCAACAAAAAACACACTGAAGTTGTTCTCCTCACTCCAGGCAAAAAAAAAGTGGGGAGATGATTTAATGAATTTCTTTTAGATATTATAGTTGGTGCCAGGGTGGAGAAATGGAACTCATAAAATTTAAAAAAAGAAAGAAGTAAGAAACATATGTTTGAATGGTTAGAACTTGTTTTAAACTCATAATCCACCTGCAAGTCTGCATAAATCATTTTGACAGACTGTAAAACAGATAAAGCCATCTTATTGTTCAAAAAGCGTTCATGGAATTTGTTCTGTAGCACTCATGATTCCTTGTGAATTTGGTTCTGGTTGGGAACAGTTGAAACGTAGACTCGAGCACAGATTAATTTATGAGACCGCTGCCTGTGATTCCAGTCATGATCATTAGAAATCACAACCTTCATGTGCCCAGTTTGTTGAATTGCTCTATGAAAAGCAGTCCAACAGTTAAAATGAACTGACATCTTCTCAGCATCTACCTTCTTTTTCAAGAATGTTAAGATAATATTAAGGACAATGCCACACACATACACACACATGTACGTTTTGAAATTATAATTCAGGCATTTTCTCCACAAGACCTAACTTTTTCTTTATCTACCTACCTACCATTCATTCATTTTTTATTAGCCATTACATCTTTTCCTTTTCCTTTATCTTCTATGTTTTAAAGAGCATCCTTATTTCCCAAACTGTCTTTAAAAGTTATTTGTCTATCTGTAAAAACAAGAACTTCTAGAAATATATTTGGGGTAGGGTTTGGGTGACATTGTGCCTATGGTCTATTAATCTGGCAGCTTACTGCTTCTGTATCTTTTCATCCATACAGACTCGTGTCAGGTCAGGCCAGGGCAGGTCAGCGGTTGCTTCTCTCACCGACTGCTTCAGATGGGAGATTGAAAAAGTCTTTCCTGGCACAGCAAAAAACTTGAAAGTCCCCCTCCCATCGTGAAATGCCTCCAGGCAGTAGAGAAGCAACCAGGTTGAATCCGGTTTTTCTCTGCTACCTGGAGCCATTTCCCGATGGGAGGGGGACTTTCAGGCTTGCCATCCATTTGGAAACGCGATGCATCCATTGTGTACTCACTGCATACATGTTTCATACGCTCTATCCATCAAACATCCGTCTACTGCTATTTCATTCGCTCAAAAAGTTTTGAGCTGCACAAAACCTTTTGAGCGGATGAACTTTCTGCCGCATACGATGTACATCCACGACACATACGGGCAACAAACGTTCTACGTCCGTTGTCATCTGTTACACGTCCGCTGTATCCTCTCGGCATCCTCTGGCCATCCCCTCAACTCACATCCGCTGCAGCTGAAAGCAGAAAGAGGGAGGAAGCAAAAGGTATACAGAACGTCCACACAGCGTTAGTAGCACGGAAATAGAAAGGATGTAAGCAGATGCATCTCATATATAAAGCATTAAAACAGACAAAATGTTCATATATAGGATGTATCTCGATATTTAGAATGTCTGGAGTATGCCTAGAGTATGTGGAAGGACATCTAGTGGAAAACTGACATTTCCTATAAAAAGGGGGAGGAAATCACATGGATCTCACTATCAGTCCAGCAGCCGTGGTGTACACACCTCTTCACCCTTGGTCTTGCTCTTCCACATCATCCATTGATCTCCACCATGGATCATCACGCAGTCCTTATGGTAGCTGCGATCATTCAACACCAGAACCAAGCCCTGTTCAGACTGTTTCACCTTTTTTACGCAAGGAGAAGAAGGAGACGTTCAAGAGCTGGGTGGGTCCAACGATGGATCAGGAGAAGAGTGGAGTTTGGACTCTATGACAAGCTGATGGTGGAGCTGAGGAATGAACACACTCGTGCATTCCAGCACTTCATGAGGATGCCACCAGCCATGTTTGATGAAATTGTAGAGCATCTGAGACCCAGGCTGACCAAGCCAAGCACCAACTTCCATCCCAGCCTGGACCCTGGACTGAAGGTGGCATTGACTCTGCGGCACCTGGCCTCTGGAACCACATACAGAAACATGCAGTATGCCTGGAGGGTGCCACACAACACCAACAGCAAAGTAGTCAGAGAAGTGGTGCAGGCCATCATTGCAGAATACGTGGAGGAGGTCCTCCAGTGCCCCACAACTGAAGAAGGCTGGAAGAAACTTGCAGAACAGTGGTATCAGAGGTGGAACTTTCCCCACACCATTGGAGCCATAGATGGGAAGCACGTGGTCTGCAAAGCTCCAGCCAACTCAGGGTCCTCTTATCACAAGTACACGGGCTTCTTCAGTATCATCCTCTTTGCCATGGTTGATGCTGAATACAAGTTCATGTACATCGATGCTTCAGGCAACGGGTCTGCTTCAAATAGCCAGGTATACAACGCCAGTGACCTCAAGGATGGGCTGGAACGCAACCTCATCATGGGTTTTCCAGATCCAGACCCCCTACCCAATGACACACAAGATGTACCCTGCTTCATCGTGAGTGATGACGCCTTCTCCCTCAGAACCTACCATAATGAAACCGTACAGTTCCAGATACCTCACCCGTGAAGAGAGGATTTTCAACTACAGACTGTCCAGGGCAAGACGGGTGGTGGAGAACACCTTTGGCATCCTGGCCAACAGGTTCCAGGTACTTCTCACCACCATTCAGCATCACCCACAGACTGTGAGGAGCATCTTGGAAGCTTGCTGCATTCTGCACAATCTCATATGCACCCACTACCCAGTGTTGCAGAACAGGCTTGTGGACCATCAACAAAGCAATGGGGACATGGAGCCTGTTGAATGGAGGCAAGGATGAAACCTAATGGACACTGTGGATGTACAAGGCCCCAAAAGAGCTTCACGTGAAGGGAAGAAGCAGCTCAACCTCCTGAAACACTGGTGCAACTCCCCATCTGGAGCAGTGGAGTGGCAAGACAGGATGGTAGATGCTTAATGGATGCTTCCTTGAGATTGTGCCATGTATGTTGAGTGGCCCTACAACGAATAGGGTATTAATAAAGAGCTTTGTTTATTTTGAAATGTGTTGATCAATGAATAAATTGTTATTGATAAAAAAGGTCCATATGTGTGGCAGCTGGGATGGTGGACCATACAGTCCCACTATGCTTGCACTGGAGGTTTATCTATCCCTCAGCTATCCTTACCCATCCCACAGCTATCCTTTCCCATTCCACAGCTATCCTTACCCACTCCAGAACTATCCTTACCTATCCCACAAGCATGCAAAGGCTTAACCCTTTTTTCAAAGTTTTCACCAACACTTTATTAAGTAAATAAAATGAACCAAGTGTGTGAAGCAAAGATAACCTTTTTTAATAACAAACTGTAGGACTTTATTAAAAAAGCAAAATGAACCAAGTAAAGTGTCTTTAAGCAAAGATAAAGTGAACAGGTAACAACTCAGTCTCTGGCACGATTCTCAGTCACTCTAAGGCATGTCCATGGTCTCAGCTGTTGAGCGGCCAGGGACTGTGGAGGTGGCTGTGGCTGGAGTGCTGGTCTGAGGTGCCATTGGGGTGCTTGTCCCTGAGAGTACAGCAGGGGATGGTGTGTTCAGGAAGCTCTCAGAGAGCTGACTCAGTCCCGTGAGGTTGAGAGGCCCTTCATCAAGTATCTGAGATGTCAGGCACAGTACTGATGACAGATTTTCTGTTGAGGGGCTTGGCTGTGGGGTGGAGGAAGGAGGAGTGTAGTGGGGCTGTCTGGTCTGCAGCTGGGTGAGGTGAGGCATCTGTGGCGTGCGATGTACCTGGGCCTGGACTGGGAAGGGCTGCCTCTGCTGTGGGAAGTCCTGGTACTCATAGCCTTGGTAGGTGAGGAGCTGTTGAAAGCTGTGGAAGGGGTGTGACATTGCCTGGGGTGGAGGAACAGACCTGGACTGGGTTGGAGCAGGTTCAGCTGGACCTGGAGGGTGGTGCAGCAGTGCTGTGATCTTCTCCTTCATCACCTGGTCGTGGGCCTCAGACAGGTCCATGAGGGTATGGCTCACGTACGTGATGAAGGGCTTGCAGTTCGAGGATGGTATATCGCTGTGGACCAGCTGAGAGAGAAGATCTGTGCTGGTCTTGATCATGTCCCTGATCTCCAGCAGGACAGTGTGGCTCTGGCCCTCCAGTCTGCCTCTCTGCCTGCTTTCTGTGGAGGTGGAACTGGGGGTGGGGGTGGGTTGGTCTCCGGCTGCTGCTTCTTCTTGCTCCATTTGAGACAGGGGATCCTCCACGTCCTCTGGCATGGGGAGTGCAGCTGTCGGGGGGTCTCTGCCATGGGGCCCTCCAAAGACACCTGCCTGGACACGGTAGCTGTCTCCTGGCTGGAAGAGGACTAGCTGTCTGTGGGCTGTCCGAGGGAGAGGGTTGTCAGAGGGGCTGCTCCTTGGTGGCGGACCTCACCCTCCAGGAAGCTGCACTTGGCCATGACGTACATCTCCCAGTCAGTGAGCTTGACAGCGGCCTGGCCAGATTTCTTCAGGTGCAGCTTGCCATACCAGGTGTGCATGTGCTTCCACCATCCCAGGAGTACATCTGAAGTGTAGCCCAGGCTCTCCGCCTTCTCTCTCCACGCTGCCTGCTTCCTCTTGATGTCACAATAGAGCCTGTGATCCTTTCTCCACAGGTACTCGTTCTCCCTCAGCCATTCCAGCACCTCCTCCTCATGGTCCTCAGAAATGGAGTATTGTTTCCTCTCTCCCTTCTCCTTGCCTTGCCTCTTCCTCCCTCTGGCAGAGGCTTCAGGCCCTTCAGCAGCAGGGCTTTGAGGGCCTTGGGGCTGGTCCACCACAGCAGCAGCACCACCAGCAGTAGCAGGAGAAGCACCACCAGCAGCAGCAGGAGAAGCACCAACAGCAGCAACACCAGGAGCACCAGCAGCAGCAGCAGCAGCAGCAGAAGCACTAGCAGCTTCAGAGTCAGCGCCACGGGGTGGGATGGTGGTTCTGTCCTTCTTGCCAGGGCTGGCAGGAGTAGGCACAGGCTTTCTCTTCTTCCCTGACTGATGAACCATGGTGTTCCTTCAAGATGTCCCTGACAGCAGGTCTTTCCTCTGAATGGTGACTGCTTGTGAGCTGCATCCTTTTATATCCGTGGAGCTGATGCAATTCATCCTCCCTGCATGCGCAGTGAACGCTTTGCATCTGCTATGCATCCGCTATGCATTCTATAGGCGTCCGTGATGCATCCGCATTATCTGCTACGCATCCGCTCCTTCCACTTCGCGTCCACTTCGCTATTCTCCCCTGGAAGCCCTTTGGATGTATCATCCGCTTCCATCCGCTTCCATCCACTAGGCTTCCTACGAACATCTGCTTACCATCCTCGCTACATACTACCCCCGTCCGTTCCTTTCCGTTGTTGTCCATTCTGTTTATGCAAATTTTCGCCACTTTTGAGAGCAGATAACAATGGATGGAACCACCCCCGAAATTTTGCTCATTCGCTGTGTCCTTTTTGCATTCATTTTGCATCTGTCGGCCAGTGTGACCTAGCCTTTGGAGAGCAAGAGAGTCTTTCCCGCTCCCATTGGGAAATGGCTCCGGGCAGCAGAGAGAAACAGGATTCAACCTGGCTGCTTCTCTGCTGCCCGGAGCTGTTTCCCAATGGGAGGGGGACTTGCAGGCTTTTTGTTGTGCCAGGAAAGACTCTCTTGCTCTCCCATCAAGAACAGCAGGAAGGAACACCTGGAGAGGCTCGTGTTGGCAAGGTGCTCTTTAAAAAAAAAAAATCTTTTTTTTCTTTATTTTAATTAATTTTTTTTATTGATTTTAAGACAAACTTAAACAAACATAACATAAAAACATAAACCATCTTCCATATATATACATACAGTGTGCCAGTTGATTTACATATTATTTTGTGCAACCATTTCATCGTCTTCAATTACAATTACATTATATATCCTCTCATACTTTCAATCAAATATCGAATACATTAATATCTTTATTAATCAATCGTTAACTATACTTTTATTCATTCATGTTTTATAAAATAATCATATTTTACTTAGTTTATTTTATAACAATTCATATTATCCTCCCAGATCTATCCTAGAATCATTTTGTAAATATAATTAAAAAAGAAAAAAATACATCTTTATATGTTTATTATTTTCTAAAAATCTACATATTCAATTACTATATTTTATTATCTAACCACTGATAGAATAGATCCCAAACTTTGTAAAATTGTTTATCATCTTGTTCTCAAATTTGAAATGTCAATCTACTCATGTCAGCCCATTCCAATATTTTCTTAATATTCTCCTCCTGTAATGGTATCTTCTCATTTTTCCAGTTTTTAGCAAATACAATCCTAGCTGCTAATACATTTACAACCAGATATTTCAAATCTTTACTATATATTTCAGGCAAAATTCCCAATAAAAAAATCTCTGGTTTCAAGTCTATATGCTTATGTGTCATTTTTTCCAGCCACATGTGGATTTTAGTCCAATATTTTTTAGCGTCTGGGCATGTCCACCACATATGGTAATATGAGCCAGGTGTCTGATGACATTTCCAACACTTTTTGGACTTATTTTTGAACATCCTTGCTATTCTTGTTAGGGGAAAGTGCCACCTGTAAAACATTTCATACAAATTTTCTTTATATGCTGTTGACATTGTCATTTTATAATTTTGAAACCACAATTTTTGCCATTTCTCTAAATCAATCCCATATCCAAAATTCTTCCCCCAAGCAATAATAGTTTATTTAACTTAATCTTCTTCTAACTTAATTTCTAATAAATATCCATATAATTATTTAATCACCTTTTCATCAGCACCTGTCAAAATCTTATCTAAATTGGTCAATTTATCATAAAAACCTGTTTAAAAATCTTTATCATACCTTGATTGTATTTGCGCATATGAAAACCAATTCATCTTTATACCTTGTTCCTCTAATTTTTGCATAGATTTAAGTTCACCCTTTTCATTCAATATTTCCCCATATCATTGTTCCTTCTTATATTTTTGGATAAGAAAATGCTTCAATAATCGATGACCAGACTGGAATTTTCTAATAACATTGTCTTTTAAGCTTCTCCCAGTTTAACCACAGAGACTACCGTATATAATGTCTTCTAAAGTACCCCTGTGAAACTGATGAGAGGGGATAGCACAGCTTAGAAAAAAATAAAAAGAGCACACTGCACTTTTTTTAATTATCCAAGGCTCTTATTATAGCTCTCTTCTCTCTTCTCCAAAGATTTATCACCTTTTCTTTTCCTAAGTTTCAACACCAGACTCCAGCTGTTGATAGAAAACCAGATCACCTGCAATAATACTCTCCCTTGCTCTTCCCTCTATCTTATCAACCAGGCAATAATTCCTTGAAACAAAGTCTCAGTTTTTTCTCAGCTTTGTCTAATAAAGGAAAAACAGGATACTTCCAAGCCTCTAGTTGGCAGTGCTACAAAGTTTCTTTGGCTTTCACTTTCCCCTCTACTTTTCCAGGCAAAATATAATAAAGATTAATTTGAAAAAAAGTATTAAAAAAATAACGAAGAAGAAATCTCTGGCTTAACATCTTATAGAATCAAAAAGGAGAAAAGAAAAGAAGAAAAGAATAAATCAGTCCAGTTTCAAAATATAAAATCATATATAAAAAAATCCAACAATAAAAAAAAAATATTACTTTGACATCCTTGTTTAAAGCCCATGTCACACTGAACCAACGGATGCAAAGAGGATGTAAAATGGACAAAAAACCTTGCCATCCGTTTACATCGGATACATCCGATGTATCCATTCTGTAATCACTGCCTCCGTTTTGCTTCCTCTCTATCCGTCCAGCATCCGTTTATGGACGTTTCATCCTCTCCAAAAGTTTTGGGCTGCCTAAAACTTTTGTGTGGAAAATGTATCCAGTTCGTCCATTCTCAATCCGCTATGCATCCTCTAGGCATCCGTTCTGCATCCGTTCTGCATCCGCTATATCCGCTAGGCGTCCGCTACGCATCCGCACAACTCCATACGCTCCAGCGGTAAACGGACGCAGGGAGGAAGCGGAACGGACGCAGAACGGATGCATAACGGATGCCTAGCGAATGCAGCATGGAAACAAAGCATTTAAAACAGAAAAAATGTTCGCAGAGGGGACCTATCCCGGATATTTATGATGTCTACAGGATGCCTAGAGGATGCCTAGAGGATGCCTAGAGGAAAACCTATACTACCTATAAAAAGGGGGAGCAACTCGCCTGCATCGCACTTTCAGAACAGCAGCCCAGCGGTGCAGACCTCTGCAGCCTTCGTCTGTCTCTTCCTCTTCCACAGCATCCAGTCATGTCCACCGTGGATTGTAACAAAGTCCTTTAGGCAGCCACCATTGTTCTGCAACAGTGCGAAGCCATCTGCAGGCTCTGTGAACACTACTGCGAGAAGAAAAGGAGCCACCCAAAAAGAGTCTGGGTCCGAAGATGGTTCACCAGTAGAGCGGAGGACAGACTGTACAACAAGCTGATGGTGGAGCTCAGGAGCGAAGACACTCGGGCATTCCAGAACTTCATGAGGATGCCTCCAGCCATGTTTGACGAAGTTGTGCAGCGCCTGACACCCAGGTTGACCAAGGCAAACACCAGCTTCCGGCCCAGCCTGGAACCTGGGCTCAAGGTGGCACTCACTCTGCACCACCTGGCCTCAGGGACCACCTACAGGAGCATGCAGAATGGCTGGAGGGTGCCATCCAACACCATCAGCATTGTGGTGCAGGCCATCATCGAAGAATACAAGAAGGAGCTCCTCCAGTACCCCTCCACTGAAGAAGGCTGGAAGAAAGTTGCAGAGCAGTGGTATCAGAAGTGGAACTTCCCCCACACCATTGGAGCCATAGATGGGAAGCACTTGGCCTGCAAATCTCCAGCCAAGTCGGGGTCCACTTATTTCAACTCCAAGGGCTTCTCCAGCATCATCCTCTTTGCCATGGTCGATGCTGACTACAAGTTCATGTACATCGATGCTTCAGGCAACGGCTCATCTTCGGATGCCCAGGGATACAACGCCAGTCACCTCAAGGAGGGGCTGGAACGCAACCTCATCATGGGCTTCACAGATCCAGAACCTCTGCCCAATGACACACAAGATGTGCCCTACTTCATTGTGGGGGATAACGACTTCTCCCTCACAACCTACCTCATGAACCCCTACACCTCCAGACTCCTCACCCGTGAAGAGAGGATCTATAACTACAGGCTGTCCAGGGCAAGGCGGGCGGTGGAGAATGCCTTTGGCATCCTGGCCAACTGGTTCCAGGTACTTCTCACCACCATGCAGCATTGCCCAGAGACCATGAGGAGGATCATGGAAGCTTGCTGCATCCTGCACAATCTCATGCGCACCCACTACCCAATCTTGCAGAACAAGCTCGTGGACCTCCAACAAGCCAATGGGGTCATGGAGCCTGGTGAAAGGAGGCAAGGGCGAAACCTGATCGACACTCAGGATGTGCAAGGCCCCAACAGAGCCTCAAATGAAGCGAAGAAGCAGCACAACCTCCTGAGACAATGGTGCAACTCCCCAGCTGGAGCAGTGGAGTGGCAAGACAGGATGGTAGATGCTTAATGGATGCTTCCTTGAGCTTGTCTCATAACACTGATGAGATTGGGCCATGTATGTTTGGTTGGCCTACAATGAACAGGGCGTTTAATAAAGAGTTGTGTTTATGTTGACATGTGTGGATAATTATTACATTATTATTGATAATACAGGGCTGTAAGTGTGGCACCTGGGAGGGTGGACCATCCAGTCCCACTATGCTTGCACTGGAGGTTTATCTATCCCACTGCTATCCTAACCCATCCCACAGCTATTACCCATCCCACAGGTATCCTAACCCATCCCAAAACTATCCTTACCCATCCCACAAGCATGCAAAGGCTTAAACCATTTCTAACAGTTTCCAGCAAGACTTTATTAAAAAAAAGAAATGAAGCAAGTGTATGAATCAAAAATATACTTTATTAACAAGAAGCTATAAAACAAAAATGAGTCTCTGGCACTCCTCTTGGTCGCTCAGTCTCATGGGTGAAGGGTCCAGGTGTTGTGGAGGTGGCTGGTGCTGGAGTGCTTGTCATCAGCTCCTCCAGAAGCAGCAGAAGCAGCAGAAGCAGCAGAAGCAGCAGAAGCGCCAGCCCCAGAAGAGCGAGCCTGTGCTGCAGAAGCCCCAGCAGAAGCAGAGTGAGGGCCACGGGGTGGGATGGTATCCCTGTCCCTCTTGCCAGGGCTGGCAGCAGATGGCTGAGACTTGCTGTGCTTCCGCATGGTTGTGGGGTTGCTGGCTGGCAGGGAGGCTGGCAGGAACCAAGGCTGGCAGAAAGGCTGGCAGCAAGGCTGGCAGGCAGCAAGGCTGGCAGCAAGGCTTGCGAGCAGGCTGGTAGCAAGGCTGGCAGCAAGGCTGGTAGCAAGGCTGGCAGCAAGGCTGGCAGGCAGACATGCAGGCAGGGCAGGCAAGGGAGTCGATGTGTCTGGCAGCAGGTCTTTCCTCTGAATGGCAACCTGCTTCCGAGCTGCTTCCGTTATATCCGTGGGGCTGACACAATGCATCCTCCCTGTATGAGCAATTAATGCCAGGCATCCATTAGGCTTCCGCTGTGCATCTGCTAGGCTTCCACTGTGCATCCGCTTCATCCATTCGGCGTCCGCTCTGCTTCCGCTCTTTCCATTCCGCGTCTGTTTTGCTGAGGCCCCCCGGAAGCCCTGCGGATGTGCCACCCGCTCCCATCTGCTTCCATCCGCTGGGCTTCCATTCCGCATCCGCTTTGCATCTGCCCTGCATCCCCCCCACGTCCGTGTTATCCACTCCAGTTATGCAAATTTTTGCCCCTTTTAAGAGCAGATAACAATGGGTGGAACATTTTGCTCATCCGCTGTGTCCTTTTTGCATTGGCCAGTGTGACATGGGCTTAAAATCATCGCTAAATCACTTCTGTCAAAACTTTTACAGATTCTTTCTTTTCTTTAGGGTGTCCTTTCAAGTCTTAAAATATAGATTAAAAAAAGGTTCTCACCAAACTGGCACACTTTCTCTTTCTGTTCTCTTCCATTTCGGAGCTGCTCCAACTTCAGCAGCTTTAAAGGCTGCCTCTTTGCCGCTAGCAAAAAGAGCTTCTTCTGGATCTACCAGGGACTTTGCAGTATCCCTGGGATCGACAGGACACGCTCTTTACATTCGCCGTCTCTTCGAGACAGTTTAGATCCGATTGGACTGTCCAGAAGCAAAGATATTGGCAGCGATCTCGGACCTCCAAGATCACATGCCGTATTGTTGCGATGCCAGCTCCACCTTCCTCAAGGTGCTCTTGACTGAGTTTGGGACAGCTGACAGCGCCTGCGGGGAGCATCATGTGTGCCGCCACAGAAACAGATGATGGGTAGGGGCAGGGGGGAGCTGGTGTCCAAAGCCTCAACATAAGAATTGCTATTGCCACCTCACTGCCACTGCACCCACACACCCCAAAGGTATGGTGAGTGTGAACCTGAGGACAGGTGACCAAGCACCTCAACTGCTGCTCCTACCAACTTTTCCCCAGGCCAAGAGTGGTGGTGAGAGAGAAAGAGCAGCCTTCTTGTGTGGAGAAAAGTCACACATCTCCCCATATTCCTCTCTCAGCGAGCAGCCTCTTGTAGCACCTTTCAACTTAGCGTGTTTCACAAATGAGGAGGGGACAAGGGTTCTCATGGAGAAAGGAATATGGGGAGACATGCAACTTTTCTCCATTGTGAGCTGCTCCCATCAGTGACTCCAAATGTCTAATATGTTTTTAGATTATCAGAGAGAGTAAAGCCCCTCTCCCACTGCACTAACAGATGCAAAGAGGATGTAAAACATTACAAAAAGCTTGCCATCCTTTGGAAAACGCTATGCATCCATTGTGTACTCACTGCGTACATGTTTAATATGCTCTATCCCTGGAGCATCCATCCACTGCGATTTCATCTGCACAAGAAGTTTTGAGCTGCACAAAACTTTTTGAATGGATGAACTTTCCACTGCGTACAATGTACATCCACGACATATACGGGCAACAAATGTTCTATGTCCGTTATCATCCATTAAACGTCTGCTGTATCCACTCTGCATCCTCTGGCCATCCTCGCAACTCACATCCGCTGTAGCTGAAAATGGAAAGAGGGAGGAAATGAAAGATACACAGAATGTCTACACGGTATTAGTAGCACAGAAATAGAAAGGATGTAGTGTATGCATCTCGTATATAAAGAATTAAAACGGACAAAACGTTTGTATCTGGGATGTATCTTGGATATTTAGGAGGTCTGCAGTATGTATAGAGTATGTGGAAGGACACCTAGCGGAAAACCGACATTTCCTATAAAAAGGGGGAGGAAATCACCTGGATCTCAGGATGAGTCCAGCAGCCGTGCTGTACAGACATTTTCACCCTTGGTCTTGCTCTTCCACATCATCCATTGTTCTCCACCAAGGATCATGACACAGTCCGTATGGTAGCTGCAATCATTCATCACCAGAACCAAACCCTGTTCAGACAGTTTCACCTTTTATACCCAAGGAGAAGGAGACGTCCAAGAGCTGTGTGGATCCGAGGATGGATCGTGAGAAGAATGGAGTTTGGACTGTATGACCAGTTGATGGTGGAGCTGAGGAATGAAGTGCATTCCAGCACTTCATGAGGATGCCACCAGCCATGTTTAATGAATTTGTAGAGTGTCAGAGACCCAAGTTGACCAAGCCGAGCACCAACTTCCGTGCCAACCTGGACCCTGGACTGAAAGTGGCAATGACTCTGCGGCACCTGGCCTCTGAAACCACATACAGAAACATGCAGTATGCATGGAGGTTGTCACATAACAGTATCAGCAAAGTGGTCAGAGAAGTGGTACAGGCCATCATCGAAGAATACATGGAGGAGCTCCTCCAGTGCCCCACCACTGAACAAGGCTGGAGGAAACTTGCAGAAGAGTGGTATCAGAGGTGGAACGTTCCCCACACTGTTGGAGCCATAGATGGGAAGCACATGGCCTGCAAAGCTCCAGCCAACTCAGGGTCCTCTTATCACAACTACACGGGCTTCTTCAGTATCATCCTCTTCAGATAGCCAGGTATACAATGCAAGTGACCTCAAGGATGGGCTGGAACGCAACCTCATCATGGGTTTTCCAGATCCAGACCCCCTATCCAATGACACACAAGAAAGGCCCTACTTCATCATTGGTGATGACGCCTTCTCCCTCAGAACTTACCTCATGAAGCCGTACAGTTCAAGATACCTCACCCGTGAAGAGAGGATCTTCAACTACAGGCTCTCCAGGGCAAGACGGGTGGTGGAGAACACCTTTGGCATCCTGGCCAACGGGTTCCAGATATTTCTCACCACCATGCAGCATCACCCACAGACTGTGAGGAGCATCATGGAAGCTTGCTGCATTCTGCACAATCTCATGCGCACCTGCTACCCAGTGTTGCAAAACAGGCTTGTGGACCGTCAACAAGGGAATGGGGACATGGAGCCTGGTGAATGGAGGCAAGGACGTAACCTGATAGACACTGTGGATGTACAAGGCCCCAACAGAGCTTCACGTGAAGGGAAGAAGCAGTGCAACCACCTGAGACACTGGTGCAACTCCCCAGCTGCAGCAGTGGAGTGGCAAGACAGGATGATAGATGATTAATGGATGCTTCCTTGAGCTTGTCTCATAACACTGATGAGATTGTGCCATGTATGTTGAGTGGCCCTACAACGAATAGGGTATTAATAAAGAGCTTTGTTTATTTTGAAATGTGTTGATCAATGAATAAATTGTTACTGATAATAAAGGTCCATATGTGTGGCAGCTGGGATGGTGGACCATACAGTCCCACTATGCTTGCACTGGAGGTTTATCTATCCCACAACTATCCTTATCTATCCCACAAGCATGCAAAGGCTTAACCGTTTGTTAAAAGTTTTCACCAACACTTTATTAAGTGAAAAAAAAAATGAACCAAGTGTGTTAAGCAAAGATAACATTCATTAACATTCTTAGGTAAACTTTATGATTTTATTAAATAAGCAAAATGAACCAAGTAAACTGAATTAAGTGTGTTAAGCAAAGATAGCCTTTATTAACTGTCTTAAGTAAACTGTATGACATTATTAAAAAAGCAAAATGGCCCAAGTAAAGTGTCTTAAGGAAAGATAAAGTGAACAAGTAGCAACTCAGTCTCTGGCACTATTCTCAGTCACTCTGAGTCATGTCCATAGTCTCAGCTGTTAAGCGGGCAGGGACTGTGGAGGTGGATGTGGCTTGAGTGCTGTTCTGAGGCACCATTGGGGTGCTTGGCCCTGAGAGTACAACAGGGGATGGTGTGTTCAGGAAGCTCTCAGAGAGCTGACTCAGTCCCGTGAGGTTGAGAGGCCCTTCATCAAGTATCTGAGATGTCAGGCACAAGACTGATGACAGATTTTCTGTTGAGGGGCTTGGCTGTGGGGTGGAGAAAGGAGGAGTGTAGTGGGGCTGTCTGGTCTGCAGCTGGGTGAAGTGAGGCGTCTGTGGCGTGTGATGTACCTGGGCCTGGACTGGGAAGGGCTGCCTCTGCTGTGGGAAGTCCTGGTACTCGTAGCCTTGGTAGATGAGGGGCTGTTGAAAGCTGTGGAAAGGCTGTGACATCATCCGGGGTGGAGGAGCAAACCTGGACTGGGTAGGAGCAGGTTCAGCTGGGCGTTGAGGGTTGTGCAGAAGTGCTGTTATCTTCTCCTTCATCATCTGGTACTGGGCCTCAGGCAGATCCCTCAGGGTGTGGCTCACATAGGTGATGAAGGTGTGGCAGCTCAAGGATCCTCTGTCCAAGTGGACCAGCTGAGAGAGAAGTTCTGTGCTGGTCTTCATTGTGTCCCTGATCTCCAACAGGACAGTGTGGCTCTGGTCCTCCAGGCTGCCTCTCTGCCTGCATCCTGTGGAGCTGAGGGTGGGGGTGGCGGTGCGTTAGTCTCTGGTGGTTGCTGCTTCCTCCATTTGTGACAGGGGATCCTTCAAGTCCTCTGGAATGGGGAGTGCAGCTGTCGGGGGGGTCTCTGTCATGGGGCCCTCTGAAGATACCTGCCTGGACAGGCTGGTTGGCTCCTGGCTGGAAGAGGCCTGGCTCTCTGTGGGCTGTCTGAGGCAGAGGGGTGTCAGAGGGGCTGTTCCTCGGTGGTGAACCTCACCCTCTAGGAAACTGCACTTGGCCATGACATACATCTCCCGGTCGGTGAGCTTGACAGAGGCCTGGCCAGATTTCTTCAGGTGTAGCTTGCCATACCAGATGTGCATGTGCTTCCACCATCCCAGAAGTAGGTCTGAAGTGTAGCCCAGGCTCTCTGCCTTGTCTCTCCAAGCTGCCTGTTTCTTCTTGGTCACGTGATAGAGTCTGTGGCCCTTTCTCCTCAGGTACTCGTTCTCCCTCAGCCTCTTCCTGAAGAGCACCTCTTCCTCATGCTCCTCGGAAATGGTGCAGTGTTTCCTCTCTCCCTTCTCCTTCCCTTGCCTCTTCCTCCCTCTGGCAGGGGCTTCCGCAGGGCCTTCAGGGGCTTGAGCAGCAGGGCCTTCAGCGGTAGGGCTTTGAGGGCCTTGGGGCTGGTCCACCACAGCAGCAGCACCAGCAGCAGCACCAGCAGCTTCAGAGTCAGTGCCAGGGGGTGGGATGCTTGTTCTGTCCTTCTTGCCAGGGCTGGCACGAGTAGGCACCAGCTTCCTCTTCTTCCCTGACTGACGAACCATGGTGTTCTTTGAAGATGTATGTGGCAGCACGTCTTTCCTCTGAATGCTGACTGCGTGCAAGCTGCATCCTTTTATATCTGTGGAGCTGATGCAATTCATACTCCCCGCATGCGCAGTGAACGCTTTGCATCCGATATACATCCACTTGGCATCTGCTTTGTTTCCTCTATGCGTCTGTGATGCATCCGCATCATCCGCTTTGCATCCTCTCCTTCCGCTATGCATCTGCTTCGCAATTCTCCCCTGGAACCCCTTCGGAGGTGCCATCTGCTTCCATCCGCTGTCATCCGCTAGGCTTCCTATGAACATCCGCTTAACATCCTCACTACATACTACCCCCATCCATTCTTTTACGTTCTTTTCCTATGTTTATGCAAATTTTCACCACTTTTTGGAGCGAATGACAATGGATGGAGCCACCCCCGAAATTTTGCTCATCCGCGTGTCCTTTTTGCATATGTTTTGTGTCCGTCGGCCAGTGGGACCTAGCCTTAACATGTAGCAGATGCCTAGCAAAATTTAGTAATTCTGCAGATTGGCTGCTTACATTGAAATCAAGTGCAAGATAGTGATAGTAGGTAAATTGTTGGGAAATTTAGTTTGATATTTATTTCAATAGGCTGATTTTAGAAAGCTAAACAAGGTCAGACCTGGTAAGTACATGACTGGGATGCCAACACAGAATAGAGTGTGGGGAGGAATGGGGTTGGGAAAGAAAGAAAGAAGATACGATAAGATAACTTCTATTGTCGTTTTTTTACTGTAAGTACACTGGCACACATTAAAATATATATACATATCCATACACATATATAATACACATATACACATGCTACATGCACACACACACACAATCATTGCCTATTTTGAATACATAGAGGAAAGGAAGAAAGAGTATTGAATACATATGCACAAATATGTGAAAAAAACTGCTAAGAAATGGGATTATAAAGAACAGCTTCCAATCTTACCAGATATAGATGAAAAAGAGAAAGAGAGATAAGAAACAGAGAGAGGGAGAAAGAGAGACAAGAAAGAGAGAGAAAGAGATGAGAGAGATGAGAAAGAGAGAAGGAAAAAGAGACACAAAGAAAGATATCTGTTTAAAAGAAAATAGAAAAATGGCTCTTTGAGTATTTAAGGATGTAGACCCCTGGGTTAGGCAAATACCATAGTCGTTAAGTTAACCTTGTGGTCATTAAACAAACACTGGTTGTTAAACAAGTCAATTTTCCTCAATGGGCATTTTTACCGGAAACCAGAAGGAACTGTTGGAAACTGGCAAAAAACCTAGAAAACCTGTCACAAGACTGTGTGGGATGTTGTAACTGGTCATAAATGTATGTGTGTATATGTGTATGTGTGTTTGTGTGTGTGTGCATGGCTGTCAAAACGTAAAAACAGGTCAAGTAGCTCTGGACAGGTCAATCATAAATTAGAACACTTGGTAAGCAACTGGCCATTAAGTGAGGATCATTTATATTTGGTTTGCTAGTCACATGGCCATCTAGCCATGGCCACCCAGTCACATAGTCACCAAGCCACACCCACAAATTAGACCATGCCCACAGAACCGGTTGTTAAGAAATTTGAATCCTACCCGAGTGATTAATAATTGGTTTATTTATCAACAACAAATATTTCTTACTAATAGTAGAGCCATCAGTCCACAAGTCTGTCTTTTAAGAAAGAAAAGAAAAAATGTTTTAAATTCATAAAATCTCAGTTGAACATTTAGGCAGCCCCATACATTGCATTCATGTTAGTCAGAGTTTATTGTTACCAGAAGGCAGAGCTTCAGTGCCCAAGATATCCTTATTTCTCATTGCAATACTGTCTTTTGCCCAGCTGTAAGCCTTAGGCTCAGTCTATGACTTCTCACCTTTTCATCTGGCTAATTATGGGTAGTTAAGTAATTAGCCACATCAGTAGGATGGAAGGGAAGTAGAACGTCAAAGGGATTACTGAAAACAGGATAAATTGGGGATTAGTTACAATTTATTTCTGCATCTGCCTATCAGAAAAGGAGCATCTATTGGCAATGTTCTTCCATTCCTTGGATCCAACTTTTAATGCAAAATATACCACAATCCCACATCCTAATGTTGGAAGAAATTATATATGTTTTCATTTAAGATAAGCCAACAAAATAACAGTTAAACGTTTTTTAAAAAATGAACAATCATTTTTGGAAACTAGTAATGGAAGTATCTTTTGCCATCCAAGTATGTTTTACAAGAGAAAATAATACATTCAAGCTGTTCTACCAGATCTCCATTTTTGCTTCCTTTAGAACTAATGTGAAGTTTGTTCGATACCACAGTGGAAGAGATCACCCGGCGGGAACTGGCAGAGTTTCGATCACCCGCCTAGGTGACCGGACCTCGCATCGATTAAGAAGAACCACACGGACACAATGAATCTTCTTGATGAGAGCGCCCAGAGGACTGGTCACGTTCTCTTTTATTGAGTAGTTTTAGAGATAAGGATGTTTATTGGAGTTTATTTGTTCCTGCCAGTTCCTTTTGCCTAATATGGAGTTGTTTATTGCCTTCAGTCTTTTTCAGGTATGATTCATTTTCTGCTACGTGACTATGCACAGGAGTACCTTTAGATACTGCAACATCTCGTCTGTTTTTATTTATTTATGATATTATTCTTACTAATGGCGAGCGGTACGTCCTCTGACCCATCGGTCCCCATGTCCATAAGAGAGATCATATCTTCTTTCATGATATCAGGTTCCTCATAGTCTCTATCAGAAAATTGTAACAAGGCTTGTTTTTCCATATTGCATGTAAGGCTATTGATCTTTGTGTGAGTATCTGTGATGACTTCATTCATGCTATATAGTCGATTACGCAAAAAGTTAAGTATTTTTGAAAGCATGCAAGGTCCAATAGTACACAATAATATTAGCAATATGAGTGGTCCTATAAGTGCAGAAAGCAATGTAGTTAACCATGGTGATATTTGAAACATGCTTTGGAACCATCCCATCGACTGTTGCCGTTCTATCTCTCTAATCTTCAGTCGTTCCCTTAATTTATTTAAGGAATCTGTGACTACTCCAGATGAATCAGCATAGAAACAACAGTCCTCTCCTAAAGCTGCACATAAGCCTCCTTGTTTTAAAAATAACAGATCAAGGCCTCTTCTATTTTGTAGTGCAACTTCAGCTAGGGAAGTGAGTGATTCATTCCTGCATGGCTGAGATGGAGACTTCTAAGGTTTTTAAGTCTTCATCTATTTCAGCCGATAGTCTACTTATTTGATTGGTATTATGAATGAGAGCGCCTATGCCTGTGCCAGCTTCTACTGTTCCCAAACCTAGCAAAACCGATAATGTAAGAGCAGTTACAATTTCCCTTTTGGCTCTAAGAAGCATCTCAGGTTCTAGAAGGAAGACAAATTCGGGATCCTTATATAATTCAATTTTTGGTAACAACATTACTTGTATGCAAAAGGCCTTTTGTTGTATAAGTACATCTCCGGATACACAGGTGGTAGCACCTGTGGAACATGCCCAAATAGAAGTGTTTCCGGCCACAAAATATTGTCCTTTTAATCGACTATTAATGTTCCCTCCCATAGAAGTGTAGACCTGATTATATCCTTCTCCAGTGCTGGTTCTTCCCTTTCCTAAGTAGATCTGGCATTTATAGTGAGTAGAACCATTATGACAATACTGGGAATAATTGGAGGGAATGTTACCTAAACAACATCCAACACCTATAACAGAGGTAACAGTAATGGTAGAGTTCTTCCATCTACATTGTTGATCGGTGGTTTGGTTTGAAAAAGCCTCTGATGAGGCTACTGCCTCGTAAAAGGGTGGAGTGGAAGATATGCAGAGCCAACAGGGTTGATGAGTAAAATTGGAGGTGGCGTTCAAAAAGGCATATGATGAAGAGATTAAAGAGAGAATTGGATTAGTAGGATTGCTTAACGGTTGTAGAAAGGAAGATTTGATATTTGAATTAGGTCCTATAGGGTTAGTAGATGGTAGGGTCACATGTCTTTGGATATAAAATACATTGCCATAATCATAACCCGAAGGATCATACATCCGTCCCCCCCATTTCATGCCTTGATCCCATAAGGGAGAGTCCTTGCCCTGTGATAGAAAAGTTATAGTGATGTTATTACACCGAGTGTTCCGGGAAGATGTCTCTCCAAAATCGCATTTTTTTCTGGTGGTAGATCTTCCGATGGAGATGTAGGTATCAGGCTTGTGTGGAGTCCATGACATATAACCGGTCGTTTCACATCCCCAATTTTTACAGAATGTGTCCGCGACGCCCCCACATTGATATTTATCATCTGCTGTTTGAGAGTGTCCAGGACAGAAGTAAAAATAGCAATTATATACATGTGAGGGATAGGATTGGGGAGGCCAGGAAGCAGAATTAATAAAGTCTTTATAAGGAATAACACCATGAAGCATTTCCGCAAAATCAAACTGCAGCTGCGGGAAAAATAGGTCTAAACGAGTCATATTGCAAAGTTGAGTTAATAATTCACCCTGAGAGTCTTTGACCGTCCAGCATATTGATAAGGCGCGGTGTGGGTTGATATTATGTGCCACCAAAAAACCAAACAGGGATAACAGTATCTGGTTGACAATCAGATGCGTCATTGCGTTTGTCGTGGGAAGATGGATGGAAAGGACGAACGCAGCGTGCTGGAATCCACAAAACTTTATCAGGCAATTGGATAGCGGCGTAGCCTCGACCCCATGTTATAAGCTCTGCTGGTCCTTTCCAAGCAGGATCTGGTAGATACCTGTAATAAACAAGGGGTCTGGAAGTGGGAACAGGAGGTTTTGAAAAATGTCGAGATGCTGGGGTGAGAGGAGGGGTTCCAGTGAGGTTCAGAAAGTTCAACGTATATAGGCATACGTTGAGAATGTTTTGCAGTGCTGGGAGGTTGGGGGGCCTCGGGTGGCCATTTGACCCCATATACCTCTGAAGAGCTAACTTCAGGGTTTGGTTAGCTCTTTCAACGATAGCTTGCCCTTGACTATTAAATGGTATCCCAAATTTGTGAACAATGGACCACTTATGGCAAAATTCCGCAAAGGCGGTGCTAATATAAACTGGCCCATTGTCTGTTTTTAGCGTGTGTGGACATCCCAGCACTGTAAAGGTTCGAATACAATGATTAATTACATGTTTGGTGGATTCACCTCTTTGTGGAGTTGCCATAATAAAACCCGAAAAGGTGTCCACCGATACATGCAAATATTTCCAAGGTGCAAATGGGATAAATTGAGTAACATCCATTTGCCAGGTTTCACATGCTTGAATCCCTCTGGGGTTGGTGCCTTGAGCTAAGCCTTTACTCTGCTTACTACAAGTAGGGCATTGTTGAATAATGGCTGTTGCTTCAGCCATGGTAATTCCAAATTGTTTTACAAGGGCTCTTTTGTTTTGATGGAAATATTCATGGCTCTGAGAAGCTGTGAGTGCAATAGGCATAGGTGCTTTAATAGTAATTGGGCATGCAATACACGCTTCATCGGCTCTTTGATTGCCTTCTGATAGGAACCCAGGTAGGTTTTGGTGACTTCGTATATGGGCTAGAAAGAGGGGGCATTTGCGTTTATTCAGCAGGACCTGTAGATCACTTAGTAAATCATACAGATCATGCGGAGTAGCAGGGGATATATATGCTTCAAAGATATTATTAACCAGCTGAGTAACATATAGACTATCAGAGATCACATTAATTGATTGGTGTGGGAACAGGGCAAGGGCCATATTGAATGCAGCCAGTTCCACCTTTTGTGCAGAGGTTTGTGGAAGAGTTAGCCTTTTATGCCAGGTGTTAAGATATGTCCATATACATGCCCCATGGGTTTTGGACCCATCTGTAAAAACCGTGAGAGCAGCAGGAATGGGGGTCGAGATGATGGGACTACTGAAGGATATAGGGATGACTTTTATGAGTTGAAGCCTAGGATCAGAGGGGAGGTGACATGGCGTATGTCCTACCCAATCAGCCAGGGCATCCTGTATGATGGCAGATGACTGATATAGTGGCTCCCATTGAGTTAATTTCATGGGAACATATAAGGTGTCTATGTCATATCCAATTAGAGTTTTTGCCCTGTGTCGTCCCTTATGTATAATCTGTGCAATTTGTATGTGGCGGGTAGAGATAGTGACACGAGGAGTATGGGGTAAATGTAACCATTCTATAATGTGCAGGGATTTCTTTGGCGAGGGTGGGATTTGTAATAATATACCCGTAGTGAGCATTGGAGTGTTAAGGAGAGCAAGGCATAACGGGTGATTGTCACTTACTCAATCCACCCATAGATGAGTTAATGTCCTGTTAACTAATTGCAGGACATCCTTATGATCCTTGGAGAGAATTACTTTATCCGAAGGATGTTTTAGACCTGTTAGAGCATTAAAGAGCGGAGAGAGCTGAGCAGTGGTAAGAGAGAGATATGGTCTGGCCCAGTTGAGAGTGCCAAGATATTGCTGAAGCTGTACTAATGTGGGGTTAGAGGGTAATGACAATATAGGCAGCGCGGGAGTAGCGGCAGCCTGTAAAAGCTTATGACCTAAATATGTGAATGGATATTTGCGCTGTATTTTTTCAGGTGCTATGTAAAGTCCTGCCGCCTGTAATATAGTTGTCAACTGGGGTAGGCTCTCTTGTATAATGCCCTTCTCACCTGCGGTTGCTATTAATATATCATCCATGTAATGATATACAAGATAGTTGGGATAGAGTGCTCTATAAGGTTGTAATGCCTCTTTAACATAGGCCTGACACATAGTTGGTGAATTAAGCATGCCCTGGGGTAGCACTTTCCATTGATATCGTTGGCTGGGTTGAGAATTGTTTAATTCAGGTATAGTAAATGCAAATATTTGCCTGTCTTGTTTTTGAAGGGGGATGGAGAAGAAACAGTCTTTTAAATCTATTATCACTAGATCATAATCCGAAGGTATGAGATTGGAGTTAGGTAGTCCACATTGCAAAGCCCCCATTGGTTTTATAATGGCATTTATGGCGTGTAAATCTTGTAATAGGCGCCATATACCAGATTTTTTCTTTATCACAAAAACCGGTGTATTATAACCGGTGGACGGCTCAATACGTCCAGCAATTTTTTGAGCATGGATCAATTCTTTTAGGGCATTCAATTTTTCTAACGGGAGAGGCCATTGATCAACCCAGACAGGAACAGAGGTAGTCAAAGATAGCGGTAGCGTATGAGGCATAAGGAAGATCATCAGAGAAAAGAAATGGTAGCTTGCAATTGCGATAGGAGATCCCGTCCCCACAGGTTAAAGGACAGCGGAAGCACATAGGGTTTTATGTGCGCGATAGTAGAAACCCCAGCAATAGAAGCAGACAACCAGTTAGAGCTGACCTGAGCGGCTTGAGCTCCTCCCACACCGTGAACTGCTGGCGAAGGGTCGAGCGGCCACTCAGGGGGGCATTCAGAGGCAGAAATAACAGAAGCATCAGCACCCGTGTCAACGAGACCTGAAAAGGATTGGTTGTTGAGAATAACCGTGAGTAAAGGTTTCGAGGTCTGTACAGGTCGTTGCAAAGCCATAAAGGAAAGGGAATCGGAGGAGTGCAAAAGAAGTATAAAGGTAGCTACAATCATGCCCTTTTTCAGAAAAAAGGGGCGATCTCCCATTACTGCCATGGACAAACAATTTATAGAGTAAACATTGTAAAGAAAAGGAGCGGCTATTACTCCTTCTATTATCAGAGCGGAAGTGGGGATCAGCAAAGCAGGACAGTCAGATGCAATAGGGTGTTGTGTAGTTATAGTGAGGGGAAAAGTAATGACTGCCCCTACGTCCTCATAAACTACATCTTCTGATAATTCAGCAGGGAATGCATTCCGATTTGCAACCTTATTGTCGGGGCTAGTTGCCAACCCCGCAACTAGTTTTCCGAAGCCTGTCCCTGCTGAAGATTGGATCGGCATTGGCTCGCCCAGTGATAGCCCTTACGGCACCTTGGACATATGGTTTTAGGCTTGGTGGTTTGGGCAAAGGTTTTTCTTTTTGGAGCATTTCCCCCTCCCCGAGCCCTGCATTGACTTTTAAAATGACCCGATTTTCCACAATTATAACAGTTTCCTTGACGAGGCACAGTCATAGGGAAGGTGGAGGATAGCGCAGAAGCAAGGGCAGAAGCGTTAGAACAGGCACGATGTGCTTCCGTGCCAACATCTTGACAGGCTCTGATATAATCTGCAGAGTTTGATGTGGTATTGATTGCAGCGGTTTTAGTACCGCCTGACAATCTGCGTTAGCATTAGAGACTGCTAATTTTATTAGTAATTCAGCCTGTGCAAGCGGATTGTCAATTTGTCTGTTAATGGCATCAGACAGTCTGTCTATAAAGGTAGAGTAGGGCTCAGAAGGTCCCTGAAGAATCTTCGCAAAGGACAAAGTAGGTTGCGAAGAATCAGGTATGCGGCAGAAAGCATTTAAAGCAGCATTTTTCATTAAATTGTATCCTTGAATGCCAATTATAATTTCTTGCTGAGGAGTAATTATAGTATTTTGGCATAATAAATGGTCTATTGTTACATTCGGTGGTAAACCAGCAGCCACCGCGGCTTGGATGGCTATTCTATAATCATTATGCCATGAAGCCAATTGTGAGGAAGTGAGTAACACATTAGCCATAGCTTGCCATTCAGAAAATAAGATACGGTAATTAGTTGCCATATTTTCCATAAGTGTACGGACATATGGTGACTGAAGACCATATTTAACTGTGGCAGTTTTAAGTTCCTTCAATACATCCCATTCCATTGGAACGTAATGAGGAAAGGGAGCGTTAGCCCCCGCCGGAGTGTGTAATACCATAGGAAAACAGGAAAGGTCTTCTGGCGAAACCTTCCCAGTTTGTATTGCCTTTTGAAAGGAATTCATGATAGGAGGTTGTCGAATTGGTTTTGTCAGGGGTTTTTAAGGGCTCGTCAAAGGAAGTTAGAGACGGTGTGTTAATCAATTGATAGGGGGGTGGACAATTTAAAGATGTTAGTGAAGGATATAGAGAAGAGGGGTTAGAAGAGGTATTAAGGGGAACAGAATTTGAAACAGTATCAATTTTGAAAGACGATGTATCTTCAGGAGATTGTTCCGTTTGTGGATTAGTTGAAATTGGAAACATCGTCGTTATGGCAGTCATTAGGGCTTGCCACGTACACAAAATGTTTGGAGGAGCTCTGGGGGGATTACGGAGCCATTTGCCAATACGTGCCCATGTAGAAGACTTGAGAGTTCCTTCTTCAGGATAAGCAGGGCAATTTTTTTGAAGGTAAAGGAGAAAATGAGAAATTTGTCTCTTCGATAGAGGATATATAGTTGTGCCATTAACCTTTTGCAGGTTGTTAGCTTTCCCGACTATAGAGGAAAGTTCCTCCACATGTTTGGAGAGAACTTTGGATTTTGAGGAGCCCATACTTACGAAGTGCTTGCCTTCCCGGTGCGTAATATAGGAGTCGGGCGATGTATCCCTGGACAAGAATCACGTCGGGGTCACCAGTTGTGAAGTTTGTTCGATACCACAGTGGAAGAGATCACCCGGCGGGAACTGGCAGAGTTTCGATCACCCGCCTAGGTGACCGGACCTCGCATCAATTAAGAAGAACCACACGGACACAATGAATCTTCTTGATGAAAGCGCCCAGAGGACTGGTCACATTCTCTTTTATTGAGTAGTTTTAGAGATAAGGATGTTTATTGGAGTTTATTTGTTCCTGCCAGTTCCTTTTGCCTAATATGGAGTTGTTTATTGCCTTCAGTCTTTTTCAGGTATGATTCATTTTCTGCTACGTGACTATGCACAGGAGTACCTTTAGATACTGCAACAAACTAACCAAACCTGAAGAATGCATGAATTATTTTCATCTAAGCATATATACTGCATATAAGCAATGTTCTAGTTCCCATATTACATACACAAGTTTATACCTTTCTTTCATGAATGTAGCACAATTAGCAGCTAAGAAACATAGGTCTTACATCCAAATCAGAAACTGTAGGCAGTTACTTTTAAATATAGTTTATTTTAGCAAACAATTTTTAAGGTTCTTGTAAGTTGTCCATATTCTAATTTTTCAACAGCTGTGGTAAACTGGAAATGGAATGATGAATCTTTCTTTGATTTTTCCAGAATATTATACCAAATATTTGCCATAGAAAGACCATGAGAAAGACCATGATATGCTGAACTGATACTCTTTCTGCTGGATTTACCCCTCCATTATTGCTACTTTCCCCAGTTTAAAGAAACCACTCTTGACATCTGGAACATTCATATTTTCCTAGGTTTATAAGCCTTCAACAAAATGTTCAACAAGACCCTCATCCAAAATAAATTTCATGAATATAGCTAAGAAAACTTTCCAAAGAACAAATTTCTGTGCCTACTAGAATGGAATGATTGGTCATGACTTGGAAATTTATTGACTGTTGTTGTTTGTAATTCTACTTAGGCCTTTAAGATGCTGATATATTTATTTGTTTTTGTTTATTTGTGTGACTCCTGGCAACATATAGTATTAAAAACCAACAACATAAAAACATAAAAACCCCACAAACCCACATCCCCAGTGGCAGTGACAAACACAATCATACAAGCCATGTGATCCAATCAAAGTATGTTGGTTATGTTTGTTGTCTTGAGTTCTTATAGATATAGTAAAAGCAGAATACAAATAAAATAAACAAACAAAAGAAGGAATGAAAGAAGTGTGGAAGATTAATTTCTCTAGAATATCTGCATGTACTAGAACAGCAGGTGTCTGTTGAGTAACCTCACTGTCTTGATTACCATTACTTACTGCGGAAACAGTTGAATGCTGCTCTATGTTCTGGCCACCAATCAGTCACCAGTTGAAGCTCCCCAGTCTTTCTGAATGTGAGTTTTGAAGATGGGGAATGACTTACCTCTTCTAATTGATAAACCACTTGATGTCATAAAATTGAACTTGTTTTGTTTTTGCAGTTTAACATATTTTTATTAGACATTTTAGAAGAAATATATAAGCAGAGAAGGAAAAGGATAAAAGAAAGGATAAAGGAAAGGGGTGGGATTCTATCAGTTTGCACCTATTCAGTAGAACCGGTTGTTAACATTATTAGCAGTTTGGAGAACCGGTTGTTAAAAGAAATTACTGGCCTAATCCTGTAAGCAAGGTAGGAAGGAAACATTCTGGCATTGTTTACAGAAATTGCCTGTCCGTTAACCCTTATTACATTCTTGGCAGGACTAGACTTCCTATCTCAGGAACATCTCTGGAGTTTTTTCTCCTCCTTTGCTGGTACTTTGCTTGTGTGGAGTGACCATTCATAGTTACAATTGCACTGAAAAAAGTGACTTATGACCATTTTTCACACTTATGACTGTTGCAGCATCCCCAAAGTCATGAGAGGCCAGGCTAGGAGATGTGTGCCTCGATACGAGTGATATTGAGTTGGCCACACCCAGCCAATAACATGACCACCAAGCCATATCCACCCAGTCACTTGACCACCAAGCCACGCCCACAGAACCGGTTGTTAAAAATTGAATCCCA
Source organism: Laticauda colubrina (assembly GCA_015471245.1). Taxonomy (NCBI): domain Eukaryota; kingdom Metazoa; phylum Chordata; class Lepidosauria; order Squamata; family Elapidae; genus Laticauda; species Laticauda colubrina. Next base: position 31,209,231 of record BLBF01000019.1, read on the forward strand.
CCCCTGATAAAGGACCACAGTACAGATGAGTAAACAAGGCATTTACAAATGTCATAGGAAATTTTTTCATTATAATTAGTCAATAATAATTATTGTTTATAACAGAATGTACTCCATTGTTTTAAAAGCTTGAAAAATGCTACTAAGCTGTAAGAAAAACATAAATATCAAGATATGTGAATTGCAATAAATTCTGTCCATGCTACTAAAAGTTACCTTAATTTAGAAAAATCTAAATTAAATATAAAATTAAAATCCCATGTTCAGTAGCACTGATGTTATCTAGAAAGGTAATGTAATGTCTAAATAAACAATCAAACTGAGAGCATCAAGGACTCCACAATACATTTTTACTAATCATTGGAAAATTAGCTATCCACTTCAGCGACCAGGATTTGGATAATATACCAACAATAAAGTATTTTATTCTTATTTTCTTTGAGTATAAGATTTGCTTTAAATGTAATATTCCTCTTCCATTGATATTTTCACTGTTACATACTTTCAGAATACCAGAAAATCTTCATATATTTAATCATATAATTTTTGACTGGTTCCATTTCTGCATTATATTTGGCTAACTAAATAAGGCCCAACAGATACTGATTTATATATTACATAATTTTTAAAATTAAATCAAATTTCTAAGTATTTACACTTGTTTCTGTCACTTTTAAATACTGTGCTATTTAATTGAAGACAGTGAAATCAATCAAATAAACTAAGCCTTTGAGAAGTAAGGATGTGAGAATTTATGAATTTTAATATTTTGAAATCTAAATAAATTATCTATTAAATTACTTTAGTTATGCTCCCCTGTTCATAAATTAAACTTTCATATATATTAATTAGGGTTAGGGTTACATGACAATATTTAATATAATGATATATCCATTGTCCAATGCTATATCATGAAACAGTCTGTGAATTGAAACAATTTATAAAACTGTCCACTGAATGAAAGCAATATAATAATAATAAAAAGACCACTGCTGTGCTTTCTTCTAAAAGGACACCATCATGTCACACATCATTAGATTTTTAGACTTTTTCATTCAATTGTTAACAACGAGACTTAGAGAGTTTAAAATCTTTTTTCCTTGTCATATTGATTTCCCATTCCTGTATGTTAAATGGAGGTGAAATCCACATCAGCACTTTTGTTCAACAATGAAAAATCTAACTTGCAAAGTGCATTGGCATACCCAAGTGCCTCGCTTTCTTCACTATCATTAGTTGATAAAAGCATATTTCTTTGTGTGAACATGTTTGGTAACAGCTACAAATGGCAGAAATGGGATACATCTAAATATTATGGACAAATTTCCAAAACTGGGACAATGCTGTTTTTTAATTATTTATGTAATTTTTAAACTTTATTTTTCATTATTTAAAACCAATTATTTTTAAGCAATTACTTACCCAGAGCATAGGCATAATCAGAAAACAAAATCACAGCTAAAGAAAGTATGTGTTTACTTTGAAATATGTTTCTTCTCAGGTCCCTTCAAGTCTTATGAGTCTCTATTCATAAGACTTGAAAGCACCTTGGAAACCTTCTGGTCCAAATCCCCTCCTCAATGCAGAAAGCCTTATACCATCCTGATCAAATGGTTGTCCAGTCTATTCTTGAAAACAATGTACTTTTTCAACAAAAGGGTGAGGGGAGGCAAGAGCACTTAGGCACATATAAAGGCATGGAGCCATGCTATCTCTTCATATCCCCAAAACCAAATGCATTATGTACCTTTTCCTAACCTTTTAATATGTGCATTTTAATATTTTTGAATTCACCTCTAATTGTATACAATGTTAAAAACAGTGTCTTCTGAAATTCTTAATTGTTTTCTTATTTCTGATTTAAAATGAATCAAAACCTTAGAGCATGTTTAAAATTAATTCTTAGATCTTCTCCTGACTCAATTTAGACACCTACATTAGATATCTGATTGATATATTAACATCATTAATTACTTATTTGACCCATTCATTTTGCATATCTGCATGGATCTAATTGAGGCAGCCTACACTGAATTCTAAATCCTATTTAATGAATCAAGAATTAATTTTTGAAAAACTCATTTACTGATCTTGTGTGATAGTGAATTGTACTGTTGTTAGCTTATGTCCTTGGACGCTGTTCGCCATCCAATTGCATTGCTTGTTAGAAACCAAGAGCTGTCATTACTTTTTTCAACATATCTAAATTTTCTTTTTTAACATTTATTTTTTAGTTTTATATCTGGTGAATTAAATAGCACATTACAGATCTAGGAGAGAGAATCATTAGCAGAGAAAAAGAAGAAAACATCTTTTTGAGTATCAAAACTAAATCTGAGTAATCTTGAACTGGTAATGAGAGAAGTGTTAAAACTAAAAGTTATTGAATTCACAGATGATGTAGCTCAAAAAAGGCAGCTAAGAGAAATTTGACCTTGAAAATTTTAGCAATACATCAAGCAGGATTAAATGAATGAGACATTAACAGAACTTTCCTTCTAGTGGGGTAAGAAGCAAGAATAGAGATGAAAAAAACCTTTTTCAACTACTACCCCTTTATTGGCACAAAGTGTCTTTCAAACTTTTCTGCCAATTTAAAAGCACATAAATTGGAATGATTTTCAGTAAATTTTAGAAGGGCAGGTTTCATATTTGGTAGTGATAGTAGGAATTCTCTTATAATGACGTGCCTTGGCATTTAAGTTAAACCTCTGAGGTTATGGATATTACCACACTCTGAAATGCTGATTGAACAGTGAACATTTGCAAGTATCTGTCAGCACCAATATTGCATTAAAAAGCAGTTGTCTTTTATAAGAGCTTGTTGAGAAAAAGGTACATACAGGAGAATTTATCTATCTCACTGTTTTCAGCACTAGTTCCTGATTTCCATTCTGAGATCAGGAAAGGGAGGGGGGAGGAAGAAGAGGAGGAGAAAAGGAAGAAGGGGGGGGGGGAGGAGGAGAAGAAGAAAAAATATTTTTTACTAAGGATACTAAAGTACTTTTCTCAATTACATGTCATTTTTACATTCATTTTACTGATACCGATTTTAATGGAAATATACCCACTATATTTTCCCAATTTATCCACTTTTTTTACAACCTAAATTACATGACTGAATGTTTTTCTTCCAACCATAATAATCCTTGAAGTATTTTAAAAGTATGTTACCCTCCAAGTAAGCTTTTGAAAAAGCATGACATCTAATGTAACTCTTCCAGTCTACAAACATTCCTATCAGAATTTTATTTTTGAGAACATATATAGGGGAAAAAATTTTCTTTTTTATGGGAAATTATGCTTACTACCATCTATATAATGGGGGGATATGTTTCAGTGGATCCATATGCCGTTATTTTTCTTCTTCTCCTCTATTAAATTGTTTAAAAATATCCTTAATAATCAGAAGCAAGCGACTTCTTGATAAGTTTCTGGTTGAATAGTGAGCATTTTCCCATGAGAAATGATTAAAAGAAGAAAGAACTAAGAATTCTCCACTTCTTTGCAGTCATTTAATTAACTAATTAAAGTTAATTAACAAGTATGTCTTTTTGCTCTAAGATAAATATAGAATGATAATAAAAATAAGTTCTAATTCTCAGGACAAATCACAAATTGAATGGTTGTTTGGCATGTCTGAGTTTGGTTGTTGTGGTGATTTTATTTCCTTTTTATTTACTGGAGGCACCTGGCATTACTATGACTTTTCATACTTAAAAACCACTATACTTTTGACATACAAAGCAGGCATGGGATTCAACTATTATTATTACCGGTTCGGTGATTATGTTTTGCACTGTGCCATGCAAAGCAGCTGAGATTGAAAAAGCAGAAAATAAAGGTCAGGTAACAGCCTGGGTGGGCCAAACTGCAGCACACACAGAACCAGTTCTGTATCAGCTGCTCTTCAGACCTACCGGTTCTATAGAGCTAGGCAGAACCGATAGCATCCCATTCCTGATACAAAGCCTATTCTTTCATACACTGCACTTAGATGAAGACAAATATTTCAAAAGAATATATCATACCCTGACTTGGGAAGGAAAGTATATCATGGTTCATATTTTTTATGATGCCCTGGAGCTAGAGATCTGAAATTAACAATATATCTAGAAATATTGAGATAAATACCAATATATTGAAATAATGTATGAGTAAGCCTTCTTTATTAGTTTTGCCTGTGCCATCACAGCCAAATTAAACGCTAATTAAGATATGTCTTTGCCAAAAGTGAAGCCACCCAACTGTAATTCCTAGCCCTCTGGGGAAAGATGAAAAAATATTGGTGTAACAATCTCAAAACAGTCCAGATTGCAAATCTAATAACTAAATTACTTTGAGATCCAATTTTAGAGAAGGTTTGCAAAACGCAATATGGGTGTCATGAAAGTTTGGCCACATTTCAAGGTATGCTAGTGACATTCTTCCTAGTTGTGAAACCTTATGTCTTGGGTTGCATTTCTCTATATTATCAAAGTCAAAAGCATGTTAATTTTTTTAATTATCTGGAACACTTCATCTTGCACAATCTTTTGTGCCACTTTGTCCTAACTGCAGTGATCACATTACTTCTATAGCTGACAGGCAATGAATAAATGAATGAATGAATGAATGAATGATCCTGATAAAGATAGTGGTACAGTAAAAATATATTCTTACCACATTAAAAATATTTTCTAACCAATTTGATTAACATTATTTTTAATATTGTAAAATATCAGTACAGCATTTTACTAATCATAAAAGATTAAATTTTAATTCATTTTATCTTATGGAATAAAAATTGCTTGTCTTGTTGGCTGTTCCTCAAACCAGGTCTAATTATTCTTTTTCTTAGGACTTCTATCTCTCCCATTACCCCAACATACTCCCCACTGGTTTTTTTTTTCTCTTGAAGCAATGGAAAACTTTGTTTTCCAGCAATGGGTGGAAAACATGAATGACTTTATTCCACAAGACAGAAATCAGCTTAAATTACAAGGATGCAGATTTGGCTGGTTAATAGGGGAAGGGAATCCCAGTACGGAAATACATGATAATTTCTCTTTTCAATACCTGGAAGGCCATTTACTTAGGATACTATGATGTAGATTGTTCCACTGTACATCACAACTGCTCTAGATGATATCTAAGGTCCCTTTCAGTCCCTACATTCAATTATTTTAAGGATCTGAGATTATGATTTAAACAATTTGATCAAAGTGATCAAGAAACTTCAGTTTGAAATCTTTTTTGTTTATTTTTAAAGTAGTTTATATTATATATATTTATATTACATATATATACAGGCAAAGGGGAAAAAGGAAAACAGATAAATTATTCACAGACACACAATTTTTTAAAATTATACTAGACTGCATGGATTGATTAGTCTTTCCACTACATCATTATAAAGCCAGATCATGAGCATAGGTTGATTGTAACCAATGGAATAGTTTGCTTTCAGAAATTGTGGGCGCCCCATAGTTGAAGGTGTTCAAGAAGAAACTGGACAGCCACTTGTCAGAAATAGTATAGGATCTCCTGTTGGAGCAGGGAGTTGGACTAGATGAATTCCAATGTCTTTTCCAACTCTGTTATCCTCTTAAAAAAATAATGTTCCAATCAATTCATGCACATGTCCAAACACCTGAGCACATCATGTGAGTGAGAATAATGCTGGTGTTGCTGCACTAGAGAGGTTTATTTGAATGAGATGACAGTGACAAGTAGATTTTTTGCAATTCCCCCCCTCCCTCTACCTCTTCCACTGACTCTCTCTCTCCTCTCTCTCCTAGTCATATGATTAATGATCATTTCATTTAGCAATATTTTTCTGGAATAAATTTGGTGGCTAAACTCGGACTGTTTGTATTTTTTTGCTTTATTTCATATTCCGTGGATTTAATTTTTTTCATATATGCCAAACAAGCTTTCTCTATTTAATTCAACATCCTATTGAGATCTAAATGTCTTTTCTCAAGTTTACCCTAACAAATGTATGGATATCAAACTGAAACTAGACAATGCTAGGACAAACACATATCTTAGTGGAAAGTATCCCTTCCACTACTCATTATATAATGAGGTTGACATCCAATTTTTTTAACAGTCTCTGAAAATATAGACTAAAAAAATATTCTATTAATCTCTATGAAAATATATCCTATTAATCTCATTTTAAGATTACAAAAGCATTAATGATTTGTTAACATTGGATATTCCCAATCTTTATTCCAAAAGTCATGGAATAAAGTTTAAGTATCTATGATGAGTCTAAATGAATGTAAATTTGGAATTATCCCAATAACTTCCAGTGCTAATATTAACTCAGAAGTTTTAAATACTACATTAGTACATTTAATTATGAAATTAAAAGATGTTTCAATTTAATATATTTCAATTCTATGGTTCAGACAATCCAAACTCTTCCTGAAATACCTTAGTTGAAGACTTTATTAGCAATAAGCTGTTCCTATATCTTCCATGAACATAAAAAAGGACTTACAATCTGCAAACCAAAATTGTCCTAGAATATAAATTTATCATGACAATAAGGGTGAAATTATATTTCTGTCCCAATAAATTTTAAATAGATCTAATAGTTTTTAATACTAGAAATACAATAATATTTCAACTAAAAAGAAACTAAGTTCTGTTAAGATATAGGGGGTTTTGTAAGCAATATTTATTTATTTGGAAAATGTACACAGACTTATCTTAAATATATAACTCTGGGTAGCTAACAATTTACAAACAAACAGTATGAAAGATTATTGTTAATCAATCAAATTTAAAATAATTTAATATAAAGAAAAAATCTACAGCACCATATAACAAATCACAAATCAGATATATGAGGTTCTTTAACTTCCTAATCTTAATATCAAAAGGCCAAGAGGGTTACAGTGCTCTGAATCTCTGTTCCATTAGACAAACTTCATAACTGAGAAGGCACAAATGCTCAGTCCTGCAAAAAGGACCCAAGATAAAATAAACAAAATGTTAAAAAGTTATGATACTTGTTTAATTACTTGCCAAGCACATCTAAATTACATTAAAGTAATCAAAATATCTTTACAATCCCCAAGACATGTCACAACTTTTGAACACCGCTAACGCAGCAGTGGGCCACATGGCTGAACTGTGAAACGCTCAAAATAGTGGAAACCATTGGATTCTGAAGCAATTAAAAGTTCCATGTGTTTTCAAGGACAGTTCCAGATATAGCATGTTCAAGTAATGGATTAAAGCATGACAGACAGTGAGTACAACTTCCAGTCCAGAAACAGATGTAGCTGATACGAGGCAAATCCTTGCAAAAGCCAAGATTGCCATCTGCTCTTTGAGCAGAAGTGATAACTGTAGCTAGATCCCAGACTGCCCATTAAATCAGTCTGCAGAAATGTTATTCCATCAAAGATCAGCAGATCTGGATCCCAAAATCCAGAACCACTCACCTTACCAGTGTTGAATAACAACTTTGTTCTTCCCCATTCAGAATCTCACAGCTTTCTCTCAAACATATTTTTATAATGATAATTGAAATTGATAATTGAATTTCATGGAGCTATAAAGAGAGAGAGAAAAGTCAAAATATATGCCCAGGCAAAAAAAAATAAAAATTGCAAAAACTGAAATCCTAATTATGAAAGCCGAGGTTTGGATAACTTATTAAGAAGTATATATGTTTAAAATACTTAGAAGGAATTAATATAGGTATCTCTTTAAGTGTGCATATTATTCTTGAAATAGTATAATTTTCACAGATTTTTAACTGTTTATGCCGATATTAATCTGAGACATGCAATTTGAAATGTTTACATTTATAAGGGAATACAAAAATATTGGAATAATTATTATAAGTGTTATTTATGTTATTCTAGGATTTCTAAAACAATAAAAACACCAACTAAAACTCTGGTTTTTATAGATGACCATGCTACGTTAGAGATTAACATAGAAGCATTTATTCCATGTATTATTATTGAGGAGCCATGGTAACACAGTAGTTAGAATGCAGTATGACAAACTAACTTTCAGCCCCAGATGGGTACTAGATAAGTCTTGCTGACAAACTACATTACTTACAAGCTGGTTGGTGAATATTGAAGTTTAGTGCAGCACTTCCATTCCTGATAGGCAAAAATGGAGATCCCAAATAAAGTTAGCATTGAGAGCACCCACCTCTCAGTGCCTCTTATGCTGTCTCCCTTACCCCTCCTAGCTGATTAACCACATATCCCCCATGCCTCCTCTCCATGCCTATTTTCCAATGCCTTGCCTTTGTTTCCTATTTCCCTCATTTGCCATGCCATTGCCATACCTGTCTGTCAGCTTCATCCCCACCCCTCTTTCACTCCCTTGTGCATCCACCCACCCTCCTATCTCCTCATCCATCAGATGCCCCTATCTCTCTAATGCAAACAGTGTTTCCCCAATTGCAGCATTTCCTCAATCTCAGCCCTCCCCTAATTGCAGCCCCATATCACAGAGGGTGTTGTGTTGTGCCATCCCAGGTGGTTGGCAGCTCCCAGGTGGTCAGCAGCTCAGGCGGCTCCCAGGAGTTGGTGGCTCATGTTCGGTGGGCCAGGAGACCTGCAGGCACAGCACTAACTCCACATGCCACCAACACAGTTTGGAGCTGCAGGAACACCTGTCAGTCCCATGGCAGATCCTGCCCCATTGAATTGTTGGGCTCCAGGCAGGTGCCAGATGCGTGTAAGCTCCCAGAGCCCGACATGCAGCCCCCCTCTACCATGGATCTGTCTGCAAGATAAGAGGTCGTATTAGAGATTGCAGCATAAGTAATCTCCCCCCTCCCACCCACCTTTGTAGGATGTTTGCAGTGGTATAGTCATTGTAACCATGGAGCTGCTACATACACATGGTGTACCCAGGATGCTTCTCCTATAGGGTACCCTCTCCACCTCACGAGATATTGCAAAAAAACAACAACAACCTATGTCTACAGGAATTCAGGATGTCCTCTATTTCATAATGAATGTCTCTAACAGGCCCTGGGGTTTTCAGTCATGGTTCCAGTCTCAACATAGTTGCAGGTTTGAGAAGGCTGCTGTGAAAGACAGGATGTACCCACTTAAAATGCAATGGCAATTGAAGTCATACAGTGACAGGATTGATTACCTGGACTACGGGGAATGGGCTAATATATTTTGGTCCTAGATTTTTACAAGGCTGGCCCAAACTTATATATTTAGTGGATAAATATACCCAATCTCCAATAGCAAAAGAAGTATAATCAGCTTGTTTCTTGTCCGCCTGGTTTTATATGCTTCAGCTGCTTTATTTCAACATTTGTACTGTTTTTCATCTGTTTTGCACCTTTTCAGTCCATTTGGTGACTGTTGTATGCTCTCGAGCAATATGGGGCCATTCAGGAATGGTAGCACACTCTACTCCATGTACTTTGAAAAGGAGTTTACCCAGTACTACTGTGTACATTATTATTGTATGCCACCTCAGCAAATGGCAGCATCTCTACCCAATTAGTCTGTTGATATGATATATAACATTGTAAATTACGTTCGATTGCTGCGTTGGTTCATTCTGGTGCTCCATTTGTACAAGGATGGTACGCCGTACTTAACCTTTGGGACAACCAATACAAATTTTTCTAAAACTGTGCAGTAAATTGTACTCCTCTATCCAATATAATACATCTGGAAACTCCATGTAATCTATATATGTTTTAAATAAACAGATTGGCTAACCATCAAGCTGATGGAAGACCAATACAGAGTATAAAATGGGCCTGCTTTGATGTTTGATCGCCATGGTCTGAATTATTCAGTATTGTAGGCAGAGGATTCAGTGCAATGGCAGACAGTAATGGTGAAAGTTAGTCTCCTTGAAAGATTCCTCTTTTTATATTAACCCTTCCTGATCTATCACCTTTGACTAGCAACTGTGTCTTCCATTGTGCCATCAATCTTTGCACAAAGCATCTGATGTTTCTACTGACTACTGTATATTTTTAGGCACCTGATTATCCAATCATGTGGCAGGGGGACCTCTTGTAATGAATCCAAGCTACATTCAGGTTGGTCTTCCTTCTCTTGAAATTTTCCAGAATCATCTTGTCAATTAGTAGATCTTTTATTCTTCTGCTGTTTGGGCAGCTTTTTCAGCTCAGATTCAACTAGATGATCAGCTACTACACCAAATTGTAATTGAAAGTTCTTGGTAATTAGATAATCGACCTATGATTGCCTGTTGTTGTCGCTTTTGCTGGAATTTTTATTTGCAGATAGATTTTGCTAGATATTAGCCCTTCTTCAATTGTACCTCCTTGCATATGTTGTTAAACTGCTTGGCAACAAATAAGGGTAGAATAGAAAGATGTGTCAACCAAAATCCATGCAATTCATCTTCATCCAGTACTGACCAATTCGTGATCTTCCTTGTCTTTTTCTCCATCATTTCTGCTGTTATTACAAGTTCTTTCATTTCATTTTTTTATTCTTATCTACCTCCTTTAACCAAGGTGCATTCTAGTTATATTTCTTTGGGTTATCCTGTATCTTTGCACAAAACTATTCTGTTTCTACTTTGTCAAGTGCTGACTGACTCACTATAGTCTTTCTATTAATGGATCAGTAAAAACATTTCTGATTGGATTGAAATTGGAGATTCTGTCTATGATGTGCAATTCAGCCATATCTGATCTATTTAATGCTTTGTTATTTCCAGTGCTTCCTTGTTTCTAACAAGCATTTCTTGATTAAGTATTATATGGTCTTCTGTTCTTCAGCTTCTTTTCTTTCATTTACTCTAACTTACTTGCATATGATCTTAGCTTGATGATCTTATTTTCCAGCCTGATTTTCCACTTTGGTGTTGCTCCCATAGACAGGGATCGGCGACCACAGATATATGACAATAGGGATATTAAATAGCAATTCAATACAAGCCTTTAAATTTTCTGAGTTAATCTTGGACAAATATGTATTTTTTTCATTTTGTAATTAATTATACAATGCTGTACACCTTGGGGAAAATTATTGCATCTGAAATAATGCTTTCACCATCAAAGAATCTCAAGCTCATCAAGAATGCCTTTTATTGCTTCCAATGTTACATTAGGTGTTCCTGAAACCATTGCCCTGCTTTTCTAGGAAGTTAAGGGATATTCTGCACTTAAAATAGCACAAGTTTAACAAAAATATATTAATATATGGTAACATTTTATATTTGTTTATTAATTGAGATTTTTAGAAAAAAAAGTGTCACATTTCTATTCTAATGCATTCCCATTAGACAGGAAAAATATTAGTCTACAAATATTAATAACATCTAAAAACAGGGGGGAAAACCAAAACAAATGAAAACAGTCCTAAAAAAGTAGAACAATTCATAAAAATAGGCATAAGGCTCCAAATGCCTTCACCAGAACCCTACATTCATTCCAAACAGAGTCTTAAATTAGGGTTAATGGAATATGAAACTGATCTAACATTCTGTAACAAAGTGTATTGATGTACACATTTTAAAATTGCCAAGTGTGAAATAACTGATGTAGTACTGTAGTTTGATAAAGTATCAGATTATTTTAATTAACTGGTGGTGAGACAAAAAGCAAATAAATTTAATAATCATCATCATCATTCCAGGTCCTTGGAAAGAACTTGATAGGCAGTCAAAAATACCAAATCCAGGATGAATATCTGACTGACTGTGTAATGAACCATAACAATACCCAAGTGAAACACTAGTTTGATATTGTTGTGAAGCTTGTATGCTCTGAAGATAATAATAGATATGCTAGAAATTGATCCATATGAGACAGGTCCCATAGAGGAATCAGACATATATCTCGCATAAAAAAATATAGTGGGATGTAAATTACAAAAACCCACCCCGACTCTGTCATCACCCAGTCAACAAGGACCATGCCAAGTGTTAGAGTTGCTGGACATCTGATGAAAAATGGGCTATAGGGCTCGAGCTGAGCAACCACAGATAAGAGATACTGAATTACTGGAAGAAATTGCAAATACACAGAGATTGAAAACAATGAAATAATAACCTGTTATTACAGAACAACTTCAACAAGAAGAAGCATTTTGAAATTAATGCACTTATTCTGAAAAAAACATCCAGAATCACAAATAACAGAATAGAGGCTAGCAGATCAACACTGATTTATAACAGGGGTCCTCAAACTTTTTAAACAGGAGCCAATTCACAGTCCTTCAGAATGTTGGGAGGCTGGACTGGCTGGTTGGTGTGGCTAGGTGGACACTGGGTTGGCATGGCCAATTTAGCAGTCCATGAAACAATACACACAAATTAAACTTTAATTCATTTTGCTTCCTGTGGCTGTTTTGTTTGCTTTTGCTTGAATGTTGTTCTTTTGGTTGACTTCTTTTTACTAGATTGTTTTTAAGTTGTTTAGGAGTCTAATAGTCCACTACAGGAAATTCAGTTTTGAGCAATTCTTCTCAGCCCCAAGGAGCTTACAATCAACAAGTCTCTCTTTCTCTCTCTCCCTCTTTCCCTCCCTCTCTCTTTCCTTGCCTCCTCTCTCTCCCCCTCCCCTTTCCACTATTTGAGTGTCTCTAGAGAAATTAAGGTTGCATGTACAACTAAAGTTTAGCTCTCATGTACATTCAAAGACTTTTACCTGTTATATCAAAGGAAAGAAAAGTGTGCTAGAAGAGCAAATGGGGTGGGAAACAGAAACCAGGAAATAGAATGCTTGATAGGTACAGAGATGAGATTGGCTCTTGGGCATCTTGTGCAGGATCACCTTAATCCTGGCAGTGCCCTGGAATACCTCACTGAATTCCATTTCATTCCTTTCCATTCTCATTCCCATTCCATTTTTTTCTATTCCCATTCCCATCCCATCCTATTGCTATTGCTATTCCCATTCCATTCTCTCCTACTTCCATTCCATCCCATTCTATTTACATCATGGTAGTCTCAATCTGCTTTTGAAATCTTGCTGGCTGTCCTGGAGCTTCCTCCACACATGCCGAATGTAGACGACAGATTCGGGCAAGGGCTCTGAGTGCAAAGTATAGAGTGTAGAGGAAAACCAGGGGGAGTTAGCAATATAGAAAGCTAGAATAGGTATAGAATTGTTTTAATTTAGACACCAGCCATTCCCTCCCTTGCCTCAGAAATAAAGAAATAGAAGTAACTAGAATTAACAGAAAGAATAACTTAGCATCTGGAACAGCATAAAAACAACTGAATAAGGTTGCCTACATTGAAGCTAGCACAAGTATTAAAAGATGCCAATACAGTAATATCAAATATAAGCACAAACTCATTTCAAGAAACAAATCAACTAATGTAGAGCACATCTGCAGTTATAACTGAATATGTGGGGTGCAAAATCAATGAAGAAAAAAAGAGCCAAAAAGAGGCACACTACCGGGCCATAGCCTATTTGGAATTAGACCGCATGAGCAGCAGGCCAGCACATACGCAGTTTGACGTGTGAGCGGCAGACCAGCACACATACACACATGTGCATAGCTTAACTTGTGTAAGTCAAGCTACACATGTGTACACATGTGCATCAGCCTGCTACTTATGCAAATTGAAATGTGTACTTATGGATTGCGTGTCAGTCTGCCACTTGCACAAGTCAAGCTGTGTTCATGCATGTACACCAGTAGTTTGGTTTCCTTCTCTTTCCTTCTGCCAGGCTGCCAAGCCACAAAGGTTGGAGACCGCTGTCATATATAATGTTATCTAGGCTTTCTGAATCCAAATTTGATTTGGGAGCTTTAGCATGAGCTAAATACATCAATTAAAATGTATTCTGAAAAAAGTGCTATCTGTAATATACTATAGAATATTTTCCCACTGTAGTTGGAAAAACATCCATCTTGTACCAGTTACATTGGCTGTCTTTTGGCCTGAAGACCCAGTTGAAATAATTATATTGATTGTACTGTGCAAATGTTTGACCAGATTCACAAATGACTTGATTGAATTTTGCTTTTAAATAATGTCAGCAAATCAATTTCACGTCCAAAAACAGATAAGGTGTTTTCTGATAAATTATATAAAGTGAATCTTAAACCATATACAGTTAAAAGATCACATTCTATCTATAAATTGGTTAGCCATTGAGAGTCCAGATTTCTGGACTCATATGGGAAGTCATTTAAACTGGATTTGTGGTGGTGATATCAAGCTGATTAAACTTTCTTCAGTGATAGTCAATTAACTCTATAATTACAGACCTTGAAGCAAACATTTAAGATTTGCCATTTAACTTGATTTTATTAGGTTCATCTTTATTTTAATGTTACAGTATTGTTTAATTTTAAATATGTTATATTATTGTACACACATACATAACAAAGAGATCTTATGAAAGTTATGCAGTACTGCAAACTGCCTTCTAAGGAATTTTCTAGATCTTCTCAATATCCTATTCACCACTAGAGAGGTGACAATCTTTTTAATTGTGATTCAATTCTTTAGATTAGGGGTGTCAAACTCATGTTGTCACAGAGGTGTCACATGACATATTGGGATTTTTTTCCCCTTTGCTAAACTGGGCATGGGCATCCAGCCCGTGGACCAGAAATTTGACAGCCCTACTTTAGACTATCCACCTTGTTGCAATTTAAGCCCCTGTCACACTGCAGCAACAGATGGAAAGAGGATGTAAAACGGAGAAAAACACTTACCATCCATTGGTTAACACGATGCTTCTGTTCTGTACTCACTGCCTCTGTTTTGCTTCCTCTTTATCCGTCCAGCATCCGTCTATTGACATTTCATCCGCTCGAAAGGTTTTGAGCTGCTCAAAACTTTTGAGCGGAAAATGTATCAAACGCGTCTGTTCTACATCCGCTAGGCATATGGGGGACATCCGTTCTGCATCCGTTGTCATCCATTACGCATCCGCTATATCCGCTGGGCATCTGCTGCGCATCCACGCAACTCAAATCCACTCCAGCGGTAAATGGACGCAGGGAGGAAGCGGAACGGACGCAGAACGGATGCGCAGCGTTAGTAGCACGGACGGAGAAAGGATGAAAGCGGATGCAGCACGCAAAGAAAGCATTTAAAATGGAAAAAACATTCGCAGAGGGGACCTATCTCGGATATTAAGGATGTCTAGAGAATGCCTAGAGGATGCAAAAGGATGCTTCCGTTCCACATCTGCTTTCCATCCGCTCTGCGTCCTCCCCCCGTCCGTTCCTTTCCGTGTTATCCGCTCTGTTTATGCAAATTTTTGCCCCTTTTGAGAGTGGATAACAATGGATGGAACATTTTTCTCATCCGCTGTGTCCTTCTAACAAACGTTTTGCATCCGTTGGGCAGTGTGACAGGGCCTTTAGAAACAGTTTACACTTCTCACATTTATGAATCTGAAATGATGGCACAATTATATTATGACCACTGAAATGGTAGTATCTTTTTTATTATTATTATACTGTTGTTAACATCATTTTAGTATGCAGCACAGAAAGTCTTTTCTATAGTGAACTGTTCTAAATCTCTTAATAATATAAAGTGAATACCTGCATGATTTAAATAAATATGTATCACTTAATTTCCTAAATAAATAAACTTCTAATAAAATGAATAAATTAACAGTAGCCTGACACTTTATATCAATGCGATAGTCAATTAGTCATGTTTGCATTCACACATTGGTATAGAGAAAAAAAAATGCCAAGTCTATTCTACAAAGCAATTCATGTAAAGATTGTAGGTTATATAGTCTGACATGAATGAGCCATTTTGCTGTTTTCAGGCTCCTTGTCTTAGGTGTTTCTCTCCTTTTTTAAAAAAAAAAACTCATCCATCTGTGCTTTCATGGAAAGTATAATAATTTCATTTATATCAATATTCTTATTTTGTTGGAAGAGGAAATATAGACATAAATCAGTTGCAAATGCATTAATATACAGCAGTACAAATCTTTCAAATTTTTCCACTGTTTATCTAAGTTAAAAATATCCAAGATTATGAGAAGACTCAGGGGGTAGGGGGACTAAGGAAATAGAGGAATAGGTTTGCTTTCAATATAGCCACTTTTCTATTCACTACATTTTCAAAGATATTTTAGATTTAAAACTCATGTTGAAATGACTTTTTGAAATCTTTTAGCTTATGAATATATAAATCACATCATTTCTTTGTCAATAAGGATATCTAGACATAATTTGTCATTTTTGCTATTTAAGATGCTTGTAGGGATCAAAAGCTTTCTTGAGTGCTACATGTTGTTTTTCTGAAGAAGAACAATAATGTATACACATTTACTTTGTAAGAGACCTCCATTCATCATGTTTTAGGATTCAAGTGAATGGGGAGGGGGACTGACAAAAATGGGAAATGCAATGTTTTGTAGAGTCAGGATTTTCTGTGATGGAGGATTGCTTTGAACAGAAATATTTGTTCCTCACTTATGTCAAGCTTATGCCAAATTTACACTGTAGTTTACCTATATCCTCCCGCAATTAAAAATGGAAAGAAACCAATATTTAACTGTACATTAAGGGAAACCTATAGAAAAAAATTTGAAGATCACATATGACCTTGGAGATTGCCTATATTAGGATATAATATCTAAGGTTGATTGAGTTTAGAATGAGAATATATAATTCATCAGGAAACTTCTTAGTCAATGAATTTCATAATCAGCTGTGAATTGTGCCCAAGACTTTGAGTCAGGATAGGATCCAGATGTATAGAAATAGAAATGTAAACAATTATTAAAAATGTGTCAACACATCTACAGAAATAAGCCAAATCCAAATTCCATCTGATCAACCAGAAAAAAAAGGTATTAGAAAAATATTTAAATCCAGGTAAAGTATATTCCAGACAGTATAACCATTTTATAATGTAATAAAAGAAGAAATGTACTTTAATAGACAACATCAAAACAATGTTTAAAATAGATTGTATGTCAGCCTTCAAGATCTTCTACTATTGCTTTGCATCTTTCGGCTGTCATAAGAAATGGGGGGGAGGGGAGGATGGGATGAGTCTGGGAAGTGAGCTGGAGGTGTTACATTTTTCTGTTGTGTAAATGAGGGGTGGGGAAGCATACATCAGAGTTAGGTTTCTATTTCTCGCTTAGCTTTCTTTTCTCTGCGCAACTGCAATCCATTATCAAAGTATGCCAAAGTCAAAGGACAGAGGCCTCATCATCACCTGAAGATGCACACATGATCATATTCACAATTTCTAATTGGAAGATTCATCTGAACTATTGGGGGTGGGAACACTTCCATCACTTTGTATATGTGATTTACGCGCCTAATTTCTCAGATTCAGAATTCTCTGGTTGCTACCACTTCACTTTCAGTAAAAGATAACTTTTCTCTAAATTAAAGAGTCTAAGTATTTCTTTCTTGGATTTTGAATGGAGCACTGGCTGACATTATTCTGAATCTCACTCTACTAGCCCACCTAGAGAAAATACCCAATTTTCTTCCAAGGGGGCCTGAACATCATGTCATCTTCAACTGGTGACCAGGAAGATGTGGGAGCCATTGGAGGGCAAGATTCTTTGCTGGTACAGGAAGCCCAATCGTTAGCAGAGCTCAATCTGGAAGAGGATCCAGCTGTGAAGCCCAGATGGTCAGTGGGGGTTGGCTGGAAAGATCCGGAGAAGGATTCCCCCCCACACCCCGGGATCACCATCACCCGCCGGCATGGAAAAGAGGAGCCACGGCAAGAGAAGGAAAAAAGAGAACTCTCACTGATTCAAGCCAGGAGATTCCTTGATGAAGCCTTTGAACAACTCCAAGCTGCACAAAGGTATGAAGGGGAAGGGGGAGTAGCCCCAGCTAGAAGAAGCAGAGCAGCCCGCTCTCCCATAAATCAACTTGATCCAGCAGCAGGCCCGGGGCCCTCAGCAGGAGGTGTAATTCCTAGAAGGCATAGAGCTCCTAGGCTGCCTCGGTTAGAAGTAAGATACGGGGGAGATCCCAAAACCTTGGGATTTTTCCTAGCACAAGTTTGGAGCTATATGGAAGAATACAGGGAGGATTTTCCCTCAGAAGCAGCCAAAGTGAGATGTGTTACCAGGGCTCTGGAGGGAACAGCTGCAGAGTGGATGGTGACCCTGCATAATGATAATGCTCCCCAGTTGATGAATTATAACCTGTTCATGACTGCACTGCGAGCTAGATTTGAGGACCCATTGGCAGAGCAAAAGTCCCAGATCAGGATGAAGACCATAAATCAGGGGCGCAGGTCAGTGGCTGACTACACCCAAGAATTTAGACAGATAGCAGGTCATATCCAAGGCTGGTCCCAGGAAGCCCTGATAGAAGCATTTAAAGATGGTTTCAATGAAGATGTTAGCAGAGATGCATTGCTAGAAGAAACCCAAATGACTTGCAGATGTGGTACTTGCTGGCAGAAGAAGTGGAAATTGATTTAACCCGAAGCAGACGGCGGGGAGGTTCTGGGTAGAGCAAACCTTCCCCCCCCCCATCCTCAAGAGTGAGGAGTGATGGCAAGACCCAACCCCTTTGCCTGTTTTTGATGCGGGAAGGAAGGTCACCAGGCTGTGAACTGCAAAGTCAAGCTGGAACCAAAGGGGGCACCAAAAGAAGGGAAGAAATCTGAAAAATCCCCAGCGAAGCCTCACAAAGCAGCACTAAAGTCGAAAGAGATGGCGGAGGTTGCCCCTCCTGCAGGAGAGGAGTTAGAAACCCTGATTACCCCTGAGGATGATTTCGACTCGGAAGATGACTTCCTGGTAAGTCCAAGCGTGGGCCCTATGACCATTCCTGTGAAGTTGAGGGTACCCAATTCAGGGGTCGAAGGGGAAATGCTAGCCCTATTAGATTCTGGGTGCACAAGGTGTATAATCAACACGGAAGTAGTGGAGAAAATGGACTTAAAACTAAAACCTTTGAAGATGCCCATTTTCTTTGCCTAATTAGATGGATCTGTGTCTGGAGG
Organism: Laticauda colubrina; assembly: GCA_015471245.1. Taxonomy (NCBI): domain Eukaryota; kingdom Metazoa; phylum Chordata; class Lepidosauria; order Squamata; family Elapidae; genus Laticauda; species Laticauda colubrina. The sequence goes on from BLBF01000019.1 coordinate 31,228,140, forward strand.
TTGCCCTGCACGTTTTATCACAGAACCTATAGAAATGATCATGGGAAAACATGATGAGACTCTGTGCTTTATTGTGGTCCCTGGGATGGAGCAACCATTAATACTGGGATTGCCCTGGCTCCGGAAATGGAACCCCCAGGTTAACTGGAGAAAGGGGTTGTTGCGCATACGCACCAAGCAGCGCCCGGAAAAAAAGGGGAGATCTCAGCCGAAGCTTCAGATTCCGATTGAAATAGCTTCCACAGGTACCGAACCAGTGAAAGGGGAGGAGAAAATTCCAAAAGAGTATTGGGATTTAAAGGAAGTGTTCAGTGAGAAAGCCTCGGATGAGCACCCGCCTCACTGGTCAACAGACTGTGCTATTGAAATTTTGCCTGGGGTGAAGCTCCCAAAACCAAAGTTGTACTCAATGACACCACGGGAATTAGAGGAGCAAAGATTGTTTATAGATAAAAATCTAGAACATGGTTTCATCCAACCTGCTAGACCCCAGGTAGTGGCCCCCATGTTGTTCTATGAAGAGAAAGATGGCTCCAAAAACTTGGTGGTGGACTACAGAAATTTGAACGCCATTTCTGTGGAAAACGTGTACCCCCTTCCTTTGATGAAGGACATGTTGGCCCACCTAGTCAAGGGGAAGATTTTCACGAAGTTGGATTTGAGAGAAGTTTACTACCGAATTCGAATTAAGGAAGGGGATGAGTGGAAGACCGCTTTTAACTGCCCGATAGGTTGCTTCCAATTCAACGTTCTTCCTTTTGGTTTACAAGGGGCTCCAGCTTTTTCATGCAGATGATCAATCAGGTGTTACTTGAACATTTATACAGGGGGGTTCTGGTTTATGTTGATGACATCCTTATCTACACGGAAACTCTGGATGAACATGTGAAACTGGTGCGGTCGGTTCTACAGAAACTGTGTGCCGCTAAGTTGTATGCTAAACTATCCAAGTGTGAATTCCATCAAGAGAAAATTGACTATTTGGGATATCGCATTTCATCTTAGGGCATAGAAATGGATCCAGAGAAAGTGCGTGCCGTATTGGAATGGGCTCCACCACGTACCAGAAAATAACTTCAAAGTTTCTTGGGATTTGTAAATTTTTACCGGCAATTTATCCCGACTTTTGCTAAGATAGCAATGCCCATCACAAATCTCTTAAAAACAAAAAGGGAGGTGAAGCCAAGGCCGAGCAAGCCATTGGAGTGGTCCATAGAGTGCCAAGCAGGTTTTGAAAACCTAAAACGACTGTTTGCTGCAGAACCAGTGCTAAAGCACCCAGATATGGAGGCTCCTTTCATGATCCAAGCCGATGTGAGTGATGTGGCCATTGGAGAGGTGTTACTTCAAGTCAACGAGAAAGGGACCTTACAGCCTTTTGTGTATACCTCCTGTAAACTGTCTGAAACTGAGAGAAGATGGGCCGTCTGGGAAAAAGAAGCTTTTGCAGTTTGTTGGGCCTTACTGATCTGGAGACATTTCCTGGAAGGAGTAAAACATCCATTTGAGGTATGGACTGATCATAAAAATTTGGAAGCCTTAAAAATGCCTCGGAAGTTTTTCCCCTAAACAAGTTCGCTGGGCCCAGTATTTCAAGCAGTTGAATTTTTCACTGAAGTACATTCCAGGGGGGAAGAACTTCATGGTGGATGCTCTCTCTAGACTACCCCAATATAATAGTATTCACCAGGAGGTGATAAGTCCAATTGTTTCGACCAAACATCTAGCCTCCCCGATGATCTCCAGAGCCCAAAAGAAGAAACAAGAAGTGAATTTATCAAATGATCTAACCAAACAACTAAAAGAATCTTTAAAACCTGATGATTGGTTCCTGGCTCATTTGAATGACTATACAGTGATGGTCTGTATAGAGACCATCTGGCTTAGAGATGGTCTGGCTTGGGTGGGGACCAAGTTGTATGTGCCACAGGTGCTGAGGGGCCAAATACTACAACAACAACATGATTCTAAAGCAGCCAGTCACTTTGGATTTGTGAAAACCTTACACCTGGTTAAGTGGCAATTCTGGTGGCCTACTTTGAAGAAGGACATTGAAGCTTATGTAGTTAGCTGACCAATTTGTGCTTCGGCAAAGAGACCTCCTGGTAAGCCGGCAGGGTTGTTGCAAAATGTAGCTAGACCAACAGCTCCCTGGAAGGAAATATCTATGGACTTTATAGTAGAATTACCCAAAAGCAGTGCAAACACGGTTATTTGGGTGGTAACCGATTTGTTTTCCAAACAGGTACATTGCATACCTTGTTCCAAGATTCCATCTGCTAAGACGTTGACTAAACTGTTTGTTTCACATATCTATAGGTTACATGGCATTCCAGAACACATAATCTCTGACAGAGGGGTCCAATTTACCTCAAATTTTTGGAAAGAGTTCCTGAAGTTGATTGGCTCTGCCCAGGGCTTAAGCTCCACCCA
>BLBF01000019.1:31230582-31240684 GCA_015471245.1 Laticauda colubrina
TTTGTACCCATACCTGAACTTCCTTGTGAAAGGCCTAACATCCATTCGTTGGATGAATGGATAACTCAACTCCAACTTAACTGGCCAGTAACACATAAAGCATTAAATGAGGCCCATCAAGCTCATAAGAAATTTGCAGACAAGAAAAGATCTCCACAGAAATTATATAAAGTAGGCGACAAAGTTTTCCTGTCCACCAGATATCTGCAAACCACTCAAAAGTCAAAAAAGCTTGGTCCTAAATATGTTGGTCCTTTCACGATTGAACGGATTATAAATCCTGTAACAGTCCAGCTGAACTTACTGAAAACTCTTCGATGAATTCACCCAGTTTTCTATATTAGTTTGTTAAAACCTGAAATACTTCTGATTTAAGACCCATCCAAGCTGACCCTCCCATACCAATACTGATTGCAGGTGAACAACATTTTGAAGTTAAAGAAATTCTGGACTCTCGCAACTGGAAGGGTCGGTTCCAGTATCTTGTAGCCTGGAAACATTTCCCTTCTTCACAAGCCGAATGGGTTAACGAAACCGATGTTAAAGCCCCTAAGTTGATCAAAGCATTTCGTTCCAAGTATTCTGATAAGACCTAGGAGTGTATTCCTTTGTAATTGTCTAATGATTAATTATTGTCTTTATATTTTCTCCTCTCTTCTAGGACTGACAGTTTTCCTTTTTCTAGGAGGGCCGAATGTCAGCCTTCAAGATCTTCTACAATCGCTTTGCATCTTTCGGCTGTCATAAGAAATGGGGGGGAGGGGAGGATGGGATGAGTCTGGGAAGTGAGCTGGAGGTGTTACATTTTTCTGTTGTGTAAATGAGGGGTGGGGAAGCATACATCAGAGTTAGGTTTCTATTTCTCGCTTAGCTTTCTTTTCTCTGCGCAACTGCAATCCATTATCAAAGTATGCCAAGGTCAAAGGACAGAGGCCTCATCATCACCTGAAGATGCACACATGATCATATTCACAATTTCTAATTGGAAGATTCATCTGAACTATTGGGGGTGGGAACACTTCCATCATTTTGTATATGTGATTTACGCGCCTAATTTCTCAGATTCAGAATTCTCTGGTTGTTACCACTTCACTTTCAGTAAAAGATAACTTTTCTCTAAATTAAAGAGTCTAAGTATTTCTTTCTTGGATTTTGAATGAAGCACCGCCTGACATTATGAGATAGATTTTTATTGTTTTTTTTCTCAAAGTTATGTGATGGCACAACTGACATAGACCATTTTGTCTTTCTTTTAAAAGCTTAATGATACTTTCAGTAAATCAGTAAAGGCTGTCTAATCACTTAGAAATCTAAGGTAATGCATTCAGAAATAAAGTATTAAGTTTAACATATTTGCAAGTATTGTATTTTTATTTTGGTTTATCTAGGATCAATATTTTAGTTCAATATTTCTTATTTTAAAATAGAATCTGAGTTAAGAAAGAGCACAAATTGGGACTGCAATCTTTATTTCAAACACATTTGTAATAATTAGCAATTATAAAGAGCTGAATGTAGATGTAATGCTGAAATATACATAGTGGTGATAAATTTATTACTTCTGAATTCTTGCCAGTAAGGAAATGGTTAATGGTTCATGATCCACTACCACGTTGTTGTTCCATTCAAAGTGAAAAGGTGGAGAGAGAAAATAAGCATGCGGCAACTTATGTGGAAACAAGTTTAAACATTCAACAATATGCCTGAGTATTATGCCTTGGGAAAAGAGATAGTTCTAAGTAATTGGTGAAATTCATCTGATAGATTTTGATTAAAATCAATTTTACTAACTTGCTAATATATAGAATTCTATCTACTGATTTCTTCTTTGTGTTGATGACTGACAATGAAAATGTTGCAGATGAAATATATTGAACAAAATATATAATTTCTCAAAGTTAAGTCAAGTTCACAGTCCATGCTCTTGTTATATTTTTTCTTCTACATTGATGAAAATGTTATTTATAATAAAGCCATAGACTAAAAGGTATCAAAGTGAATCACTCAGAAATTATGGCTCAGAAATAATTGCTGCAAAGAATGGTTAATATTGGCCTGCAGTATATCTGACCCAGGCTTCGTCAAACTTAATAAAACACAAACTGATTTTAAAAGTAAAACCTATTTTAATGCGACACTGGGAATCACTTGCATTCCCAGCCAAAACTATACACAGTTCCTCCAGATAAGAACCCCCCTCTCGGTACTGTAGAATGCTTGCCAATAAATAGAGGTCCATTTAAGGCTTAAAATAAACCAACCCAAAAACCCAGAAAAAACCAACCAGAGTACAGAGCTTCAAGATGGACTCAGAATTACTGAACTGCTTTACTTCCTGCAAATATCTTTGTCATTGAGGACTGACTTTTATCCCTTATGGGAGGGGCAATCACTTCCCAGCCTTACTTTTGCTTCAACAGCTGTTCCTTCTTGCAGCTGTGCATACATGCATACTGCAATCAACTTCATTGCTGTCAGACTCCAAAAGCTCTAAAGTCAGCACCCCACTCTCAGATGGTCCTGGCCCTATTCCTGCATCAGAGGCAGGACCCTTGTCCAAGTCCTTGTGAGTCTCCCTGACTGGTTCCCTTTCGTCCTGACTGTCTGATACCTCTGCCATCCACACCAGCTGCCAGCAAACCACAACAAAGTACATTCTAGCATTTTTCTTGAACCCTTTCCATTAAGCTTTATGCTAAATACAGAAAGATTACATACTAATACAACTGCTTAATGGTGTCAAACAGCTATTCTTTTTAGTAGGTGTTGTCTGTCTGCCTGCCTGCCTGCCTGCCTGTCTGCCCCCCCCTCCCTATTTATCTACTATATTTCCCCAAAATGAGACCCAGTCTTATTTTCTTTTGGGCCCCAAAATAAGTCCTAGTGCTTATTTTGAGGGTTGTCTTATTTCTTTTGAGTTGCACTGCTGCGAGGCAGGCAAGATGGATCTGTTCAATGTACACACTGGCTTACCTCAGGGCCCCCATAGCTCCATGTCCTGACAACTGCCATGTGCAGCAGGAACTGATGTGGCCACTGGCCAACTTCTTCCAGCACTGGTGAAGCATTGGTGCAGCACTGGAACAGAAGGCTGAGCAATGCAACCAGGACTTCCATGCCCCAACAACTGCCTTGCTTTGTGGTGGAAGCCCCTTCTTCTTCTGGCATCGGCGCAGCACCACAGGAGGAAACTGAATGATGCTCCAGTGCTGCGGCCACGAGATGAGGCAGGTAGAGGTTAGAGGATGAGTCAAGGCAGATGAGGGTGGAGGGTGGCCATCCATCTGGCTACACATATGCTTAAGCAGGGCTTATTTGCGGGGTAAGGCATATATTGGACACACACAAAGAAACCATGCTAGACCTTATTCTTGTGGAAACATGGTACCTACCTAATCTATAATTTGCACTATATTTTAATCTTTTAAAATACCCTTTCAGTATTTTTAGCTGGCTTGAATATTGGCTTAGTGGAAAGAGACGTTATCAAACTGTGCTAGATCATATTTCCAAATATATTTTCTTTCTAACTTTTTGTTATTTTATTTGAATGAATATACACACATACACACATATAGCATTCAAAAGAAACAACAAAAAGTTAAGGGAAAAAAAAGAGAAGAACAAATCCCTTCCATAAAGAAGGATTAATATCAAACAATTAAGCAGAAAACTATATCTTATTGAAGAAACTAGCAAGGGGAAAAACACACCCCATCAATACTGGCAATTCAAGCTACTACAGTTTGAATCATGAATAAAGTGAAATATGTCAAAGCCAAAAAACAACTCTGCAACATCACATTATGTCAGCTTCTTTCCTCAGATCCCACAAGAACTATCAGAAAGAGCTACACAATCTGATTAAATAATGTCCTAAGACTATACTATATAACATAGTATCTAATTAATATCCTAAAAGCCTTGGGCAAGATTCTCCTACCAACTTTCTAAAATACACAAACCAAATACCAAACCCGGGCCATCACCTTGTCTCAAGGTCTGGAACAAGCACAACTGGAAAAATAATAGACTTTAGACCACCCATCACATAACAGGCACCACAGATTGCCTAAAGAAAGAAAGAAAGCCTAACTAGACTGTCTAGGCAATCTCTTTAGTTATATCATTTTTGTCCCTTTGGATGTTGAAACCCTGCATATCAAAACATCTTACAAACATAGATTTGAGCTCATGAAAAATATCATTACTGTGTCACTTTGTACTCATATATTTCAATCTTGATCATAGCAATAACTTTCTTATCTCTCCTTAATCCCTAAAACTTCTCTTTATTTAAGATTAATTGACTTTTATTATTTGGACCCATGGAAAGGTAATCTCTCATCAAATTCCATCATGATTTTAATAACTTTCTCCCACCACCAACATCTTAGACCTATACATAGAACAAGACCACCTCTCAATGTTACTAATAAACTACCTACAGGCACATAAACATTATATTGTACAGAAGGCCTACAAATTAACATGGATAAATATATGATTCTGCTTTTCATGAGAGCATTGTATCTACCATCTACATTCAAACTCTATTCTACAATCACATTTGTTTTGACCTACTTAATAGAGATGCTGTCAACTGATTATTCAAAAGACTGAACTATCCATCTAACAAAATCGATTATAAAATCAGCAAGTTCCAGATCAATATCAATTAAGGATTTATTAAAAGACAGATCACGAAAAAGCATAACAGAATGCTACTGATTGTCACCTACAATTCACAGCTCAAACATTCAAAGCTACAACTCATTGTGCATACTGGATAACAATATTGATGAGCTGTTGTTGCACAGTACTTCGAATGCAGTTTAATTCAGCTCACTGCCAGAGTTGGATTCAGCTCACTGAATTCAGCTCACTGCCAGCTCAAAGCTGACTCAGCCTTCCATTCTAAAATAAGGACCTAGATTCTTGGGGACAACATGCGGTGTCTGTAAACAGCTTAGAGAGGAATGTAAAGCACAGTATATAAGCGGCATATAAGTCCAAGTGCTGTTGCTTTTGCTATACTGCCTTGAAAGGCTGCCAGTCCTGACGATATCTCTGGCCAAGTGCTTAAGAACTGTGCTGATCAATTGGCTGGAGTCTTTACCAGGATCTTCAATCAGTCTTTATTATAGTCCACTATTCCATCTTGTTTGAAGGTTTCCACCATTGTTCCACTGCCAAAGAAGTTCCATATCAATAAACTCAATGATTACAGACCAGTGGCACTCACTCCTATCATCATGAAGTGCTGTGAGAAATTGGTCTGCCAGCAGATCATTTCTAGCGTTTGTCATACATTTGATAAACACCAGTTTGCATACAGTAAAAATAGATCTACAGAGGACACTATAGCCATCGCTCTTCACAGTGCTCTGACTCATCTAGAACAGCGGGGGGGGGGCTATGTGAGGATGCTTTTTGTGGATTTTAGTTCTGCGTTTAACACAATTCTTCCACATAGACTAGTATCTAAACTTCTGGACCTTGGGTTTTCTAATTCAATCTGCCTTTGGATTATGGATTTCCTGTCTGGCTGCTCACAGAGGGTCAGATTAGGTAATCATATCTCTTCAGCCCTTATTCTTAATACTGGTACACCACAGGGTTGCATGTGGAGTCCCTTACTCTACACTCTTTATGTGCATGACTGCATTTCCACTCACACTAGTAATACTATTGCTAAATTTGCAGATGATACAACATAAGTGGGACTTATCTTGGGGGGGGGGGGAAATAAGTCTGCCTACTGAAATGAGGTGGACCGGTTACTTTCGTAGTGTGGAGACAATAACTTGGTCCTCAACACCAATAAGACCAAGGAGCTTATAGTGGATTATAGAAGGAACAGATCAGACATCCAGCTCTTATCAATGGAGACTGAGTGGACCAAGTGGCCAGTTTAAGTTTCTGGGTGTTACCATAAAAGAGGACCTGACCTGGGGTGCTCACATTGCAGCCCTGGTCAAAAGGGCCCAGCAGAGATTATACTACCTGAGACTTTTCACAAAACAACTGAATGAAACACCACTGGTGATCTTCTACCACTGCACCATAAGAGCATTTTAACATACTGCACCTCTGTATGGTTTGCCAATTGCACAGTGGCAGATCTGCTTTCCTATAAGCACTCCAGAGAGTTAACGTCATTGCCCAGAAGATCATTGGTTGCCCTCTCCCCTCTCTGGAAGAGCTTTCTAGCTCCTGCTGCCTTAAGAAAGTTTAAAACATTCTCAAAGATCCATCTCATCCTGGGATCCCTTATTTTGGACTATTACCATCTGGCAGATGGTACAGAATAATAAAAACAAGGACAAATAGGCTCAAAAACAGCTTCTATCCAAGGGCAGTAGCACTTTTGAATTCTTCTGCATAGTGCACTGTTGGTGTGGTGTCGGGGGTTTCCGGTTCAATGTGTGAAGGGTGAAGAAATGTGTGTTTGTGTTTATTTTCATGGTCATGGTCATGATGTGCACTAAAGATGGTTTTTGATTTTGTTGTATGAGGTGCAATGACAATAAAATAAACTAAAAAAACTCTTTGGGCACTGAACGGCAGGCCTGTACTTGCATATAAAAGCCATCCAATCAGAGGCAGATTCTTGTTCTAGATTTGACATCATGACTCAGAACAAAGACAAAGTAATTTCAAAGCATTTCAATCTCCTGGGACATTCTCTAGCAGGACTCAAAATGACTGTTTCGGAAAAACTGGATTTTAACAGCATAATTGAGTGAGACATTGTTGAACATCAAAAGGGTCTAGGCAATCTGAGGTCTGAGGAAACACAATGGATTTTAACACATTACAATTGTTAATTGATAAGGGACGTAAACTCTCACATGCAACCTGCATTTGCACAACCAACTTTCCCTTTCCTTCCCTCCACCTCACCCCAATTTAAATCCAATATTAATCTATCCACTCTATCCATCTGCTGAAGTCAGCTGAGACTCATGGAAGGTTATGCCTTTTGATAAAATCTGTTTGTTGCAAAAGGTGCTACTTGATTTTTTTTATTCCAATACTGAATGTTTCTGTTTTAAAAGCCAAGGGTAGTATTTCCTAGGAGACATCAACTTTTCTATTTCTTGAGATGTCAAGAGTGTTTCCAAAAATGATACAATAATATTTTTCAGAAGCTAGATAATAACAAAATTTTGAAACCTTGTACCAAATTACAACTAGACAAAGAATCCTACTTTTCTACATAGATTTTATAAATCATTGGGTTCTTATCCACATTTTAAATATTTATATTGTATATGTCTACTTCTTTATCTATATATTTGTCAATATTAAATACTAAATGTAATATTAAAGACTATAAGTTAAATATTAAATGTCTTTTCCTGCATCAATGTATACGTTAACAATGTTTTTGTTTCTTATTCTTAGGTTTTGAATGTGGTTTTTAAAAAAGACCAGTCTAAGTATTTAGTCCGTAAAATATTCTATAGTCTACTTTATTTTAGTCTATTTTATTGTTATTTTTAAGTAATAGAAATAGGTTGAAATTGTAAAGCAAGAATACTGATTTTAAAAACAAAGATGCCTGGCCTAATTTTGCCATCCCAGCAGCCAGGTCATTATTTTTTATCCTGCCTGCCAATTCTTACTTTTTTCTGCTGGCATTTGACTATATCACTCCTTTGTAGTTCTACTGTCTTCAATCATTCATTTATGTCTCATTCTTCCTTCCCTGTCACTTTTTATGCTTCATGGTTTAAGTGAGGTAAATTGTGGGTCTGATCCATGGGTATTGCACCATGTGAAAGAGAAGTTTGTGGCCACAAGGGGAGGAAAAGTTAACCAAGCAAGGTACTGAAGGGGAACTCATTGGTGGATGGAGTAAATGTTGTTACCTTTTAAAAAGGGAATGGCTGCCTTTGGCTTTGATTTCATGGGGATTACTGCCTGCAAAGATCTACCAGAATTAAGTGAGATTCGAAGTAAATTTACAGAAAGGAAATAAATACTTAATAAATTCTCAATGTAGAATCACATTAAGTAGGAAGTTTTTCAGATGAAAATAAAATTCAAGCAAAACATGTGACCAAAAATCACAAAACAGTGCAATCCTTCTAACTAAGTCTCCAGGCTAGCTCAAGGGTTCTTTTTAAACCTTTAAATCTTTATTAAAGGCCCTGTCCCACTGCACTTACGGATGCAAAGAGGATGTAAAACATTAAAAAAAGCTTGCCATCCATTGGAAAACGCTATGCATCCGTTGTGTACTCATTGCATACATGTTTCATACGCTCTATCCATCGAGCATCCATCCACTGTGATTTCATCCATGCAAGAAGTTTTGAGCTGCACAAAACTTTGTGAACGGATGAACTTTCTGCTGTGTATGGTGTAAATCTGCGATATACGAGCAACAAACGTTCTATGTCCGTTTATCATCCATTAAATGTCCGCTGTATCCTCTCTGCATCCTCTGGGCATCCTCGCAACTCACATCCACTGCAGCTGAAAACGGAAAAAGGGAAGAAACAAAAGGTACACAGAACATCTACACAGTGTTAGTAGCACGGAAATAGAAAGGATGCACAGTGAACGGTTTGCACCCGATATACATCCATGCGGCATCCCCTTTCTTTCCTTTAAGCGTATGTGATCCATCTGCTTCATCTGCTATGCGTCCGCTTTCAAATTTCCTCCCGGAACCCCTTAGGAGGTGTCATCCACTTCCATCTGCTAGGCTTCCTATGAACATCCATTTAACATCCCCGTTACATGCTACCCATGTCCGTTCTTTTCCGTTCTTTTCTGTTCTGTTTATGCAAATTTTCACCACTTTTTGGAGCGGATGACAACGGATGGAGCCACCCTCGAAATTTTGCTTGTCCACTGTGTCCTTTATACATACGTTTTGCGTCCATCAGCCAGTGGGACCGGGCCTTAAGTGAATCTTATTCAGACACTGACAAATATTCATATGCCGTACCTACATTTCACTCAATGTCCCCACAGTCTTGCTCCTGTCATCTGTTCTTGGGATTCCTGCAGACTGGAATTAATTACAAAGATTGTTTTTAAAAACCGGGGCCTAAAACAGAACTTGAATAATCTGTGCTTGCTGTACCAAATCAGAAAAGCAAAGCAAGTCAATGAGAAAATTCTTGAGAGCTGATCTTTTCCTTTGAACTAGAGATGCCAGATTGAAAGGTGTGGGTATGATGTGCCTGTTCCATTTTAAAACAGCCACAAGCTTTCTAAAAGTAAGATCAGCTGATACTGCATATTCTATAATGAACATTCAAAGGATATTAAAAGCTACATAGGTACCTTTCCTATGACTCCAGCAAACTGACCTGAAGCTGCCTAATCTCCATTAACCCTGCATGCTCATAAGGCTGGTTCGGCAGGACCCTGCATTGCATTCTATAATGAATAAGAAATATCTTTAATAGCATCAAGCCATATTGCTGAGTTCAAAATTAAGCCAGATTGGGCCTAATTAGTACTTGAACAAGAGTTTATCAGTAAGTACCTGGGATCAAAATATAACCCACAATTGTCTTATTAGAGGGTAAGCAATTTGTATTGTTACAAAATAAATAAATAAATGAAAACAAAAACAAAAAAAATGTTGGGTTTTCCCACAAGGCAGCCAACATCAACAAGTTCTAGCTTATGTGTTAAGCACAAAGTGAATTATGAGTACTGGGACAAAATGTTCTCATCAAAATGAGTTGAGTACCAAATCTGATGAGATTCAAAGCAGGTGAGTATCAAGATACCACTGTAACTTGATGCCAAACTATATTGGGTTTTATAGTTTAACACCAGTACTAGCACTTGGAAGCCTACTGGTAACCAAGACAGGACCTTGACACGTTGATTGCTAGATTTTGAACCAATTGAAGCTTTTGAGTAATTTTTAAAGGTGGTCCTAAGTAAGGCATATTACAATAGTCATTGTCATTGTAGCAAGGTCCTATTTCGTGATAATGGGGAACCAGTTTAAATTGCATAATGCCTCTCAGGCTGCAGTCATCACATGGGGTTCGAGAAGGAAACCTGAATCTAGGAGGAGTGTTAAGCCTGGGTTCCCCAACCAGGGTTAGGTAGACAAGCTAAA
>BLBF01000019.1:31258392-31271590 GCA_015471245.1 Laticauda colubrina
TCTATCTATCTATCTATCTATCTATCTATCTATCTATCTATCTATCTATCTACTTTGGCTGCCCAATTCCAGTGGACTTTGAACAGGAGATACAACTAGCAAAAACATAAAAATAGTAAAACATTATATCAGGCAGTAAGCCCAGATTAATGTAACAGACAGCAAAATCAACAAAAGAAAACAGGAGCTAACTGAACAAATAATAAACATCAGCCATAGGCATGGGATAAAAGCCAGCTTCTTAAAATGTTCAAAAATTCTAAGAATAAGAATTATATTTTTATTTCCTGGAGCAGGGGAGATGATTTTCCAGAGGCTGAGAACAATAACATAGAAAGCACAATTCCTATGTGTACATTTTAATGGAAGGGACTGGAGAACATCCACTTTGCTGGAAGATACTGGGTAGATAGAAACATTGGAGAGAAGTGCCCAGAGATGATATTCAGCAGGTTCTGACCAGTTCTGGAGAACCGGTAACAAACATTTTGAGTAGTTCAGAGAACCAGCAAATACCACCTCTGAATGGCCTTGCCCCCATCTATTCTCTGCTTCCCAAGTCCTAGCTGATTTGCTGGGTTTTATTTTATGCCCCTGCATGGGAGAACAGAGCTGGAAAGCAAGTTAGTGGGATGGGGAGAGAATGGAGATTTTGCAGTAACCTTCCCCTTGCCACGTCACCAAGCCATGCCCACCAAGCCACGCCCACAGAACCGGTAGTAAGAAAAATGTAATCCCACCACTGGAAGTGCCCTCAGATAGCCAGTCCCTATGCCATAAAGGACTTTATAGGTAATAACCAGCACCTTGAATTACACCCAGAAGCTGACTGGATGCAGTCAGTGCAGCTCATGTAATGGTGGTAACATATGGGACATCAAGAGATGCCCATTACTGCCTGCATTGCTGTGTTCTGAATCATCTATAGCTTCCAGATGGTCTTTAAGGAAAGCCCATGTAGAGTTCATTGCAATAATCTAATCACAGCACCAATCACGCAGTTTTTTAATCCCAAAAGATAAAGGGTGGCAACAAAAGAGATTTCTGTTTATTGCTTTTGATTTTTAGAGGTAAATTCTTCAATTGAAGATTAACATCTGATCATTACAAAATGAAACTAGAGGTCTACATCTGCCCTGCTTCCAATTTATGGCATAGTATGATTAAATTAATGATAATTTGTCTATTTTTTGACCTTTTTTAAATAATGGGTTTTTCTCACAATCCTGTCAAGGTGTTTTATTGCCAGCTTTGAATTAGAAAGAAAAAACACAGACTTTAATTGCACTCCCCCGAAAGCCTATATTTACCAATTCTTGCATTCTCTCACTACACTGACTAGTCAGCACATTAACCCTCAATTTCTCAGCTGAATGTGAGTGAGTATGTGAGGGGAAGTGTTAGATTGAAATCTATAGTTCATTTATCTTTTTAGACTTATTTTTTATTATTTATTGTCATTTTCTTTCAAGAGAACTTCCCACAACTGTCATCTGGAAATCATCAAGATTACTTCAGTTCAATCCAGGACAGAAATAAAATAACATATAAAACAATTTTTTTCCTTTAAAAAAGTTACCTGAGTGATTGGAAGAATTGATTTGAAATTCAAATTGTTCTGTATGGAACTTGGTAGGTTCCAAGTCCTTCGTTCTGATTGGCCGAAAAGACCACTTACGGATTGGCTGATTAAGAACCAATCCGGGAAGCCGCCAAACAGTGGGAATAGTTAAATGAGTGTCATTCGCCACAAGCCACAGGAAAGCCGCTATATAAAGGGTTGCCGCGGCTTGGGCTATGTTCTGTATCTTTTGCCTTGCGAGTTTTAATAAAATAGTTGCTGTTGGAACCCGGTCTCACGCGCTTCTGTCTGGACGGAACACTGGCGACGAAGGTGGGAATGTCGTAGAAGCTGAGACCGAAGCACGTGGCGATCTGAACTGAGCGAGAGAGATGGCTGGTAACAATGCATCGTCCACACCATTCAATCCTGATGAGGAGGATTGGGAATTGTATATCAATTGCTTTGTTATGTTCTTAGAAAGCAACGAAATGGAAGAAATCTCAGACCAAAGGAAGAGGGCTGTCTTCCTTACACATTCTGGAGTGGCCATTTTTAAAATGGTGAAGGCACTGGCGAAACCCAGAGATGTCAAACAGATGACTACTATAAGAGGACCAGAAGGAGAATGAAACTATAGGATATTTTGTAGCAGCCTTGAGACATATCGAAGGAGCCTGTGAGTTCCAGAACATGGACGAGGCAATGAGGGACCGCGTGGTCCTCAGCCTGAAGGACACTACCCTTCAGAGCAAACTCCTGAATCGGCCAAACATAACCATGGCTGAGGCCATTTCAGAGGCAACCGCCGTCGAAGCAGCAAAGAAGACAGCAGCCACCATGGGGCAATGAACACAATTCCAGACCTGCCAACCCAAACCAGGGAGAAGAAGGCAGAGGGAGGAAAGAAACAGCCCACAGCGACAGCCACTACGAAGACATCGAATCCCAGAGTGATACCAAGGACGAAGACGAAGACGTCCATAGACTCCGTTCAGATAAAAAATGGAGTGAAAAGAGGAGAAATTAGCAGGAGTTTCAATGTGCGGGCTGCGGAGGAAATCACCCACAAGCTGAATGCAGGTTCCTTGACACAATATGCTGGTCTTGTAATAAGAGGGGGCACATTGAAAGAGTCTGCCACAACAAAAAGTGCAACAGTCCAAAAAGACACGGCAGCACCCTCCCCAGACATGAAGAAAGACAATGAAACCGTAACAAGAGAACCGGTGACAGGGAAGAAATGCATCAGACAGTCACCATCAGCAATGCCAGGGCAGAGAATGGAAAGAAGGTTCAAATAGAGGTGAGCATCGAGGGGAGACCCTGCGAGATGGAAGTCGACTCAGGGTCATTCCTATCTATGGTATCCTAGAATACCATCCGGCGCCTGATACCAAACATTAAACAGAGAGAACTACAGAAACAAAGACGAGTGCTAAAAGACTATCAGGGAAATCGAATTCCAGTAGTAGGCCTTGGACATTTTCTTGTCAAATTTAAAAACCACACCGAAATCTTGCCTCTGACCATCATCGACCGTGATCGCCCTAGCCTATTAGGGATCGAGTAGTTCGCGCCCCTGGGAATTGGGATGACTGGGATCAACCGCATCACTACAACCAACTGGGAGGAGAGCCTGCTCCAAGAATTCCAAGATTTTTTCGACGGGACTCAAGGCAAGTACAAGGGGACCCCAATTTCATTTAGCCTAGACCTGAAAATAGCCCCCATCCGTTTAAAGGCCAGACGTGTCCCATTTGTGTTAAAACCAAAACTTGATGAACAACTGAATAAATTAATAGCTCAGGGGTTTTTAGAGCCAATCGACCATGCCAGGTGGGAAACCCCTATCGTCACACCAGTGAAGCCAGATGGGTCAGTGCACATCTGCGGAGACTATAAGGCAACCCTGAACCATGCGCTCCAACAAAGCGCATATCCAGTGCCGGTAGTGCAACATTTACTGCACTCGCTAGGGGGAGGAAAATTTTTTGCAAAGCTCGACCTCGCACAGGCCTGTCAACAACTACCCGTTGATCCCATTATGGCAGAGGTGCAGACTATCGTAACACATAGAGGGGTATTCAAGTGTAACTGCCTCCAATTTGGTGTTAGTGTTGCCCCAGGCATTTTCTAAAGCCTCATGGAATGCCTGCTAAATGGAATCAAAGGTGTCGTCCCCTACTTTGACGATGTACTGGTCTCAGCAAAAAATGCCAACCAGCTAGAGACCAGATTAAGAGAAGTTCTTAACAAGATTTAGGAAATCAGGCCTCAAAGTAAAAAGGGAAAAGTGTGAATTAGCCACTAACCGGGTTGAGTTTTGGGGCTACTTAATCGATGGACAAGGCATTCACCCCACCAAAAAAAAAGTGAAGGCTATCAAAGATGCTTCCAGGCCTAGGAACAAAACTGACCTTCAAGTGTTCCTAGGCCTCATAAATTTTTACGTGTTCCTGTCCCATAAGGCAACAATAGCAGAACCCCTACATAGACTGCTAGACAAAAAAAACCACTTGGACATGTGGCCACCAGGAACAGAAAGCCTTCCAAGGTATCAAGGACCTATTAATGTCAGACACCATTCTCATCCAGTTTAGCAATACCCTGCCTTTGACGGTCACCTGTGATGCCTCGCCTTTTGGGGTCGGCGCCATCCTGAGCCACCAGCTACCAGATGGCAGAGAGGCACCGGTCGCCTTTTACTCCAAGACGTTCTCCAAGTCAGAACGCAATTACAGTCAACTTGATAGAGAAGGCCTCGCAATCATCGCTGGAGTCAAAAGATTCCATGAGTACCTTTATGGTAGAACTTTTTCTATAATAACTGATCACAAGCCCCTTCTTGGAATCTTGGCAGGAAACAAGCCAACCCCGAACATTCTGTCACCTAGAATGAGGAGGTGGTCTGAATTCCTCGCTACCTACTCCTACATGCTGTTGCATCAACCCGGCAAAGTCATAACACACGCCGACGCCCTGAGCCGTTCCCCGCTACCTGTCAAAGAAGATGACCCTGCTCCAACCACCTCCACATTTCAGCTTGAGACCTGCCCAGAGCTACCACTGACTGCAGCCGATGTCGCGAGAGCCACAGCCAAAGACCTTTTGACAGCACGCATACTGAACTGGGTAGGTAAAGGCTGGCCGGAGGAGAACAAAACTGAGACTTTTAAACCATTCTGTACCAGACAGACCAAACTGTCTATAGAAAAGGGATGCATTTTATGGGATGACAGGGTGGTAATTCCTAGCAGTCTCCAGGAAGATGTTCTGGGCATGTTGCATGAGGGACACCCAGGCATAGTCAAAATGAAAGCCCTGACCAGGAGTTACATCTGGTGGCCAGGGCTGGACAAAGACATTGAACGCTGGGTTGCAACATGCCATGACTGTCAAAAATCGAGGCCAACCCCCCCCCCCACAGGCACCAATAAGAGACTGGGAAACTCCTTGGGGTCCTGGTCTAGAGTACATATTGACTTCGCTGGGCCAACAAAGGGAAACACTTTTTTGATAGTGGTTGATGCGTACTCGAACTGGTTGGAAGTCATCCTCATGGCTTCCACAACCACCGAAGCTGTAATGAAACAGCTAGACAAACTATTTGCAACACATGGGCTATATGATGTACTGGTTTCAGATAATGGGCACCAATTTACAGCCTTGCAATTTGAACAATATCTGGCTGCCCAGGGTATCCGACATGCTTTAACTGCGCCGGCCCATCCGGCTGCGAACGGCAGGGCTGAATGCATGGTTCGGTACACTAAAGAGGGCTTAGACAGAATGGACAAGGGGGACATGCAGGACAAACTAAGCCGACTACTAACCTTGCAGCATATTACCCCTAGCAGCACAACCAATAAAAGCCCAGCAGAACTTCTAATGGGGAGGAAACTACACTCCTACCTGGACAGATTGCACCCCACTTACACCTGGGACAAACCCCACGACTCCTCCAGCAAATACTGTACATTTGAAATCGGTGACCTAGTCTATGCCAAAAACCTCACCGGGGACTCATTGTGGCTTCCAGCCACCATCACACAAATCACAGGCCCCTGGTCCTACCAACTAACTTTAGATGATGGTAGGGAATGGAAGCGGCACATAGACCAGCTTCGTTCCCGCAACCTCAAATGGAAAACCACCACAGAATCAAAAATAAATACCAACTATAAAACAACCAAGGGGGGGGGGGGAAGTACAAATAAATAAAAAAGGGAGAGACAAACCTCCCATAACAAGACAACAAACTTTGCAAAAAGACAATCTAACCAAACAAAAAGAGCACTCACGGTTAGATGAAACTCAAATGAGAAGTCCAGGAGCAGGAGAGCGAAGCGAGGCCTTCCTGGAAGGAGGCAGCCAGGCCAGCTGAACCAACCCGGTAAAACCAGGAAGGAGCGGCAGAGCCATCCCAACCAGCCCGAGAGACTCAGGCGGGAGCCGCAAGGCTGACTCACCCTTCCAGGTTCCATGAAGAAGGACGGGAGAAGCAGCGATCCCATCCGAACTGCTAGAAGACCACGCCGAGACTGAGCTGCGCAGGTTAACTAGGACTAGAAAAAGCCCCACCTACCTGCGTGACTACGTCACCCATGTGGACTAAACTAAAGGGGGAGGGGTGTTCTGTATGGAACTTGGTAGATTCCAAGTCCCTCATTCTGATTGGCCGAAAAGGCCACTTACGGATTGGTTGATTAAGAACCAATCCGGGAAAGCCGCCAAACAGCGGGAATAGTTAAATGAGTGTCATTGGCCACAAGCTGTAGGCAAGCTGCTATATAAAGGGCTGCCGCAGCTTGGGCTATGTTCCATATCTTTTGGCTTGCGAATTTAAATAAAATAGTTGTTGTTGGAACCCGGTCTCACGCGCTTCTTTCTGAATGGAACACAAATCATTTATGAGCATGAAAAAAACCTATTCTCTCTCCCAATTCCTATTCCACCTTAATGTATACATCACACTTTCTCTACTCTGTAATTTTCCATTCAGCTACCATGTGAAATACCAGAGCATTTTAAGAGGCAAACACTTTGTAGGTGTTGTTGTTATTGTTCTTGTTATCAAATAAACCAACTTGGACCATGTCTACATATTGTAAGGCACTTACTCTGTCTGAGGTAGACTTAGAATACAATATCCTAACCCCTTCCAATGGTTGGTTGAACAGAATCAGAATAGTCCAGGAATACTGTTTTATTTATATATCTCTGCAAAAAACTCTGTAGAAGTATTGTCAGGGATATTTTTTTATTTATTTATTATTAAATTTACATGCCACCTGCCTCACTATCGAATGACTCTGAGTGGCTTACACTATAATAAAAGTAGTAACATAAAATATTAAAACATTTAAAAAAACCAAAACTGATAAACGTTAACAAAACTGGGCAAAGCAGAAGCCAATACATAAATGGGGTAGAAGTGGGATCTTCTCAGTCTACTAATCTCTCTCTCCAATATGGTATTCCAAAATCTTAAGCAAAATCTACTTTTTAGTTACTTCTACTGTTGGTATTCATGAAAAGGAGCATTTAAATATTGGGTCAATATGCCCCTGCCATCAGTCATGGCCAGTCAAGGCCTTGTGGGTGATTTACAAAGTGTTCTCAAAATTATCATTTTATTATAATGGCATATAATAAATTTATATAGAGACTAATTATATCAACATGTTCAACTAACTTCAACTGAATTGAATTGAACTTAGAAGTTGTTCAACCCCACCTGCTTTTGGAAGTGTGCTGTTCAGCAAATTATTCTTTATACACAAACAGTCTCACTTTTATTTTTTCAGAAAACTTGGTACATATTCTATGTTGGAATTATTTTTAGTGGAGACTGAAAAATAAACAAATTTGATATCTTTTGATATCTTATCACTTATCACTGTCTACATGTTTTCTTAATGGCATCATTTGATTGGCACAAATTAAATGGCCATTTTCTATCCACTGCTACATGATCAAATTCAGAAAACTAAATGCCATTATGGTTCTTCAACCACTTAACTGTTAAAAGGATAAGAAACCTGTAAGTAAAGAAAAGGGTGGCAGCTGTGTTGTTGATAAGTGGGATCATACCTGCAGGAAACTTCCTCACTAGACTGTATAGATTTAGCAGTCAGAGAAAGCTTTAATGGTTGCAAACGGGTTCTTGAGAAATCATACATCCATTATTAATATCAGTCAAAAATGGTGCATCTGAGGACAGTTGAAAAACTGTGGTAAGGAAGGCAAAGTATCTGTCTGGTTTGAAACTACACATAATATTACTTTTTATAAAGTATATTTACAGTGCCTAATCCTAAAGCTCATGAGTAGGCAGAAACAAAATTGAAAATCAGCATATATTTAAAACAGCTGCTGGATCAGATAAACAATATCCATCTCTTCCCTAGGAAACCTGAGGTTATTTACCATTTGCTATTGTACAAAAGGAATTCACCAAAGGGGTTTCATAGTTTAGCCAGACTCTAACACTAATTGTTCCAAGTTCATAATTTACTAATTCTATTGAATTCCTATAGATAATTCTGTCACTTTCCAGATATGAATACCCGATTCTGGCTTCTCTCCCATACAGTTGTTAATTTATATCCTTCACCCTTCTTGATACATACTATGTATCATTCAATATGTCCTTTAACATATCTCTTGACAATTTTTGATTGCCTGAAATGACTCTGAACTGCTGAAGATGGATCCAGGGTGCAGTGTGTAAAGCCCATGTCACACTGAACCAACGGATGCAAAGAGGATGTAAAACGGACAAAAAACCTTGCCATCCGTTTGAAAACGCGATGTACTCACTGCCTCCGTTTGGCTTCCTCTCTATCCATCCAGCATCCGTTTATGGACGTTTCATCTGGTCCGAAAGTTTTGGGCTGCCTAAAACTTTTGCGCGGAAAATGTATCCAGTTTGTCCGTTCTGCATCCGCTACGCATCCGCTACACATCCGCTAGGCATCCGCTACGCATCTGCGCAACTCGCATCCGCTCAGACGCAGGGAGGAAGCAGAACGGACGCGGAACGGATGCAGAACGGATGCCTAGCGGATGCAGAACAGAAACAAAGTGTTTAAAGTGGAAAAAACGTTCGCAGAGGGGACCTATCTCGGATATTAAGGATGTCTAGAGGATGCCTAGAGGATGCCGAGCGGAAAACCTATACTGCCTATAAAAAGGGGGAGCAACTCGCCTGCATCTCATTTTCAGAACAGCAGCCCAGCGGTGCAGACCTCTGGCTCTTCCTCTTCCACAGCATCCAGTCATGTCCACCGTGGATTGTGACAAAGTCCTTTTGGCAGCCACCATCCTTCTGCAACAGTGCGAAACCATCTACAGGCTCTGTGAACTCTACTACGGGAAGAAAAGGAGGTACCCCAAAAAAGTCTGGGTCCAAAGATGGTTCTCCAGAAGAGCAGAGGACGGACTGTACAACAAGCTGATGGTGGAGCTCAGGAGCAAAGACACTCGGGCATTCCAGAACTTCATGAGGATGCCTCCAGCCATGTTTGACGAAGTTGTGCAGTGCCTGACACCCAGGTTGAGCAAGACAAACACCAACTTCCCACCCAGCCTGGAACCTGGGCTCAAGGTGGCACTCATTCTGCGCCACCTGGCCTCAGGGACCACCTACAGGAACATGCAGTATGGCTGGAGGGTGCCACCCAGCACCATCAGCTTTGTGGTCAGAGAAGTGGTACAGGCCATCATCGAAGAATACTGGGAGGAGCTCCTCCAGTGCCCCTCCACTAAAGGATGGAAGAAAGTTGCAGAGCAGTGGTATCAGAAGTGGAACTTCCCCCACACTGTTGGAGCCATAGATGGCAAGCACGTGGCCTGCAAAGCGCCAGCCAAGTCGGGGTCCACTTATCACAACTACAAGGGCTTCTTCAGCATCATCCTCTTCGGCATGGTTGATGCTGACTACAAGTTCATGTACATCGATGCTTCAGGCAATGGCTCATCTTCAGATGCCCAGGTATACAACGCCATTCACTTCAAGGAGGGGCTGTAAAGCAACCTCATAGTGGGCTTCCCAGATCCAGACCTGCTGCCCAACGACACTCAAGATGTGCCCTACTTCATCATGGGGGATGACGCCTTATCCCTTACAACCTACCTCATGAAGCCCTACACCTCCAACTACCTCACCCATGAAGAGAGGATCTTCAACTGCATGCTGTTCAGGGCAAGGTGGGTGGTGGGGAACGCCTTTGGCATCCTGGCCAACAGGTTCCAGGTACTTCTCACCAACATGCAGCATAGCCCAGAGACCATGAGGAGGATCGTGGAAGCTTGCTGCATCCTGCACAATCTCATGCGCACCCGCTACCCAGTCTTGCAGAACAGGCTTGTGGACTGTCAACAAGGCAACGGGGACATGGAGGCTGGGGAATGGAGGCAAGGGCAAAACCTGATCGACACTCAGGATGTGCAAGGCCCCAACAGAGCCTCACGTGAGGCAAAGAAGCAGCACAACCTCCTGAAACACTGGTGCAACTCCCCAGCTGGAGCAGTGGAGTGGCAAGACAGGATGGTAAATGCTTAATGGATGCTTCCTTCAGCCTGTCTCATCACACGGATGAGATTGGGCCATGTATGTTGGGTTGGCCTACAATGAACAGGGCGTTTAATAAAGAGTTGTGTTTATGTTGACATGTGTGGATAATTATTACGTTATTATTGATAATAAAGGGCCGTAGGTGTGGCACTTGGGAGGGTGGACCATAAAGTCCCACTATGCTTGTACTGGAGGTTTATCTATCCCGCTGCTATCCTAACCCATCCCAAAGGTATCCCTGCCCATCCCACAGGTATCCCTGCCCATCCCACAACTATCTTAACCCATCCCACAAGCATGCAAAGGCTTAAACCATTTCTAAAAGTTTCCAGCAAGACTTTATTAAAAAAAAGAAATGAAGCAAGTTTGTGAATCATAAATAGACTTTATCAACAACAAGCTTTAAGACAAAAATGTGTCTCTGGCACTCCTCTTGGTCGCTCAGTCTCAGGGGTGAAGGGTGCAGGTGCTGTGGAGGTGGATGGTGCTGGAGTGCTTGTCATCAGCTCCTCCAGAAGCAGAAGCAGCACAAGCACCAGCTCCAGAAGAGCGAGCCCGTTGCTGCAGAAGCCCCAGGAGAACCAGAGTGAGGGCCAGGGGGCAGGATGGTATCCCTGTCCCTCTTGCCAGGGCTGGCAGCAGATGGCTGAGGCTTGCTGTGCTTCCGCATGGTTGTGGGGTTGCTGGCTGGCAGGGAGGCTGGCAGGCACCAAGGCTGGCAGCAAGGCAGGCACCAAGGCTGGCAGGCAGACATGAACCAAGGCTGGCAGGAAGGCAGGCAGCAAGGCTGGCAGGCAGACCGGCTGGCAGCAAGGCTGGCAGGGAGGCTGGCAGGGAGGTTGGCAGGGAGGCTGGCAGCAAGGCTGGCAGCAAGGCAGTCGATGTGTCCGGCAGCAGGTCTTTCCTCTGAATGGCGACCTGCTTCTGAGCTGCTTCCGTTATATCCGCGGGGCTGACGCAATGCATCCTCCCTGCATGCGCAATTAACGCCAGGCTTCCGCTGTGCATCCGCTTTATCCGCTGTGCATCCGCTGTGCATCCGCTTCATCCGTTCGGCGTCCGCTCTGCATCCGCTGTATCTGTTCCGCGTCTGCTTCGCTGAGGACCTCCGGAAGCCCTGCGGTTGCGCCATCCGCTCCCATCCGCTTCCATCTGCTGGGCTTCCATTCCGTATCCGCTTTGCATCCGCCCTGCGTCCTCCCCGCGTCCGTGTTATCCTCTCCGGTTATGCAAATTTTTGCCCCTTTTGAGAGCGGATAACAACGGATGGAACATTTTGCTCGTCCGCTGTGTCCTTTTTGCATCTGTTAGTCAGTGTGACATGGGCTTAAGATTAAGCTACAAACTATATGGAGCTATATCATCCTTGCAGAAGGGCCAAGATTTATCCAGGGCAGTCAGAGATATCCAGAAGCTGTTATTAGCAGGGCTTAGAAACTGCTTGGGGATATAGTTTGCCTATCCAGGTTTGACTGTAATTACAGAGGAGAGTTCATATGATATGGGCTGGTCAAATAAATGGATATTAATAGCATGTTTGAAGGATTCACTTAATAATCTAAGAAAAACAAAGCAATTGTGCATTATTGTGATGGTATGTGGGAATGACCATGAAGACAGGAAGAAGACTTGTTGCCGAGGCTGCAGGTCTTCCTCCTTTTTCCCAAGGTCATTCCCACATACAATCACAATTATGCTTCTAAGTAGATGTAAAATTACTGTTTTAGTAAAATGTGAGGTTTAATAATCCGAGTTTACTCAGCCTTAAAAGAATATTTTTAGACTATAACTCAGATGGAATAAATATTTCAATAAACTCTGCCTGTGAATAGAAAATTATTCAGTTTTTTCTTTTATCCACCAGTTCTTTTCATTAATTAGTCAAAAACACATTCTTGTTGATATCAAATGTGCAGCAAACCCAAGCGTATAAATGAATGATTTCCCCCCCAATATTTTCATTTAAATGATTAAAAGGTTATTGGATTAAAAATAACAAGATTTCAGACCATCTTTTTTGGGGGGCAAATCTGGTGTAAAGATGCATAGTTCATACATATACATTTAATCAATATCTTCATTGCCATAGCTTGATGGCTGTTTCTATGTATCTAGTTTTGTAATGCTATCTTGCATTTAATCTGCTGAATTTTAAAATGATAACAACAGAACTTAATGAGCAGTAAATTGATGTTTGTCTTAATATCTAATTAATGTAATTTAAAAAAACACTGCAAAAACACAATTTAGTTTATTGGCTTAAATGTGAAAACAAACCTAGTTTAATTGGAGTTACTATTTACATATGTAATGTCAAAAAAATGTTACATTTCTACACAATTTCAACTTGTTTTTGAATCATGTTGTGCAAGCACAATTTCTTCTATTCTATCATCTTATTTTACATTTTTAAAGCAAAACAAAACAAAAATAGGTAAAATGTACATACAGCTTCTTTAGGTAGTTAGGTATAAGTTTGAACCATGTTGATTATGAATTACAGATAATATAAAAATTAAATATATGGCCAAGTGTCAGGCCTCAATCCAAAAATGACATAATGAAGCCTAATTGAGACTGGTTCTTTATTTGATTAACTCTAAAAGACAGAACCTTGCAATACGAGACTAAAGCTATAATTTTCTAACTTAATAGATATGTCCTGACAGGTTCTAGGATGTGGCTTCCCTAAACATCTTCCTCTCTCCACAGTTCAGTTCAGGACTGTGAAGAAGATATCTGTCACTCCTTCTCCAGGTGTAACACTTAATTTTAATTTTGACTAAAACAAAATCAAAATCATGGGAGCTTCAGGAAATCTTGTTCCAGACAGTAAAGTAACTCTCTGGTTCAGTATTTAATTATCATGTGATTTACATATAAGTCTTTAGGCAAGCAACTGTCAATGGATATGAGTAAACCTATGCCACTGTGGATCTGCTTTATAACATGATGCTGGGTAGCTTGTCGGTGAGCTCTATTCAGAGCTGTTTAAGACGATAGATAGATAGATAGATAGATAGATAGATAGATAGATAGATAGATAGATAGATAGA
>BLBF01000019.1:31271600-31285770 GCA_015471245.1 Laticauda colubrina
AGACAGACAGACAGACAGACAGACAGACAGACAGACAGACAGACAGACAGACAGACAGACAGACAGACATAATTCTTTATTGGCCAAGTGTGATTGGACACACAAGGAATTTGTCTTGATGCAAATGCTTTCAGTGTACATAAAAGAAAAGATACATTCATCAAGAATCAAGAATCATCAGGTACAACACTTAATAATAATCATAGGGTACAAAAAGTAATCAAATCATACTTGGAAATAGACAGTATAAATCATAAGGATAAAAGCAACAAAGTTACAATCATGCAGTCACAAGTGGGAATGGATAAGCGATAAGGAGTGATGAGAAGATTAATAGTAATTTGTAAATAGTTGGACGGTGTTGAAGGAATTATTTGTTTAGCAGAGTTATGGTATTCGGGAAAAATTTGACCTTGTGTCTACTTATTCTAGTGTGTATTGTTCTATAGTGTTGTTTTGAGGGTTGGAGTTGAAACAGTTTATGTCTGGGATGTGAGGGGTGTAGGTAAGGGTCTTGAATAAGTTTTAATTTTTATTTATTTATTTATTTTTGTCAATTGCTTACAAGATAATAGGTATAAATAAAAACATAGTTCTAAAAACATGGATACATATAAGAAAAATAAAAGAAATAAAAGAAACAATAGGACAGGGACAGTAGGCATGTTGGTGCACTTATGCAAACCCCCTACAGACCTCTTAGGAAAGGGGTGAGGTCAATAGTAGACAATCTAAGGTTAAAGTTTTTGGGGTTTGGGGAAGAAACCACAGAGTCAGGTAGAGTATTCCAGACATTGATCACTCTGCTGCTGAAGTCATATTTCCTGCAATCAAGTTTGGTGTGATTAACCTTAAGTTTGTATCTATTGTTTGCTCTTGTGTTGTTAAGGTTGAAGCTGAAGTATTTATTGACAGGTAGGACATTGCAATGAATGATTTTATGTACCATACTTAGATTGGACCGAAGGCAGCATAGTTCTAGGTTTTCTAGGTCTAGAATTTCAAGTCTGGTGGCATAAGGTATTCTGCAACGAGTAGAGGAATGGAGAACTCTTCTTATGAAATATTTCTGGATCTATTTCTGGATCTGTGTTAATGTTAGATATGTAATGTGGGTTCCAGACTGATGAGCTGTGTTCGAGTATTGGTCTAGAAAATGTTTTGTATCCTCCAGTTGGTTGTATAATATTACCAGAGAAAAAGCTACGTAAGATTAGGTTAACAATTCTTAATGCCTTTTTGGCTATGGAGTTACAGTGGGCTCTAGCACTTAAATCATTAGAGATGAGTACTCCAAGATCCTTGACAGAGTTTGGATCATCAACAAGGTCTTAACTATTCAGCCTGTATTTTATTTTCTGATTTTTTTGCCAATATGTAGGACAGAGCATGTATTTGTTGAGATTTGAAGTTGCCATTTTTTTGACCATTCTGATACATAGTCGAGGTCTTTTTGAAGGGTAGCAGTATTGTCTGTGGTGTTGAATAGCTTTACATCATCAGCGAAGAGAATGCAGTTGCTCTTAATATGATCACAGATGTCATTTATATAGAGTATGAAAAGAGTTGGTCCTAGAGCACTGCCTGGGGGACACCACTGTTGACAGGTACAGAATTTGATAGGACGCTCCCAATTTTGACCATTTGTTGTCTGTTGACAGGAATGCTTCTATCCAGTTATGCAGGTGTCCAGAGATACCATAAGATTTTAATTTTAGGAGTAGTTTGTCATGTACCACTGAATCAAAGGCTTTACACAAGTCTATGTAGATTGTGTCTATTGTTTTGCCCTGATCGAGTTGTATAGTCCATATGTTTTTGCAGTGTAAAAGTTGCAGATTGCAGGATAGTTTTTTTTCTTGAAACCAAATTGTTTATTAGAGAGTGGGTTGTTTGTTTCTAAGTGGAGGATGATGGATTGGTTAATAATTGATTCCATGACTTTACAGGTGACGCAGCATAAAGAGATAGGTCTGTAATTTTCAACTAGGCTGGGGTCTCCCTTTTTGAAGATGGGGATGACTGTGGCTTATGACCACAGTTTTCGCAAGGAACTGGTCCTGAAAGATTTTTCAAAGATTATGCTTAGAGGTTCGGCTATGGCAGTGGATAGCTTTTTCAAGAAGTAGGCACATATTCCATCCTGTCCAATAGATAGAGATGGTTTTAGATTATGTAGTGCTTTTTCAACATTGTCTTCTGTAAAATCGATATGTACACTGCTCAAAAAAATAAAGGGAACACTTAAACAACACAATGTAACCCCAAGTCAGTCACGCTTCTGTGAAATCAAACTGTCCTCTTAGGTAATTGACAATCAATTTCACATGCTGTTGTGCAAATGGAACAGACAGCAGGTGGAAAGCGTAGGCAGTTAGCAAGACATCCCCAATAAAGGAGTGGTTCTGCAGGTGGTGATCACAGACCACTTCTCAAGTTCCTATGCTTTCTGGCTGATGATTTGGTCACTTTTGAATGCTGGCGGTGCTTTCACTCTAGTGGTAGCATGAGACAGAGTCTACAGCCCACACAAATGGCTCAGGTAATGCAGCTCATCCAGGATGGCACATTAATGAGCTGTGGCAAGAAGGTTTGCTGTGTCTATCAGCGTAGTGTCCAGAGCATGGAGGTGCTACCAGGCCAGTAAATCAGGAGACATGGAGAAGGCCATGGGAGGGCAACAACCCAGTATCAGGACTGCTACCTCTGCCTTTGTGCAAGGAGGAACAGGAGGAGCACTGCCAGAACCCTGCAAAATGATTTCCAGCGGGCCACAAATGTGCATGTGGCTGCTCAAACAGACGCCATGAGGTTAGTATGAGGGCCTGACGTCCACAGGTGGGGGTTGTGCTTATAACCCAACACCATGTAGGACGTTTGCAGTGGCATAAATTTTTGTATCGGCTTTTGAAGTTGGCAACATGACCAGATTTGTTTTTCCACCAAAGTGATTTCTTTTTGGATTGAAACTTCCTTATTGTTATGGGTAATTTGTTTTTTCAGGTTTTTGGAGTTGTTAATGGTACATATAGTTTGATGACTCTTTTGACTTCAAGTAAAAATATGTTGTAATGGTCTTCTACAGTATTGCATCTAGTGAATAGAAATTGCCAATCAAGGGATGAGAGATCATTGTTTATAAGATCATAGAAGTGATCTTCTGTGATCTCATAGAAGATCATTGAAGTTATAATTGGGGATTCCATTGTTATGATGATTTTTGTGTGGACGTATGTTGAGACAAAAGTCAATCATGTTGTGGTCACTGTTGGAAAAGGATTCTTTAATTTGTATTCCATAAATTGAATTCAAACTATTGCAGAAGATGAGATCGAGGCAATACTATAAAGTCTAGTGTTGTTGGTGACTAGTTGTTCTAGTCCCAGATTTGTTACTGCATTGTAGAAGGTTGCAGGTGTGGGTTCAGTTATACATTTGTTAAGGGTCCGATTAATATGAGGTAGATTGAAGTCACCAAGAAAGATAAAAGTGTGTGGGCAGAATGCTGCCCATGTTAGTAGTGTATTTAGCTTGTTTGCATGTTCGATGTCATAATCAGGGGCTCTGTAACATAGGAAGAACCAAAATGTGATATTTAAGTGTTGTAACTATGTATCATTTATGTGTTTGCAACTGTGTATCATTGCAACTATGTATCATTCAGGCATTTGCAACATTGTATCATTCACATGTAATCATTGAGCTTCTGTCTCCTCAGTGACCTTTTACAGGGCACGTACAGAGACAAGGAGCTAAACCTCTGTAGAAATAGCCTATTTACATTGAGATTACATTGTCTGGCATGCAGCTTTGTGAAGAAGGAATATCCTGATCAAATTATAAATCTTGCCATCCTGTCTGACCTGGTATCTTACCTTGTTTGAGCTATTGTAAATCCTGTGTATCCTGTCTGACCTGGGCTTGACCTAGGCTCTGAATAAACAATCATCCCCTTTTGAATGAGCATAATAAAAGAGTGTGTGCCAAGACATTCTGGGCGCACTCATCCCGAGGAACTTTGTCTCCTGTCATTTCTTTCTCCTTTCGCTCCCTATCATGAGACGCCCATCTAATGCGGGATAGCAGATACCGCATTCTGGTGACCTCGACGTGATTCCCTAAGGGGGATACATTGCGACGCGCTCATATCTTACCCGCTCGATGAGAGCTGTGCATCGCCAGGCCTGAAGCGAATTGCACATCATCGGATCTGAAACACGGTCTCGACTTTCGTAAGTATGGGCGGAAACTTTTCTCAACAACAGACAGAGCATCTGAAGGAATTGAGGGAGTTAGTCGCTTCTTCTTCTAAATATTCTGCTAATTTAAAGGGCTCGCTTGTAAAAATGAAACCTATTGCTACATTATTGACTTATGTGTGGCAACATTGTCCCACTTATCCAGAGAAAGGGTCCTTAAAAATCTCCATTTGGCAAAAAATTGGTGACTATCTCCATAATCCTCCTCGTGCACCTATTGGCATTTTGGTCACTTGGAGGAAAATTATGGAGGCTTTAAAAGTCCATTATAAAATAGAAGGAGAGAGTGTATTTGAATCTCCTCCACCAAGTTATGATAACTTTCCTGTCCTTCAACCCTCCGCTCCCAATGATCATAAGTCATTACGAGAGCCTCCCTTCATCCAATCCACTTCTTTAAATGTAGAGCTCTCGTGTCCTCCACCACCCTCCCGAGGTGGGGGGGGGTGTTGTAAAAGCCATTCAACAAGCCTTTTATGAAGGAGAAATGGATGAGGACACCTTTGCAGCTGCCTCCCTTTATCCTATCATACAAACCGGCAATCCTCCAGCTCCTCAGTATACCCCAATGCCGTACAAAATAATTAAGGATTTAAAAACAGCTTGCAAGGAAAATGGTATTCAATCTCGCTATGTACAGGGTCTTTTAGGATCAATAGCCCAACCAGGAGCTGACTTGATAATGCTGATTGGCGTACATTATTTGCCATGATCCTCACGCCTTCACAATTTTTGGTCTGGGAGTCAGAATTTCATAAGCGTACTGCAGCCGCAGCCGCTAGAGGCTTACCGGCAAATGGCACTCTAGATATGCTTAACGGTACTGGCACTATGCTTACCGTTGCCCAGCAGACTGCCACAGACGCAGCTGCTTTCCCTATATTACAGGATTGTGCTTTGGCCGCTGCTCGAAAGGTTGATAATGCGGGATGCGTGCCCAAATCTTTCTCTAAAGTTATTCAAGGACCTTCTGAGCCTTTTTCCTCCTTTATAAATCATCTCACAGAAGCCTTAGAGAGACAAATTGATAATGAGGAGGCTTGTAATGAATTACAATTGAAACTTGCTTATGAAAACGCAAATGCTGATTGTCAGAAAGTTTTGCAACCATTAATTAATAAGAAAAATGTTACCTTGGCAGATTATCTTACAGCCTGCCGAATCATGGGAACCATATCCCATTCCATATCTACTCTGGCTACAGCCATTACTGAAGGCATGCAGCAGAACATGAGCTCTCTTCTTCCCATTTCCCAACAAAACACTCGCAAAATGGGCAATTGTTTTAATTGTGACAAGCCAGGTCACTTTAAGAGCCAATGCAGAGCCCCGGGCGGGGGAGCAAATATGTCAAGAAACCAGGTAGCTCGCCCAAAGTCGCCATGCCCTCGATGCCAAAAGGGCTATCACTGGACTAATCAGTGCAGAGTCCAAAAGAATGAACAACAGAATAACCCTGCAATCATCCAAAAACCTTTTTTGAATCAGGGAAACTAGAAACGGGGCAGGCAGCCAGCCCCACAACAAAGGCTGCTGAAACTTGCAACTTTTCTTCTTTCGCTTACGATCTTGTTGCTAATGAAACTGTTACTTATCTTCTGGTGTCGCTGACTTTCTCTTTGTACGTCCTGTTCAGCCTTTTCATATGCTCCCTGATATTCCAGTGCTAGTCTTTCCTGTAAGGGATTTAGCTGAACAAGGTATTCTTGCCTCTCCTTTTCTGCATGACCCTACTGTATTGTCTGATGTCTGTCTGTCTGTACTAGCTAATACAGAAGTTACTATAAATGAGGGGGATGTTGTGGCAAAAATGATTGTGCTCTTAGACCAACAACAAGAGCAACTCTATGCAATTGAAAGACCAATTAGTCAACCAAAACCTACGGTAACATTCTTATTGAATGGTCGATCCTTTCTTGGTCTTTTAGATACTGGAGCGGATATTTCGGTCATCCGAACCGCTGAGTGGCCAAACACCTGGCCTGCAGATGTGGCACCAGCGGTGAGAGGAGTGGGGGGACTCCAGGAGACTCGCATTAGCAGAAACTGGGTAAAAGCCCATTCCCCTGAGTCTCAATGTGTTGCTTATATTAAACCAGCTGTAATTCCTCTGTATAATAATTTGTGGGGAAGAGACCTTATGTCACAGTTTAATGCACAACTTACCCTCCACTAACCATGCTTCGCTTGCATTTGACTCACAATAACCCTGTGTGGATTGATCAGTGGCCTCTCCCTTCTATAAAGCTTGAAGCCTTACATTCTCTTGTTCAAGAAGAATTAGATAGAGGTCATTTAGAACCTTCATTGAGTCCATATAATACCCCAGTTTTTGTTATCAAAAAGAAAAACGGTGCTTGGCGCCTCCTTCAGGATTTAAGGGCTGTGAATTCGGTCCTCCTTCCTATGGGACCCCTGCAATGTGGTCTTCCAAATCCTAACATAATTCCTCAAGAGCACGACCTTATCATTATTGATTTAAAAGACTGTTTTTTCTCCATTCCATTACACCAGTTAGATAGAAAACTATTTGCTTTTACAGTACCAACCTTAAATAATCAGAGACCTACCAAACGATATCAATGGAAAGTCTTACCGCAAGGCATGTTAAACAGTCCAACTATGTGTCAATATTTTGTGGATTTAGCCTTGCAACCATACAGGGACAAATATCCTCATTTTTTAATCTATCATTACATGGATGATATATTGGTATCTGTACCTGGCCCAAAGGGCACGGTATTAAAAACTCTGCCGTGCCTGACCTCCATTCTAGGTAAAGCAGGTCTCACAATAGCCCCAGAAAAAGTACAATCCAAACCACCCTTTTCCTATTTAGGTCACAAGTTACTTGCTTCAGCTGCTGTTCCTTCCCTTCCCCTCCCAACACTTCCCCCGAAACCCACACTTGTGATCTTACAACAGTTCCTAGGAACCTTAAATTGGGCACGTCCTTATTTGGGTTTGACCACAGCTACATTAGCTCCTCTTTTTAATGCCCTCACACAAGGTAAAGCCCCGTCTGATGTTATCATTCTAAATAAAGAGCAGTTGCAGGCATTAAAAGACGTTTCTCATTCACTGGCTACTCGATGGGTGGATCGAGCTATAGAAAATTGCCCTTTATCAATTGCTTTACTAAATACTGTTCAGAGACCAACAGCTGTTATTATGCAATCTCATCAGACACAGGTTCTGATTTTAGAATGGCTGCATTTGTCTCACACCCCACGAACCACAATCACTAGTAAAGCCTCTGCATATTCCCAGTTGATCTTTAAAGGTCGACAAAGGTGTAAACAACTCATGGGATGTGAGCCTGTTTCAATATTCACTCCTTGCTCACTGACCACGTGGGAAATGCTATGGTGTAATTCAGAAGAACTACAATACGCTTTAGAAGAGTGGCCAGGGTAAACTTCTTGCCATTTACCAGCAGACCCACGTTTCACTTTTCTTAAAACTCTCCCTTTTGAATGGCAATCCCCTCTCTCAATATCTCCATTAGTAGATGCACCTACGCTTTATGCAGATGGGGGGAAAATGTATGGTGCTTGTGCATGGTACCAGGAGGGAGAGTAGAAAACTAAAATTACCCCTCCGCAATCTTCTGCTCAACAGGCAGAACTTGCTGCATCTCTTATTGCGTTTCAACAGTTTCAAAAAGCTCCTTTTAATTTAATAGTAGATTCCTTATACGTTTCTCAGATTTTGAAAAATATATATCAAGCCTATTTATCTCCTAGCATGTCTGTTCCTTTGTTAAAATTGATGCTTCCTATACAACAATGTATCAACAGCCGTACGCATCCATTCTTTGTAGCACATATCAGGAGCCATCAACCTCTTCCTGGTATTTTACAGGAAGGAAACAAGGTGGCAGATGCAGATGCAGCAGCTGCATCAGGTAAATCAATTTGTAATCTGACAGCAGCCCAAAGCCATGACTATTTTCACCAAAATAAAAAGGCATTACAAAAACAATTTTCTCTAACTCAGGCAGAAGCTGCTGCCATTATTCAACAATGCCCCACATGTAGTAAGCAAGGACATTCCATTCCCATAGGAGTCAATCCTAGAGGATTAAAAGCTTGTGAAATTTGGCAAATGGATGTAACTCAGTATCCACCTTTTGCCCCTTGGAAATATTTGCACGTTTCCATCGATACATATTCAGGGTTTATTCTGGCTACTCCTCAAAGGGGAGAAACTGTAAAACATGTCATCAATCATTCAATTCATACCTTTGCCTCGCTGGGACGTCCAAAAGAAATCAAAACAGACAATGGGCCTGCCTATACGAGTTCTGCTTTCCAGGACTTCTGTAACAGATGGGATGTAACTCACAAGTTTTGGATTCCCTATAACAGCCAGGGGCAGGCTATTGTGGAATGAGCTCACTTATCTTTGAAACGTGCTCTTGATCGATATTCATTGCAGGAAAAACCTCCCAACCTCCCAGCATTGCAAAATTCTCTTAACATTTGTCTTTACACTTTAAATTTTCTTAATCTAACTGGCATTCCTCCCACTTCTGCTGCTTCACGTCATTTTTCCTCCCCCTCACCTCCCCCTAACAGACCTCTGTTACATTATCGCAGATTTCCAGATCCCGCCTGGTAGGGTCCCGCTGAGCTTCTCACCTGGGGATGAGGCTACGCTGCGATTTTACTACCAGACAAAACCACTTGCTGGGTCCCTGGTTGGGCGGTAAGACCCTATCATGGGAATTCCTCCGCTACATCTGCATCTTAAACTCTTCCTGATATTCTTACCTATATCCTCTTTGCAATTTCTACCTTATTCATATCCTACTTATACCTTTGTTCAACATGGTCATTGGACCACATTAGAATTTCGCTTTATTAATTATGATAGTGACTGTCCTATTGTCTGTTGGCATAATAATCTTCCCATAAATCTATCTCCTTATATTCACACATACTTCAACAAAACCTATGCTTCCTGTCAAAAGATTATTCGTGTTAAAGCCACTTCATTAACAGAAGGCTATTATACTTGTTCCATGTGGGTACGTCATGAAAATGCTACCCATAGCTTTCACTCTGTCACTTCTGTTTTGTTTACAGAACACTCTATCACTCGCTCTTTTGTTCCTTCTTTACTCTTCCTATGGAAAAGAACCTTAAAATCTTTTCCTCTATTCAAGCTAGATATAGGGGGACCTAAATGTCCTTCTCTTGTATTACGGGTTCCTCCAACCCAGCTAACATCCTTGATGAATGACCAAATTAATCTTCATTGTCATTATTGTAATTATTATCCTTTTTCTACTAATTGCATTCCCTTCTCATCTCGTAAATGTTCTACAACTAACTTGTCCATAGTCCTCTCTCCTACTTGTGATGCTTTTATATACCCGAACTCTGATCCTGCCAACAAACGACGCTTCAAAAGAACTGTCCATGACGATCCGCAGAAGCCTCATAGAAAATATAATATTACTTGGACTATAAAAGACTTTCAAGGCATTCGTTTAAGCTCTACAACCAATTCTTCTTGCATAGAAGACTTCTACCCACCACTTCAATTCGATTTGGCAGAAATGCTTGTAGGCTCCACCGCCTACAACTCACCTTCTCATCCAACAGAGCCTAGTCATAGAGTGGTAAATAAATATAGGTTTTATGTATTCCCCGGACAGCCCGTTTCCAACACTCAGATCCCTGCCCAACGACTTCTCGACTGCGGGGGGTCATCGGATTACTTTTGCAAAGCCTGGTCATGTGTTTCAACTGGACATATTTATTGGGATCCGGGCACTAAGGGTGATCTCATTACTGTCACTCGCACCACATGGGATATTCCATGCAGTGATAAAAAATTGCCCAAATGCAACCCGGTAACCATAAG
Organism: Laticauda colubrina; assembly: GCA_015471245.1. Classification (NCBI taxonomy): domain Eukaryota; kingdom Metazoa; phylum Chordata; class Lepidosauria; order Squamata; family Elapidae; genus Laticauda; species Laticauda colubrina. Next base: position 31,281,734 of record BLBF01000019.1, read on the forward strand.
GTTCACGGACCAAGGCAAGAAAAGTACCCTTTGGGACACTGGCTTGAAATGGGGTGCCCGCCTAAAAGGAGTCTGGCCGGAAAAGCATTATGGAAATATGTTTTACATTCAACGTCACATTGAACTCCCTTGCTCTAACCCGGTGGGACCACATGAAAAGGTTATTAAATCCCCATTCTTGCAACCCATAACACAGGGAGTTAACCCATTGATTCCAATGATCAAAGCTTCCTATGCCTTGCTGAACTCTTCAAACTCATCAATTGCCTCCACATGTTGGCTTTGTATTTCTGCCTCTCCACCTTTTTACGAAGCCATCGCTTCCCAAGAATCCATTGCTAATTCCACATCAGACGAACGTTGCCGTTGGAGAAACTCCACTATTACTGTTTCTTCCATCACTGGGGTCGGTTGTTGCTTGGGAAATATTCCATCCAATTACTCACAATATTGTCATAATGTTTCTAATGGCTATCATTGTAATGTATATCTTCCTAAGAACCGCCTTGGCCGCACCCACACCATCGGAGGATACTCTGCAGTCTACACCACTTCAGGAGGAAATTTAACATCACGCCTGAAAGGAATGTATTTTATCCCTGGCAATAACTCTGTCTGGGCTTGTTCCACCGGTCTCACAGCATGTGTCTACGGGGATGAACTTATTAAATCCAAATCATTTTGCATTCAAGTATGGCTTGTACCAAAAATTAACGTGTATAACTCTGATGATTTTATATCCCTACAGGCACCCATGGAATACCCCCTCAGAACAAAGCGGGAAATTATTAGTACTCTCACTCTAGGTTTACTGCTTGCTCTGGGCACCACGGGCGCAGCCACAGGCATTGCAGGACTAGCTGTCTCTGACCAAAAAATTACAGCTCTGGGTTCAGCCATTGATGATGATTTATTACGAATTGAGAAATCAATTACAGCTTTGCAAAACTCCTTGACCTCCCTCTCAGAAGTGGTCTTGCAGAATCGTAGAGGCTTAGATCTGTTATTTTTAAAACAAGGGGGATTGTGTGCTGCGCTTAAAGAAGAATGTTGTTTTTATACTGATAGCAGGGGGATCGTGTTGGATTCTTTGAAAGAATTAGAAAAACGCTTAAAAGATAGAGAAAACGAAAGGTTAAACATGTATAATTGGTATCAAGGCTTGTTTTCTATTTCACCATGGCTTACAACCCTTTTAACTGCATTGGCAGGACCATTAATAATCATTATATTGATATGTATTGTAGGACCTTGTTGTTTTAATAGAATATTGCAATTTTTGAAAAATCAATTATCCTCCATAACTGCTAATGTTAATGTGTTATTGCAAGCTCATGTTAAGTCCTTAACACCGGATGAAAAAATGTCATTGCTGAGTTACCGCTCCTTGGACAACCCTGACGCTGACGGGTCGCACTCCTGCCTAGATGACTGGGACGGCGAACATTTCAGAAAAAAGGTTCCTGTCTTCTTGGACAAGGAAGAAGACTCGTCATAAATAATAAAAACAGAGGAGATGTTGTAACTATGTATCATTTATGTGTTTGCAACTGTGTATCATTGCAACTATGTATCATTCAGGCATTTGCAACATTGTATCATTCACGTGTAATCATTGAGCTTCTGTCTCCTCAGTGACCTTTTACAGGGCACGTACAGAGACAAGGAGCTAAACCTCTGTAGAAATAGCCTATTTACATTGAGATTACATTGTCTGGCATGCAGCTTTGTGAAGAAGGAATATCCTGATCAAATTATAAATCTTGCCATCCTGTCTGACCTGGTATCTTACCTTGTTTGAGCTATTGTAAATCCTGTGTATCCTGTCTGACCTGGGCTTGACCTTGGCTCTGAATAAACAATCACCCCCTTTTGAATGAGCATAATAAAAGAGCGTGTGCAAGACATTCTGGGCGCACTCATCCCGAGGAACTTCGTCTCCTGTCGTTTCTTTCTCCTTTCGCTCCCTATCATGAGACGCCCATCTAATGCGGGATAGCAGATACCGCATTTAAGGACAGTTCACAGATGATGGTCTCAGGAAGAGCAAGCTCTTGGGTAACTTGGATGTTTTTTAGATGTAAGAATTTTTTATAGAAAGTAGCAACACCACCTCCTCTACGGATTTCACAATCTGATTGGTAAACATGATAGTCTCTTACTGTGATAATGGAATCAGGGAGAGATGCATTGAGCCATGTTTCACAGACAAATATAATGTTGAATTTAGCCATATTTAGTAAGAGAAGAAATTCACGTATTTTATTCACAAGGCTTCTTGCATTGAGTAACTTGCATTTAAGGCCAGTTGTGGTTGGAATAGAGGTAGGTAGGGGTGTGCATGCCTAGTTTTGAGTGATGTTGGATTGGATGGGGTGGGGATTGGATGGGGTGGATTGGTTGTGGGTTGTGTGACTTTTTTTGTGTGCAATCAGTTTGGTAGTCAATGTATAGATCCTTTTCTCCATTGTCTAGACATTGTTTAGGAAGGAAGTGCCAGAATAGGATTCTAAGGTCATCAAAGGCTCATCTGAAGATACAAAGGTGAATCTGCTGTACAGATAGAATGTCTAAACAGCTGGCATTCTGCCAAAGTATTTGCTATACAAACATAAAAGTAGATTAGGAATTGCTTAGCTAGCAGGAATGAACAGAATGGAGATCTTTCTATTTATATTTTAAGGAATTGCTCAAACTCTGATTGTGTTTTCACAAAATACCATTAACGTTTCAAATGATAGTATGTGTAAAGTTAATCATAGTTTCTCTGATCCATTCTGTTAGTTTTTGGTCATATCAATTATGATATTTTCCATCTTATTATAAAATACCTTCCACCTCTAGCTAGTACAGCCCAATAAATGTCCATATTTCAAGACTTGATAAGGAATAGCTAGAACTGCCCTTTTCCCCATTTTATATGGATACTTTATATGAATACTGGGAGAAAGCTTGGATAATCCCACTAGAACTCATAGCAATGCAAGATCATTTTTTTTTACCAAATGTACAATTATAAAAATAATAAAAGCATTTATTTTGTTGTATTCAACTCCATTTTTCTTTTAGAGAATTTATATGCTGGTAATTGGGACTAAGCAGAAATATGGTGCCCCCCCCCCCCCCCCCCAAAAAAAAAGGCACAATATATATTAACAAAAGCTAATCAACGTATTTTGGCATCTGGGCCAAAAACCTCCCCACCTTTAAGCTAAAGAGGCATAGTTATTGCATATCATCTAAATAATTGACAAATTTATTTTGCTTTTGTTTTCCCTACTGGCTACTACTATAAGAGCTACTTGGGCTTAAACATAACAAAAAATACAATTGTGCTGGATTTTGCTTAGCACAGTGGTTAACAAATTTAATTTTTGTCCCTTAAATAGAGTAACTTCAGATAACAGGCCAGGGGAATTTACTTTCTGAACTGGTCCCAAAATGAGTACAATGGAATTGGTAAGCATATGAAAACTTAACAATTCCTCAGAGAATGACCATCGACCTGATAAAACCAAACTGATAAAAATTCACTGTTCTTAAAAAAGCAAGTCTGCTCAGATCATGTAAGTTGGTCAGCACAATTGAACTTGGCTTTGGAAAAGCTTCTATATATTACAGACTATTTCAAAGTCTGCATTACTATTACTGTTAATCTTCTTATTACTCCTTATCACCATCCCCTCCCACTTGTTAATGTCTGACTATAACTTTGTCACTTGTATGCTTATGATTTATATTGACTGTTTCCTAGTATGATTTGATTGCTTATTGTACCCTATGACTATCATTAAGTGTTGTACCTTATGATTCTTGACAAATGTATCTTTTCTTTTATGTATACTTGAGAGCATTTGCACCAAGACAAATTCCTCGTGTGTCCAACCATATATGGCCAATAAAGAATTCTATTCTGTTCTGTTCTGTTCTATCCTATCCTATCCTATCCTATCCTATCCTATCCTATCCTATCCTACCCTGTTCTATTCTATTCTATTCTATTCTATTCTATTCTATTCTATTCTATTCTATTCTAT
>BLBF01000019.1:31285780-31296524 GCA_015471245.1 Laticauda colubrina
ATTCTATTCTATTCTATTCTATTCTATTCTATTCTATTCTATTCTATATCATCTAGTTAAACAGCCAAATTGAGATGATTTCAAGTTTCCTTGCGGAAACAGTATTAGACTTTATGAGTAAATGATCCAACCTTGTACACAGCCAATGTTGTCTTCCCAATGTAGCCAGATATAATATATAACAAAGTAATCAATATATAACAAATACTGATTCTAAAAGGAATGTCAAAATGCAAAACACATGACTACAGCCATATTTGAGCTGATATATGAGCTGATCTAATTGCCATAGGATGATTCATTTACATACTCCATATTCATCAGTTCTGCTTCACTATCAGTCCCTGATGGGCATCAAAAAGAGTTGTTCATGCATGTTGGGTCCAAATGATAGCAGCTGTATAAGACTGAGATTATACCAAATTCCACACACACACTATTCATGATCTGAATGATCCACCCTTCTGATCATAAAGTTATATTTCATCTGTCAGGTTGAAGTCCCATTTTTTTATATAGAGGGAAGGGTTCCAATCCTGAAGTGGATGTAGTGAATAAGCTTTTGGCTGAGGGCCACTGTTATTGTTGCAGAGGTCCACAGAAATTAAAACCTAAAACAGCACAAGACAAACCTTAATGAGCTGATATGAAAGTGTGGTAAATGGTAGGTTCCTGTCCTGTATTGATAAATCATTCTTCTGACTGAGGGGAGTGATAATACACCAGATCATCTCTCAAATGTTGTGCTAAGTAGCAAGGCAGTTAAATAAGTGTATATCCTGGCTACATTATAATTCATTTATTATATTAATGCAAGAGTGGGTACTTAAATGAAGAACATTTCCTACAGTTAACAAACAGGTGAATATTTATATTGCTTTGTACAAAAGACATGGTAATCCTTTTGCAGATATCAGATTAAAAAGGCCTTGAATATACTATTTCTGGATTGCAAACCAATTATGAGAACACAAAAACCATATGCTTTATTTAAAAAAAAATGCTGCTCTGGCACTTGCCACAAAATTTGCCTACCAAATATGTTGCTTTTCATATTCACATTGTAGCATAGAATGGAAGGTAAAATGTTAAAATGTCAGTGAACTCGCTTCTTTTTTTGCCTCATTAGAATTGCAAACTCTTGTCCAAACGCTTGCAACTATTTGAAGCCATCTTTTATATGGGGATCTGTTATAATCCAGAGTCAATTGCACCAAACTAAACAAACAAAAATATGCCCTATAACATAAGACTGGCTAAAAATTTTCAACCCCAAGATCTAATATTTCTTATCTTGTTCAATTACATCTAGCCCAAGCTAAAAAATAAATTGGAAAATTCAGAATTTTGAATTTTCATCACAGGGCAACTATGACAGTTTTAGAAAAAGAGGCTTTGTGTAGAATAGCATATCACTAAATGCCACTTGGAATAATATTGGGACATAATAAGGTATCTTTCAAACCAGTTTACCAGTTAATAATGTCTGAAATTTTTACATTTTTCTGCTGTTATATTCTACCATTATCTATACAGAAGGGCAGGTTTCAGAAGCTCCCTCCCTCCCAGCTGTTTCCCCCCTCCCGAATAGGCTTGCCCCTGTCTGTCTGGGAACACTGAATTACTATAAATTCTATAGAGATGGATTTCTAGAGAAGAACCCCAACTGTGCTCAGAATCTTTAAAAGAACAATAAATTTATATACGTCTTTTTCTAATCACTTTTAGAAATTATTAATGACTTTTCAGCGATTCGGAACCTTTGGACAGACATGTTTTATAGCACTGGGTAAGTCTTCTTTAATCCTTTATGAAATAACTTTTAAATCCAAATTTAAGAACTTATCTTTCTTTATTGACCAGCAAATGGGTGATTGAAATTTTTATTTTAGAAAGACTCAACTTATAATTAGAGAATGAAGCAAAATATTTTAACATTGGACATTCTGAAGGATTGTTTTAAACAATGGAGCCAGTTTGTGCAGCATCTTAGGCATTCCTTCCCCCCTTTGCACATTCCTTCACACCTACCCAATTTGAATCAACCTTTTGCATCCCTTCACACTCCTGCACATGCTCCTCGATCTATGCTGCATTTCTTATATACCCCATTGCACCATTGAGCAGCCTTAACCAACCTCCCTTCCCCTTCCCTCCCCATGCCATGCCCCAAGCCTTTGCCATAAGACTGCTACCTTCTCCCTCTCTCCCTGGGACTTGAAACTTCCTGCTGGCTTGTCCACTGGTTTTACTTATGGGAAACTGGCAGGAAGTTGCCTTATCTGATGACCATGGGATTTATTTCAACAATAGCAACTGGTAGTATAGGGATTGCTGTAATTAAACAACATGGTAGCATGACTGCACTGCTTAGTCATGAAAATTCTGGTCCCAACTGCCATTGTAAGTCGAGGACTGACTGTATGTTGTTAGCCTTAAGAGGTTTTGATTCATATAAAGTTTTTTCAAATTACTGCAAGTTTTTATTATACAATTTTTTGGCACTGCAATAATTATCATATGTTCAGTGTAAACTACTGGCTACTAGAACTTCCATTAGACAATTTCATTACTATATCACTATTTGACTTCCCAATTTTCTGCAGATAGGTTTTATTGGACACATACATCTTGAAAAAATAATAATTGTTTACAGTTAAGTAACATATTATGATGTATATACATATAGAGCAATCAGCTTTAAAATATACTTTCTTCTACTTTCTCAAGTTTGGTTTTCTGATCTTGGCTGTGGTTACTGCAAATTCTTGGCATTAAAGTAATCTACTACTTTGGTTAAACATATGTTTGACATGCAGAAAGTTAATAGGTTAAATGCTTTTTGTGACAAGCTCAGTGGTGCACTATTTTGTGAGGTTTGCTTTCAGCTGAGCTAGAAGTGTTTCATCCTTCCTTCAGAATCATTCAGCTCAAAAGTTCTGCAAAGAATTTAACATTGCATTTACTTGTGCTAGTTAAAAAAGAAAGACAAAAGGGGAAATGAAGTAAAAGAAAACATTCTCCACAGAACAGGAAAGTAGTAAGATTAGAGAAAGAAAAATAGCATTTTTAAAAAATGGGTTTTTTTTTAAATTAAGAAATCAGTATTTTTTAAAAAAAGTTTCAATGAACTATAAGAAAACTTGAGCAGGCACCACTTTCTATGCTAAGCAAGAAAAGACAGGTGAAAGATGCATTGGCAGACAGGGGCAAGAATATGATATGTATTTCTACCCTTCAGAAATGGTTGATGGCAGTGGTGGGATTAATTTATTTTTACTACTGGTTCTGTGGGTGTGGTTTGGTGGGTGTGGCAGAGGAAGGATATTGTAAAATCTCCAGTCAGACGTGGTATTTGCCAGTTCTCTGAACTCCTCAAAATTTGTGTTACCAGTTCTTCAGAACTGGTCAGAACTTGCTGAATACCACCTCTGGTTGATGGCCTATACTCAGGTTTTGCAGAATTACTGGGTTGGCATCATTTCAAATAAAGAATTTGGATTTAGGTTTTTTGCTAACTATTTTTTTAATACTCATGAATTAAAATTGATGCTAGCCTTGAACATGTGCTGCTCCAAGAGAGAAAATGGATAGAACCTATCTTAAAAAGAGAACTATATTTTGAAAAATCTCTTTTTAACATTTACTCATTGTCAGAAGACCAGGTTTTTAAATTAAATAGAGGTGACAGAGTTCATCTCAAAATCAGTTAAAATCAAACCCCAGAACACTACTGTTCTACAGCCTAGCCAAAATTAACTTTCAGCCAATGCTTATCTCAGAAAGGGTAAAAAAGTAGTTTGAATTCATTTTTAACATTTTTGGACATTGCCCCTCCCTTTTTTCATGAGCTTTTCACAGCCATTTTCTTCTTCTAACAAATTGTATCTCAAAATTAAGGCACATAATTTTGCTTGAAATTCAGCCTTCATTTTGCCAATAAAGCATGAAAATATAAATGTAAAACTGCTATGAAAATTACCTGACTTTACGCCAAGCTTTTTTCTGTTTTAGTACAATCACAACTACATTTTCCAAGCACACCAAACAAGGATGTGTCTCTGTGCTCCTGTGACAAGAAATGAATAAGCTTCTATAAAATCTGACAAAACAAGAAACACTCATTTGTTTTCACACCTCAGTTAGCCTCTGGAAACTTAAGTTTGTGATGTTTAGACAATTCTATGCAGAGCCATCTGCTGGTATTCAAAAGAAAAAACAGATCCAAATCAAACTTAATTGAAAGGAAACACATAGCTTTCCTTCTTCTTTCCTTATCCTAGTTTCTGCAAAATTTTGACCCTGTCTAATTCAAATTGGAGTCCATTTTCTCCCTTTCCTCCCCCTTTTGTAATTAATTTTTTCATGTATAAACATCCTGTTTGATAATGTCATGTTTGGGAGTGCTTAGGAGGAAGTTAAACATCAGGATCTGTAATATTTCATAACTAAACCCAGAAGGGAAGCCAAGGAAAGAGACTCTCCAGATGGTGGAAGATAAAATCAATATGTATTTAAACCACATGATATGGTGGTCTAACCCCAGCACAAAATAGTTGAGATCTCACATGTCTATCAAGTCTCTGCTCTACTTCCTTGAAGAATTATAATCAGCTAAAGCTTGGAGTATGCCTACCATATTAAGGTTATGCAGTGTGGTGCTTTCCAAGTGTTCCAAACAAAACTCCTAAAAATTTTGTAAATGATGGTGGTGGCAGAGGTTAATGGGAAAACCTTGTTAGTTGTTTACTTGTGCCTGACATATAGAAGACATACCATTTATCTCTCACTGGGAGAATTACATTCAGTGAATTCTGATCCTTCATGGTGTTCAATTTTACTCTGGTTTGTAGTTCCTGACTTTAATAATTTGTTAAATAAGCTATTATCATAACTGTCTTTTTTTATAAGTAGCAGTAACATTAAGAGCATAAAAGACATGAAGGAAAGAAAGTATGAAGACAAGTTGGAGAATCTGTAAATCAGTAAAATCCAACTTTCACAAGATGAATTAGCTTTCAGTCATTATGTGCTAGCAAACATTTATGAGAAGCAATTTAGCTATACAAGACTCCATGAGTAAAGTGTCTACACAGCCTGGAATGATTGTTAGAGACCTAAGAGCAATTACCCTGAAACATCTCACTTATTAAAATGTCTAATGAAGAACTTAAGTAAAAGGTCACACACTTCTTTATTAATATAGTCCAAGATTGTGATTAATGAGTGCTAAGAAACAAAGCAAACAGTATAAAAGACTGGTTTGTATTAAAAGCTGTATTTATATCATGACCTACTCCAAATCTATTTGTGTGCTTATTATTATTGCCCTGTCTTTCTGTTAAAAATGCCTCAGGGTTTTGCACAATAAATTAAAACGACCTAAAAATAGGAAATCAATAAGAAACCTATTTAATAAAATAATAAAATTACAATAATATAACTAGACCGAGTTCACACAGCACAGTAAACCTAACTATATACATAGTAGTTAAAACCAAACTTACTGTGCTCTGTGAATCCTCAGTTTCCCTAACAAATCTGTCAACTTAGCAGTTGTATATTATTCAACAAATACAGCATAGTATAAAATAAAATGACTCCAGTGATGGTGGGGATAACTGAAGCCTCCTTTTAATTTAGGTTATTTTCTTTTGCTTTCATCTAGTTTCTTAATATGCTGGATTGTTTCTTGTTGTTTTTATTGTCATCTTTTTCATGCTTTAAATCATTTGTAAACTGCTTAGAGTTACTGGGAATTGGATGGCATATAAATTGAATAAATTATAAGGATCAGAAAGACCAGTTAAAGTTAGATTAATTAGAAGAATATCCTATATTTTAGTCATTGGGATTCTCTAGGCATTTCTCCTTATTTAACTGTTCTTAACTGTAACTGCATTTTTCTGTAATAATTCTGTGGCTTAATTTCATAGTTCTTCCATCATGTTAAAGCTGAAAAGGAAAAAGATTGAGGAAGAAAAAAAATTATGTCAAAAGTTTCATAAATTCCAAAACAGAACAATTATAAGTCATGGTGTTTTTCTCATGGTAGCTGAACCAGTTGTCTATTCCCTAGTCACACTCATAAGGCAATCAAATATCTTAGGATGAATGTTTGTATTATTTAATAGAGGATATTTTTCTATTTAATTTTATATTTGAAAGACTGCCAAAGCACAGTCCTTTATAACATCTTCTGTGTAATGATGGCATAAATAACTTTTTGGAATTTACTCAATTAATGGGGAAAGAAATAGGGTGCCAGATTTCTTTGATATAGAAAATTTTCTAATAATTTCTCAAAAGCAGATTTCCTTTTACAAATAATGACAGCAGCACTCCTAAAAAATACAATAGATGAAGTCCCCTAATGATATCTTTTTTGGGATTTTAGCACCCCAACTGGAAAGATAATTCTACAGTCCAAGATAAGACATTCATATACATACATGCACACCTGTCTTTGGTAATTGTACAATTAAGAATAAGAATACTCAACTGGATTTTGTCAAAATTGTCAACTTAAAAAAAAAAATGTTCAGACAATCCTTTTCAACAAAAAGATGCTTGGAAGAATTTTAATTAATTTCAAGAACCATCTGGTTCAAGAGTACTTTAAGATAAATAACTTAAATAAGGGAAAGTTCAAATTTTAAAGTTGTATAGTGATACTTACTAGCCCAATAGAAACTGAAAAACATGTAACTACTCTTAATTACAGGTTTCTCTTTATATTGCTTTTTTATGTAAACAGTAGTATTTACCAAATTAAAATTGCTCTATATAAATTAACAGATACATATTTTATGCAAATCTATGTCCTCTTTTGTCCTTTTTTTTTCTTGAGACTTTTTTTTTCTTTTTTTTTAAACTTGATTCTGTCCTGCTAATAATTTTGTAGGCCATCTTTCCTTTTTACCTTGCCAAATTTTATTGCATTTTGGAGTTATCTAACTAGATCACAGGAAATTATTTTAATCTAAGAAAATATTGTTTCATCCACAAATGCATCTATGGTTATGATAGAATTATGTTTATTCTTTGATGTGCAGAAACTTGAACTGCACCTTAATAGGCAGCACAAACTGTCTCTACTCAAGACAGAAAAAGTATGAGATAGAAAGGAAGTTGATTAGCAAACACATCATAATAATTGACTGTTTCAAATTAGTGAAGTGATTGTTTTAAAGAAACAGAATTCACATTCTTTTACCTAACATTGGGTTATCTCTTGATTCTTGTCTTGATATTTAAACTTCTCATTCTTTATATTTGTAAAAATTAGTAGGGCAGTAATGTGGATGAAAGCTCAAAGGAGATCCTGATACAATAAGATAAACTGGACTGTATTAAAATAAGAGGAGTACACTAAAATTAAAAAAAAAACATGGGAAGCTTAGCACAATAAATGTAAATTTTAGTTGGTATTTTTGTATTCCTACAATTACAAAATTGATAACTATGCAGGAATCAAGAGCAGAACGTAAATATATCATGCATTGTCCTACTATATTGCTGCTTTTACACTCTTCAAAATTCTGATTCAGAACCAAAGGCACAGAAAACTGATTAATTTACGGTATTGCATCTTTTAGCAGAGCATTGTAAGGATACTTGAAGGTATGGCTCAAGAATACCAAGATGACTATAGCTCTTCCAGTCTTGCTAGAAAATTGTGAGATAAATTGCTAATATTGTTACATGTTACATATTCTCCATTTTGTATTAAAGCTACGTTATTTATCAAAGCTCTCATAAGGATTCACCAACTGTACATTATCTAAAACTAATCTGAGGAAGTACTTTTTTTCTTCTAGGATGATTGTGAACTATGACATTGAATCAATATTTCATGTTTTAATGAGTTGTTCATTGTATCAAAAATGGCACCCTGAATAAATATTAGCTTTCCTTGAATTCTCCACAACTGTACTGTGACAGAGAATATATGCTTGTTGATAAATCCACAGAAATCTAAATAAAAATGCCAAAATGGTGCTTAGTTACAGTTGCTTTAAAGAAACTTGGAGTATAATTAAATTATGTTAAAAGATCAGAAATTAGTTGGTGTTATACCAACTTTTTAACAGTTTAATTCTTGTGTTTCTGTTTGATGTTCTCTATAGCATTCTAGTCCATGATTGTAGCTTGAAAATTCCTTTGTAATTATGAGCAATTCCTTTGTAATTCCTTTGTGGTTGGCTACAGCCTGTTCTGTGATTAGTGCAATATAGTAAATAAATGAAATATTTACAATAATTATTATTATTAATGTATTCAAAACTGGATAACAAATTTTCCAAATAAAGAAATTAAGCTTATTTAATTGAATTTCATTCACTTTCCTGATTCTTTTAACGAAACATGTTTTATCCTTTCTAATAAAGTCATTAAAAAAGAGGTCCACGTGAAAATGTGTATTCATTTTATGCTTGCATATTTCTTAAGGGCCTGTCACATAGGCCGACGGATGCAAAAAGTATGTAAAAAGGACACAGCAGATGACAAAATTTTCCATCCATTGTTATACGCTCTCAAAAGTGCCCCAAATTTGCATAAAGAGAACGGACAACAACAGAAAGGAATGGACGGGGAGAGGATGTAGCCAGGATGTTAAGCGGATGCTCCACGGAAGCCTAGCGGATGGAAGCGGATGGAAGTGAATGGCACATCCACAGGGCTTCCGGGGGAGCACAGCGAAGCGGACGCACAGCGGAAGGAACGGATGTAGAGCGGATGCTAAGCGGATGACGTGGATGCATCACGAAGCCTAGCGGATGCCTAGCGGATGCTTTAGCAGATGCAAAGCGTTCACTGCGCATGCGGGGAGGATGCATTGCGTCAGCCCCACGGATATAAAAGGATGCAGCTCGCAAGCAGGTCACCATTCAGAGGAAAGACCTGCTGCCAGACACATCTCCAGCCAACAACTATGGGGAAGAAGAGGAAGCCTGTGCCTACTCCTGCCAGCCCTGGCAAGAAGGACAGGGCCACCATCCCACCCCCTGGCCCTGACTCTGCTTCTGCTGGGGCTTCTGCTGCTCGGGCTGACTCTGCTAGTGCTGGTGCTTCTGCTGGTGCTGCTCCTGGTGCTGGTGCTTCTGCTGGTGCTTACTCTGCTGGCGCTGCTCCTGGTGCTGGTGCTTCTTCTGATGCTTACACTGCTGGTGCTGCTCCTGGTCCTGCTGGTGCTCCTGGTCCTGCTGATCCTGCTGGTGCTGCTGGTACTCCTGATCCTGCTGGTGCTTACTCTGCTGCTGCAGATCCTGGTCCTGCTGGTGCTGCTTGTACTGCTTGTCCTGCTTTTGCTGCTACTGTTGTTGTTGTTGTTGCTGCTGCTGGTGATGGTGTGGTGGACCAGCCCCTAGAACCTCAAAGCCCCTCTGATGAGAGCCCAGAAGGCCCTGCCAGAGGGAGGAAAAGACATACGCGTGAACAGGAGAGGGGGCAATACTCCATCAAAGAGAAACATGAGGATGAGGTGATCGAATGGCTGAGGGAGAACGAGTACCTATGGCGGAAGGGACACAGGCTCTATCGAGACACCAAGAGGAAGCAGGCGGCTTGGAGAGAGAAGGCAGAGAGCCTGGGCTACACTTCAGAGGCCCTCCTCGGCTGGTGGAAGCACATGCACACCTGGTATGGGAAGCTGCACCTCAAGAAGTCTGGCCAGGCCGCGGTCAAGCTCACCGACCGGGAGACCTATGTGATGGCCAAGTGCAGCTTCTTGGAGGGTGAGATCTGCCACCGAGGAGCAGCCCCTCTGTCAACCCTCTCTCTCAGGCACCCCACAGAGAGCCAGTCCTCTTCTGGCCAAGAGTCAGCTCCTGTGTCCAGGCAGGTATCTGTGGAGCGTCCCACGACAAACAGCCCCCCAACAGCTGCACTCCCCATGGCAGGGCGCATGGAGGACCCCCTGATGCAGTGGAAGCAAGGAGAGGGCACTTCCACCAGAGACATCCACCCCCAGCTCCACCAGAGACCAACCCACACCCACACCCAACTCCACCTCCATAGAAAGCAGGCAGAAAGCCAGACCGGAGGGGCAGAGCCACACTGTCCTGCTGGAGATCAGGGACACCATCAAAAGAAGCATAGATCTCTCTCAGCTGGTACACATCGACACACCATCCTCTAACAGAAACACCCTTCCTCACCTACGTCAACCAGACCCTCCTGGACATGTCTGAATCACAGTACCAGGTGATAAAGGACAGGATCACTGGTCTTCTTCACAACCCTCCAGACCCAGCTGAACCTGCTCCCACCCAGTCCAGGTCTGCTCCTCCACCCCAAGTGATGTCACTGCCCTTCCAAGGCTTTCCACAGGCCCTCACCTACAAAGGCTACAGCTATCAGGAGCTCCAGCAGCACAGGCATCCATTCCCAGTCCAGGCACAGGTACAGTGTACGCCACCGGTGCCACCGATGCCACTGATGCCACCGATGCCACCCACGCCACCGATGCCAGCCATACCACAGATGCCAGCCATGCCAGAGATGCCAGCCACGCCTCACCTCGCTCAGCTGCAAACCAGACATCCCCACTGTTAGGGATAACATTGTTCACCCTAACTGTTTTAGGTGAAATAATAACTATGAATCATAGTTAGTGTATGCAGCTTTAACTGTGAAATAGCAACTGTGGGAGTGGTTATGTAAATACTATAAAAGTAGCAAGCCTACAGCTTGCTCTCTCTCTCTCTCTGGCTTTGATGATCCCTGATTACTGCTTGGAAGC
>BLBF01000019.1:31296924-31313771 GCA_015471245.1 Laticauda colubrina
GTTTAGCTTGTCTACCTAACCCTGGTTGGGGAACCCAGGCTTAACACCCACTACACTGCTCCTTCCTCCACCCCACAGCCAAGCCCAGCCTCAGAACATGTGTCATCGGTTTTGGGGCTGACACCCCATGTCATGGAGGAAGGGGCTCTCAACATCACAGGACTGAGCCAGCTCTCTGAGAGCTTCCTCCACACACCATCCCCTGTTGTCCTCTCGGGGCCAGGCATCCCAATGGCACCTCAGACCAGCACTCCAGCAGCAGCCACATCCACAGCACCTGGACCCTTCACCCCTGAGACTATGGGCACGCCTCAGAGAGACTGAGAAGAGTGCCAGAGACTGGGTTGCTACCTGTTGACTTTATCTTTCCTTGGGACACTTTACTTGGGTCATTTTGCTTTTACAGTTTGTTATTAATAAAGTTTATCTTTGCTTCACACACTTGCTTCAGTTCTTTTAGTCAATAAAGTCTTGGTGGAAACTTTTAGAAATAGTTTAAGCCTTTGCATGCTTGTGGGATAGGTAAGGATAGTAGTGGGGTGGGCAGGGATACCTGTGGGATGGGTAATAGCCTTGGGATTGGTTAGGATACCTGTGGCATGGGTAATAGCTATGGGATGGGTTAGGATAGCAGTGGGATAAATAAACCTCCAGTGCAAGCATAGTGGGACTGTATGGTCCACCCTCCCAGGTGCCACACCTATGACAGGGGCTTTAAAAAATTGGAATGTCTTTTTTCATATTAAAGTTAGTAAAATACTTCCCCTTATTACTCTTTCCAATATTTTTATATTGTACTACACATGCAGACTGGTAACAATTTCATAATATGTTGTTATTTTCTAAATTAATCTTTGTATGTACATCCCATACAGGGGTGGGATTCTACCAGTTCTCATCTCTTCGCTAGAACCATTC
Organism: Laticauda colubrina; assembly: GCA_015471245.1. Classification (NCBI taxonomy): domain Eukaryota; kingdom Metazoa; phylum Chordata; class Lepidosauria; order Squamata; family Elapidae; genus Laticauda; species Laticauda colubrina. The sequence goes on from BLBF01000019.1 coordinate 31,297,843, forward strand.
TAAGCAAGTTTGGAGAACCAGTTGTTAGAAGAAATTATTGGCCTTAAGCCCCTGTCACACAGCACCAAGGGATGGAAAGAGGATGTAAAACAGAGAGAAACACTTGCCATCCGTTGGGTAACGCGATGCATTCGTTCTGTACTCACTGTGTCCATTTTTCATCCTCTCTATCCGTCCAGCATCCGTCTACTGACATTTCATCCGCTCAAAAAGTTTTGAGCTACACAAAACTTTTTGAGCGGAAAATATATCCAATGCGTCTGTTACACATCCGCTATGCATACGGGGAACATCCGTTAGATGTCCGTCGTCATCTATTACGTGTCCGCTATATCCGCTAGGCATCTGCTGTGCATCTGCGCAACTCACATCCGCCCCAGTGCAAAAAGGACACAGGGAGGAAGTGAAACGGACACGGAACGGACACGCAGCGTTTGTAGCATGGACGAAGAAAGGATGAAAGCGGATGCAGCTCGCATACGAAGCATTAAAACGGAAAAAACGTTCGTATATGAGACATATCTCGGATATTTAGGATGTCTGCAGGATGCCTAGAGGATGCAAAAGGACACCTAGGGGAAAACCTATATTTCCTATAAAAAGGGGGAGGAAATCACCTGGATCTCACTTTCAGTCCAGCAGCCCTGCTGTGCAGACCTCTTCAGCCTTCATCTGGCTCTTGCTCTTCCACAGCATCCACTCATTTCCACCATGGATCATCACACACTCCTTTTCGTAGCCACCATCGTTCTACAACAGTGCGAAGCCATCTCTTTCACCTGTTCTATGTGAAGAAAAAGAGGCGTCCAAGAAGTGTGTAGTTCTGAAGATGGATCACGAGAAGAGCCGAGTATGGACTTCTGCTGCTCGGGCTGACTCTGCTGGTGCAGGGGCTTCTGCTGGTGCTGCTCCTGGTGCTGGGCCTTCTGCTGGTGCTTACTCTGCTGGCGCTGCTCCTGGTGCTGGTGCTTCTGCTGGTGCTTACTCTGCTGGTGCTGCTCCTGGTGCTGGTGCTTCTGCTGGTGCTTACTCTGCTGGTGCTGCTCCTGGTGCTGGTGCTTCTGCTGGTGCTTACTTACTTATAACAAGCTAATGGTGGAGCTGAGGAATGAAGACACTCGTGGATTCCAGAACTTTGTGAGGATGCCACCAGCCATGTTTGACGAAGTTGTGGAGCGTCTGAGATCAAGGTTGACCAAGTAGAGCACCAAATTCCATCCCAGCCTGGACCCTGGACTGAAGGTGGCACTGACTCTATGCCACCTGGCCTCCGGGACCACATACAGAAACATGCAGTACGCCTGGAGGGTGCCACACAACACCATTAGCATTGTGGTCAGAGAAATGGTGCAGGCCATCATCGAAGAATACAAGGAGGAGCTCCTCCAGTGCCCCTCCACTGAAGAAGACTGGAAGAAAGTTGCAGAGCAGTGGTATCAGAAGTGGAACTTCCCCCACACCGTTGGAGCCATAGATGGGAAGCACGTGGCCTGCAAAGCTCCAGCCAACTCAGGGTCCACTTATCACAACTGCAAGGGCTTCTTCAGCATCATCCCCTTCACCATGGTCGATGCTGACTACAAGTTCATGTAAATCGATGCTTCAGGCAATGGGTCATTTTCAGATGCCCAGGTATATAACGCCAGTCACCTCAAGGAGGGGCTGGAACGCAACCTCATCATGGGCTTCCCAGATCCAGACCCCCTGCCCAACGACACACAAGATGTGCCCTACTTCATCGTGGGGGATGAAGACTTCTCCCTCAGAATCTACCTCATGAAGCCCTACACTTCCAGACTCCTCACCTGTGAAGAGAGGATCTTCAACTAAAGGCTGTCCAGGGCAAGGCGGGTGGTAGAGAACGCCTTTGGCATCCTGGCCAACAGGTTCCAGGTACTTCTTACAACCATGCAGCATCGCCCACAGACCGTGAGGAATATCGTGGAAGCTTGCTGCATCCTGCACAATCTCATACGCACCTGCTACCCAGTGTTGCAGAACAGGCTTGTGGACCATCAACAAGGGAATGGGGACATGGAGCCTGGTGAATGGAGGCAAGGGCGAAAACTGATAGATACTGCGAATGTGCAAGGCCCCAACAGAGCTTCACGTGAAGGGAAGAAGCAGCGCAACCTCCAGAAACACTGGTGCAATTCCCCAGATGAAGCAGTGGAGTGGCAAGACAGGATGGTAGATGCTTAATGGATGCTTCCTTCAGCCTGTCTCATCACACAGATGAGATTGGGCCATGTATGTTTGGGTGTCCTACAATGAACAGGGCGTTTAATAAAGAGTTGTGTTTATGTTGACATGTGTGGATCAATGCTTACATTGTTATTGATAATGAAGGGCCATAGGTGTGGCACCTTGGAGGGTGGACCATACAGTCCCACTATGCTTGCACTGGAGGTTTATCTATCCCACAGCTATTACCCATCCCACAGGTATCCCTGCATGCAAAGGCTTAAACTATTTCTAAAAGTTTCCACCAAGATTTTATTGACTAAAAGAACTGAAGCAAGTGTGTGAAGCAAAGATAATCTTTATTAATAACAAACTGTAAAAGAAAATGACCCAAGTAAAGTGTCCCAAGCAAAGATAAAGTCAACAGGTAGCAACCCAGTCTCTGGCACTCTTCTCAGTCTCTCTGAGGCGTGCCCATAGTCTCAGGGGTGAAGGGTCCAGGTGCTGTGGAGGTGGCTGCTGCTGGAGTGCTGGTCTGAGGTGCCATTGGGGTGCCTGGCCCTGAGAGGACAACAGGGGATGGTGTGTGGAGGAAGCTCTCAGAGAGCTGGCTCAGTCCTGTGATGTTGAGAGCCTCTTCTTCCAGGACATGGGGTGTCAGCCCCAAAACCGATGACAGATGTTCTGAGGCCGGGCCTGGCTGTGGGGTGGAGGGAGGAGGAGTGTAGTGGGGCTGTCTTGTCTGTAGGTGAGCAAGGTGAGGCTTCGGTGGCATCTGTGGCGTGGGTGGCATCTGTGGCACCGGTGGCATCTGTGGCGTTGGTGGCATCGATGGCATTGGTGGCACCAGTGGCCTACGATGAACCTGTACCTGGACTGGGAAGGGCTGCCTGTGCTGCTGGAACTCCTGGTAGCCATAGCCTTGGTAGGTGAGGGCCTGTGGAAAGCCTTGGAAGGGCTGTGACATCACCTGGGGTGGAGGAGCAGACCTGGATTGGGTCGGAGCAGGTTCATCTGGGCCTGGAGGGTTGTGCAGAAGACTGGTGATCCTCTCCTTTATCACCTGGTAGTGGGATTCGGACATGTCCATGAGGGTCTGGTTGACGTAGATGAGGAAGGGCTTTCTGTTAGAGGATGGTATGTTGGTGTGTACCAGCTGAGAGAGGAGATCTACGCTGCTTTTGATGGTGTCCCTGATCTCCAGCAGGACAGTGTGGCTCTGCCCCTCCAGTCTGGCTCTCTGCCTACTTTCTGTGGAGGTGGAGCTGGGGGTGGATGACTCTAGTGGAAGTGCCCTCTCCTTGCTCCCACTGTGTCAGGGGGTCCTCCACGCGCTCCGCCCCGGGGAGTGCAGCTGTTGGGGGAGTCTCCCTCGTAGGATGCTCCATAGATACCTGCCTGAACACAGGAGCTGACTCTTGGCCAGAAGAGGACTGGCTCTCTGCAGGTTGCCTGAGAGAGAGGATTGTCAGAGGGGCTGCTCCTCGGTGGTGGATCTCACCCTCCAAGAAGCTGCACTTGGCCATCACGTAGGTCTCCCGGTCCATCAGCTTGACTGTGGCCTGGCCAGATTTCTTGAGGTGCAGCTTCCAGTTCCAGGTGTGAATGTGCTTCCACCAGCCGAGGAGGACCTCCAAAGTTTAGCCCACTTGGTGTCTCGATAGAGCCTGTGACCCTTCTGTCATAAGTACTCATTCTCCCTCAGCTATTCCAGCAGCTCATCCTCATGTTCCTCTTCGATGGAGTATTGCCTCCACTCCCGTTCATGCGTATGCCTCTTCCTCCCTCTGGCAGGGCCATCTGGGCCCTCATCAGAGGGGCTTCGAGGTTCTAGGGGCTGCTCCACCACACCACCACCATCACCAGCAACAACAACAGTAGCAGCAAAAGTAGGACCAGCAGGACCAGCAGGACCAGCAGCACCAGGAGTACTAGCAGCACCAGCAGGACCAGGATCAGCAGCAGCAGAGTAAGCACCAGCAGCACCAGCAGCACCAGGATAAGCAGCAGCAGAGTAAGCACCAGCAGCACCAGCAGGACCAGGAGCACCAGCAGCACCAGCAGGACTAGGAGCACCAGGAGCACCAGCAGGTCCAGCAGGACCAGGAGTAGCGCCAGCATAGTAAGCACCAGCAGAAGCACCAACAGGACCAGGAGCACCAGCAGGACCAGGAGCACCAGCAGGACCAGCAGCACCAGGAGGACCAGCAGGACCAGGAGCAGCACCAGCAGAGTAAGCACCAGCAGAAGCACCAGCACCAGGAGCAGCGCCAGCAGAGTAAGCACCAGCAGAAGCCCCAGCACCAGGAGCAGCACCAGCAGAAGCCCCAGCACCAGCAGAGTCAGCCCGAGCAGCAGAAGCCCCAGCAGAAGCAGAGTCAGTGCCAGGGGGTGGGATGGTGGCCCTGTCCTTCTTGCCAGGGCTGGCAGAAGATGGCACAGGCTTCCTCTTCTTCCCCATGGTTGTTGGCTGGCTGGAGCTGTGTCTGGCAGCAGGTCTTTCCTCTGAATGGTGACCTGCTTGCGAGCTGCTTCCCTTTATATCCGCGGGGCTGACGCAATGCATCCTCCCCGCATGCGCAGTGAATGCTTTGCATCCGCTAGGCATCCGCTAGGCATCCGCTAGGCATCCGCCAGGCATCCGTGATGCATCCACTTCATCCGCTCGGCATCCGCTCTGCATCCGTTCCTTCCATTGCGCGTCCGCTTCGCTGTGCTCCCCAGGAAGCCCTGCGGATGTGCCATCCGCTTCCATCCGCTTCTATCCGCTAGGCTTCCATGCAGCATCTGCTTTACATCCTCGCTACATCCTCCCCCTGTCCGTTCCTTTCCGTTGTTGTCCGCTCTGCTTATGCAAATTTGGTGCACTTTTGAGAGTGGATAACAACGGATGGAATATTTTCTCGTCCGCTGTGTCCTTTTTACATATGTTTTGCATCCATCGGCCTATGTGACAGGCCCTTAATCTTGTAAGGAAGCCAGGAAGGAAACATTGTCTTGTTGCTTTCAGAAATTGCCTCTCCGTTAACACTCTGTTACATTCTTGGCAAGACTAGACTTCCTGTCTCAGGAACTTCTCTGGAATTTTTTTTCCTTCTTTGCTGGAACTTTGCATGTGTGGAGTGACCATTCAAAGTTACAATGGCACTGAAAAAAGTGACTTATGACCATTTCTCACACTTATGTCTGTTGCAGCATCCCCACAGTCATGAGAGGCCAGGCAAGGAGATACGGGCCTCGATGTGAGTGATATTGAGTTGGCCATGCCCAGCCAATAACATGACCACCAAGCCATGTCCACTGAATCACATGACCACTAAGCCATGTCCACCACCTAAGCCTTGCTCACAGAACTGGTTGTTAAAAAATTTGAATCCCACCCCTGCTCTAATTGGTATTCATTTTGAATTGCGAACATCCCTGCAAAAAGTGCATATTTTGACAATCAATTATGTTTGGTCCAACTGACCATGGAGAAGTCTAATGCTCTATAAGAGAGAATGGTTGGATAATGTACAAAATTCAGCATTTCTGAGAAATTGTACCACATGAAAATGAAATCAGCACATTTTGGTGAATAAAACTAACTTAGGAGAAGGGTTTTTTCCTATAAGAACACTTAAGCAAATACTCTTAAATCATTCAGTTATTTATTATTTTATATAGTGTATGGCATTTGGTATATGAAAGCATGGAGTGTACAATGTTATTACAGAGTAATAGTTTGGCTGCCTAAGATTTTTAGTTCATTTGGTTCATACTTGCACATTACCAGGGTGCACAACAGGGGACAAACTAGCTCCACAAACAGAACAGCTAACAGCATTCTGCAAGAGTGTCAGCACCATCAAAGGCTAAAGCTCCATTGGTTTTCACCTTGCGTTCGGGGTGGGCTGGCACAAGTTAGTCTCTACTTCCAACACAAGTCCCACAGCATGGTACTTATTTAACTACTTGCAACTGCTAGTTTGGCAGAAGCTGAGGTGACTGATGGAAACTTACGCTATCATTAGGACGGCTAGAGTGCAGGCAGCCAACCTTCTCCAAATCCAGCCACCATGCCTCATAATCATTCAGAAATGCTTTAGCAATATTCTGCTAGATAGAAACAAACATCAATATCTCTATTTCATATTCTAAACTCAGTCTGATCAATCTTCATAAGGATTGGCAAAAACATAAAATAAATAGTGTTGTGGTTATCCTTTCTAAATATCAAAGTATTACAGTGATATATACATTTACTTTGTAATATAATCATTGTTGTTAGAAATTTGAATGCCTATTTAAAAATTTGTTTCAAAAGAATCTGTATGTATCTGCACAAAATGTGCAGATATGGTTATATTTGAGGACTACAGTATAATTGGCAATTTTACAGATAAATGTTACTGGATTCTAAACTGCTTCTCTTTAGTCTGTCTATTAATATTTATGCAAATTCAGATATATTTAAAAGATAAATCATTTGATATGTTTCATTTTAATGGACAAATTAACCGTATTTCAGTATTGCCAATTTCTGAAAAAAGCAATGATAAAAACTATAAAACATATAAATATTGGCTCAATCTGGTCTTCCATAACACTAATTTTTCTTTCTTCATTAAAAGCACTACAAAGAGAAATCTGTCTTCAAGGCCCACTGAAAATGTTTAAGAAGAACCATTTAAATTTCAGTAGTGTTCTATAATGTTGGGTCATATACAACTTATAGATTGATTTGTTTCAAAGACTTTTATTTAACTATTGTTGTGCAATGAAGTTTTTCAACAATCAAACAACTTCAGTTATTTCATTACTGGTATATAACTGTCTATGACTCTGAATTTCTTGGGGAAATTTAACTTAACTATCATTAACGATGCAGGTAAACCTAGAAGCACTATTCTGCCAAAATGTATATCAGTCAGTTGTTTCTAAATGTGAAAAAGAAAATTAGCACATCAAGACATAAAAAAACCAAAAATTTTAGCATCAACTTTTCTAGAAACCTCTTTCAAACTGTAGCAGTTGCTCTTCCCTTTTTATTCCTTTTTGAAGGGGTGTGATAGATGATGGAAGGTACCACACTTGGCATCTACTAGGTTGCCTGTTTACAAGAGAAGGCAGCATCAGAGCTAATTTTGATTGAATTCATCACTTGAAATTCCTGAAATTAGTCATTCTCTAAGGTTTAGCGAGATTAATTCTTTGTTCAAATAAATGCAAAACATAAACAAAGAAGAGAAAGCATTTCTATATAAATGTTAAGGGACTTTTCCCTCCCCCCTGTGCCCACTTTTATAAAAGTACTTAACATTCTATTAACAGAATCTTTTACCGTACTGAGAAAATCATACAAAATGAATCAGATAACATATTAAAGCCCATGTCACACTGAACCAACGGATGCAAAGAGGATGTAAAATGGACAAAAAACCTTGCCATCCGTTCAAAAACGCGATGTACTCACTGCCTCCGTTTGGCTTCCTCTCTATCTGTCCAGCATCCGTTTATTGACGTTTCATCCGCTCCAAAAGTTTTGGGCTGCCTAAAACTTTTGCGCGGAAAATGTATCCAGTTCGTCCGTTCTGCATCCACTACGCATCCATTACGCATCCGCTATATCCGCTAGGCATCCGCACAACTCGCATCCGCCCGGACGCAGGGAGGAAGCGGAACGGACGCAGAACGGATGCAGAATGGATGCCTAGTGGATGCAGAATGGAAACAAAGCATTTAAAGTGGAAAAAACATTCGCAGAGGGGACCTATCTCGGATATTAAGGATGTCTAGAGGATGCCTAGAGGATGCCTAGAGGATGCCTAGCGGAAAACCTATACTGCCTATAAAAAAGGGGAGCAACTCACCTGCATCTCACTTTCAGAACAGCAGCCCAGTGGTGCAGACCTCTGCAGCCTTCATCTGCCTCTTCCTCTTCCACAGCATCCAGTCATGTCCACCGTGGATTGTAACAAAGTCCTTTCGGCAGCCACCATCATTCTGCAACAGTGCGAAGCCATCTGCAGGCTCTGTGAACACTACTGCGAGAAGAAAAAGAGGCAGCCAAAAAGAGTCTGGGTCCGAAGATGGTTTGCCAGTAGAGCAGAGGACGGACTGTACAACAAGCTGATGGTGGAACTCAGGAACGAAGACACTCAGACGTTCCAGAACTTCATGAGGATGCCTCCAGCCATGTTTGACGAAGTTGTGCAGTGCCTGACACCCAGGTTGACCAAGGCAAACACCAGCTTCCGGCCCAGCCTGGAACCTGGGCTCAAGGTGGCACTCACTCTGCGCCACCTGGCCTCAGGGACCACCTACAGGAGCGTGCAGTACGGCTGGAGGGTGCCATCCAACACCATCAGCATTGTAGTCAGAGAAGTGGTGCAGGCCATCATCGAAGAATACAAGGAGGAGCTCCTCCAGTACCCCTCTACTGAAGAAAGATGGAAGAAAGTTGCAGAGCAGTGGTATCAGAAGTGGAACTTCCCCCACACCGTTGGAGCCATAGATGGCAAGCACGTGGCCTGCAAATCTCCAGCCAACTCGGGGTCCACTTATCTCAACTACAAGGGCTTCTTCAGCATCATCCTCTTCGCCATGGTCGATGCTGACTACAAGTTCATGTACATCGATGCTTCAGGCAACGGCTCATCTTCAGATGCCCAGGTATACAGCGCCAGTCACCTCAAGGAGGAGCTGGAACACAACCTCATCGTGGGCTTCCCAGATACAGAACCCCTGCCCAACGACACGCAAGATGTGCCCTACTTCATCGTGGGAGATGACGCCTTCTCCCTCACAACCTACCTCATGAAGCCCTACACTTCCAGACTCCTCACCCATGAAGAGAGGATCTTCAACTACAGGCTGTCCAGGGCAAGGCGGGTGGTGGAGAACGCCTTTGGCATCCTGGCCAACAGGTTCCAGGTACTTCTCACCACCATGCAGCATCGCCCACAGACCGTGAGGAGGATCATGGAAGCTTGCTGCATCCTGCACAATCTCATTCGCACCCGCTACCCAGTCTTGCAGAACAGGCTCGTGGACCTCCGGCAAGGCAATGGGGACATGGAGCCTGGGGAATGGAGGCAAGGGCGAAACCTGATCGACACTGAGGATGTGCAAGGCCCCAACAGAGCCTCGCATGAAGTGAAGAAGCAGCGCAACCTCCTGAGACAATGGTACAACTCCCCAGCTGGAGCAGTGGAGTGGCAAGACAGGATGGTAGATGCTTAATGAATGCTTCCTTCAGCCTGTCTTATCACACGGATGAGATTGGGCCATGTATGTTTGGTTGGCCTACCATGAACAGGGCGTTTAATAAAGAGTTGTGTTTATGTTTACATGTGTGGATAATTATTACATTTTTATTGATAATGAAGGGCCATAGGTGTGGCACCTGGGAGGGTGGACCATACAGTCCCACTATGCTTGCACTGGAGGTTTATCTATCCCACAGCTCTTACCCATCCCACAGGTATCCCTGCCCATCCGACAGCTATCTCAACCCATCCCACTATCTCAACCCATCCCACTGCTATCTTAACCCATCCCACAAGCATGCAAAGGCTTAAACCATTTCTAAAAGTTTCCAGCAAGACTTTATTAAAAAAAAGAAATGAAGCAAGTGAATCAAAAATAGACTTTATTAACAACAAGCTATTAAACAAAAATGAGTCTCTGGCACTCCTCTTGGTCGCTCAGTCTCAGGGGTGAAGGGTCCAGGTGCTGTGGAGGTGGCTGGTGCTGGAGTGCTTGTCATCAGCTCCTCCAGCAGCAGAAGCAGCAGAAGCGCCAGCCCCAGAAGAGCGAGCCCGTGCTGCAAAAGCCCCAGCAGAACCAGAGTGAGGGCCAGGGGGCAGGATAGTAGCCCTGTCCTTCTTGCAAGGGCTGGCAGCAGATGGCTGAGGCTTGCTGTGCTTCAGCATGGTTGTGGGGTTGCTGGCTGGCAGGGAGGCTGGCAGGAACCAAGGCAGGCAGGAAGGCTGGCACCAAGGCTGGCAGGAAGGCTGGAAGGACGGCTGGCACCAAGGCTGGCAGGAAGGCTGGCAGGCAGGCAGTCGATGTGTCTGGAAGCAGGTCTTTCCTCTGAATGGCGACCTGCTTCCGAGCTGCTTCCGTTATATCCGCGGGGCTGACGCAATGCATCCTCCCCGCATGCGCAATTAATGCCAGGCATCCATTAGGCTTCCGCTGTGCATCCGCTGTGCATCCGCTTCATCCGCTGTGCATCCGCTGTGCATCTGCTCTTTCCGTTCCGCGTCTGCTTCGCTGAGGTCCCCCGGAAGCCCTGTGGATGTGCCATCCACTCCCATCCACTCCCATCCGCTTCCATCCGCTGGGCTTCCGTTCCGCATCCGCTTTGTATCCGCCCTGCATCCTCCACGCGTCCGTGTTATCCGCTTCGGTTATGCAAATTTTTGCCCCTTTTGAGAGCGGATAACAATGGATGGAACATTTTGCTCGGTCCGCTGTGTCCTTTTTGCATCCGTTGGCCAGTGTGACATGGGCTTAATGTTAGTAGCAATGGATATATTCAAGTTTTTCTTCCTCATTTTATATCTTGTATTATTATAAAGATAATATAATAAAATAATATATATAAAATAAAATAATATGTTATTTAGGTACAGTGATATTTCTGCAGTATTGACTAGTGATTATATAAGTTAAATCTTTAAAGATACAGAAAAATGGTTTATATCAATATTAACTATGATTTCTAAAATTTTGATTAGCATGATTACTTGCATTTTGTATCTAGCATTGACAAATTACTGCAAAATACTGTATTTTATATGTAGGATTTCTATGATAGAAATACCTAATATTTAATAAGCATTATTAAGTAAATACTTTGTACTTAATAAGGGCTCTAGAGGAGAGAAAAAGAGAGAAAACATTTAAAATATTCAGTTTCTAACTTCCCACTTCTTTATGCATTTGTGGTATTTATCAGTATGCTGGTGATACTCAACTTTATAACTCCGTCTTGGTAATCCCAATGATGCTGTTGCTGTCCTCATGTAGTGCCAGAAGGCCATGAGAGCCTGAATGGGGGGCAACACACTTTGGCTGAATAATGTAAAGACCAAGTAACTTTAGGTGCATGGACTTTGACATCCTTCGTTCTGGATGAGGTGGCTCTACCCCTGGTTTGCATTTTGGGTTTTCCTGGACTTGTGCTAGTCTTAGCTAAGAGCAGGTGCTAGTCTTAGCTAAGAGAGCCTTTATACAAGTTCAGGTTGTGTATTAATTGCAGCTTTTGCAATCACTCATTCAAGCTCTAGTCAGCTCACATTTGGACTACTGAGATGCACTCTACATGGAGCTACCCTTGAAGAGCATTTGGAAGCTTTAACTAGTGCAGAATGCAATATCTCTGCCAGTTCTTAGAATCACTAGAATGACCTATGTTACACCACTGTTTTGCAAGCTGCACTGGTTCTGGGTGCAATTCAACATGTTGTCTCACACCACTGAGTGAAACAGAAACTGTCTCACACCACACTCACACCCTACTTGCACCAGCAGATAAGGCATGATGTAAGCTCCATCAGAAGAAGCAAATATATACGTTTCAAGCATCTAGATCACTTTGAGGAATAATTCAATTATCCATTTTGACAATGGCCTTTTATCTAATATAAATATAAATTATCAGAATTTATACTTTCCAAATCAGTCTTTTTTCATAGATGGATGGATGCATGATGCATGGATGAGAGACAGAGGGATAGAGAGAAAACTGAAGGCTATTTTAAATTTTTCATCCAGCTGGACAAGGAAATAATGTTTGAAACTAAATATATCAGATGTTCTTCTTCAGCAAATGATCTCAGGTTTATCTATTTTGCATTCTGCCCTTGCAGAGGAATAGCCAAAATCTTTCTATTATTACTTTTCAGAGCTCAAATCTATTTATAGATTACAAACATAATTTAAGTTGTATTGAATGTTGTGAGTCCTCTCAAAAGTATTTCCTTAACTTAATTTCCTGTATTTTCTTCAAACCAAATATTATGATTGGCCTAATTTAAACCGCTTGAAAATTGTTTTTCTACTCGGAAGTTAGAGTTCGCATATGCACTTACCTACAACTGAACTATAAAATATTTTGTCTTTAATATAAAAAACACATATTAATATTTAAATGAAAACCATACAAATATTTTAATAGGTGGTAAAAGAATACAATATTTCAAAGTCTTTTAACAGTTGCAAGTATCCTTATTTTCCTTTTCAATGAAAAAACTATTCCGAAACAAAATGTTGAAAAATATGTATAAGCTACTTTTAAAAATGAATGTAAAAATGAACTTTAAACTATTAGAAATGAAATGAAATAGATATATGTTTATTTTCAAAATTCAAGATCAAAAGCATCTGGCTAAGATAATGCCATTTTATGAATCTACAATTTTTGTTATGATTTGTAAAAGTAATATATTATGGTCAATGACCATACTGAAGGAATGTGGTTTTTTGTTCTGGAGAATGAGTTAGATCATTCATTTAACAGTTTCCTAGTTTAATACCTAAATCCCTAATATATTACAAACTCTGATTCTCATATTGTACTTTGAATTTTTAATTTTGTTAATAAAATCAAATTATTTCATTACAAAAAGATATATTGAGTCTATCATTATTTTTATCCTCAAGCACTATGTTGTACAATCAAATGAAAAGTGCAATAGGTTTGGCTTTTCAGCATGGGTTCATACTGACTCCAGATCAAAACCAGACCTGGCCCTTTCATTAATGTCAATTAGTAATAGTTTATAAAATTTATATCAGGTTATACTACATTGGTTTGTATTAGGTAAATGCATTAAGCTTTTTAACTGAGCCACAATTTTCAACAGCCTCAGCCAATACTGCTATTATTTAAGAATGTTAAAAATTATATCTCAATTATATATTCCTTTTCTCTGTTTTATATATATTTTAATTTTCATAAGGTCAAGAACAGAAATATTTGGTTATTTCCATCTTCCTGTATGAATTTCAACAGAACTTCAAATCGAATAGTTAATATAATAGATTGTAATAATGGCTGGTCTGAATTCCTAATCACAGAAAAATTGAAGCAAATATCTAATGATACTAAAGTTAAATCAGATGCATGGTCCTGGTCAAGATTCTGTTTTTAGCAATACTTGTTATTTAGACAACTAATAATTTATTTATTATCAATTAAATTAATTAATTAATTAATGGATATGCATCCCATTTCCCCTTCAAAGTTCCTTTAGGACAAGGACTTTCCCTCCTAATAAGTAAATGAACCAATTTGTTTAGGATCCTGGGGAAGAAGATATGCATTAAAACTCTCTTTCTCCAAACGTCTATAATAGTCCATTTTAAAAATATACAAACCCTGTTGAGATTTAATGCATAAACTCTATGAAATGACTTTAAATGATTTTAGTATGAAAGTTTATGTTACAAAATACATATTTTACAATTATTTTTTGTTATGTTGTATACATGATTGTCATTTGTCCAAAATATCTCTAAATAATAAATGCATCATTCAGAGACAGGAAAAATAAGACAGATTGTGCTTCAGTTATTAGAGATAAGTAACATAGTGAACAAATATTTCTTGGACATAAATATCTATTTAAATGCTTTGCAATGGATAACTGTCAAAACCAGAAGAATAAATGGTCATGTGATTATCACTTCCATCAAATATACTTAGCCAATGTTTGCATAATATATAGTCAATAACAATTCTGTCATCTTTCAAAATAAGGAATATTCTACTTACTGTGCAAATGGATTTTTAGAGAGGTGCCTTGAAAATTAAAGAAGATTAGGCTGTGGAAGAATAAAACAGCAATCAATATGACCAACCAACTAAAGTTGTTTTAGTTATTTTCCTTTCTGTAAAATAACTTTGGCAAAAGTAAAACTCTGAACAAAGATATTCACATAATTTATCTTGGAAATATAAAAATGAAATGGAGTGTATTTTGCTTGGTCCAGGCATACATATTGTAAGTCAAGTTTTCCACAGAACTGATTATCAGTTTTTATGGAAAGAGATGAATAAAACTTCTGCTTTTACTATCCATTTACTTAGGCACTCCAGCCCAACAAATAATGGAATTATTGAAAGAGGGGGTTGCCAATTTAGCTGTTTTATTTTCAAAATGCATGAAAGTTTAGAACAGATTATTCATTCTATTAATTATTAAAGTGCTTAAAACTTAATTGGTAGACTAGCTGCAGGGGACTTCTCCTATATTCCTGTGTTTCTGATATATGACCAAAAGTAGAACAGATTGAGAGAGACACATGTAAGCTACATAGTTATATGAGATTGTTGAGTTTTGATATAACTTATTTTGTTCTGTATTAGTTGGTTACACTTATAGCACTTATTATTTTTCATGTGGCTCACAGAAGATATTCCAAGACAAGAAAAAACTGAAATTTAGTGTTAGACTTAACCAGGCACAGCGAGACATTGTTTCTCCTGAAATTCACCCTCTGTAACAGTGGTTCCCAAACTTTTTCAGTCCACTGCCCCCTTGGTGCTACAAACTCAACCTTGGTGCCCCCCACCCAGGGATGGAATTCAAATTTCTATGGGCATGGCCTAATTTGAGGGCTTCCTGGTCACATGACTGGGTAGTGCAGCTTGCTTGTCACTTGACTGGGTAGGTGTGATTTGGTGGTCATATGACTGGGAGGGAGTGGCCAGGTGACTGGCAAACCAAATATAAGTGGTGCTCATTTAATGGCCGGTTGTTTAGCAAGTGTTCTAATTTATGACTGGCTTCCCCAGAGCTACTTGACCTGTTTTTGGAGTTTTGAGAGCCATGCACACACATACACACACTCTCTTCCAATCCTGCCAGAGCAGGTCATTGGACTAGAATCGGCAAAGCATCTCTGATTAGATTCTAGTAGTGAATAGAATCTAATCAGAGATGCTTTGCCAATTCTTGTTAATTTTTTTTATTTGTATTTATTTTAAATTGCTGAATTGCAATGATAAGTGTGTTCCTTCTTGTGCACAACCCAGAAGTTTTTGTAATTCTTTGCAGCAAAAATTACTGATATCTGGCTTTGCTCTACTTTTCAAACGTGCCACCACTGCCATGTTCTAGGTGCTGGTCCTGCAGGTCCACCCCATTGAGCCTGCTGCACCGGAGGGATCTGCCCAAGCAAGTCCAAGTGGAATGGTGCACCAAGTCAATGGAGTGATCCTGAGAGAGGGAAAGAGAGAGAGAGAAAGAGAGAAGGAAGGAAAGAGAAAAAGGAAAGAAAGAAAAAGGGACAGACAAAGGGAGGATGGAAGGAAGGGGCAGAAAGAAAAAGAAATTAAAAAGGAGCAAAGGAGAAGAAAGATGAGATATCTATTCTAGTCTAATCACCTGTTCCAGCAGGGTTAGAAGGAGTGTGTGTGTGTGTGTGTGTGTGTGTGTGTGTGTGTGTGTGTTCTCCTTGTAATTTACCAGTACATTTTGGTTTTGCCTTCTTCAGAATTGGCACTATAATACATTGGACAAAAGTAATTTTTTAGGGTGGAGATCTGGTCCAATGGATCCTGTTTAAAGCCTCAACAAAATGTGAGAGCTTCCTGATAGTCTTGACCATGTTTCATCCACAAAACCTTTAGTAGAAACCAAGTTTGAATGTGCTGGTAAAGATGTTTCAATGTGGAAAAGGGCCTCAGTCTAAACTAGGTTATTTCAATATGATGCATCAAGTTTCTCCCTCTCCCTCTCCCTCTCTCT
>BLBF01000019.1:31323771-31335650 GCA_015471245.1 Laticauda colubrina
CACTAACTATGATTCATAGTTATTATTTCACCTAAACCAGTTAGGGTGAACAATGTTATCCCTAACAATGGATATCTATATGTATGGTATTTAGCTTTGTTCAGGTATTTTCCCACGTTATTATAGTTGTGCTTTTAAAGTTGTAGTGACATTTTGGATCTCATCTGCCATCATCAGTCTGGTGTATTGGGTTCGTCTGTGTGTCAGGCTTTCATACCCTTTTCTGTTTTAAATTTGGTGGAAGCCTACTGCTGTTAGAATGATTTTTTCTTCATCTTGATTGGTTGGGAGTCTTGGTCTTTGTTTATTGGTCTTGGAGTTTGCTGTGTTCTGCTTAATTGATGTTTCTAATATCTTCTGTTTGTTTTGTACTGTTTTTTTGTCTTGATTGGTTGGCAACATTGTGCTTCGTGTTGGGGGCTTTTAGGGCGGCTTTGAGAGGATAACAATTGTGTCAAATGCAGAAGTGTGTGTAGCTATATAATCTTGCCATGGTTTGCTGCAGGAATTTATCCACTCTCCTTGCACAGTGAAACTATGAAACCTAGCTTTCTAATAAATGATAGCTGGCCATTCACCCGAAGCCAAACCACACTAAAAGCCCCCAATACAGTAATTTACTCCAAGAAGCACAAAGCCGTAGACACAAGCCCGAAGATGATGAATGAGACTTCATCGAAATGTCGCCTAGACTCTTCCAATTTTACATGGGAGAAAACCCGAATAATCAAAAATATATACATGCTTTTAAAAAAAAGTTTTTGTGGGTACTTACATGTGTGCTGTTCAGCTTCCTTCGGGTATTATCCCATGTCATTGTAGATGTGCTTTTAAAGTTGTAGCAACGTTTCAGCAGAATCTCATCTGCCATCATCAGGCTTCTGTATGATACGAACACAATACAGAAGCCTGATGATGGCAGATAAGATTCTGCTGAAACGTTGCTCCAACTTTAAAATCAGTACAGTGACGTGGGATAATACCCAAAGGAAGCTGAACTGCATTCATGTAAGTACCCGCAAAAACTTTTATATATATATATATATCCGCAAAAAATTATACTATATATATATGTGTGTGTGTGTGTGTGTGTGTGTGTGTGTGTGTTTTCTGAGGTTTTTGCAGGTATTTGTATGTGGATCTTTGGTTATTCGGGTTTTCTCCCGCATAAAATTGGAAGTAGCAGCTGCAAGCTCACAAGCAGGCACCAAGGCTGGCAGGAAGGCTGGCAGGGAGGCAGGCACCAAGGCTGGCAGGAAGGCAGGCAACAAGGCTGGCAGGAAGGCTGGCACCAAGGCTGGCAGGAAGGCTGGCAGGGAGGCAGGCACCAAGGCTGGCAGGAAGGCAGGCAGCAAGGCTGGCAGGCAGACCGGCTGGCAGGCAGGCTGGCAGCAAGGGTGGTAGCAAGGGTGGCACCAAGGCTGGCACCAAGGCTGGCACCAAGGCTTGCAGGCAGACATGCAGGCAGGGCAGGCAAGGAAGCCAATCCGTCTGGCAGCAGGTCTTTCCTCTGAATGGCGACCTGCTTCCAAGCTGCTTCCGTTATATTCACGGGGCTGATGCAATGCATCCTCCCTGCATGCGCAATTAACGCCAGGCATCCATTAGGCTTCCGCTGTGCATCCGCTGTGCATCCGTTTCATCCGTTCCGCATTCGCTGTGCATCCGCTGTATCCGTTCCGCGTCCGCTTTGCTGAGGCCCCCCGGAAGCCCAGCGGATGTACCATCCGCTCCCATCCGCTTCCATCCGCTGGGCTTCCGTTCCGCATCCGCTTTGCATCCGCCCTGCGTCCTCCCCGCATCCATGTTATCCGCTCCGGTTATGCAAATTTTTGCCCCTTTTGAGAGCGGATAACAATGGAAGGAACATTTTGCTCGTCCGTTGTGTCCTTTTTGCATCCGTTGGGTAGTGTGACATGGGCTTAATCTATATAAAAATATGAAAACCTATGGAAGTTCTTATTTTTGTTTCCAGCATCAAACCTTATTTTAAAAATACAAACTAGCTGAACTATTAAAGGTTAAAACCAACTACTAATTACTTTGCAAACTATATGACAGTCTATTTAAAGCAATAATATTCTTATCAGGAACAAAGGTTGACATGTAGTAAAATGTTTTTATATCAGTGATGGGATTCAAAAAATTTACTACTGGTTCTGTGGGTGTGGCTTGGTGGGCGTGGTGTGGCTTGGTGGGCATGGTGTAGCTTGGTAGGCATGGCAAGGGAAGGGTACTGCAAAATCCGATTCCCTCCCCACCCCACTAACCTGCTTTCCAGCTCCGTTCTCCTGGGCAACAAAAGAAGACCCAGCCGATAAGCTGGGACTCAGGAGGCAGAGAATAGATGGGAGTGGGACCAATCAGAGGTGGTATTTGCCAGTTGTCCAAACTACTCAAAATTTCTGCTACTAGTTCTCCAGAACTGGTCGAACCTGCTAAATACCACTTCTGTTTTACATGTTTCTTTGGATGTTTGCTTTCTATTTCAACTTCCAAATTGTGCTTATTTTTGTAAGACATTTGACCAACTCAAAGCCCATGAGCTACAGGTAGTAGTTAGCTGTTGGTTAGCTGCTTTCTACGTATAGGGCCTGGTAATGTTTAGGTCCGGTACTCATTTTTCCCCATTTCCCATTACTTTGAATGGAGATCAGATTACTATACTTCATTGTAAATAGAAGATAAACATTAACCTGATTAGAGTCAATACAGACAATTTTTTTCCCTGAAATATGTCTTTATACAGTCTGGGATACAACTAATAATGTGGAGTTTTCATTATTGTAAAACACTAAAACACAAATTTAACATTTGTTGGACTCAATGGTTTATAGGGAGATTTACAAAATGAGATGTGAACTTGGCTTTGGCCCAAAATTAAATTTCCATTGTATGTCATTCTTCAGCAACAAGAACAGAAGCTAAATTATAATAATCACTTCATATTTTTAGAACTTTTTCAACATTATTCAATTGCACAATGTTTCTCTTTTAGGTAATGATTCAGCAATCTCCAAGGGGCTGGATACTGAGATCAGTTATTCCAACATTTAAGAGATTAAAAAAAGGACTTTTTCATGCCAGACTAAACCATTTGAAGCAAATTGGAAAGTGCAAAAAATTACCCTTGAAAATAACTTTAGGATAATTGTGGAGAGCCACACCCTCTTTTCACACCTTTTAAAATTTGAATTATCACTGCAAATGCTACAATAGTAGTAACCTTGAGGGGAAATACTTGAAAGTGAGCCCACTAGCAAGATATATTACACATTGTACGATGTCCATTGATGTAAAGAAACCACCAAAAAGATTGAGTCAAGAAAAATATTATGAATAACTTTACAGCCTGAGGAATGAACAGCAAAATTAATTCAGTGTGTTGAAATTTAAATAAAATTAATTATGTTAAGAAACTGTAGCTGAAGTAGATTATTTTGACTTTTAGAATAAAAAAAGCATGATGCATTTCTTCCATTCCAATTATTTCCACAAGTAGAGGAGGAATACCCCTTACTCATTGCAATTTCTCATGTACCTTCTCACACCTGCTCTATGTGTACAAATTTTACATGTTAAACAATATCTGGATATTCTATATTAGCAAATTAGGTATTAAACAAAATGATAAAACTGACAGATCAGCATGTATCATTAGATTGGGTTTTTAAGCCCAATGTCAAAATAATGCATTTTTCCTCTCAGACTTTGTAGAATTAAAAATATCTTGTTCTGATATTAAGAGAAGGATTTTGCTGCCACACACATATTCTGTGTGATAACCTATTCTCAAAATAATGGCACACACAGAAAAAGCTTTCATTATTATGTTTTAGGTTAAAAAGAAGCATGCTTTTAAAACCAAAATGTGAAAAGGAATTCTTTCAAATCTCTTGTAAAGTAAGATACATCTAGAAGAGTATGGAGTCTATGCAGATATTTTTCCTTTCCACCCTAGGAAAAAAACATCTGCGTCTACCCAGGATTGAACTGTCAAACTTCTAAGTGGTAGGCAAGCACCTTCACTATTAGGCCACTATGCTGCTTTAATAGAAGCAGGGGTGGGATGCTACCAGTTCAGCCCGGTTCTATAGGACTGATATCTGGAAGAGCAGCTGACACTGAACCGGTTCAATGTTTGGCCCACCACCTGCCCGGGCTCTAGGCTGTCCTTTATTCCCTGCTTTTCCTTCCTCGGCTGCTTTGCAAGGCATAGCTGAGGTTGAAAAAGCAGGAAACAAGATTTTCAAATACTGCGCATACACGCGAAACGCTTGTCAGCTGTCTAGGCGGCATAGCTGATGATTTATTGCAAACGCTGCACACATGCATGTTGATTGTTTACCAGCAAATCACTCCACTGTCTGGCCCCACCCCTCCCCGCCCACTCACTCCTTACCTGGCATGAGAGCCATCCAACTTGCCTAGTTTAGTAAATTACTATTTTTCCTTTTTTCCCCACAACCATCAGCTGATCTGCTCTGCGGGAAGATTTAGATTAGCTAGAGAGCAGGAAATCCTTGGATTTCGTGCTTTCTAGCTAATCCAAAGGAGAGCCGAACCTTCCTTAAGCCCATGTCACACTGAACCAACGGATGCAAAGAGGATGTAAAACGGACAAAAAACCTTGCCATCCGTTCAAAAACGCGATGTACTCACTGCCTCGGTTTGGCTTCCTCTCTATCCGTCCAGCATCCATTTATGGACGTTTCATCCGCTCCAAAAGTTTTGGGCTACCCAAAACTTTTGCGCGGAAAATGTATCCAATGCGTCCGTTCTGCATCCACTACGCATCCGCTACGCATCCGCTACGCATCCATTACGCATCCGCTATATCCGCTAGGCATCTGCTGCGCATCCGCGCAACTCGCATCCGCCCGGACGCAGGGAGGAAGTGGAACGGACGCGGAACAGATGCAGAACGGATGCCTAGCGAATGCAGCACGGAAACAAAGCGTTTAAAATGGAAAAAACATTTGCAGAGGGGACCTATCTCAGATATTAAGGATGTCTAGAGGATGCCTAGAGGATGCCTAGCGGAAAACCTATACTGCCTATAAAAAGGGGAAGCAACTCGCCTGCATCTCACTTTCAGAACAGCAGCCCAGCGGTGCAGACCTCTGCAGCCTTCATCTGCCTCTTGCTCTTCCACAGCATCCAGTCATGTCCACCGTGGATTGTGACAAAGTCCTTTCGGCAGCCACCATCCTTCTGCAACAGTGCGAAACCATCTACAGGCTCTGTGAACTCTACTACGGGAAGAAAAGGAGGCACCCAAAAAAAGTCTGGGTCCAAAGATGGTTTGCCAGAAGAGCAGAGGACGGACTGTACAACAAGCTGATGGTGGAACTCAGGAGCGAAGACACTCGGGCATTCCAGAACTTCATGAGGATGCCTCCAGCCATGTTTGACGAAGTTGTGTAGCGCCTGACACCCAGGTTGACCAAGACAAACACCAACGTTCCGCCCAGCCTGGAACCTGGGCTCAAGGTGGCACTCACTCTGCGCCACCTGGCCTCAGGGACCACCTACAGGAGCATGCAGTACGGCTGGAGGGTGCCACACAACACCATCAGCTTTGTTGTCAGAGAAGTGGTGCAGGCCATCATCGAAGAATACAAGGAGGAGCTCCTCCAGTGCCCCTCCACTGAAGAAGGATGGAAGAAAGTTGCACAGCAGTGGTATCAGAGGTGGAACTTCCCCCACACCATTGGAGCCATCGATGGCAAGCACGTGGCCTGCAAAGCACCAGCCAAGTCAGAGTCCACTTATCACAACTACAAGGGCTTCTTCAGCATCCTCCTCCTCGCCATGGTCGATGCTGACTACAAGTTCATGTACATCGATGCTTCAGGCAACGGCTCATCTTCAGATGCCCAGGTATACAACACCAGTGACCTCAAGGAGGGGCTGGAAAGCAACCTCATGGTGGGCTTCCCAGATCCAGACCCCCTGCCCAACGACACACAAGATGTGCCCTACTTCATCGTGGGGGATGACGCCTTCTCCCTCACAACCTACCTCATGAAGCCCTACACCTCCAAATAACTCACCCGTGAAGAGAGGATCTTCAACTACAGGCTGTTCAGGGCAAGACGGGTGGTGGAGAACGCCTTTGGCATCCTGGCCAACAGGTTCCAGGTACTTCTCACCAACATGCAGCATAGCCCAGAGACCATGGGGAGGATCGTGGAAGCTTGCTGCATCCTGCACAATCTCATGCGCACCCGCTACCCAGTCTTGCAGAACAGGCTTGTGGACCGTGAACAAGGCAATGGGGACATGGAGGCTGGGGAATGGAGGCAAGGGCAAAACCTGATCGACACTGAGGATGTGTAAGGCCCCAACAGAGCCTCATGTGAGGCGAAGAAGCAGCGCAACCTCCTGAAACACTGGTGCAACTCCCCAGCTGGAGCAGTGGAGTGGCAAGACAGGATGGTAAATGCTTAATGGATGCTTCCTTCAGCCTGTCTCATCACACGGATGAGATTGGGCCATGTATGTTGGGTTGACCTACAATGAACAGGGCGTTTAATAAAGAGTTGTGTTTATGTTGACATGTGTGGATAATTATTACATTATTATTGATAATAAAGGGCCGTAGGTGTGGCACTTGGGAGGGTGGACCATACAGTCCCACTATGCTTGCACTGGAGGTTTATCTATCCCACTGCTATCCTAACCCATCCCACAGCTATTACCCATCCCACAGGTATCCTAACCCATCCCAAAGCTATCCTTACCCATCCCACAAGCATGCAAAGGCTTAAACCATTTCTAAAAGTTCCCACCAAGACTTTATTAAAAAAAAGAAATGAAGCAAGTGTGTGAATCAAAAATAGACTTTATTAACAACAAGCTATAAGACAAAAATAAGTCTCTGGCACTCCTCTTGGTCGCTCAGTCCCAGGGGTGAAGGGTGCAGGTGCTGTGGAAGTGGCTGGTGCTGGAGTGCTTGTCATCAGCTCCTCCAGAAGCAGAAGCAGCAGAAGCTCCAGCCCCAGAAGAGCGAGCCCGTGCTGCAGAAGCCCCAGGAGAACCAGAGTGAGGGCCAGGGGGCGGGATGGTATCCCTGTCCCTCTTGCAAGGGCTGGCAGCAGTTGACTGAGACTTGCTGTGCTTCCGCATGGTTCTGGGGTTGCTGGCTGGCAGGGAGGCTGGCAGGCACCAAGGCTGGCAGCAAGGCAGGCACCAAGGCTGGCTGGAAGGAAGGAAAGCAGGCAGGCAGGCAGGCACCAAGGCTGGCAGGAAGGCTGGCACCAAGGCAGGCACCAAGGCTGGCTGGGAGGCAGGCACCAATGCTGGCAGGAAGGCAGGCTGGCAGGCAGGCAGGCACCAAGGCTGGCAAGCAGACATGAACCAAGGCTGGCAGGAAGGCAGGCACCAAGGCTGGCAGGCAGACATGAACCAAGGCTGGCAGGAAGGCAGGCTGGCAGCAAGGCTGGCAGCAAGGCTGGCAGGGAGGTTGGCAGCAAGGCTGGTAGCAAGGCTGGCAGGCAGACATGCAGGTAGGGCAGGCAAGGCAGTTGATGTGTCTGGAAGCAGGTCTTTCCTCTGAATGGTGACCTGCTTCCGAGCTGCTTCCGTTATATCCACGGGGCTGATGCAATGCATCCTCCCCGCATGCGCAATTAACGCCAGGCAACCATTAGGCTTCCGCTGTGCATCTGCTGTGCATCCGCTTCATCTGTTCCGCATCCGCTGTGCATCCGCTGTATCCGTTCTGCGTCTGCTTTGCTGCGGCCCCGCGGAAGACTAGCGGATGTGCCATCCGCTCCCATCCGCTTCTATCCGCTGGTCTTCCGTTTCGCATCCGCTTTGCATCCGTCGTGCATCCTCCCCGCGTCCGTGTTATCCGCTCCAGTTATGCAAATTTTTGCCCCTTTTGAGAGCGGATAACAACGGATGGAACATTTTGCTTGTCCGCTTTGTCCTTTTTGCATCCGTTGGCCAGTGTGACATGGGCTTTAGGACTGAAGTTTCTACTTTTTCAGTGCAGACTCAGGTATTCGATTGCAGATAGCTAGATCTCTAAGTGAATCTGTGATCCTGTGAGCAACTCAATCTGCCTGCCTGCTTTGCCTACTTTTGGGTAAAAGTTGCTCTTTTTAAAATAAAAAAAATCTATATTTACACACATGGTGTATTGTGAGTTAATTTTGAGTTTGCTTGCAAGCAAATTTTATGTGACAGACTCAGGTAGCTGATTGTAGAAAGGTATATCTCTAAGTGACTCTGTAATTCTGTGAGCAACTCAATCTGCCTGCCTGTTTTTGGGTAAAAGTTGCTCTTTTTATTAAAAAAAATCAATATTTACATAAATATTTATAATATTTACATGCAAGCTACGCCCACCCTGTCACATGGCTAAGCTACACCCCAAAATTAGGCCACACTCAAAAAACTGGTTGTTAAGAAATTTGAATTCCACCCCTTCACAGAAGCCAAGATTTACCAACCATTAATAAATTTACAGGCTACCAATAAATCTTTAAGATCAGGAGAACAATAGCCCATAAACAATAGAGTGTATTCCATGAACAATGTGTTATAGCAAAGAAATTCTCATGGATTATTCTTGTAGAAATAACTTGTCTCTTCATGATAAATATTTCGATATACATTCCGTTCTTTTTAATATTTAGAAAAATCCAACATGAGAACAATTGTTTTTCTAGCATGATATCCTGTTTGCATTTTTTAAAATTAAAATAACTGAATAATTCATCCAAGTTGAATTTGTCTGCCCAATGATATCTACTAAGGAGGACTTGTTGACATTTCCAAGCCTGAAGAAACGTCATTGACAGAGAACACGTATTCAAGTATTTTCAGCAATGCCCCCTACCCCGCCCTTAAACCAGAGTTTCTCAACCTTAACAAATTTAAGATCTGTAAATTACAATTCCCAGAACCTCCTATTTTCAAATAAATGTGGAATCATGGCTTTGCAGAACAGCATAAGGAGATGACTAAAAGTCTGCTGCTCAAATGAGTGATACATTAAAATGTTCTTGTTGTATTTATTATACTGTTGATATTCTAGATTTAGTTTATGTTAATTGAAAGCCATTTCAAGCTTTTAGAGTTATATATAAGCCAAAATGATAAAATAAATGCATAAATAATTATCCTAGTAATGGATATCTAAGATGGAAATACTTAGTGATTGCAGTGTGTTCATGATGAATCCATCCTATAAAATTTTCACAAATTCTGGTCACATATGCCATGATAATTCTTAAAAACTGGTCAAATTTTATCACAGTTGCTTCCATCATTTGCTTGTCTGAAACAATTAACAGGTGAGAATGGGGCAGTCTGTAGATAATCAGATAACCATTTTATCTTATGGTATTTCCTGAGGCTATCTGAATTTGAAGTATTAACTGGAAAATTCTCATATGGTATTGTAAAAATGCTATATAGATATTATCCTTGCTTATTCTTTTTTTTAAATCAAAGCTTGGTGATGATTTTGTTTATGGCTGCATTGAAACACTGACATGTAGGAACAGGCTCTTCTAATTAAAAAGATAAAACAGCAAGATGTAAAAATTTTAAGGTAAAACTTGAAGGGTAGGAAACAAAACCTTCGATGTAGGTTACCAACTTTTCATTTAATAAGACTTGCAATGGATCAGTGCTGTACCAGCAGGATTTGAGAGGTTTTTAGTTACACAAATGATGAAGTGGCCAGTTCTGTCCTTCAATAAATAAGGACAAGTCCCCAAGCTCGGCTATATTAGAAGTTGAAATAAAGTTTGCAAAATTAATATTAATATTATTAGTGGAATATGAAGATGCTGAGATATAATGAATAAACATAATTGAAATATTGCAGAAAAAACATGGTTGATAATGGTTTTGTTATAGGTAGATGTCTTTAATGTTTACAGCTCTTACCTTTAAGTATTATGTTCTCATAAATAAACTTTATCCCAAGTACCTGTAATTACTGTTCATGTTAATATTAATATACAGATACACAGAAAGGAGATTGTGTCCCTCAATATTTGTGCTGATAGAAATGCTAGAAGATCTCTATCATAACAATACTCCCTTGTTCCCAAGTTCATTATAGTCACTTATATTGTTACTGTAAATCTTTCTAATGCCCCCATTGCCTCACTACAAAGAACATTTTTATAATGAGGGGTGGGGTATTAAAAAAGCAAACTCCATTCTTTACTAAATTATATTTTTAGTATCAGCACCATGATGATTAAATCATAATAAAGCTTTTTAAAAATCATGTGAATATTCATCTGTGGTAGGTATCTATGTAAAAGAAAGAAAGCTGCTTCAGTGCATTTGCTAAGCTTCTCTGCTTTGTCCATCAGTTTCTATTCTATGACCATCCTGAAAGATTTATGCTCTGTGTTTTAAGAGTGTGTTATTAAATAGCTTGCAGAATTAAAAAAAAACATTAAAATTTAAATATAACTTTTTAAAATGTGTGTTGGACCTTTGTGTCGTTCAAAAGAGGTCAAGTTCAAGACACTTATGAAAAGACTACATCCAGAGAGACTACAAGAGAAAGACTATTAGCTTTGCTCCACTTTTCTCTACCATTCTTTGATAATAAAATGATGTTATTGAACAGTGAGAACAGCAGTGGTAGGAGAATCAAAAAATAGAGAAGATCCTATTGATATTTTAGTTCTGAGGCAGCAAGTCTTTTACTTAGGAGTAAGTCCCATTATATTCATTGTTTCTTTCTGAAAAAGAAAATTAGAGAAACAATTTTATTATTCAAGTGGGTAAGACAGCTTTTAGCTGTTTTAAATTTTAATTGTGATATATTCACAATAATCAATTGAGCAACGATATAGCCATGGATGGTAGGTATTTAAGAGATACTTAGTCCTTTTAAACTACAGCTCCCACAGTTCCATGCTGTTATGGGCATGGGTGATGGGAAATGAAATATTAAACATCTGGAGGATAATAGTCTATCTGAAAAGGGATATTACCATGTCCAAAGATATTGCTTTTTTGAACAGAGCCAAGTAATAATTACATTTCATGAATAGAGGGTAATGTAAGAATTTCAAAGCTGCAACTTTTCAACTATAATTGAGAATACATCTAAGTAGTTACAATCATAGTTAGTATATGCTTACCTTATTCCCTTTAAACCCCCAACAATCTTCAGAAGCAAAAAGTTAATTGACAGGTTGGCTTAAAAGTGCTTTAGTATAATAGTTTTTCCTCCCTTGGTAAGCTATTATGGGAAAAATGCTATATACACTTACTGGCACACACACCAAATATTACTGAGTTACCCTGAACATTCAGTAACTGGAGAAATCACATAGGCCCCTATCCATATTTTTATACCTTATCCTACACCTAAAACTGCTGCCAAGGACATCTAACTTTATAAGGATTACTTAAATACTTTTTTGACACAATAGTTTTTTTACAAGACAGTCCAGAAGTAATACCTATTCTAAAAGAAAGTTTATTTCATAAACTTATCTAAGTACAACTCTGAGGTTAATCTCCACATTGGGGTTGGGTACAGGTTACTTGAGGAACTGTCTCACCCCACTGGGACTGGCCTGGGCCACCTACACTGGCAGAAAATATATGCTACAGGTCCCATCTGTCAAGAAATTCCCACTGCTGGGCCCAGAAGGACCTTCTCTGCCATGGTGCCTGCCTTTTGGAACATCTTACGCCCTGAAGTGAGATCGATGCCCATTCTTCTGACCTTCTACAAGAGCATAAAGATCTGGCTTTGCCAGATGGCTTGAGGCCCGATGGGGAATGCATCACACTGGAAGTATCTAATGAAATAAGAAGTAATACCATTCCCCCCCCCCCCCGCATATCCTGCTTACTCCCCATCTTTTAATTATAATTCTATG
>BLBF01000019.1:31335660-31388495 GCA_015471245.1 Laticauda colubrina
TAATCTTATTTGGATTTCTACAACTTTCTCTAGAATGCATGGTCTATTATTAAATGTCTATAGAAATTCCCATGGTTGTCTCAAAGGTGCTTTGTAAAAAGATGCCTTTTGAAAATGCACCTTTGTTATTATTTTTTATTTTTTTAATTGTTACATATATTTCTGTTAGCTTAGGATTTTACATTATATATTTGTCAGGTTTTGCTTTAGTACATGAGTCCTTGGAAGATCTGTTAACAAGATGTGACAAGCAGTAGTCATCTCTTCTACCACAGTATCAGCCAGAATTAAATCCAACTAGGTGTATCTTTATATTGGATAGAATAAAGTTTATGTGTGTGGAATAGAGGGAAGAGATAAGAAATTAGAATTGCAAATACTAAAGCCCCTGTCACACTGCACCAACGGATGCAAAGAGGATGTAAAACGGACAAAAAAGCTTGCCATCCGTTGGTTAACGCGATGTATCCGTTCTGTACTCACTGCCTCCGTTTTGCTTCCTCTCTATCCGTCCAGCATCCGTTTATGCACGTTTCATCCGCTCAGAAGGTTTTGAGCTGCTCAAACTTTTCCGCGGAAAATGTATCCAATTCGTCCGTTCTGCATCCGCTAGGCATCCGTTCTGCATCCGTTACGCATCCGCTATATCCGCTAGGCATCCATTCCGCATCCGCGCAACTCGCATCCGCTCAGAGGCAGGGAGGAAGCGGAACGGACGCAGAACGGATGCAGAACGGATGCCTAGTGGATGCAGCACGGAAACAAAGCATTTAAAATGGAAAAAACGTTCGCAGAGGGGACCTATCTCGGAAATTAAGGATGCCTAGAGGATGCCTAGAGGATGCAAAGGGACACATAGGGGAAAACCTATATTGCCTATAAAAAGGGGGAGCAACTCATCTGGATCTCACTTTCAGAACAGCAACCCTGCGGTGCAGATCTCTGCAGCCTTCATCTGCCTCTTGCTCTTCCACACCATCCAGTCATGTCCACCGTGGATCGTAACAAAGTCCTTTTGGCAGCCACCATCGTTCTGCAACAGTGCAAAGCCATCTACAGGCTCTGTGAACTCTACTACAAGAAGAAAAAGAGGCAGCAGAGAAGCATCTGGGAACGAAGATGGTTCACCAGAAGAGCAAAGGACGGACTGTACAACAAGCTGATGGTGGAGCTCAGGAGCAAAGACACTCGGGCGTTCCAGAACTTCATGAGGATGCCTCCAGCCATGTTTGACGAAGTTGTGCAGCGGCTGACACCTAGGTTGACCAAGGCAAACACCAACTGCCAGCCCAGCCTGGAACCTGGGCTCAAGGTGGCACTCACTCTGCATCACCTGGCCTCAGGGACCACATACACGAGCATGCAGTATGGATGGAGGGTGCCATCCAACACCATCACCATTGTGGTCAGAGAAGTGGTGCAGGCCATCATCGAAGAATACATGGAGGAGCTCCTCCAGTGCCCCTCCACTGAAGAAGGATGGAAGAAAGTTGCAGAGCAATGGTATCAGAGGTGGAACTTTGCCCACACCGTTGGAGCCATCGATGGCAAGCACGTGGCCTGCAAAGCGCCAGCCAACTCAGGGTCTTCTTATCACAACTACAAGGGCTTCTTCAGCATCATCCTCCTCACCATGGTCGATGCTGACTACAAGTTCATGTACATCGATGCTTCAGGCAACGGCTTATCTTCAGACGCCCAGGTATACAACGCCAGTGACCTCAAGGAGGGGCTGGAATGCAACCTCATCATGGGCTTCCCGGATCCAGACCCCCTGCCCAACAACACGCAAGATGTGCCCTACTTCATCGCGGGGAATGATGCCTTCTCCCTCACCACCTACCTCATGAAGCCCTACACCTCCAAATGCCTCACCCGTGAAGAGAGGATCTTCAACTACACGCTGTCCAGGGCAAGGCGGGTGGTGGATAACGCCTTTGGCATCCTGACCAACAGGTTCCAGGTACTTCTCACCACCATGCAGCATCACCCAGAGACTGTGAGGAGCATCGTGAAAGCTTGCTGCATCCTGCACAATCTCATGCGCACCCGCTACCCAGTCTTGCAGAACAGGCTCGTGGACCTCCAGCAAGGCAATGGGGACATGGAGCCTGGGGAATGGAGGCAAGGACGAAACCTGATAGACACTGAGGATATGCAAGGCCCCAACAGAGCCTCATGTGAAAGGAAGAAGCAGCACAACCTCCTGAAACACTGGCGCAACTCCCCAGCTGGAGCAGTGGAGTGGCAAGACAGGATGGTAGATGCTTAATGGATGCTTTCTTCAGCCTGTCTCATCACATGGACGAGATTGGGCCATGTATGTTGAGTGGCCCCACAGTGAACAGGACATTTAATAAAGAGTTGTGTTTATGTTGAAATGTGTGGTTGATTGATTACATTGTTATTGATAATAAAGGGCCATAGTGTGGCACCTGGGAGGGTAGACCATCCAGTCCCACTATGCTTGCACTGGAGGTTTATCTATCCCACAGCTACTACCCATCCCAGAGGTATCCCTGCCCACCCCACTGCTATCTTAACCCATCCCACAAGCACGCAAAGGCTTAAACCATTTCTAAAAGTTTCCACCAAGACTTTATTAAAAAAAAGAAATGAAGCAAGTGTTTGAATCAAAAATAGACTTTATTAACAACAAGCTATAAAACAAAAATGAATCTCTGGCACTCCTCTTGGTCGCTCAATCTCAGGGGTGAAGGGTCCAAGTGCTGTGGAGGTGGCTGGTGCTGGAGTGCTTGTCATCAGCTCCTCCAGAAGCAGAAGCAGCAGAAGCCCCAGCCCCAGAAGAGCGAGCCCGTGCTGCAGAAGCCCCAGTAGAACCAGAGTGAGGGCCAGGGGGTGGGATGGTAGCCCTGTCCCTCTTGCAAGGGCTGGCAGCAGATGACTGAGGCTTGCTGTTCTTCCGCATGGTTGTGGGGTTGCTGGCTGGCAGGGAGGCTGGCAGAGAGGCTGGCAGCAAGGCTTGCAGGCAGGCATGCAGGCAGGGCAGGCAAGGCTGTAAATCTGTCCGGCAGCAGGCCTTTCCTCTGAATGGTGACCTGCTTCCGAGCTGCTTCCCTTATATCCGCGGGGCTTACGCAATGCATCCTCCCCACATGCGCAATTAACGCTAGGCATCCGTTAGGCTTCTGCTGTGCATCCGCTAGGCTTCCGCTGTGCATCCGCTTCATCCACTCGGCGTCCGCTCTGCATCCGCTCTTTCCATTCCTTGTCCGCTTTGCTGCGGTCACCCGGAAGCCTAGCGGATGTGCCATCCGCTCCCCTCCGCTTCCATCTGCTGGGCTTCCATTCCGCATCCGCTTTCCATTCGCTCTGCGTCCTCCCCGCGTCCGTTCCTTTCTGTGTTATCCGCTCCGGTTATGCAAATTTTTGCCCCTTCTGAGAGCGGATAACAACAGATGGAACATTTTTCTCATCCGTTGTGTCCTTTTTACTAACGTTTTGCATCCATTGGGCAGTGTGACAGGGCCTTAAGCTGTTGTGTACTCCTAGTTCCTTTGCAATGAAATGAAATAAAGTCTTCACCAGTGCTAAAGTAAAATTCCACTGCCATTCCAATTACTTTTCTACATGTAAAATGGGAGGTTACTATATTGTTGTAGATTGTAAACATTTTTTCTGAATGGCTCAGATCCAGAATAATTTTGAAATATTTAATATAGTTGGGTTCCAGGTAAATCTTAGCGACAATCTTGTCTATCACAAAACTAAGTTTTGTGGGATGAGCTGCTTTTAAAAATAAGCTGTGAAATGTTCATTTCCTTGTTACCATCCCTATCATTTTCCCAAACATTCTGAATGTACTGAATTTCTCGATGTAATTTCCTGGAAGTAAGCAGAATATTTTTCATTTCATAGTACAATTATCATCACTTTCTCCTCTCAATATTTGAGTAATGATTTGTGATAGAGAAATTATTGTTGCCAGTTTCTCAACTATGTCCTCAGATGAAGATAAGCACAATGCGTGTATGTATGTATGTATGTATGTATGTATGTATGTATGTATACACACACACACACCTCATAATATGGTGGGATTCAACTGGGGGTGTGTGTATGTGTGACAGCAGATCCCTGTCCAGTTGCTAGCCACAATCCCACAGCCAGCAGCAGTACAGCAGCAGGTCTCTGCCCCGCCGTCAGCCACAGTGTAGTAGCAGGTCCCTGCCCCACCACCAGATGCGGTGCCAGTTTCACCTGCTAAACAGCCTGCACCTCTGGCCAGGCCTCCACCGCCTCAGTTTAGGGCAATGTTTCATGGAACCCCTAGGAAGCTGGCTTATTTCCTCAGCTGAGTTTGGGCTCACATTGACCAATTTGGGGAACAATATGGTTCAGACCGCAAATTGGTATCAGCAATCAGACAGAATGAATGAAAGGGACACTTCTGACTGGATAGCCCAACTGCACAATGTGGAGGCTCCTGAGTTAAATTATGCTGATGGGTTCGTCGAACTGCTCTGAGCCAGATTTGAAAGCCAAGTTAGTGAGAATAAAGCCACAATAAAGGTGATAAAACAAGATAACCAATCCATAAAGAACTTTGTGTGGGACTTTAGGAGAGTCACTGGGAACCTTGGCCATTGGCCTGGCAGAATCCTTCTCCACTATTTCAAAGAAGCAATTGACCAACATATCAGAAAAGTCTGCGGTGTCAGAGGAGTATCAGAGTGGTTACACAACTGGTATACCATGTCTATTACTTTGGATAGGGAAACTCATCCAAATCGCAAGGCCTCATTAGAGAAGTGGCAAGCAGAATTTTGGCCCAACATCCCCTGACAAAGCCAGCTCCTGCTCTGCCTACTGGAGTCATCAAGTGCTACCATTGCGGTCAAACAGGTCATTGAGCTCCTGAGTGCCGGACTGTCAGCCTTCAAGATTTTCTTCCTTTGCTTTGCATCTTTCGGCTGTCATAAGTAACAGGGGGAGGAGGGGGACATAATTATGTGAAGCGAGCTGGAGGTTTTCCAAAACAGAACTGTATAAGTTGGGAGGGGAAGTTTCTTGCTTATGCTTCCATCCTATGCTTTGTGCAACCGCAACTCTTTATCAAAATATGCCAAGGCCAAACGACAAAGGCCTCATCACCACCTGGAGATGCCCACATGATGCTATACACAACTTTTAATTGGATGAGCCAATTGAACTATTGGGGATGGGAACGTTGCCATCCCTTTGTATATGTGTTTTACGCGCTCATTTTCTCAGATTCAGAATTCTTTTGTTGCTACCACTTGATTTCCAGTAAAAGATATCTTTTCTCTAATTAATGGAATCTAAGTATTTCTTTCTTGGATTTTGAATGGAGCACCATCTGACATTATTCTGAATCTGACTTTACCAGCCCACCCAGAGAATTAACAAACTTTCTTCCGAGGGGGTTTGAATTCAATGTCTAATCCAGCCAGTGACCAAGAAGACCTGGGAGTGACTGGAGGACCAGATTCCCTGCTATTAGAGGTGGCAGGGGAAGCCGACCTATTAGCAGAATTAAGTCTTGGAAAAAAACCAGCTGTAAAGCCCAAATGGTCCCTGGGAATTTGCTGGAAAGATCCTGAGGAAAAACCTCCTCCAGGAGTGACCACTACCCATCGGCGTGGAAGAGAAGAGCCATGGTAAGAGAAGGAAAGAAGGAATGTTTTACTAACTCAAGCCCTGCATCTTCTAAATGAAGCTGTCAGAGAAACTCAGACCGATCAAAGGTAGGAGGGGGAAGAGGGGGAAGCAGCCCCAGCCAGAAGAACCAGAGCAGCCACCCCCATAAATCAACCTGGGCCGGAGCAACAGGCAGCAGCAACCCAGGGGTCCCCGGCAGATGGAGTAATTGCCAGAAGGCATAGAACGCCAAAGGTATCTCCATTGGAAGTGAAATATGGAGGAGATCCCAAGGAGTTCAGATTCTTCTTGGCACAAGTCTGGAGCCATATGGAGGAATGTGGAAGGGATTTTTCTTTGGAAGCAGCCAAAGTTAGATGTGTGACCAGGGTTCTGGAGGGAACTGCTGCAAAGTGGATGGTGACTTTGCATAATGATAATGCCCCCAACTGTTGAATTATGGCCTGTTCATGACAGCGCCGCGTGCCAGATTTGAGATCCACTGGCTGAACATAAGGCTAGAATTAAGATGAAAACCATAAATCAGGGGCGGAGAGCAGTAGCCAATTACACCAAGGAATTTAGAGAGCTGGCATGCCATGTTTGAGGCTGGTCCTAGGGAGCCCTGATAGAGGCTTTTAAAGATTGTTTGAATGAAGATATTTATCAAAACTGTATTGCCAGAAGAGACCCCAGTGAGCTGCAGCTGTGGTACATGCTGGCAGCAGAGGTGGAAATTGATCTGACCCAAAACAGGCACCGGGGGGGGGGGCTTGGTTAGAGCAAGTCCTCCCCCACCAGCCCTCGAGAAGCCTTAAAACCTCAAAAGGGAGGGATGACGGCAAAACCCATGACCACTGCATGCTTCTGATGTGGGAAGGAAGGTCACTGGGCTGCAGACTGCCATGCCAAGCTGGAGCCAAAGGGGGCGCTAGGAGGAGGAAGAAAACCTGAAAAATCTCCAGCAAAGCCTCGCGAAACAACGCTTAAAGCAGAGGAGGTTGTAGAGATTGCCCCTCCGAAAGGAGAGGAGCTGGGAACTCCAACCTCTTCTGAAGAGAGTGAATCTGAATCGGAAGTCGACTCACTGGTAAGTCCAAACAAGAGCCCTATAACCATTCCAGTGAGATTAAGGCTACCCTTGTTGGGAGCCAAAGTGGAAATGCTAGCCTTGTTAAACACTGAGTGCACAAGGTGCATAATCAGCTCAGAGGTAGTAGAGAAAATGGGCTGAAGGCTAAAGACTTTAAAAACGCCCATAGTCTTTTGCCAACCGGATGGATCGGTAGCTGGGGGTGGCCCTGCACATTTTATAATGGAAACAGTAGAAATGATGATGGGGAAGCATTGAGAGACTTTGTGTTTTATTGTGGCTCCTGGGATGGAGCACCCCCTAATATTGGGTTTGCCCTGGCTCCAGAAACAGAACCCCCACATTGACTGGAGGAGGGGACCATTGCACATACGTACTGACCAACCCTCGGAAGGGGAGGGGCAATTTCAACTGACACCCGAGAATCCCACAGAACTGGCCACTGATGCCACTGGCACTGAGAACCTGATGGGGGAGGAGAAAATTCCAGAGGAATACTGGGACTTAAAGGAAGTATTCAGTGAGAAGGCCTCGGACAAGCTCCCCCCCATCATCGCTCAACAGATTGTAGTATTGAAATTTTACCAGGAGTGAAACTCCCAAAACCAAAACTGTACTCAATGACACCGCGGGAGCTAGGAGAGCTGCGGTCATTTATTGATAAAAATTTGGAATGTGATTTCATCCAACCTGCTAGGCCCTGAATAGCGGCCCCAGTATTATTCCATGAGAAGAAAGATGGCTCTCTGTGTTTGTGTTTTGACTATAGAAACCTCAACACCATTTCGATAGAGAACGTGTACTCCCTCCCCTTGTAGGATATTTTTGCCCACTTAGCCAAAGGAAAAGTTTTACAAAACTCGACCTGAGAGAAGCTTACTACCAAGTTTGAATTAAGGAAGGGGATGAATGGAAAACTGCTTTTAACTGCCCAATGGGGTGTTTCCAATTCAACATTCTTCTGTTCGGCCTACGGGGACCCCTGCAGTATTCATGCAAATGATAAATCAGGTGTTTCATTTATACAAGGGGGTGTTGGTTTGTCTTGATGATATTCTTTTCTATACAGAGACTCGTGATGAACATGTGCATTCAGTTCTGGCAAAACTTTAAGCTGCTGAACTGTATGCAAAGTTATCCAAATGTGAATTCCACCAGGAGAAAATTGACTATTTAGACTATGGCATATCACATGATAGCTTGGAAATGGATCTGGGAAAAGTTCGTGCTGTTTTGGAATGGGCCCCTCCTCACACCAGGAAACTGCAAAGCTTCTTGGGATTTGCTAATTTTTACCATCAATTTATCTCTGCTTTTGTGCAGATTGCACTGCCTATTACAAATCTCCTAAAAACCAAAGGGGGATTGAAACTGAAACCTAGTAAACCCCTGGAGTGGTCCGTGGAGTGCCAAGCTGCTTTTTCGAAGTTGAAACGACTGTTTGCTACTGAGCCAGTGCTCAAGCAGCTGGACATGGATGCCCCTTTTGTAATCCAAGCTGATGCGAGCGACATAGCAGTTGGGGCAGTGTTACTACAAGCAAACAAGATGGGGACTCTGCAACCATATGCATATACTTCCTGTAAACTAACTTGAGACCGACAGAAGATAGGCTATCTGGGAAAAAGAAGTTTTTGCAGTTTGCTAGGCTCTGTTAACTTGGAGGCATTTTCTAGAAGGGGCAAAACACCTTTTTTGAGATGTGGATGGATCATAAAAATTTGGAAGCTTTAAAAATGCCTCAGAACCAAAGCAAGTTCGCTGGGCATAGTACTTCAAACACTTTAATTTTTCATTGAAGTACATTCCATGGGGAAAGAACTTCATGGCGGATGCTTTATCTAGATTACCTCAATATTATAGTGCCCACCCAGAAGTGGTTCGGCCTATTGTCCCCACCAAACAGTTGGCGGCTCCAGTGGTTACCAGAGCCCAGAAAAAGAAGGAAGTTGAATTATCAGATTTATTTTCCCAAGTAAAAGAAGCTCTGAAACTTGATAATTGTCTAACTCAAATAACTGTATAGTTAGAGATGGATTGGCATGCGTGGGAGCCAAATTATATGTTCCAGAAAAGCTAAGAAACCAAATATACAGCAAGCTCATGCCTCTAAAGTTGCTAGACATTTTGGATTTTTGGTTCCATTTCCATTCGTGGTTCTTACACTTGGTTAAAAGGCAATTTTGGTGGCCTACCTTGAAAAAAGACATAGAGGCTTATGTGGCTAGTTTTTTGTGCCTCAGCCAAACAGCCACCTAGTAAACCAGCTACAAAATGTGGCTGCCCCATGGAAAGAAATTTCTATGGATTTTATAGTGGAATTACCTGAAAGTGGGGAACTACAGTTATTTGGGTAGTAACAGATTTGTCTCCCAAACAAGTACACTTCATACCATGTGCAAAGATCCCATCTGCAAAAACCTTGACTAAACTGTTTATTTTACATACCTACAGGTTACATGGTATTCCTGAACGCATAATCTCAGATGGGGGATCCAGTTTACCTCAAACTTTTGGAAGGAGTTCCTGAAGTTATTGGGCTCTGCCCAGGGCTTAAGCTCCACCCACCACCCAATGGAGCTTGTGAGAGGACTAACTCGGTATTGGAACAGTATCTTAGATGTTATATAAATAATCAGCAAGATGATTGTGCTGACCTATTGCCATTCACTGAGGTGGCATATAACAATTTGGTACATAGTAGTACTGGGTTTACTCCATTTAAAGTGGCTTCGGGACAAGACTTTGTACCTATACCCAAGCTTCCACAAGAAAAACCTAACATTCAGTCACTGAATGAGTGGATAACCCAACTCCAGCTTACCTGGCCTGTTACCCATAAAGCATTAGATGATGCTCATCAACCTCATTAAAAATTTGTAGATAAAAGGAGAACTCCACGAAAACCATATCAAGTAGGTGACAAAGTCTTCCTATCCATCAGATATTTGCAGACTACTCAAAAATAAAAAAAGCTTGGACCTAAGTATATTGGACCTTTTACAATTGAACGAATTTTGAATCCTGTGGCAGTCCAACTGCAATTACCGAAAACCATGTTAGTTTGTTAAAACCTGAACATATCTCTGACCTGAGACCGGCTCAGGTCGATCCCCCCCGTGCCTTTGCTAATTGAAGGTGAGCAACATTTTGAAGTTAAAGAAATCTTGGATTTCTTCTAGGAAACAAAGAGGTCGACTCCAATATTTAGTTGTTTGGAAACATTTTCCTCTTCCCATTCTGAATGGGTGAATGGGAAGGATGTTTGAGCTCCTAAGCTTGTCAAGGCATTTCGTACGAAATATCCTGGAAAATCCTGAACTTTAGTATGATGATATTATATGTATTTTATTCTTTTATCTTTTATTCTTTCTCTTTTTTAGGACTAACATCTCTTTTTTGCCCCTGACAAAGCCAGCTCCTGCTCTGCCTACTAGAGTCATCAAGTGCTACCATTGCGGTCAAACAGGTCATCGAGCTCCTGAGTGCCGGCCTGTCAGTCTTCAAGATTTTCTTCCTTTGCTTTGCATCTTTCAGCTGTCATAAGTAATGGGAGGAGGAGGAGGGCATGATTATGTGAAGCGAGCTGGAGGTTTTCCAAAACAAAAATGTATAAGTTGGGGGGGAAGTTTCTTGCTTAGGTTTCTATCCTATGCTATGCGCAGCCGCAACTCTTTATCAAAATATGCCAAGGTCAAACGACAAAGGCCTCATCACTACCTGGAGATGCCCACATGATGCTATACACAACTTTTAATTGGATGAGCCAATTGAACTATTGTGGGTGGGAACGTTGCCATCCCTTTATATATGTGATTTATGCGCTCATTTTCTCAGATTCAGAATTCTTTTGTTGCTAACACTTGATTTCCAGTAAAAGATATTTTTTCTCTAATTAATGGAGTCTAAGTATTTCTTTCTTGGATTTTGAATGCACCAATCCCACAACTGCTACCAATAACAGCTAACAGAGGCAAAAGGGCCCCACAGAAGCCTCCAGCCACAAGCTAATTTGCCAGACAAGTCATAGAGGTTACCCTCCCCACCGAAGAAAGCAAGGAACTGCCAGCCAAAGAAGGTCTTCCAGGAGAGGCTAGAGAAGATGACCCGATGGTGAGTGCAGCCATCCCCCTTTTTATAGTTAAAATGAAGCTGATAGTGCCTGAGACCGGGAATCAAGGAGAATTAGAAGCAATAAAGGATACAGGCTGCACCAGGTGCTTAATTGGGCTTAGAATCATTGAACAATTGGGGATAAAGACCAGACCCCTAAAATGCCTGTTAGATTCGAACAGGTGGACAGAACTTCAATTGGTGGGACCCCAGCCACCCAAATTATATAACTTGTCAAACTAGAGATGGGAAAGCATCGCAAACTTAAATGTTTTTTTTAGTACCACCCAAAATGTCAGAATCAGTCATATTGAATCTCACTTGGCTAGACAAATGGGCCACTACCATTAAATGGGAAATTGGGTACAGAAGATCATCATTTGGATTGGCTCACTTCCCCCAGTCCCTCTAGACAAAAGACTACCAGTCGATGCAGTCCAGCCACGAGAACCAGCAGCCGCTGTATCAGATTTTTCTGCGAGGTGAGCCTCCTATCCCTAAAGAGGTACAGAGACTTAGCTGGAGTATTTAGTGAGGAGGAATGCAATGTTCTCCCCCTCATCAGGCCACTGACATTTTAGAAATAGAAATAGAACCTGGTGCCAAGTTGCCAAAACCAAAAATGTACTCCATGCTGCCTGCTGAAATGACTGAATTGAGGAAATACATTGATACCAACCTGGCTAGAGGATTAATCAAGACAGCAAAATCTAAAGTGGTAGCCCCTTTACTATTTAAATAAGAAAAAGACTGTTTAAAGAAAAGAAAGATGGGGTAGGATGCTCAGATTATGCATTGATTTTAGAGGGATCAATGTATACAAAACACACACTCTTTACCCTAATGCAGAACTTACTGAACCACTTGTCCAAATGCAAAATATTTACCAAATTGGATCTAAAGGAAACCTATTACTGAGTCTGCATAAGAGAGGAAAATGAGTGGAAAACAGCTTTTAATTGCTCGCTAAGGAGTTTCCAATTCTGGGTCATGCCTTTTGGACTTCAACACCCCTCTCCGGTGGTATTTATGCAGCTGATCAATTAGGTGCTGCATAAACATCTGTATAACAGGGTCCTAGTTTACCTAGGTGACATTCTTATATTTAGTGAGACTCTGGAAAAGCATGTAAAACTGGTCAGGCAAGTGCTGAAAATACTATTAGCTGCAATGTGCTACACAAAGCTGTCAAAATGTGAATTCCATAAGATGTCTTTAGACTACCTGGGCTACCAAGTGTCAAACCAGGGGATCGAAATGGATCCTGGAAAAGTGAAGGCTGTGCTAGATTGCCAAACCCCTCGAACATGCAAGCAACTGCAAAGCTTGCAGTTTGCGAACTTTTATGGACAATTCCTCATGGAGGTCATTTTCCCTTCATGGAGTTACTAAAAACTGGTCCTTCCCCTACCAAACTGAAGCCTAGGACAATAGACTGTTAAACATCTTTTGAGCAATTAAAGTGTCTGTTCACAAACGGACCTATCCTCCAACATCCTGATCCAAATAAACCTTTTATAGTCCAAGCCAATGCCAGTGACCTGGCTGTAGAGCTATTCTACTCCAAAAGAAATTTCAGGGCCAGCTGATGCCTTGTGTCTATGTATTAAAGAATTTAACTGATACAGAATGCAGATGGGCGGTCTGGGAAAAGGAGATGTTTGTGGTATGGTGGGATCTCCTATCCTGGAGACATTTCCTGGAGAGAGTTAAGGAGCCATTTAAGGTATGGACTGATCATAAAAACCTCAAGGCTCTGTAAACTCCCTGAAAACTTTTCCCCAAAAAAGTTCATTGGGCTCAATACTTTAAATGCTTCAACTTCAACCGAAAATACATTCGGGGGGGGGGACTTATTGGCGGATGCCTTGTCCAGGAAACCCCAATTTAGCAGCCACCATATATGCTGTGATTTCTAAAGCCAAACCAGCAGGCCAAGCCACCACTAGAGTGCAAGCCAAGTACTGTTCTGACCTACCTGAAGATAAATTGACAGCAGATTTAAAAGCTGCACTGTCAAGTGACCCATGTAAACCCAAGAATCAAATTTAACTTTGAGGGAAGGTTTGGCTTGGAAGGGAAATAAAATTTATTGTATCTAGCAGCATGAGACTTATGATGTTAAGGTGAAACAGCTAGGGGGTCACTTTGGGTTTCTGAAAACCCTCCATCTGGCTAGAAGGCAATTTTTGTGGCCCAAAATGAAAACTGACATAGAGGACTATGTAAAAAGCTGCTCAATTTGTGTCACAATGAAAAAAAGACCTGGAAAGCCGCCTGGTTTTCTTCAGCAAGTAACCGAACCAACAAAAACATGGGGGGAGATTGCAATGGATTTATCATCGAACTCCCAGAAAGTGTGGGGGGGGGGGACAGTAATTTGGACTGTCATTGATTTGTTTGCCAAACAAGTACACTTCATCTCTTGTAACGGACTACCTTCTGCCAAAAAGTTGGCAAAACTGTTTTTGAAGCATATTTATTGGCTTCATGGAGTACCACGGCGAGTGATATCAGATTGCGGGGTTCAATTTACTGCTAAATTCTGGAGGGGGTTCTTAAAGTCCATTGCATCATCCCAGGGGCTTATTCAGCTTTCCATCCATCTACAAACGGATCGGCAGAACAAATGAATACCATGGTGGAACAATACATTAGATGCTATGTAAATTATCAACAGGAAAATTAGGCAGTCTTATTGCCTTTTGCAGAAATGGTTTATAATAATGCAGTGCACAGTCGTACAGGACTAACTCCTTTCCAAATCACCACTGCCATGGATTTTGTTTCCATGCCTGAATTACCTAGAGAGCAACCAACTTTCATGTCTCTAACAGAATGGATGGACTCATTAAGAAGGGAAAATAAAAAGGAAACCTTCATGGAAGCAGCTGAGGAATATAAGAAACAGGTAGACAAGCATAGGTGTGATGACCTGGGGGATGGCACAAAGGCAACACAGCCAGAGAATAAGTAGAGATCCCTTTATTAGTTCCAACTTTGTCCCCAGTGACCCGGTTAGTTTCCAGTCTGGAGAAAAACTCTACCATGAACCTGCACCAGCCTTTGGTTGCAGATATTCCAGTCCAAACATTGTAAATTGAAAACTTTAAACTATAAACCCAACAAGGTAAAATAAGGTAATAAATCTGGCAGAGCAAGATACAGAGTTCCAGAAATGAAGTAACAAGGCAATAAATCAAACCAGTTGGGAGGATGCCAGGGACTCAAGATAACAGCAACCAACACAAGGTAACGTATGTTCCAGACAAATGCTCCTCCCAACTTTAAACTCCCTTTTCTTTAAATTCCCTTCCCATGTGTGCCTTGTAAAGGGAATTGGGGCCCTTTCTTCCCTCATAAGCCATGCAACCTATTTTGTTCTCTTCTCCATTCTTCCCTGTG
The DNA here is from genome assembly GCA_015471245.1 of Laticauda colubrina. Taxonomy (NCBI): domain Eukaryota; kingdom Metazoa; phylum Chordata; class Lepidosauria; order Squamata; family Elapidae; genus Laticauda; species Laticauda colubrina. The sequence goes on from BLBF01000019.1 coordinate 31,349,894, forward strand.
TGCCCTAAGATGAAGAGGGGGTAGGCCTTGGTCTTCCTCTGAATCCCCTTGTTCTACCTCTTCTCTGCTCTGCCCAGCCTGATTTTGCTCTTTCCCAGTTTCCTCCATAGCCAACGGAGCCACTCCCACTCCCTGACGGCTATTCGTCTTCCTCCTTGGATTCAGACTCTGATGGGGGCGTGCCAACAGGTCTCTCCAGCCATTTTTCAAGAGGGAGATAAAGTATTTCTATTAACTAAATACCTTAGACTGAGGTTGCCTAGTAAGAAGTTGGGAACTAAATTTCTTAGTCCTTTCACTATGATGAAAGTGATTAACCCAGTTACTGTTCAGTTTAGTCTCCCTTACATATTAGGCAAAATATATCCAGTCTTCCACAATAGTTTATTAAAATCAACTGTCAGTTCCAATTTAGGACCCTTCCCCACTGCTCCCCACAAGCCTGTGGTAGTACAAGATGAAGCTCGTTACAAAGTAAAGAAAATTCTTGATTCTAGACTGCATAGAGACCAGCTACAATATTTAGTACAATGGCAAGGATACCCTTTATCGGAAGCTACTTGGGTAAAAAGTTGGAATGTGAAAGCAGATAGATTAGTTAAGCAATTCCATGATAAATTCCCCGAAAAGCCAAAGGGTCCTCCTTGTGGGGGGGTATTACATGGTTTGATGAGCATTGCATTAACCTCTTGTTCTATTTTGTCTACTTTATTTTGCAGGGCATAATTTTTTCTTCAGGTGGGGGGATTTCGTGGAATGTATGTAGTTAGATGTAATAGCATTCTTCTTTTCAATCAAGATCATGGTTTTCCTACACCTGGATGAGGAGTGGTTTAAGGGATATCTCAAGTTGGAACAGCTGGTGATTGGGCCATGTGATGAACTGAGGGGTGTAGGGGTGGATTTGTTTTCTTTAATTACTGAGGGAAAACCTGGAACTCTCAGATTCGGGCTTTCCTAGATGTGCCAATATGACAACTCTAATAAAATGGAACTTTGAGAAAATGCCCATCTCAGAATTTTTGATTGGAGTTTGGTTTTACTGGAACACTGACAAAGCCATTCTGATGTTGTTTCTAACCTAATATTTATTGCCCTGCTTACAGAAACTGCCTCTCAGTTAACCCTTATAACAGCATAACAGCTAAAGGTTCTTAGCAGTACACCCAGACTTACTGACTCTGGAGTAGTTGTTGCTTTTCTTTGCTGGTTCTTTACTGGGGCTTGACACTGCTGTTGGGAGGAAATACTCCCCTGTTGAAATTCTTCAAGCCAGGATGCAACAATCATCACAATTTAATAATGAGGCAGAGCTGCTGGAAAGAAGTTTTTAATGACAAGGAACCAAGATGAGAGACATTCAGCAAGGCTTTTTGTCTAGCTAAAATGATTAACATTCAAATGTGAGTTTACATACCCTTACATACTGAGTTTTGGTCTAAAACTGGGTTTTGGTGAAATTTAATTCTGTGCTTGGTGATGTTTAATCCTGTGTTTATTGAGGGGATAATTTTCCCTATTCAGCTTTATTTGGAAAGGAAAAGGTTAATCTCTCTTCCTGAAAAGAAGCAGGGTTCAGAAATCTGGCTAATTTCTGTGTCTATTTGTTCTGGTAATTGGTTTAACTACTGTGTTTGCTCCTTTGCTACATTCTTGTTAGGCTTATCTCAAGTGTTTACACTTGAGCTTGCTGAGCTCTGGAAATGAGTTTTTGTGTTTAGTTTTAAAAGAATTTAAGTTGTGATTTAATTATTTGTATTGTATTTGAATTTTTTTGTGCCTCATGGTTTCTTTTTCTATCTGGGGAGGGGGGGGGTTCCCTGCTTTAATTGTTCGGGTATACTTCCAAGAGGCAGGATACAAGCTTGGCACTGATTATTTTATTGCCTTTTGGGGGGCATGTGATATTTCCTTAAATCTGGACAATTCCCTTAGAATATCTTGTGAAGTGAGTGAGACCAGCTGGTAGATCAGCTGTCTTTAAGTGATGCAAATGGATCTAAGGATTGCTTCTTCTGAGTGTGTTTTTTTTTTTGGAGAGCTTAAATAACTTTTCTGCTAAAGGGTTTCACTTTATGAGCAAGATTTGGCTGCTGATAATTATCATTGAATTTTAACCATTTTAATTCCTCAAGGTGCTCTGGCACCCTGCCTGTTTTGTAACTCCAGCTTGCAGGTATTTCTAATCCAGAGTTGGTATTCAGCAGGTTCTGACCAATTCTGGAGAAGCAGTAGTGGAAATTTTGAGTAGTTTGGAGAACCGACAAATACCACCTCTGACAGGAGATTTTACAGTATCTTTCCCTGCCACATCTATCAAGCCATGCCCACAGAATCAGTAGTAAAATATTTGAATCCCACCACTGTTCTAATGATTGGTATTTAGGGCAACTTTAGGTGACATTTATGGCTGCTTATTTTGTTTCTACTACTAATAAATGAGTGAAAAAACATCATTTTAATAATTATTCCTGAGTTGTGTGTGTGTAAAGGCAGCACTGATCACTAATCATAACAGCACAAGAACAGGCACTAAGCACCAGATCCATAGAAGCAGGGATTTACTACACTAGATAAAACCCAAGTAGATCAGTGTCTCTCAGCTGAAAGATGTATGGACTTTATCTCCCAGAATTTTCCAGCCAACCATCAAGGAGTTTCCACAGAAGATTGTGGAAAATATTAGAGCTAAGAATCTGTGGGAATTCCAAATCCAGAAGGACAGGCAGCAGGCAGACATTAGATAATCAGTAGACCAATTAATACACAAAGACCAGAAGAACTCAGGAGGCCAGGCAAGCAGGGCAAGGCAAGCAGGATGAGGAAAGGTGCCGCTCAATGTGTGTGATGTGGAGTTGGCCACACCCATCCACTCACATGACCCAGCCACGCCCACAGAATTGGTAGTAAAAAATTTTTGAATCCCACCACTGCTTGTAATGAATTATATACAGCAAGATAATTTGCCTTTAATTACAGGAAAAACTTCAGATAAGAAAAACTTGACTAAATCTGTGAAATGGAAGGTTAAAACTAACCAGAACTTAGCCCTTGTTTTCACATATATCCAGAGATGGTATTCAGCAGATTCTGACCAGTTCTGGAGAACCAGTAGCAGAAATTTTGAGTAGTTCGAAGAACCAGCAAATACCACCTATGACTGGACATTTTACAGTATCCATCCCCTGCCACGCCCACCAAGCCATGCCCACAGAAGTGGTAGTAAAAAAAATTGAAACCCATCACCACCCATCCATATACAATGCTTTCTTCCCTCAAAATTAATACCTATCATCAACTTTCTTTAAACACATATTTAATTCAAAAACTAATGAGAGTTCTAATTCAAATAAATGTTTTATCCTATATAGTTAGAAATGCATTGAACAGCTTTACAACTTTGGGTTTGGAAGAAAGAAGAGTTTTTGTTCAGGTGAAGTCCAACTTTCCTAAATCCCAGTAATAAAGACGCAATCAGTCCAGCTATGCCAGAGTTTAAATGGACAATAAACTGATTTCATTAAAAGATTTGAATACACTTTGTAAGTATAAATTTAAAATCATAAATTTTAAAAAAACATAAATCAAATAAGATTTAATAATGATTTAGCTAGCTTCAGAATAAAATGTTGTATTATCCAAACTTACATTGTTTTATATTTTAGAATAATAATTTTATTTTTCTCCATGGCACTATAAAGGTTGGACTCAGGACAAAATTCAGATTAAAGTATTTCTTTAATACTTTAGTATATATTTCTGCATATGGTTTTTCAATTCTTAACTTAATACAGAAGAAATGTCTCCACCTTGAAGATACTGACTTAAAAACAATGTTCTTTACTGGGAGCTTTCTAAATAAAAACATAATATTCCAATATTCTAACCTAACGTAAAAATTAAACGCCTCCATTCTTAAAATGTAATGTTAAACAAATGGGCCAAACTCTGCTTATGGTTAAAACATTTCATATAAGTTTAATAGAAACTTTTTGAATAACATCATGGTGTACAGAAGTTGTAAAACTCAAGGCCTGGGGGCCAGATCTGGCCTGCAGGGTCCTTAAATCTGGCCCACAGGGTTGCCCTGGAAACAGTAAAAGACTGGCCCACGATACCTCTGCCCGTAAAAATGGAAGGGCTAGGAGGGCCATGGGTGGCCCTAGCAAGCTCCATTTTCTCTAGCAGAGGTTTACAGGGGTTGGCACAGCCAAAATGGAGCTCTCAAGGACCATGAGCTCCGTTTTCACTGACAGAGGGTTGCAGGAGGCCATCACAACCAAAAATGGAGCTCAGGATCATAATAGCACACTGGAGTCAGTTTTCGCTGGCAGAGCGTTCAGGCTACCACAGGCGCCCCCAACACAAGTGACATTGAGCTGGCCATGCTCACTCTGCCCCCCAAGGTCAAACACAACCCTGATGTGGCCCTCAATGAAATCGAATTTGACACCTCTGGGTTAAGATGCTGAATTAGAAACAAGGAAACTAGGTTTTAGTTCTTCTTAAGTGTGACAGCTAGTTGGATGACTTGGGCCAGTCAGTCCTAATTAGTATCAGAGTTGGTAGCCTTATTGCTTGATCAATTGATAAGTTTCACTAAGAACAATATGTTTATTAAACAAATTCATATGGCAGAACAATTCACACACATGACTCTGAGCGAATGACAATATTAAAAATCCACAAATCTTCTCATAATGAATATTTTATGGAACTCTAAGATCAGATCATAAAAGTTATCTTCTCATAAAAAAGAAGTTTAAAGCAACATAAATGTTCACATTCTATGATCCATTTATAAATTTAAAAAATTAGCCAGCAGATTTACTATAGATTTAATGAATTAAAATAAAGGTTAAGAATCAGACCAGGATATTTGCAGATATCAGTTAATTAGTTTAAATTTCTCATAATCAGAATACCAGTGTCCCAAATTGTGAGGTAACAACTAATATTTTTAAATTCCGCAAATATATGTAAATTTAGTCAGAATAAATAAATATTATCTTTTAGATTTAAAAAGTCATTTTTCTTTGAAAGCACTTCACCCAGGCCTCACCTGAAAAAGCAAAGCTCTCTTCAAACTACATAAACACATTATTAAAGCCAGCTAATTATGTTTTTCCAAAATAAACACTAAAGATGCATGAAACCAACAGCTTTACTGTTGCTTTTTCTTTCAATGTTCTCTTCATTTTTGCCACTTAATATTTATTTGTGGCAGCTGGTAAGCCTACTCAATAGCTGCAGAACTTCTTTTGATCAACATCTATAGATATAATGCAGTCTTGGCCTAGTGAAACACAAGAATGAATTTTAAAATGTCATTGGCTTTTTAAACCTATATTTGTAATACAGGCACTCTTTTGCAGCTGAATGGCTCTGAAGATTAATACATGTGCAGAGGCTCTTTTTCATTTCAGTTACTATTAGATCAAATAAAAGAACCCATCAGGAATAACTACTAGTTATAGCTTCTTTATGAATGTGAAAAGTTAGCTGATTTCAGTACAGTAAATACTGAAATATTTCATTGCTACTAAAGCACTTTCAGCTTATTTTAAATTATTGAGGGTCATTTCTACACTGTAAATGAATTAACAGTAATATTTTCCCTTCTGTTCCTTCTGCACATTGCAACGATATAGAAATTGTAATTAATGAGAAAGCCTAAGATATCTAGGAGATTACTTTCAGAAACCCAATACAATTCCTGTCTTCCAGGTTCCTTATGAGAAGCAATGCCAGAAGTTAGTAGTGTAGATGACGCATGGCTAGACTTTTAGTTTCAAGTACTGTACTGCATATTTCAGTGAGATGTCCCTTAATTTTTTATAATTATCAGTAAATTAATACCATTAATTTACCATTCATTTTTCCAAATGAAGTTAACAAATGAAACTATGTTTAAACCTGACCCCCCCCCCAACATTTCCATCTATTTGTTTTGCCAATCATAGCACAAGTTGCATTATAAAGACAAGAACATGAACAATGGAAGAAGAATATGAAAAAAATAACTTTAAAATCCATTCAACTACTGCTCCATAAAAGAATCTTGAGCTATAACCTACTACATGCAAAACCAGTCAAACGGGCTCCTGCTTTCTCAATTTAAACTGTACTGAATCCAAATATTAATATCTAATAATATCATTTTGAGTGAACTTCCAATGACCCTCCAAAAGGAAAATTCCAGAGTTCACATACTGTACAGGATTTGAACAAAGTTGCAGAAACAGTTATTGAACTCAGGGATCATTTACAAACATTTTCATTTAACACCTCATAATTATAATAATTTAATAAAAGGCATGATTCTTCCAAAATAAGCCCAAGAAAACAGCTCAATTGCGTAAACAGAAGCTCTTTTCTGAGCCAGAGGACTTACTGGAGCCTAAATGATCATTTCTGGATGTTTAGGGTTGACAATACCATACCCTATTCCCTCTGCTTCCTGGATTCCTGGTGGGCTAATGAAGGTGAACTGGTTTCAAGATATTGCTCCCAGCACAGCTCTGGGCATTTATGATATCATCAGCCGCAGCACAGAAAGCACAGTTTCATGAACTCAGCATCTGGCAGATAAGCAAAAGAGAAGTTGATTTTCCAGAATATCCTTTCCGTTCTATTCTCTAACCTTATTTTAAAATTATAATGACACACCTTGTACTTTCTAGTTATATATTCATAGACACTACTATATTATATGGTGTCTCAGCATAAAGCATTCAAACACATTAGATAAAGGGTTTTTGGGTTTTTTTGCAAATACAAAATACCATGTGCTTAATGCAATATATTTATTAACAGAAATATAATTTTAATCACTGAGCTATTTTCCTTACTATTTTTTTATCATGATAATATTCACAACAGCTAGAAAAACAATGCAACACTTTAGAAATACGCAGACACAAACCATTTAGAAAAACATATCCTACATCATATGTAAGAATGTCCTTTCTACTCTTGGAAAGTTTGGACTAACATGGAAATAAAAAGGATATCTCAAACACTGCTCACAAAGTATAACTTGTAAATATAAGTTCTTAACAAAGAGGGCAGGCAATTTCTTAGACTAAAAATAAGAGGAAAGATTTTCAGGATTTTGATGTTTTAATCCTGTGCTTTCTATGGTTTCCTGCATTGCATAGAAGTGCTACAGATTTACAATGGTGTATATGTTTCATTTATCTAACCTTGAGTTTATATTTTACTTGTCTGCCAAGGAATGGCATTTAATATAGTTAACAAAATGCAAAATATATTAAAGAAAACATCTTAAAATAACATCAGTCAAAGCACAGATTTTGTGCTCTTTCAAAGCACAGATTTTGTGCTCTTTCATCTCTTTCAAAATGTATTCACACAGGGCACTGAATTATTTGTTCTTTATACTGGGGTTGTTGGTAGGGGGTGGATGGGAAACATAAATACATCTCTTTTTCCTCCAGCATTCATCTATAATCAGAGTAAGCATGCCCAAGCATGCCTGTAATAATTAAGTATGCCATGTCTTAGGTAACATTATGTTCAAACAAGGCTTAAGATATGGCGCAATTGTAATGCTCCAGATCCTTTAACTATTTTTAATGGATTATGAAGCAGTTTTATCTTCTTAGGTATAAAAGGATGACTTTCAAGTAATTGCTTTAACCTTGGTTAAGAGATATGCCCCTAACAAAAAGCATCAGGGTTAACCAATATCCACTCTTAACCAGGATTCTGAAACTAAGTCTTGAAACAAATGGAGAACTCCAGTTAAATGCAATAAGAAGTCTTATTGTCTTTCATTGTAGTTAGGTTTTCATGAAAATATTAGTAATGAAATAAGTATTATTTTGACCAACTAATGAAAATTAGTAACATTCCTATCAGAAAGAGAACCCAATCTATGTTTCATTAAGGGTTTGAATAATACATACTTGTTAGTGCCAAACTGATTTCTTTCAAAAACTAAATTTGATTTTATGTAAATATTAGATACATTTGATTGAAATTTGCATGGGATAAAAATAGATGAGTATAGAGGATCCATTAATTCAATACTAACAATTAAATCATGAGTCAAGGGAAAAGATTTTGGGTCAATCTGGTCTGGTTTTCTTGAACTGTATTCTAAAAGAAATAAATATAAGAATAAATTTAAATAACAATTTTTAAGGCACTTGTTGAAGAGAATTCAGAAGCTACAACTGGTACAAAGTGTGGCAGTGGGAGCAGTTATGTGAACTCCAGAATAGCACGTTATACCTCTGTACCATGTCTCCATTAGTTATGGTTTTGCTTCTGGGTTCAATTCAAAATGCTGGTTATGACCTTTAAAGCCCTACATGGCTTGGGGCTGAGTTATTTGAGGGCCTCTCCCTTAAATTACATCCAACAGCTCTGGCAGAAAATGTGTGCTAAAAGTCCTGTCTATTAAGGAGTTTTGTCTAATGGATCTAGGAGAGCCTTTTCTGCCTGCCACTTGCATCACCTCCCTTAAGGTTACGGTGGCCCCAACATTATTGGCCTTTAGGGGGCCCCTAAAATGGTTTTGTAATCAGACACAGAAATCCCATAGTGGTAAGGAGCTAGTAAGATGGTTGTATTGTTTACTGATACTCTCCTGTATGTTACATTTTATAATTAATTATTTTTAAATTGCTTTACTTTGTTTCCACTGTTATTTTTTGTTATTTATTTGTATATAGATTTTTGTTTTTAATTTTGTGAGCCACACATGTGATATGGGCAATTAATATCTGTAAAATATCCTACTCAATACATGTATTTTTCTTTAATTGCTATTGTTATTTTCTTTGGGGGCAATAAATAAAAAAAATGCATGTACTTTATTTTACACAAGAAATCTAAAAAGTTTTCAGTAATGAAGGAAAAATCTTTCTATACTTTCCATTGTGTTAAAATATTACCTGAGAAATGACCTGGTTAAGACAACATGGACAAAGTTACCAAAAATCTCAAAGTACATGAAAAGAATACTATATACAGTATTTATCTTAGAATACTGACCTGAATTAGAATAATTTTATTTGAAAATGCATATTATATGTCAGAAAACTGGTCAGTAAGAAAGTATACAATCTATATGTATATGTGGTTTCTGGATCTCAATGTAATTAACTAGCATGATTCATATATAATTATCATTTTCTAGTAATTTCTATGTTGTGCAGCACTAATCACTCTTAAATCAACAGAGGTGTTTATATCAAGGGTATTCCCTTGTTTAGAAAGAGCAAAATGGGCAAATTTTGTTTAACTCATATAAAACTATTCATATATACTGGACTGTTTAATACAATCATTCCCACTGAAATTAGTGAGATTGCTACATTGTTTTAGGATTAAAATCTACTCTAAAACTATATTAATAAAATAATAACTTCTAAAATTCTAATAAAATATGTTTAGTCAAGAAATTATTTGAGTTAACCTTTAAAATGGAAATATCAGTTCACTCAATGATATGTTAACATTTAATGGTCAGTCTGTCTAGAGATGTAAAAGAGTGTACAAAGGAAAGCATTTATTAACAAAAATGTTATTCACTAGTGTCTATTTTGATGAGAGAAATGAAGGGAAAATACGGCAACATGATGCTGGACTAGAAGCAAGGAAACCAATTTTTTTGTCTTTGCATATATATGGAAGACAGATAGGTGATTTTGGGCTAGTGTACTAGCATGAACTAGATCAGGCGATAGATTTTAATCTATAAACTTCAATGAAGAGGAATTCATTCTGAATATTGTGCAATATTCAAGCCAATAAAAATAATTATTTATATATAGGGTGTGGATTGGTGTACACATGCATAAGAAGTGATGAAAAATCACTGATCCGTTATATATAAACAATAAACTGTTTTTTCTGTCAAGTTATTAGCAGTAATTAAATTTACATTTGAAACCATCTGCTAAAAGAACAGAAAGTAGTTTCTTTGATACTTTATGTACAAAAAAGCTGTACAATAGGAGTTCCAGGTTAAGATTGTTTCTTTTTTTAGATTAGCTTTGATGCTATTGTTTATGGTAGAAAATAAAACATGCCTAATCAAATTCAATCAGTTTAATTTTTTGCCAAAAATAAGGATAGCTCTATACATTACTATACTACATTTTTCCATGTAGTTATTGATTTTACAATTGTTTATAATACATTTTTTAAGGAATATGGTTAGTCATGTTCTTCTGCTGGAGACAATTAAAATTCAAAATAATTATTCCTGTTGTTTGAGTAACAGTATTAAGCAATATTAAACTTAAATTCCTTCTGGGAAATTTAAACTTTTATTAATGATTAGCAAAGAGTAGTAGACAATGAAGCTTGCTGTGATTCAGTCTGTCCAGAGTAATCAGGCCTGATATAGAGGCCTTCATAATCTATCATGCCTTATGTACTTTGAATTACTCTTGAGAAATAGTTACTATGCTCCTTTATTCATTCATACGAGAAATGCAGTAGCAGAATAATAGACACAAAACTTTGCAAAAGGCAGAGACAATCACAGAAAATCTGGAATTGAATATCCCAGTGTGGTTGTTTCAGAAAGCTATCTGGTTCAGGCAACATCAACTTGTGCTCCCAGTTCAAGATGACATTTGAAAAAAATGAAATTTCCTGTTTGTCATTGATCATTTTGAAAAATCCCCAAATAGCTATAGCCTAATTACAGCCTGCCTTGATCTACGCGTTCCTTCCCTAAATAGCATGGATTTCAGCTTCCTGAATTCTCAGCAATACTAAGTTGACTGAAAATATGGGAAACTTGTTGTACATTTTTGGAGAGCCTCCAAACTGAATTAATAAACTCTTCTCCTTTAAAAAATAAGAGAGAGAAAGAGAGATTAGGAAATTGATCATTTTAAACTCATTTGTTTAAGAGCATATAATTCACAAAATAGCGTATCTTTGTAAATGAAGAGTATTGCAAGATTATACCCTCCCAACATTCCTATTATTCCTACTCATCCTTGTGATTAGAATGTATCATTTTGTGATTAGAAAATAGCTTGGTCAATCACTCAGCCTCTATTCATTTTTTCCCCCATCCTCACTTTAGAATTTTATAGAGAAACAAAAGTTATGTGGGAGGGAAACATACTATATTTGATTTTTTTTTCCAGTGCTCTAAAATGCAAGAAGTACATGAAGCTTAAAAATAGTATCATTATGATTGCTTTGGTGGTATCCTACTATTAAACAGAGTTGAACAATCCATTTAAACTGGTTTGATTCCATTTTGGATTAATTCAGATTTGATTAATTCATCCCAGCAAACATATTTCAAAGTTCATGTAATTTTTTTATGTAAAAAAATTGGCTTCTATAACTATTTGATCATATTATAGTTTTGTTGGTTTGCTTAAAATGTAAGAAAGGCCCATACTATCAAAAGGACAGCATGGTCTAACAATGGCAACTGTTTTATAATGATACAGTGTAATTACATATTGTAGCATTATATACTGGACTACATCTATATTTTTCCCATGCATGGCCCTCAAGAGAAGCTTGGTCCATTGTAATGTGGAGCTTGACAAACAGTAGCACCTCCTGATGACATATTTTTATTCATCTAGATTGGCAGTCAAGGATAGGCCTCCAACAACAATACTGAGAAACCATAAATCATTTCCCTCAAAACTATAAAGAAATCTGAGTAGGTTTTTAAGTGCAATACTACTATGAGAACAGGTTAAGAAGTCAAGAAACTTATTGTATATGCACAATAAGTAAGAAGTATGCAGACCTAACTATTCTGTAAAGATAATGTAAGGATAAGGATTCATCTTGGTTTTGGACTGAGCCAACTAGCATTTTTAATGTGCTACTTGAATAAGTACAACATAATTTAATGAGTGGTGAGTACAGTCTGTTAATTGATATATTTGGGGTCAGGCATATAAATTGTGTTATGTAATCTTTAGTTGTATGTGTCTTTCTGTGAATTAATTATTATAATTAATATTTTATAAAAGAGTTACACCAAGTTATTAAGAAAAGGTGTACCCTCATAATCATTGCGTAGACATCATTCTCATACTAAAAGACATCTACAGATGTATCTGTAAATTAAGATTAATTCATAATGTAGAAATGACGAAAATGCAAAAAGGAATACTCTAGATTTACACTAGACTTTGAATGCCCAAAATCAATTTTTGGAGTGGGATTCCATTTCCTGATTCACTTTCCAGGTACACTGTTTATACACTATTAAGGCAGGGCTTTATTTTCCAAAGAAAAAGATATTTAAACTCTGCCTTTGAGTTATAGGTTACAAAAAATATAAAATGAAAGAAAGAATCTATTGGCACTCTCCAAATGTAAGAACCTAGAAAGAGGCAACCAATTGCTGAGGCACACCACCTCAATAAGCTTACAAAGTAATACTGCACAGCATAAAGCTTGCACAAAAAGCTTTTCAAAGCCCAGTATTTTAATTAATGGATAATATGAGTTGGCTTATATCATAGTCAATCCAAATTTCAAAGAGACGCCACTAAATTTGTTTCTGGTATACGGCCGTCGGTCCTCCCTTTTCTCACTTCCTAGATCTTTTCAACCTATCCCTTTGCTCCTGAACCCAGGTTTCCGAGGTGGAAGGGTGGGTTCGTTTTTCTGTTCCTTTGGAGAAAGGGCTGCTAGTTTGACAGGTGGGAAACGAATCCAAGCGCTTTGATATCTCCTCGATTTCCGCTGAGCTTTAAATATTGATCACCTTTGTTAAATCCCTTTTTCGGAAACTGTCCTGTTCGCTCCTTCTTCCCATCCCCTCCCTCGCTTTTCCTGGGGTTGGAAGTGAACAGCAGCTGAACAGCCAAGCATGTGGTGTATAAATATTGGAATAAACAAGCGGGGTGGGGGTTGTGAGAAGAGGGGGTAGGGGAAATATATGGAAACAAGAGGGGAGGAGGAGGAGATAAGCGGGGTGGGGGGCGAGCAGCCCCAGTGTGTCTGTACTCCGGTGTGGGGCGCTGCTCTCCGGGAGTAAAGAAGGGGAACAGCATTAGAAAAGGGATGGGGGGGGAGAAAGGGGTGGGAATATAATAGCATTTAAAACAACAACAACAACACAAGCCAACAACAGTGATTAGCTCCTACCCGTCGCACAGGGACTGGGAGGGAACTGTTGTGTGTCTCACCTGACTTCCTTCTTCCCCGGGGCGGCGAGGGAGGCAGCGAGAGACGCGCATATACCACTCTTCCCAACGAAAAGCAGCCTCCCCCCCCCTTCAAAAAAAAAAAAAGGCCTTAAAGACGAGAAGGGAGAAGAAATGGGAGGCGCAAGCGGGTACGAGAGAAGAAAGAAAAGACTATAAACAAAAATAACCGGCCGGTAAAAGCGAGCCGGCCACCCTCCCGCCAGCCTTCTTCAACCCTTCGCCTTTCGCTCCTTGGAACCCGCGCGCTGCTTCTTCCTTCGCGCTAGCCCAGCGACTGGCGGCGGCGGCAGTAGCGGCAGTGGCTTGTCTCGGCTCGGCTCCTACACCAGCGCGGGCAAGTCTCCGCAAGGGGGAGAGCCAGTGAGCCCAGACCGCTCAAGCTGAGCCTTTTTCTGCTTTGCTCCGACTCCGAAGGAGGAAGAAGGGGGGGGGGGGAGAGAAGGAAAAGGAACGCACCCAACAAACGAACATCAAGAGATCCCGCGAAAAGATCTGAGAATTGCAGAAAGGAGACGGAAGCCGCGCTTTTTGGGCAGTTCGTTGGCCTGGTGTGTGGCAAGAGGGTGGAAAAGGCAGGCGGGCGCCGCCTTCTCGTCGTCGTCTTCTTCCTTTCCTCAGTCACCGCCTGCCAGGCAGTTCAGAAGGGGGGGGAGGGTGGAGGGAGGGAGGGAGGGTGGCTGTGTGTGGGCCCCCTCCTCCTCCTCCTTCCTTCCTTTAAACGCCCACTGCTGATGGGTGAAAAGGCAACTTGAAGTTCAGTGCAATTAACTTCGCCGGCGCCTGGGAAGCTGAAGGTGTCGCCCAGCCTCGCCCGCCCTCTCATGGGTAAGTTGGTCTTCTTCTGTTTATTCCCCCCTCCCCATCCCGCCTTCGTTTTAGGTATGCTGCACCGACCAGTCACTCCCGTTTAACATCTACTCTTAAGATTTTTTTAGGGACTTATTGTTGCAGACAGTCCATTTTGGTCGGCGATTGTCAAAAAGCATGGAAATCCGATGGGGAGTATGTGGATTCCTCTAATATTTGTTCTGAGCTGTCGGGATCGGCTCTTAAGAGGAATCCTTCTAGCCTCCTATTTCTTTATTTCCAGTAAAGGGAAACTCTACTACGATAGCTTTTGATCTGGTGAAAGCGGTTTGCAGACGCGCAAACACCTGCTTCGCGCAACCTCGTATAGTCGCCGCCTCCCAAGCCAAGAAGTTTGCAGACGAGGTCCTTGGCAAGTTTGCTTGGCTCCGCCGTTCACTGTAACTCAGAAGTTTGGCTCAGTTCATAAGTTTCAAGCCCGGTTCCCCCGGGGATGGAGGACGAAGGAGAAAAAAGCGCGGGCGAGGGAGAGAGAGGTGCCTGCGGGAAGCTTGCGAAAGGGAGGAAAAATGGTGCGGGGAGGAGCGGGACAGTGAAGGCAAGGGGAGGGGGGGCGCGTCAACGCGACGACGCACTTCGTTCTGCCACCGCGTCGTGAAAGTGAGGGAGTTTTAAAAGATTTCTATCTCGGCGGTTTGTATGACTGGGGATAGGCTACATCATGCAATATCAAGCAGAGATCAAGTTGGGGTGTCTGTTGGCAGAAACGGGCTTGGGTTTTGCGGCTGGGAAGCGGAGAAGGGGGGCATTTGGCCTGCCATTGACCTCCAGAAGGCGGCTCCTCATACAGGTGTATCTCCCTCTCTCCGCGTGAGGTCCTCCTTTCGCTCTCACAGTCCTGCCTCTTTTTTTTTTACAGGAGGGGGAGCCCGGTGGTCTCCCAGGAGCTAAAAAGGAAATGCAGTTTCCTTTTGATGCTATCCTGTAGCGAAGCTGGTGTTGGGAGATCATTGAAGGGGCAGCTGGATCGCTTGCCTCAGTGGAAATGTTTCTGCAAAGTTACTCGGTATGTGGGCCCTTTTTTGTCGGCGGCGTTTGACCACGTGCAAATAGAACTGTTGCTGACATGTATTATTGTATGTATCGGTTGTGTTATCTAAAGTCTATGCCAAAGTTTGGCGTGCTTGTCAAAGCTTGCGTCTTTGTCCCTCTCTGAAAAGCTTTGGCAACTTTTGAGATATATCTCTAAAAAGCTTTGGCAATGACAGCTAATGTGCCTGACTTAAAATGTCTATTTTAGTGAAGAAGCCCTTTGCCTTTTTGAAAGCTGCAATCAGTCTCTTTCGGTGAAATGACAGATTATTTTAAGATAATTCTTTTATTCAACCTTGCTTTATTTTACAGGAAAAGCATGAAAAAACATCTAGAATATAAGAATGGAGAACTGGGATCTCTATTGCTATGCCTTTTTGAAAGACCTAATTTAGAAGCCACTCCTTATATTTCCATATACTTCTGCTCCAGATTGCTGGCAGAAATTAGCAAAGAAACGTATATTTTTGACAAATGTTTAGACAGGAATATCATTAATTGATTTTTTAAAACTTAACCTAAGTATCTGTTACAAAACAAATTTTATGTATTTACTGTTTTTCTCACATTGGTAAGAAAGGTAAAATTTGTGTAAAATTTCAATTGTAGTTGGTAAAAGGAAATGATTTCACTGTTCTTCATGATGGTTTACAGCAGTCATCAGATATGGAAGACTTAATTGCAGCATTCTCTTAAATAAAAAATGAATCAATATTAACATTACTCAGGAGCACAGTATACCTCACTAAGTTTAGAAATAGGATAAATTTTGCTTTCTAAATGTCTGCCAGCATTCACATGAGTTGGAAGACATTGTGACAGACAAAGGGGAAAGCAACAAGTAAGAAAATACTTTGGAATTAGAATACACTGTAAATATATTTAGCACTTTACACCTTATAAAGTAATATAGTTTACAGAAAGCAATGGCTGATAAATGAAAAAGATATCAAAAAATATATCCTAATAAAAACTAGAATGGAAAAACAATACATGTATCTGTAATATTGTTTTTTTTCTTTTCTTTCTTGGAAATTAAAATATATAATGTTTCTTACTGATAAAACATGTAATTGGAATGGGCCTAAAAGAGAAAGTTTCCATTTTAATGCATTTAACCATAGGTCTTTTAAACTGCATTGTAATTTCTTATGGGAATCTTCTTACAATTGCATAATTTAGAAGAATTTCAGAATTCTACCTATTCCCTAAGATGTATTAATTTAATAGAAAACATACGCTACTTTATTCCAATTCTGAACTGGAGTTTGATATAGAAAAATTATTTTGGCATTCAATTTGTGTTAAGATTAATGCTAGATAAGTAAGCAAAAACTATATATATATATATATATATATAAAATCTAAAAAATGTCATTCATTATTAAATGCCTCATGATAACTATGTGGCTCCAAATCACATAAATACAAGGAAGTTCCATCCAATATTCCAAATCAAAAAATGAATATTTTTATAAACCTTTAAAGAATCTGAAAATTAAATTTTCATAATTCTATTTAATACAATGCTTAAGAAAATTTGGCCTACTTATTCATGTACTTGTATACAATTATAAAATAATTTTAACTATCTCTGTATTAATAACTATAATAGAGATAATTGTTCTAGTATGAATATATACCATGTACAAAATGCCTTAGAATCCAATCTACTCTGACAAGAGTGCTGTATAAATTTTACAAAAATGTCTTCACTAATATATAATGATAGGCAAATTTTCTGTGTACTATTATAAATTTTTAGTTTCCATTAAAAATCCTAACTGCTAAATCATATGTTCTCTACAGTATGAGGGTCATCAAATAATTATATATTTAAGCCCCATTAAATGTTTAACCTCCTTCACAGCCATGTAACGTGGAATATATTAGTATCTATTTCTGCTTGGTGAAGCAATAGAAGTTAAAGGTTCCTTTGTAAAAAGAATCTTATCTGTTACTTCTATTAACATTCATGACTTACCAGGTACTAGTTGAGAACCAAGAGCAGTGTTTTGCTTCATTAAATTATGATACTTGGTTTCTAAAGAGAATCCTCATCTGTAAATTATATAATTTTATTATTTTTGTTTACTTGTATGTGTTTCTAGTGTGTAACATTTCCATAAATGATCTTGATTTCTAGAATACATCAGAGTATCTGCTGTCAAGTATAAATTTGATTTTACTATAATGGGCACAGGATCTTGGTCATCTTATTGTTTTAAGAATGAACACTTCTGATTTAAAGTCATTATGCATCTAGTCTTTATTTATCTTACATTAAACTGACAGAGCATCAATCACAGGAAAAATATTACTTTCCTGAAGTAAATACCAGTTTATAAGTGAGTGTATGTATTTATATCCCTGTCTCCACTAAATAATGGCTCTGTCTCCTTTTTAATATCTACCTGGCAGTATTAACCATGGCAACTAAATCTTTCTTGTTAGCATACGGAAAAAAAAGTTTTACAATTTGTATCAGGAGTAACTTAAGGAAAGATTGCATGGAAATTTGTTTCAAGGAAACAATATCTCAGTGGTGAATCTTCAGAAAAATAACATGACTAGCAAGTTGTACAGTATCTGTTTGAGTTGCTGAAGATAGGGGCAGAAGCATATTATTAATAACTGAAAGCACATATGTGTAAGCGAGGAAAAATGTTCAGCAAATCTGTCGTCATGAAGTGCAATGCATTTTAAACAAAAATAAAGTTGCTGCAGTTTGCAAAAGCTATTTACAAAGCTAGTTTCTACATTAAGTTAAATTATATTTTCAAATTTGAGTCTGTGTTTGGTATAAAAATTGATTAAATCTAATCCTATTTGTAGTACATATAATAAAACCACCCTATAGGATAAGATAGATTCCTCTTTCAGACTTTGTAGATTCTGTTGAATATATGAAATCTTTAGAATAGCAAAACAAATTTAGATTTAATTTACAATTGGAAATAACATTTAGGATTCATTTGTTTACATTATGGTTAAGAATTTTTAAAAAAGTACTATATGATCAATGTTCATGCACATTAATATATCTTAAAACATTTAGTCTTTTAATCAGATTACTATGGTAGTGTTCCATAACAGAGAAGCATTTTATTTCAATGTGTAAACTACTTTTTTTTTTTAAGTTACAATGACTATTACCACCTTCAGCTTCCAAAATTCAAAGCTAAAATCCAAATAGCCAAAATATCATCCAGTCAACTATATCTCCTTGCCTACTTATCTGTGTACCAGTTTATCTATCTTAGTATTATTTATCTGTTGTAGCTTGTTTGGACACTTCAATTCCAGGGCATGGTATGTTGAATATGTTCACAGCAGCAGATTTGATTTGCATGTAAAATGTAATGTTACCATCTTATCAAAACTTCAGATTATCAGTGCACAGGTAATTTTGTTCACAAAGCAGTCTATACGTGTTAATAATTCTCAACAGTACATTGAGCACAATAAAAAATATCAACTGGAATTCTATCCGGGACACCAACTGCATACTCACCCTCCAAATAAAATGGAAATATATTATTACAAGCTTCAGATTTCCACTTTCTCTAATCTATGCTATAATCTGACTTTAATAATTGTGTATAAAGGATTCATTTTTTATCTGGCACACTATATAAATCTTAAGCTGAATAGAAAAAGTTCCACAGATTTTCCATTTTTTTATGGACATGCAACAACTCTTAGTAAATAAATATTTTATTTTCAAGTAGATTAAATGCAACTTCTAAAATAAGTCATATGCTTGATATTTGTTCCTTTCCTCTTGCAAGATGATCTTAGCATCAACAACAAAAATTAACTGCAAATTATTGTTGCAACAAATATAGAAATAAACGCCAGCATCAAAAGATTTTTCTTGCAACTGAAAATAATATTTCTCAATATTGCCTTTCCAGGCTATGAAAAGAAAATATTCTTAGTGCAATTATATATGAGGAAATTTTTTTGCCAGAAATCAATATAAACATAAACAGAACAGGTTTTAACATTTCAAATTATAAAACAGAAACTAATAAATATGCTTATGATTGAAAGAAGTTTGTGCTTCAATATTTTCTAGCTTTGTAAATATTCTCTAGCTTTCAAATGTAAAAAATGTGCTTTTCTCATAATTCAGTGGCTTCTATTCTTTATTATAAGCCTTTTAACTGACCTTATGACCAATATTTTACATAGTTTTTGAATGATACCTCTTGACTGGTGTAATACCTCTTGTGGCTTCACACTGGGAATGGAAACCTACCCAGAATGTAAATTAGTGAAGCATTTAGGGTAGTATCTACTGATATGCTGGAGTGAAGGTGGTACTTTTATAATGTAACAGTTTGGAAAGTGTTTACATACCATAAGGCATTGATATCTGTACATCTCTAACATATGACAGTCACATGTAAAAATAAGATTACAGTTAATACTCTACAAAGTACAACATATTTCTGTTTTAGTTTATAATCTGAAGTTTAAAAACTATAATAGTCATATAGTATGTATTACTACTGACTTAGTCCTTTTTTCCCTCATTTTGTGTGTAATTTTATGATAGTATACCTTACCATGATTTTCATGGTTCTTATACTACATAACTATGAACTATAGCTTTCTACAAAATGGTCATACAACCATTTTGAAGATAATAGATCTGCAATAATTTTCTAGGAATAGGAGGCACTGATTCAAGGAATGTATTTTTGAGGTGAGTTCCACTGTTTTATTATATGGCTGAAGACCTAGGTTGCATAGAATGTTTTCTAGTTAAATAAGATTAAAGTGTGTCTATATGCTACTTTGCTTGTGAAAAGTCTTTTTGTTTGTTTTTTCTCTTTTGAGATCACAGAAAGCCATTTATAATTAAGAAGTATCTAAGATACATATGATTTTCACAGGAATTTTTCATATGCAAAAAGGTTCTTTTTATAGTCTTGGATATTTCATTTAACATTTGTGTACCCGTAATAGAATATTTAGTACAGTAGATATGCTCGTGAGAATTTGAAATATCAACATCAATAAAACAGTTTCAGTGTTACTTTAGGATTATCCATCTTTTCAGTTTTGTAAAAGGATGAATAGGGCAAAGTTTTTGCATGGTAATGTACTTTTAAATAATAAATCTTAAAAAAATAGCAGTGTTATCATTTTATGACCTATTAATTCTAGGACCTTTTCCTCATTACTTACTATACTGCAGTTCCCAAACCACTTCTTAGATTAAATAAATAATCAAGTGAACTTTGCAGAAAAGTAATATATATTGTACATATTACTGAAATTAGACAGTGATAATTGTGCTTATAAGCAAATAAGAAAAAGATTTAGCCACATACCTTGAAGCTATTATATTTGTAAATTTTCTTATATGCGCTGTATCTTTTTCATAAATCTATTGGATCTTTATAGAAAACATATTTTTGAAATTTCATGCATTATGAACAAAGGACTCGTTTTGATTTACATATCTACTGTAGTGTTTAAATCTGTCTAGGAACAAAAATTTCCAGTGAACTTTATAAAGCAAGAACTATGTATTTACTGTCCATTATTTAGGTTTCTTGAAATAAATTGCATGTGAGTGTATTAGTTTGATTCATTAAACTAATTTTTCTTTGGAATCCCTATTATAGAAAAATAGTTACAAACTATATTAAAACTTGTGAGATACCTATTTCTGAGCTCTTATTTCTTTGACTAGGCCTTCCAATTATGTTTGTTGCGCTAATTATACAGTTTAGTAATTCTTATTTCACCTGTTAAAAGTAATATTTTATATTGATTATATAATATAGTTTAATTATATTAGAAAAAGTTTCACAATTATAATAATGGGAAGTGGCACACAAATATATTAAGCAAATATTGTATATCTAAACTTAAAAAAACTTTTTTATGTTGGTCTTGACATCTTTAGATGTGAGGATGTTTTGCTTATTGTAGCTTAGAACTGCAGAATCTGCAGTACTGCGGTATCCTGAAATAACTTTGTTTCTGTGATACGCAGACTTAAAAGTTTCAGGCATTTAAAAAGAACTTATTTTTAAGTTTTGTTTTCTTAATGACTTAACTCTTGCTTAAATGTTTATTTTCAACAAATTATTTTATCCATATTCTTAGGACTGGATTTAGCAACACAATCTAAATAACACAAAATAATGGTAATTTAATCTTAATCTGGGCATTATATATACATATATTGATTGAATATAGCTTCTTTTGAATCTGAAGCCTTGATGTGATTCCGGGACAGGCATGGAAATGATTAGAAATGCTGTCAGCTTTGCTAGAGAATTGCATGCATTTCCCTGTCAGACTATCATTTCTGTGTTCAGTTTCACAATGTGATTATTAAGTAGGACATTTTCTAAAAACATTGCCTTTGTAAATTTGAAAAATGGCTGAGCTGCTGAGATGAGATCCATTGCCTGTATTCTGAAGTGTGTGGGGTCTTCCTAGAATCTAGACAGAGTACATAGTATGATTTCTTGTAACCGCATGGTTTCATTTCATTGAATTTGTAATTTTATTACTGATTACATATAAACTGTTCATTCACTGAAGGAAGCTCTCTATTTTAAGTTTATCTTTCTAGTGTGCTTGAAAATACACTCTAAATTCTGTATCAGTTCCAAAATATTATCTTCTAGTGTAGAGATCTTTTAGGAACCCAACAGAACGGACTTAGTTCTTCTATAGATGTAATAGATGCATCAAAATAGCTAACTATATTCATGGCATGTAGAGTACATGTTTCAAAAATCATTCTGTTGTATTCAAGCCTGTGTTTTGAATATAGACTGTTTCTTTAAAATTGTTGTCTTCTCTATTTGCCCTAATAATTGTTGATATGTTGCCATCCATGAGACAAAAATTAGAACTGTAATTAAATAATCATGTGATGCTCCTTAGTGCCAGTGAAAGCAAACTCATTTTTTCAGACCCTGATGGTCACTGATTATTCTATTACAATTGACTTGCTTTATTTATTCATTTTTGTAAACAGTCATGTATGTTAACTACTTGATTTCCTTTTAAAATTAAAGAATGTAAGAAAAATTATATCATTTAATTGACTAGTCATTCATTGAGACTTTAAGAAAAATTACATTTTCTGCTCTTGGTTACCTGATTGAGAGAACTACATTGGTGGTGGGGTTTATGTGCCATTTAATTTACACTGATGTTTGGCTGAGTTGGTTGTATATGTGGATTGCCAGAGAATTACAAAAGGCATAGGGTATTAAAATTCAGAAATGATTAAAATTGAAATAAAAGGATGCTGTTTCTTTGCCAGTATTCTGGCAGTCATAATGACACACAAGAGATTAGTTTCCACCTTCATCTTTCCTTCTTTCTCATTTCCTCTTGCTTATTGTTGACACATTTTTGTCTTATGTTTTTCCTTCTGATCTTTCTGTATCCTTCAGTTATTCCCACATTTTTATCTCTTTTTAGTATGGTAAGCTTCTTTAACCTTATTATTATAATAACATAGATTATCAATTTTTAATCTCCAGATATTTTTAGATTTCTTAAAACCTAAGTCACTTCTGTTAAATGAGGTGATGTTACTTTTTATTAGATATATTTTTCTTTTTGGCAGTTTAAGTTGTTAAGCTACTGCAGAGAAAAGGAAACTTAACCAATAATGGAATAATCAGTTATGCATGAATTCAAATTTAACAGATGGATGCTAGGAGTTAAAATTTCTCATTTGGCTTCTTGCTTTTTCCCTCCTGTTTGTACTACACCTGTCTCTTATGTACAAATAAACATCTAACATAGTTTATAGGGTTTTTAAATATATATCTTAATATGTTTTCTTGCCAAAAAATAATTAATCTGTTCCTCATGTTATATATTTAAGAAATGCACATATTGCAAGTTTTCTTAAATGTTAGTTTGTGAAAATTTGTTTTTACATTGTATTATAAATTAAATTTCAAAATTTAAATAATTGTATCCGGTTTATTTGTGCCAGTGACAGTATTTTAGTTTGTAAATACTGAAGGAAATATGTACTTATGAAATGGTAATCTATATGCAATTTATTCAAAGAGAAGCAGATTCCAAAATGAAGTGGACTATTATATAAACTATTTTATCAGCCCATATAGCACAGTGAAAGAAGTCTCTCTAATTACTTTAAAAATTAATGTCTAAAGAGAAGATCTTTAAATATAATTGCATAATTTATTGTGAAAACTTTATGCATGCATTTCTACAACAAATAATTATTTTGGCATTCCCACCATGCATTTAACATTACTGTGTTACATTAAGACATAAGGGAGAATCCTTCAGATATTACTAAACCAGAAACTGTCATAAATCCAGACAATGGTGAGGAAAACTTGAAATTGTAATTTGGCAGCATCTGTAGAATAGATGTTTTCTAAGTTTTCAAAGTCGAGAAAAGTAGGACATGTCATTCTAGTATTTCTTTAGCTTGAGCAGCCTTAGAAGATTATCTATTCATTTGTTTTGATATTATAAAAAAGAAAAAAATCGTTTATTGAATTTTAAAACAATAAATTTTTAAAAATTCTCTCGTTTTAAATAAAGACCAAAATACTATCATATACATGTAAACTAAAATTTAGTAGGTTTTATTCCCTATTAAAGATATTTTGTTCACTTCTTATGGACTATTTAGCTACTCTTTTTTTTTTAATATGCCAATCAAAATACCAACAAATACATTGTGGCTCATTCAGTAATTTAAAATCAGGGAAAGCTTATTTGTGGGGAAATGGGCCTCCGTCAAGGCCTATCTGGGAAAATGTGCCTTACGCTTCAGCACATAAAATAGGTATATGTTAGGCAAACGATTTTGAGCTCTACATAGTTTTTCAGATTTTGTAGTCTAGACCTTGGTACCCTGGTATAAATTTGTATATTTTACGTTGTAAAATATGCCTTAAATATGTTGCAAAGTCTGGAAGGATTTTTATGGAAATGAGCAGTGGACATGCTTCTGGAAGTTTCAACTAATCGGAGTTCTTCAGAGCATTTCATATATATTCCTGTGTATTGGATGATACTTCTTTTTCATACTTCACAATTCATCACTATGTATATGTGGAAATCAGTGTTATTGAATAAAGTGTAAATTGATCAGTCTTAAGAGAAAAGCTGAACTTTTAAGAAACTAAAAATTATCCATCTTGGATATCCCATTTCTAATTATCTATCCAACTTAATTGCTATTCAGATCAGGTATTCTTCATCAGAATTAATGACTCCAAAACATTCTGCTATCATTATTAGCAGGCAATATTGTTAGAAGCAATATGTTGATGGAATAACAAATCATTAATTTATTTTATTGTTGACCTAATAGTCTGATGCTTTAAAATAAATCATAATTTTTCAACTGCTCTTGGCAGGTATAAAAGCTTTTTTTTTTAAATGCACATGATCCATAAAAAGTCTTTAGGACTTCACTTACTTACCATACTTCTTACAGTCTGTATTTTAACTTGTGTTTGCATTGGGCTCCAGTATAGGGAATTTAAAATCCCTCTCTCTGGAATGGTTTGTAATAATTTAAAAGTAGGATGGATATTTTATTTAAATATAATTAAAAGGAGAATCTCTTTTTTTCAGCTTTTTCTTATGTATACTGCGATTATACAGTTGCTACACAAAACCTAATATTGCAATCTATTAAATATTCTATTTCTACTCAATATCAAAGAATCTATTTTAAATTAATGTGGTAAATCTTTGTATTTATACACTTATTTCTACACTGAATAAAAACTGATTTGTCCTGTTTAAGGATAATTTGTGTTACAATCTGGCTGTTCTGCTCTTTAGCATCCATTCTCTGTTAAATAAAAAATTTGGAGAAATGCATATTTGACATTTGCTTATTAATATGCTAATATGGAAAATATAGTACAAATTACAGCAAAAGAACTCTCTTAGTTAAAATTTTGTGCATACATAGCACCAGTGGACATACTGTCCTATTTAAAAAAACAGTGTTTTAAATAGGAATTTTAAAAACTAATAGGGCAATCCATTCAATAAGTAGTACATTATTAGAAATTATTCAATAAGTAGTACATTATTAGAAATTATTGGGATTTATTTTAAAAAAGCAAATACTGTTGTTCCTTCCAAAAAGTAATATCATTTTAAAAATGTAGTTAAATATCCTAAGCCATAATTTGGTTTGTTTTTTGCTGTTAGCACAATAAATTTTGTCTTAGCATTGTGTTTAAAGGTTATTGTGGCTTATTTGCCAAATAATATTTAATATTTGGTGTAAACCCAGTGTAAAAGTCTGAAGACAGATTAAATCAAGCAAGGAAAAAGCTTTGGTCTACAGACTGAATATGGTTTACAGGATGGCTTACCTGCAAAGATTCTTTTAATAAGCTACATGAAGTTATTTTTTTTTCTCTTAATAGCTGATATGTATAAGAATTTTCCCCCAATCCCCCAAGAGTTTCAAATGTTTCTCACTAATATCAAAAATTATGCAAAGTGGCATTACCTGAAGGATTATTGTTGGAGAATGAACATTATGGGATTTTAAGATGACAGTGGAAGTTTTTGAAAAAAATCACTAATGGAGAGTATAAAGGATTAATCTTATTCATTCCAAAAGCAGTTTCCTATGCTGCCAATATATGATTACTGTGGACCGGTCTACATAAGGCTCTCAGAAACTGCAATAGGTATAAAATGTGGCACTTTATATATTTCATATGTTGTTTCTTATTAGATTTTAGTCAATTAACTAAAATTCATAATGAATGTATTGACATAGTCTATTATGTAAACTATACAGAAAATATGTTTGTTGTATCCTCAATCAATAGATAAGAGAGAATTCAGCGATGTATAAAATGACACCATCTAAATGGTTAGGGGACTCTCTGTAAACTATGAAATCTACAGAAATGAACATATACATATACATATCCTGCTAATAACAATCGAAGGTGCTGCACTGAGAAAACTTGTCCTCATGACACCATCCTTCTTTTATCCCTTGTCCACTGATGAGGCTGTTTTGATTTTAAAGTAGTGTTTTTCCTCTTTTGTGGTCTTTGAGTGTAAATCAATACGGTTTTCTTCTGACTCAAGACTTGATTTAATATTTAGGCTTCATCAGTCAATGCCTGCTACTTGTCCAGTTTCTATTGGCCCCTGTGGTGCTGGGCTAGCTTTTCATGGCCATCTTGGTTTAGGTTACAAAAAAGATTGCGTGCCTGACTTCCATGGAGACATCTGCTTATTTAAGAACTGTTTGGTGCTGCTTATTTAAACATATCTAATAATCTGATGGAGGAAAATTTAACACCAGAATTAGATGCATCTCAATGCAATCTGGGAAAAAAAGCCCAATACTATTTTCTATTCTATCAATAAACCTATGTCCCAATTGATAGCTTTGGAGGTAGAGTATGGTCCCAAGATGAAGCAGGAGGGAGCTTTCTGTATACATTATGCAAGCTTCAAGCTTTGCCTCACACAGTACCTACGTTCTACTGATTTGTCATACCAACTAATTTTGGATATGGGTTTACTAACCTCTAACAACACCAGTTCAGAAATAGCTTGATTAGTTACTTGGGCAACTTGAGAGGAAGCCTCCCTTCCAACACATGCCTTAAGCCTACTATGCTTTATTTTGAAAAATGATACTTAGTGATTTTTCTTGCCAATTGGTGACAGCAGTTGGGAAGAAAAGGCAGCCATACAAACCTACCAATTGTTACCTTTAAATTAACAGATAGCACTAACTACAGAACATCAGTTACTGTTGTTCCTGCAGTGAAATAGATTTTGCCCACTGGAGCAGCACAAATTATTCAGAAAATTTAAGGCATGGAAAAATGCACTGTACATCAATGTGGCCTTAAGGAAGAACCTTGTATTCATCAAAAGGAATATGTAAGATGGGAGAAAATATAATTTAATAATTTAAACATGGAATTGTTGTGGATAAGAATAATTTAGTATTGAGGTCATCCAGATGCAGTCCTGATGATCCTGATACAAATCTACAGTGTTATTTGAAAAAAAGAAAAAAAATCAGAGATAATCAAAATAGAGAAAATGAGTGATTCTTCCTTTAAATTCACAAACCAATTGAATATGTAGGCTGCAATCTTACACCCATGTATTTCACAGTAAAGCCTTATACATTATGTGGGACATATTTCTAAACATGTAGTAAACTTTTATACTTAAAGAAACAATGAATGCAAAAATTCATTGAACATCCTTTATATTTACTTTCAAAATAGAGTAAATTATTACAAATGAAGTTGTGAAAGTTAACTGTAAAAATTATCAAATATATTGGTTCAAAATTAAATCACTATAACATCAAAATTAAATCACTATAAGTGAAACTAAAAAGCAGATCACAGAATGACAGAGAAACAGAAAGGTTCATAGAAATAAATGGAGTTAATTTGTGTTATTAAAAAAGCTGTAAAAGACTGTGCCACTTTAAAAAAAATAGAACAAAACCAAAAAAATAAAGAAAAATATTAGGATAAGGAAGAAGAGGGTACAATAGGGAAAATATTATTTTTGAAAAATCATATATATTTTCCAAAATGGCTCAATAGCATCTTCTAGGAAAAAAATAAACACTTTGGGGAACAATGGTGTTTAGTCCTGCTGTTCAGAAGTTTATTGTTTCTCAAAATGTTTTTATTTATATACATTAATAAAATATGAGATTTTTAAAAAGAAATTAATATGAAATGAACATTCCTTGAATTAATATTTTTGTAATCCATATCATAATCTGATCTTTTCACAAGATTATGAATATGAGAGCATGTGCTTTTGTTTATTATTATTTTAAAAAGTGTTAACATAGTGAGAAATAAATATAATTTTCCAACAAGAATTGGAATGTTTATGTAAAGCAGGCTAATCTTTTACCTCCCAAATTACAATTGATATCCCCAAAATTATTTATTTTTTTCCTTGTAACCTAAATTCAGAGACAACATAGCAAAATCCAATCCATGTTTTATTTGCTTTCATCTAATGGGCACAATTTTACCAAACTAAAGATATAATTATCTACTGACTAGATATATTTTACGAGATTTTGGAATGTGGTTATTCTCCCGTCCTCCCCCAATCCTGTTCAGGTTGGATTGTGTAGTGTCTTAATCTGGGCATCCCTCTGGAAAAGCTCTGTATTGCCAAATTTCCCCCCATTGCTCCGGCAGATTTACATTCCATCATACTCCCCAGTTAGCATCTTATGTATTATCTAATGTAAAAGATAACATTTGAACATGTAATTATCTTTCATTAGTAAATACTATGTTCTTTAAGAGTATGTTAAACAAAAACACTATAAATTGCAAATATGCAAGTCATTAGTTGCTATATTGTTTTTCACTGATGGTTTTTTCATTGCTAACAACCAGGAAATCCACAGGCCGAAGACTAGAATAAGAAGTTGTAGAACATGCTATAAGGCAGTAGCAACCTATCTTTAGAACATGCCAAGACAGTTATGCTTTTGTATTTATAAAATTTACTCAGAGTCAAGCTCAATATGAATATAATCTAACCTGCCTGTTAATTTCTATTTATGCTATATTTATAATTATTTGTATTGATATATTGTATGTTAGGTATATGTACTATTTTCAAATATGGTGAACTCAAATTAAATGGAGTTTAATTAAAGGTAAATGTGATGGGTACTTTTCTGAATGGACAGTATTACCAAGCTGTATTCTTTCATGAATGTAAAACTGAAATTAGGGCTCTGTGTAATTCCGCTCCCTTCTTTTTTCAGACTTCAAATTTAAAATTTTGGTCTCATTATTCGGCCTGTTGTACCCCATACGCTAATGCCCAGACTATGACAGCAAAAACCATATCCTCAAAAAATATGGTCCTGGGCATTGAGAGTTGCCTCAATTTATTCAATATGGTGAATTTAGATTAAGTCACATGCAATGAAATTGATAGAGAAGATTCCTGTCATTCTTTTTATACAATAAAACATTACATATAGGATCAAGAGAAACATTTGTTTGCTTTTCTGGCCAAAATCAGTTAGGATTTGAAACACGATAATAAAAATTGCAATAAAAAAAACCTGATACTGGAAATCCTATCCTAGGCTAATAAAAATGTGCAAAAGATCAATACAATTCAAACATGCATAAGTTTTTATTGCTTTGTGTTAGTGTCAGCTGTTTCCTATTATATACAACATTGTGTTTCGGTCTTGCTTATAGTTAAAAATAATTAAAGAAACAAAAAATTACAGAAAAACAATGAAAGAATTGTTTTCTTTGTACCTTCCAATTAAAGTTAAAATTAAGCTTGTTTTTTTCTATGAAATTAAAGCCTAACTTTTGTGCCTGATATTGGATATATGGAACACAGAGAGGAATGTCCAAGCTCCAATACCAGGGTCGCCAACCTTTTGGACCTCAGGGACCACCAAACTTATAATTTCAAATCCCAGGGACCACTAACTGGTTCTGTGGGCATGGCCTAATTTGTGGGTATGGCTTGGTTATGTGACTGACTGGGCATGGCTTGTATATAAATATTTATATAAATATTGAATTTTTTATAAAAAAAGAACAATTTTTACCCAAAGTCAATCTAAGCAGGCAGACAGATTGAGTTGCTCACAGAATGACAGATTCATTCTATCTGCCATTGGCTGGCTCAGTCTGTCACATAAAATTTGCTTGCAAGCAAACTCATAAAATTTGCTAGCAAGAAAATTCACAAAATTAACTCACAAAACACCATGTATGTAAATATTAGTTATTAAAAAAAGCAACTTTTACGCAAAATCAGATAAAGCAGGCAGGCAAATTGAGTTGCTCACAGAATCATTCAGTGATCTATCTATCTACCATCGGTTAGCTGAGTCTGTCACAAAAAATTTGCTTGCCACCTGAGTCTGCACTGAATAATAGAACCTTCAGTCCTAAGGTAGGTTCAGCTGTGCTTAAAAGCAAAGATCTAAAGACTAGCTAGAAAGCAAGAAATCCAACCATTTCCTGCTTCCTAGCTAATCTAAATCTCCTGGCACAGCAAAACAGCTGTTTGTTGGAAAAACAGCAATTTAGCATGCAAGTAACAAGTGGGCAAGGAAGGTTTCTGCGGGTCATGTGGGTGGCGCAGCCTTGTGTTTCTGCACAGCCTGGATTAATTGCTTTGGGAGGGTGCTCTGGGGGTGAGATTTCTCTGCGGCCCACCAAAATTTTCTCACAGCCCACTGGTTGGCGACCACTGTCCTGTACACACACTTACAAGAGACAAATGCATACAAAGAATCACAATTAAACTTTATTCCTGCCATCATCATAAACCAGATCTGGATCCAGATTGTACTCTGAAATCAACAAGAAATTAATTGCTACTTTATACACATTTAGAGGCTTTAAACAAAGTGTTTAATTTTGTTAATAAACTAATTTAAATTCATAATGCTTCACTTCAACTGATTCTAACATGATTTATTAAAATCTAATTGATTATAATATGACTATTTTTGATTTGCAAAACCTTTGGAATGTTTCTTTAGAAATCTCTATTTTAGGCTTTTGAAATATAGTATGGCCAGTTAAGTAAGGATCAGGTTTTAATTGCAACTGATTGTTACAACACAGTTTAAAGCTTGCAGATCTAATAAAAAATATATTATTCCAAATATGTTAATTGTGTTATATATTCTTTACAAGGATATTTATTTTGACATCATTATATGTTTTCACATATCTGATCCTACTGTTCCCATATTAACCAGCAGATTTCATTCCAAATTTTAAATAATTTCAAAAAAGCTATCCATAATAATAAAACAGATTTATTTTTGGGACAAAAAGAATGAATTTAATTAGATCTTTTTGTCAGATATCTTTCAATTTGGGTTCATTAATAACATTCTAATTTTGTTTTCCTTATTCTTAGGCACTTTAAATGCTCCCAAGGGCAAATATTTAACTATTCATATAATGTTAACAGTATAAATTTTGTTTTACATTTGTACTTTCATAACATAGATAATACTTAATGCTGCAAGTAGAGCCTGTATTATTATTTGAACTTTTTTAAAAAAATTAAAAATTACCAAGTAGGCCCTTTGAAAGAGGAAAATTGATAATTGCCTGTCAATGCTTCCAGGTTTTGCATATTTGTGTGTGTGTTTGTGAGTGTATACACAGAGAGAGAGAGAGTTTTATCCAGTGTAGGGCAGAGAGTATTTATATTATAAACTTGAATTTAAAATTAATTTAAATGGGTTGTTCTAACCAGTATGCAGATTACACTATAAAATAATTAAAAGTAAACTGGAACCCAGCTGATATGTTAATATCACCACTCCAGTAGCCTGGCCATTGGTCCTAACGCTTTGGACATACCTGTTACAGCTTCAATTATTAATATATAACTGCTTATTTTTTAAAAAAAATTAGTTTATTTTTAATTTTGGGGATTTTTATGAACTGTATGGTATGTGGCTCACACAACTAATAACAGCAAAAATGAAATTTCTTAAGTGCATGGATAATGCCTTATAACCTTTAGTCAAGGTTATATTGGTTTCATTAGTTTATCTTAAGCAATTGTCTTAAGTAAATAAATTGTAGTCCTGTTCTTAATTCATTTGGAATATTGATCCTGATTTCCAGGGGAGTCATCTGAATTTTAATGTGTACGTTCATGATAGATCTTAGATAGATATACGAATATGTTGATAGCTGAACTGCCTTGATCGAAAAGAATTATATTTCAAATAACACATGGTATGCAATTTTAGTGTTTGATGGCTATTTCACACATGCTAGTTACAGTATTTCAAGTTAAAGGCACTGATTATGAAGATATCTATGAGAAATGTGCTGTATTAATTTTATGTGTTTATATTTGTGTATGCAGACAGACTGAATATTAACTTCTATATTTTGAACTTTCAAATAACTGCTGTGTTTCAAGCATCACACTCTTTATTTCTAATATAGTAATATATTCTGTGCATTCCTGACTGCTATAAATATTTTATGTATTTCACCCCATTACCATTTTCTGCAGTCTATCGTGTTTATATCTACTTTAGTAATGCCAGCCTATGTAACTGTGCCTTCAATGCTGTTTGGTATTGTACAAAGATGCATGTATTTAATACATTTTTTTAAAACATTTGATAATTTAAACCTTTTTTTGTTTGGAGTTTTCACCACTGTGTTTTTCATTTCCTTAAGAAAAATGTACCTCCCAGTTGCCTATTTAAGAAAACACCTTGTTTGTGTGACAGCCCATTTACTTAAAAAAAAAAATACTTGAAAAGAATAGTAATTTCTGCTGGACACTAGCCAGTATATTTTCTATCAGATTAGTAAAAAAGTTTATATATTAGTTTGCATGAACTGTTTTTTCCTTTCTATCAACGTGGCTTGCTTCTCACCTGATGCAGTATATTCACTGTACCATTAATTTTGATAATTAATGAATTAGCAACTGCAGCATTTGCTGTCCCGTAATGTGATTGGTGTCTTTCCAATATAGGGTACTGTGGCAGGTTAACATCCTTTCTAACTTTCAATGTGCTAAAATTATTGATATACATTATATAGATGTTTTTCCATTTTGAGTAATCCCAGTATGCAGGTTTCAACTCCAAAATTTCTTAAACAGCATGATCATTGCTGAAAATGCTGAAAAATGAATTTGGCATATAAGCTTATAACACGTGGAACCCCATCCATAAGCTGTACCACAAAAAAATGGTACTAAGTTCTAGATAATGATGGTATAATTTACTACTGTTAAACTTTGTTTTCTAAGATTTATTTTTTTTTGCTTTGTCCTCCTCTAATTTACTTATTCTTTTTCTGCACTTTGCATATCTTGAAAATAGTGTGATGGGAACATATGTCAGTATGTATGTCAAAAAGACTTAAAGTTATAAAGATTTTTTTTTAATCAAAAACAAAAATTGAAATGAATTGATATCATGGCATACTTTTTACAATCTTTTAAAATAAGATTTTTAAAATGTAGCCTTTGGCTGCAGAAATATTGATTCACTCTGTTCTATACCTAATAGGCATATAATTGTTTGTTATTTTATATACTATAAAAAACCATGTAATATAAAGTACTTCAGATCATTCTGGATGATTATGGATGTCCCCTTTCCATGTCATCCTTGCATTACTATAATTATTCATTTTGTTATTCTCTGTAACAGTGACATACTTTAGTGCAGCACTGCAAAAATTGGCACAAGTCCTACAATACTACTCTGTTAAGCAACTCCTTCCTACTTAAAAAAAGTGTAGGCATATAGTTTGCCAATTTGACATTTTTGTCGATGTGAACAAAACAGATGTGCAACAAACCTGTATTAGAGATCTGAACATCAATGTTACATAAATCTCCTGCCCAATTTTTCTGTAAGGCAATACGATTTCAAAGAAAAACCCAGAATTAAGATCTATTGTAATTATTTTGACTGACATTTAAATGATTACACTATACATTAATCCCTTTGTATTAATAAGTTCCTTGTAATATATAACATGCAAGACACTTCATTAGTGTTATCATTGGAAAATTATTAATCAAGCTGAGCCATAGGTTATTGAAGCAGATTACCAATTCTGAATTGGCTTTATTCAGAATTAATACTATCTAATAGCTTCTACGAATGCACAACCTTAGT
Source organism: Laticauda colubrina (assembly GCA_015471245.1). NCBI lineage: Eukaryota > Metazoa > Chordata > Lepidosauria > Squamata > Elapidae > Laticauda > Laticauda colubrina. The sequence goes on from BLBF01000019.1 coordinate 31,383,686, forward strand.
TAAGAAAACCATGGCGTATAACTTTTGTACGTGTAATACTTTTTGCAAGAACTAATCAATGAAACCCATTTCAGTCTTAAAACTGGTATCATTTCCATTTGTCTATTCAAGGTCCAAACTTGGTTACAGGGAGGCAAATGAGATGGCTAATGATGATGCTGGTGTGTATATGTATTTAAGCTGCCACAATTAAAGTATTTCCCCCTTCCTTCTCCTCAATAGAGTATAGCGTGCTCCATCCCGTTTCTCCCCAGCTAAGAAACCTTGAATGCCAGCCATATGCTCCTGTGCTTTATGCGCACCTGCTCTCCATCCCCCCCATCTCGTTAGATCTTTCTGCCTGGGCAGATGCCCATCTCTTTCTAGTCCCATTTTGTTTCTAAGTTTGTCAGGTACGGTACCTCTCGGGAGTGCCAACGGGGTTCCGTTCGCCTTTGGCAACTAGTGCGAGTTACTGTCAATAGCTGCTGTCCCGCTGGTGCTGAAGGAGCTATGTATGTATGTGGCTGCTTGGGGTTTAGAGACTTTTCGCTTGCTTTTCCTAGCCCGTCCCTCAGTTCTCCCCTCTGTCGCCCTCTCAACCCCTGAGCGCCCTCTCTCGCTAGCTTTATCAGGAAGTCGCTACTGCTGCTCCTGTTTTGGCCCGTACTCCAGACCTCTCTGTATAAGCTTCGCGATTGCCCAGTGCCCCTGCCAGCGGCATCTCTCGCTCTCCCGCATTGCTCCCTGTTATTCCGAGTATTGTGTGTAATAAATGCACAGCCGCCTCACACTAATCAAGCTGATTACGAATTCTTGCGCGCCCTGTGCCGGAAATCGCACCCCCTCGGCTGTTCTCTACCCCTCCCTTCGCCTCCCCCCACCTCCGGCTTTCTGGTTTTAACCCCCTCCCCCTTCTGCCTTAACCCTCCAGCCCCCTTTTTAATCCAATTCCCATTTCCATCCCTTTTAGATGCCCTTTCTTCCATCCTCTCAACCCCCTCCCCCCAACCCCCGCGCATCGATTTACGCTGTCACCACCACCTCCTGCTTGTCTGTCTCTCCCTCCCAGGACGGCGCGTCGGATGATCCGTGGCCGGCGGGGAAGAGCAGGAAGGAGGCTGCGTCCTCCTACTGCCTTAAACTGTATCTCTCTTAAAAAAAAAAAAGCCGTTAGCCCTCCGTGTTATTTTGTATTAAAATGAGGAGGAGGAGGAGGAAGAAGAAGAAGAAGAAGAAGCAGAAACAGCAGAAGCGGCAGCAGAAAGCAATAGCGGAAAGGAAAAGAGGAAGGAGCAGGAGCAAGGGACGTCGGCGGCAGGAGCAGGAGGAGGAGTGATGAGTCAACTAATAATTTAACGGGGACAGAGAGGGCGAGAGCGAGCAAGCCAAGCTACGTCTGGGACACACACACACACACAGAGAGAGAGAGAGAGAGAGAGAGAGAGAGAGAGAGCCCTGTAACATCCAGCAACCACCACCAAACCGGCCTAAATAACAGTTATAGCCAGCCGACTGACAAGAATTTGAAATCTGACAGGATTAATTTATAACTCGGGTTTTTTTTTTTTTTTTTTTTTGGTAACCTGATTTCCCTTTTTCTAGCTCCCATCTCTTGTCCCTCACCTTGATGTTGCTTAACTCTTCCTAAGTATATTATTTTTAATTTTCTCAAATGAAGGATCTTGCTTTTGTTTTACTTTTGGGGATGATTGTATTTTTTTCCGTTCTTCCCACTCCCCCACCCCCTTCCGTCGGTCCGTCCGTTCGTCTCCGGGTAAATGAGAAAGAAGAGCTTCTGTGCATTATAAAATAATAAACAACAAGCGCGATAATGAAACTAAGTGTTTATATCTTTAGTTTCTACTTTTTCTGTAGATATTAGCAGTTTTACTATTTTTATTTTGAATCTTTTCTGTAAAGCTTTGTGCAGAAAGTTTTCGGATTAGTTTTTTTTCTTTTTGTGGGAAGTAGGTATATCTTCAATTGTATTTTCCATTTCTTTTTATTGTTATCTATGTTATAGCTTATTAGAAAAATAATTGTAAATAGGAAACTCACTAGCTTTTCTGTTTTCTAAAGAGTCAAATGCAAAAGCTACCTCACCCCCATCTCTTTCTCTTACTTTTTTTTTCCTCTGCTCTGATTTAGGCAGATCATTCCTAATTTCAGCTTCCCTGTTTTTTTAAAAAAATGTCTTGATTCAGTATTATCAGCATTATGTTTGTTTAAATATAATTATTATATATTATTTATAATAATTATTTCCATTTCTCTTTATTATTGCAATCCCCACTTGTTTCTGTAATTTACTAGTACTTTTCTCTCTCTAGGTTTCTTTTATTGTGTCCCCTCCAATAACTGCTACATTTGGATTATATATTTTCTTTTTATCATTTTAAGAAAAATAAAATTTAGAAAGAAAGTATCCTTCAGGGTTTTGTTTTTGTTTTTTACAAAAAAGGATTTAGAAATCATCTTCAAGACATCGTTCTACAAAGGAAATCTCCTTTGTTTCCATTATTTATATGCTGCCAAGTTTTGAAGTGGTGAGTTTCAGGTCTTTTTATGAAATTTCACTCAAACTGCAGTCTTCCTGTTTCTAGATAGTGTTTTGCTTCTTTGTCTCTTTAAAAAGGTCACGGTGAAAGCTTGGCCTGGATTATCACAGCCATATGGAATGGATAAGAACAGACCTCTTAAATGTGATTAAGGGGTTTTATCAGAGAAAGGAGGAGGAGATAAAGAGAAAGGGGAGGGAGCTAAGTCTCAAAGTATTGAAGACACAATAGTCACTTCTGCTTGCAGAACCAAATGCAGACAACTGAAATCCACTCACAAAATATTTAAAATATCATCTTCCATCAACAGTATACACATGCAGTAGTGTATCTTTTTCTAAAAACATATAGCATAGAACAAGTGCTTGAATAGGAAACCAGCAGAAACTCTTCTCCCTGTCATATCCAAAGATAATAATTAACTCTTTACGAAAAATCAGGTTGAGTATATTTCATTGGTATTTCAAATGGAGGAAAGCTTTATTGAACTTTAGCCTTGAATGTACATTTAAAATGGTAAATTGTGTGGAATTATTTTTGCACCTTTTGCATATATTTCTTCAGCATTACACTCTTTGCAAGATAATTAAACTGATCAATGTAGATATAGTGGATATGACCAATTCAGTATTTCTAATCACTATACTGTATATAAAATTGATTATTAGCATAATATCTTTATCCACTGGTTATAACTGGAGATGTGTATGTGTTAACTAATGAAACAAAATTTTGGTGTTAGTTAAAAAGTGGTAGTAATTTCCCAGTTCAAAATATTTTAATCCTTCAACTAATTTCAAATTAAGGGGAAAAAAGCTTAGGTGTTAGACATGTTTTGAAGATATACTACCAAGGACCCAGTAGATCTTGGTAATGTAGATATGCAGTTTTGAGATAAATAGCAGTTACTGTAATGAAAAAGAATAATCTTGATTAAAAAAGTGATTAAAGTAGGCATATTTATTGTTAATGAGACTCATAACCAAAAACAGATGGGACCACAATCAATGGTAAACCTTTGGTTTGCAGCGTGTCACCCTTGAGTGCAAGGATAAATAACCATTATAGTCTAAACTTTATATTTATTCAGTTGGCAGTTTTAAGGATACAGCTAACCTTTAAGATTAACATTATCTTTTTTTTATCATGAAAGACAAAGCAGATATGATTAATGGACAAATTTGCAATGAGAATATATAGCACTATCACTAAAATGAAAATCTTGTCAGAGCTGAAAATGGTATACTTTTACTGTAGATTAAAGCATTATTTGTTAATGGATTAATGTTTTTTCTTTGAAATAACCTCGCCCTTTCCGTTCACAGTGATAGTTTTTGTAAGTACTACTTTATAAATGACTGGTCACTTGTTCCTAGTGTTCATACTACATATATAATAAAGCAGGTAGTGTGATTAAATCTTTAAAAAGGTGACAGACTCTACTGTAAGGCAAATATCTGTTCAGAATAACATAAATAAATGTATTAATATAATTTTCAGTAATTAAAAGTACTTTTGTGTTTTTGTATTACTGTAATTAGTGGTTATTGTGTATGTGCTGTATTACAAACACAATCATAATAAATTAAAGAATTTGAAAACAGTATTGAATAATCGTAGTTAAGGCTAACTACTAACTACTTAATAGTAGTTAAGCTTTTGTTTAATTTGATAATACAAATGTGTCAATATTCAAAATTCATCAAATGATGTAATAGGTTTGAAAGATTTTCAACTTGATACCCAAAAAAGTTAGGAGGGCTTAAGGAGACTTCCACATGGGGAATTTATATAATATGTTAAATTATCTAGAATTTTACATGTTGCTATAGGAAAATAAGTGTTTAGTCTTATCTGATGCTGAACTGCCTTTAATGATCGAACAATTCTTTTTATACATTCTACATTAATATATGAGACTTTTTTTTTGAAAAAGATGCACATAAAGGAAACTTCATATTGCTAGTTTAATCTATTAAATGCCTAAGTAAATCCAAGATTTCTATTTATTGAAGTTAAATATTTTACCAATTGAGGAAATCATACTAAGCGCATAAATCACATAAAACTTATAATCTTAGAGGTTATAAGAAATGTGTAGCAATGGTTATATTACTCTGAATGCTGCTAAATGTATATGCAGTTCTCGTTAATGATATATCTAAAATATAAATCATATACATATATGATTTTCTTAAGTTTTCGCGGGCACTTACATGTATGCTGTTCAGCTTCCTTTGGGTATTATCCCACGTCATTGTAGTTGTGCT